>OX352772.1:54181495-55391495 GCA_947095535.1 Poecilobothrus nobilitatus | reverse complement strand
GGATAAAGGAAACAGCAATAGCAATATTGATTTGTAATAATCAAACTGTATTAGTTTTTTATTTTTTTTTTTATTTTTAGATATATATATATATATATATATATTTAATATTTGTTTTGTATTGTTTTCGGTTTTTTTTTTTTTTTTTTTGTTGGAAATTCATGCAAAGAAATTTTTAGTTTCAAAGCTATACTATAGGATCAATAAAATATACATATATGTATATATTTTTTACCTTTAAAAAATTCAACGGTCACTTATTAAAAAATTAAATTAAATGGATTTTAAATTAAAATTTTTTTATAAAAAAAAAATAAATTAAAAAAAATTAATAAATAAATAAATAAATTAATAAAATAGAAGATAATCATGTTTTTTTTTTTTTTTTTTTTTCATTAAATAAATTAAATATACATCTACAATTTGATGTAGTTAGATATAAAAGGGGACTATAAATTCATTTATGAGATAAATTTGTATATTAATTAATTATATACATTTGTATTTTATAATATTTATAATGATTTATATAAAAAATTTTAAAATTTATATAAAATAAATTTAAAATTCTTAAAAAAAAAAAAAATAAAATATATCCAAAAACATTATTTTATATGATAATTTATGAATTTGTATGACATGAAATTCTTACCATTTTCTCTCAAAAAGTCAATATGAAATTTTATTATGGAAAAAAGGTATATCATATTATAAATTAATAATATTTGATGAAATTTCATGCATAATTATTTATTTATATAATATATATAAATAAAATTTTTGTTTTCTCTTTAAATTATATTTTTATTAATTATTTGAATGTGGTATATAATCAATTATAAAATATTTATTTACAATTACTTTAATTAATGTGCCATACTGTGTGATTTGATATCAATTCAATTTAACTACAAAAAAAAGACAAATTTTGTTCAATTTAATTTAATTACACTAGATTATTGTTTACTTTTTGATCTCTAAGACTTATACAATTATATATTTAAATAAATTTTTCATTATTAATTAGGTATATTAATTTTAATTATGGTTTTTTTTTTTTTTTTTTTTAATTCATTAATTTTAAATTTTATTTTACCTTAAATCAATATATATCCGTTTTTTTGATTCTATTCTTGATTAATTTATTTAATTTTTATTTCAAAATTGACAGCTATAGAATTGTTTTTTTTTTTTTTTATATAAATTTTTCAAAAATGGATAATTATGGATAATAAAAAAATATTTATGATTTGAATGCGATTTAATAACTACAAAAAAAATACTACAAAAAAAAAAAAAAAACAAAATGATTATTAATAAAATGGATAAAAAAAAAATTGTGATATCTTGTTTATCAAAAGAAAGAACAAAAAAAAAAAAAATTAATAATAAAGTAAATATTTATAGTTAATTGAAAAAACAAGGATGGAATAGAAATTGTTAATAAAATAAATTACAAGGATATTCAAATGTGCTTTAATATTTTTTTTTTTTTTTTTTGTGTTCTTATATAATCTAATTTTGTAATGATTACAATTTTTAATTGTTATATAAATTATTACATATTTTGTAAAATTGATTACTTTTAATTGCATTTAAAAAAATTTTTTTTTTTTTATAATTTACGAATTTTCTATATTATTTAATATTATTAATTTTTTATTATATTATTATTTATTATTAATACAAGATATCTGATATAATATATTAATTAATATTATTAATTTTTAATTATATTATTTATTATTAATATAAGATATCTGACGTTTGAAATAAAAAATGTATTAATATAAATTTATTAATACAAAAATAAAGTAATTAATAAAAAAAAAAAAATGTTTCAAAAAGTAATCAATTAAATTTTTGGTAACGGTTTTATAGTTAAAAAAAAAAAAAAAACGGATAAAATAGAATAGTGTGCTTTTGCAAAAATTTATTTGCACAATTATTTTAATAATACTATTAATTAATGTGTATTAATCATTTTCATTTCGTTAAAAGAGGTTTTTAAATTTAATTTTATATATAAAAATAATTTATAATATAGTATGGAATCTTATTTAATATTTATATATATGTTTAGTTTTTAATATTTTGTTTTTTTTTTTTTTTTTTTTTTTATATGTGTACTACAAATAAATGATAAAAAAATTTCTACTTAAAATTGAATGATGTAAAAAAATTCAAAACAAATACAAACTTTAATTACAAAAAATTTATAAAACTTTTTGTTTTTTTTTTTAATTATTAATTAATATTGCATTTTTATTATTATTGTGAATGTGTTTTAGATAGTGTGACGTTTTATAATATTATTGTGAATACTTGCTTTTTATATATTCTTAAAAATTAATTTTTAAAATAACCTGAAACTATTAAAATTATTTTAATTCTATTTATTTTTAATTTTACCAAAAATCAAATAAAAAACACAAAATAACAGTATATATATATATATACATTATGTATATATATATATGTTTTTTATAATAAATATATTATGTAAATGAAGAAATAAACAAAATGTTTTTTTTTTTTATGTAAATAAATGTTACAATGATGCTATAATTTGTCTGTATATATTTTGTTTAAACAAAAATTTTTTTTTAAATATTCCAAAGAAATTTTTTCGGTATGCTTAAAAAATTGGAATATGGATTTGATCAAACAAATCACAGATTCCATTCCCCTTATTTATATATGTATTATATTCTTTTACGATTATATATAATAATATCTAACATATAAAATAATATATAAAAAGATAATTATAACAATCTGTTATTCTAACCAAAAGTTTTTTTCTTTACAGGGAAGTATTGATACAATGGTAATAAACCCATAACTATTTACAATATATGAAAAATAAATATTGTTTCTTCTATCAGTTAATAGATGGTGCATACAATGTATAAAAATTTTTAATATTATAAATTATCATGAAAAAATCCGTTAATTTATTCTCTCTTTTTAATTAATTCGCTTTTAAAGAAGAGAGAATCTGGCTGGTTAATTCTCCTATAAAGAAACTGGTTTGCTCTTTTTTTAAGAAGTGAGAATCTGCTTAATTAACTCTTTTCAAACAATTTTAAAAGTTTGAAATTAAAAAAAAATTTTATCTTTTAAAACAAAAGACTGAAAAAGAAAGCATCATATTTATGACAAAATTTTTGATTAATTATTTTGAAACAATTATTAGAAAAATGATCTTGTATGTTTTCACAAAAAAATGGAACAAAAAAAAAATGTATTATAAATGATAAATTCACCAATGATTGAAGTTTTGTATTTTTTTTTTTTTTTTAAATGTATGTTTTATGTTTGTACTTAAAATAAAACAAAAAAAAAAAATCGTACAAAAAAAATAAAATCAAACTAAAAATTCATTTTGTTTCTATTTCAATATTGTACTGATGTCAAAAAAAAAAAACATATGTATGTATGTATGTAGATAGAAAAAAAAAAATTTTTTTTTTAAAAATCAAAACTAAAAAATAATGTTTAAGTATAAAAATAAACAAAAAATTGTAAAATAAAAAAAAAAATTGGGAATAGGATTTTGTTTATTGTAACTTTTAATTATTATTATTGTTTTTTTTTTTGAGTATAATTGTGAAATTTTGAGTTTTATTTTTTTTTTTTTTGAAGTGTGGGTTAATCTTTTGTTTTTTTTTTTTTTTAATATTTTTTATTGTTACGAGTTTTGTAAAAATTATTATGTAGGTATGTGATAATATCCAAATAACAAAAAAAAAAAAAAAAAAACGTTATTTTAGAAAAGAAAGAGAGAGATGTAGTGGTTGGTTTTTTTTTTTTTTTTTTTTTTGAGGTTTATATGTGTATACATTTAATTTCATTTTTCTTTTTCTTTTAATTTATTTTTTGTTAAT
Organism: Poecilobothrus nobilitatus; assembly: GCA_947095535.1. NCBI lineage: Eukaryota > Metazoa > Arthropoda > Insecta > Diptera > Dolichopodidae > Poecilobothrus > Poecilobothrus nobilitatus. The sequence goes on along the minus strand of OX352772.1, from coordinate 55,387,605 downwards.
TTTTTGCCAAATTTTTTTTACAAAATAAAAAAAAAAAAAAAAATTTTTTTTTTATTTATTTTTTTGAAAATCGTATTTATATAAATTTCCTTTATATTTATAATTGGGTTTTTTTTTTTTTTTTTTATAATTATTAAATAATTGCAGTACCTCCCAGTCTTTTTTCCTGACTTCATATTCCAGATCCCATTTCTGGCCTTCACATAAATACATACGCTCGAAATATTCTTCAACAATCTCCTTCAATTCCTCTGGAAAACATTAACAAATTGTTTCTTTTTCTTTTTTTTTTTTCTACTTTATTTTTTTTTTTATTTTTTATTGAATTTTTTATATTTATTTTTCATTATTAATGTAACAGATACGGAATTAGAAGTAGAATTGCAGGCAAGAATATCAGAATTCAATATTGAATTCCATTTGTTTATTTTTGTTTTTGTTTTTTTTTTTTTATTGTAAATGATGCAATAAAATTTTCAAAATAACATTAATTTGAATGAATTTCTTTTTGAGAAAATAAATTTTATATTAAAATAGAATTTTTTTTGTTTTTTTTTTTTTTATTATAATTTCTTAAAAAGTAATTCATGTATATATGAAATTTTTTGTGGTATGAATAATATTGATTTGTATTCTTAAATTTGATTAATATTTTTCGTTTTTTTAGGGTATTCCCCTGCCACATAAATGTGACAAGAAAATTACATAGCCTTTCCATTTCAGGTGTGGTTGCATATATCGTAAGGAGAAATTATTCTTACAACGTGCTTGGGATTCGAAGCCACACATCTTCGGTGCTTACAGCGTATTTTATACGCTCTAATACACTAGGCACTAATATTTTATTTTTGAAAATTAGATTTTAAAAAATATCTTTAGTATTTAGAAATTATTTGAAGAAAAGAATATTAAAGATTTAAATTAAACACTTTGATAGTAGTATTCACTTAACAAAAATATTTTTAACATAATATTTAATAGTAAGAATTAGATATACATTTAAAAAATATAAGGAAGTATAAGAACTGGTTGTCGGTCATCAAAGTATTAAAAAAAAAACAATTAAATTTTTTGAATTTTGGTCTATATAGTATATCAAAAGTAAAAAATAATAATTTTGTATAGTTTTCTTTTCTGTTTTTTAAATCGAATTTTTCACACAATTACAAAATTTTTGAATTACTTGTCTTATACTTTAAAGTATGTGACACTTTAAATTAAATTTACCACAAAATTTTTCAATTAAAAAAAAAAATTTAATGTTATTTAACATCATTTTTTTTTGTTTTTCTTTAATATGTATTTAAAAGGACAGAATATATTAATTTTCTTTTATTTATAAAGATAAATAAAAAAAAATTACTAATGTTTAAAATAACCTGTAAAAATAAAACTTTTTAAATTATTTTCAAAAAAAAAATAATTTAATTAAAATTTATTAGAAATTTTATTGTAGTTTTTTTTGTTGCTATAATATTTAAAATAAAAAATTCAATTCAATTCAGCAACACTTGATTTCGAAAAATAATAATACCTAATTTCTGATTAATTTGTTTTTTTTTCCTTAAATAATCATTTCAAATAATCCTAAATAATATTTAAAATAAAAAAAAAAATATACCTAAGTATTATAATAATTTAAATATTCAAATATTGATAAATGTTATGTGTTCAGACGAATTTTTATTATTTTATACAGAATAAATTAATTAAAAAAATTAATTCAAAAAAAAAAAAAAATTAATTAATATAATAATATTAACATTATTTATAAGAAAATATTTTATTTTATTTTTTAGTTTATAGGAATTTTAACAATTTGAATTTTTTAATTTAAGTTAAAAAATTTAGTTTTTAAGGATAATAAAATAATTAATTTTGTTTTTTTTTGTTTTTGGTTTCAACTAAAATCAAAAAAAAAAATTAATACATATTAATTTATATATTTTAATTAATTATTTACTTCTCGCACAACCTTTACACTTGAATCAGTCTAGGCAATTAATAATGACAATTAAGTATATAAAAAAAATATTTAATAAGTTTTTTTTAGAACAACAAGTAATTTAAATCTATTTGCAAATAATATTAATTAATTTAAATGTATATCCAACATATATTAATATTATAGAATAGTAATTTTATAGTTTTTATGTTAATCGGTCAATAATCGAAAGAACCCGTAGAACATTCAGAAAATCGTGGGTATATCAAAATATTATTGGACTGTGGAACTTTTGACCAAAGTTTTTAAATACATATATAGAAAAAGTCCCTAGAAAAATTCTCCTCTAACAAAAATCAGAATTAATATAAAAATTTATATGAATTTTTTGAAGAGATGAATTAATATAATAATTTATGTAAATTTTTTAAAGAGAAAGAAATGACCTACTTTGCTAGAGGTTAAATGCAATTAAATTGAAAATTAAAATAAAAAAAGGAAAATTAATACATTTTTTTTTTTAAATATTGTAAGTATTACACAATATAAAACAATTATAGAATTCTTTCTGTAATTAATTTTTGTTGTGTCTTTATAAAAAAAAAATATATTTTTAATAAAAATTCTATTAAATACCTTTAAAAATCTTTAGTTAAATATTTAAATATAAATATATCATTTAATAAATTGATATTAATCTTTAATGTTTCTTCTATATTAATATAAATATATTTACACATTACCTATTAATATAAAAAAAAAAATTCATATTGCCTTTATTTTTTTGTTTATGGTGTGCGAGATTTAAATAATATTTTTATTTTTTTTTTTTTGCTTTGCTTTTATTTTCAAATTAATAATGTTAGATGGAAGGTAAAAACATTTTTTAAAATTTTTAATTAATATATTTATATTAAAAACATAAAGAAATCATCTTGTTCCCATATTAATAATTTGATTTCTTATTTTTTAATATTTCATATAATATTAAAGCATAATTTTTATGTTTTTTATTTGATTTATATATATATGTATATATATTAATTATATATATAAATAAATGTTATTTTTTTTTTTGTTTTATTATACTATTTTTTTAGAAAAATAAAAAAACAGTAAATAATATAAATACAAAATTATTATATTATATATATATAAATTAAAAAAAAAAAAAAAAAATTGCTTTTTTAATATCAAAAATTGGAAAAATAAAAATTATATATAAATTTAATTATTAAAAAAAAAAAAAAAAAGAATGATTAGAAAATAAATAAATAAATAAAAAAAAAAAAAAAAAATAGGAATATTTGGAAATTCGATTGCTTTTTTTTTTTTATTTGTTTTGTTTTGTTTTGTTTTAGAATCAGGGTTTACCTCTTGTGCTTTAACTTTCTCGATGTGTTCTAAATCAAATTTGTCACCTTCCAAATCATAAATCTTTTTCCAATATTGTTTACATAATGTTTGAAGTTCAGCTATATTTTATGTATATTAATTTTTTTTTTTTTTTTTTTGTTCTATGCAATTTTATGTATTTAAGGTATTTATTAAAATAAATTATTCATTGATTTTATGTATATCATTGATTTACCTATATTTTAGTTTTTTTTTTTTTTTTTTTAAGATATATTAAGATATGCTATAATATCTAATGTAGTTGAATACAGTTTATCGTTATATAATTGTATTATATAAAATAAAATAAAATGTTTTTAAAATAATGTTTTTTTTTTTTTTTAGATAATTAATTAATAATAAGAATGTATGTATATATGTATCTTATATCTTTTAAAATAATCCTTTTTATTATTATGTTTTAAATAAAATTGTGGAATAAATGAGCGATATTTCATTGGTCAGTTCTCTGTCTCTATATTATAATAAAATTTTGTTTTTTTTATTTTATTAATTTTTATTAATTTTTTTTATTTATATTTTGTTGTGTGCATTTTTTATTCATAAATCGTAATATTTATATATTTATCATTGTGTATTCTTAATTTAATATTGAAGTTGGTTTTTTTTTTTTAGTAATATTTTTTTTTTGAATTATTTCTGATTATTAAATAAAAAAAAAAGAAAAAAGCGCTAATTATTAATTTTTTAATAATTAAATAAAAGCGTTACCGTAAATTTTTAGCAAAAAAAAAAAAATAGAAGAAAAAAATTATTAATGCAGTTGATTTGTATTTTTTTTTTTTTCATAACAGTAGCTACAACTCTCAAAAACGTTCCTTAAGTAGTATATTTTTTTAAATAAAAAATGAAAATTGTATTAATAATTTAATTTTAAATTTTCGCAGAAAATTACATTTATCATTAGGATTAATAATGAATTTTTTAAACAGTATTTTAAAAATTTATTTTTGAAATTAATATACTCTATATTAATAGTATATATTTATACTATAAAAAACAAATAACAATTTTTCATTTTTTATTTCAGTCTATATTAATTAAAAGAATAACTTTAAAAATTATATATAATCAAATATGCAAATTAAACTTAATGTACGATACAATTTAAATATAGCTCATATTATATTAATATTATTTATAGCATTAAATTTGTGGTTGATTTTTTTTTTTTTTGTTCATTCATTACCGATTAGTTTTCAGTCAATAATGGGCTTAAATTTTAAATGTATATATGTGCGTTTTTTTTTTGAATTAAATGATATATAGACTATTAATAGATTTTAATTTTAATAAAATAATGGGCTTTTTACTAAAATATAAATTTTTGAGATGCATTACTAATTTTTGGCAAATTAATTAATTTATTCATTCCTTCATTATCATATATTAAAAAGAAAAAAACAGAATAATTCAAAATGGAGCTAGATGATATGTGTTTTTTTTTTGGTTAATTTTATAAAAATATCTCATTCAATCATCGCATCAGAGGCTAAAAGCTGTAATAATATATTTTTACTTTATTTAAATTAATCTAAAGTTTAGAATATATTTTTTTTTTAATTTTTTTTTTTTTTTTTTACTTAGCTACACAGCCATAATAATAATTTCATTCCTATTAATAAAAAAAATATCTATGAAAAAAATTATTAATTTTTTTTTTTGTCTATATATTAATAAGATATTATATAATATATGTTTTATTTTATTTTAGTTTTGTTTGTATTTTTTTTTTTTTTTGGATTGCTTGCCTCTAATTCTCTTCGTGCAACTTCATATTCAACGTCGTATTTTGCACTTTCTAAAGAATTTATTCTGTCGTAAGATTCATTGCAGATCTTTTTTAATGCATCTATAAAATGAATATATAATATATATATATATATATTTGTAGGTATATATTTTGGTTTTTTTTTTTTTTTGATCAATAAAAAAATTTTTATAATTTTAAAAGGAATTGATTTTGGTTTTAAGGAATTTTTAAATGTTTGGAATATTTTTTTAATTATTACAATACTTAACCTCTTCAAATCGCTAAAAAAAATAAAACGGAGTGTAAAATTTTCTTGTATATATGTATTTGTGTTTTGTTGTTGTTTTGTTTTTGCCCATAATAAAGATTAATAATATTAATTTATTTAAATTTTATTTATATTAATTTATTTTATGTTATTTGTAAATAAAAGTTGAAGTAATTTTTAACAAATGCAGTCACAGTCGTTTAATAAATATAAGATTTTTCGGTATTAAATTTTTGTTTGAACGAAAAATTTGAAACGTAGAAAAAAAAAAAAAAATAAATAAATAAAATATATAAAATGTAATTGGAGTTGCTGTTACTGTTGTAAATATGTATTTAATGCATTACATTCAATATCTCAACTATAATTACCCTAACATATCGTTAAAAATTAAAAAAAAAAAAAAAAAATGTTCATTTATAAGATAAAGCTTTAAAATAATTTCAAATAACACAATATTTAATTAATTCATAAAAGAAAAAAAAAAATAATTATGAAGTTAAAAGCTATATAATGAAAATAATATTAAATTTTATAATATTAATTTTTGTATAATGATCATAATATTAAAAAAATAAAAATTTTTTATTTTCCCCCGCGCCCCTTTGAACAAATTTTTAATGCTTAGAATTTTTGAAATATCGTTTTTTTTTTTTTTTGGGTTTCACCTCTGAATAATTAAAAAAATAAATTTAATTATAAATTTAATTTGAATTAAATTTGAATAAAGTTAATTTCTATATATTTTTAAGTCTTTTTGTGCTTTACATATTTTGATATAACGGTATTTACTGTCTTCGTTTTATTGTCTGTAGATACTGCCGTCACGTTCCACTTTTTCATTTCTTGTGGTGATACGATTGCACGTGTAAATATTTTCAAATACAAAAAATTAAGTTTGCTTAAGTTAAGTTTTTGTTGTATATAATATATGATACAGATATAGTCAAAGAACTAGTGGACAAGTCCAATATAGATTATAATAATCTGTAGACCATCATTAGTCTTAACTAATTGAATATAATAAGCTATGAATAATTAAACTAATGGAATATATAATTGAAAATAGTTTATAATAATCAAGAAGCCAAAAATAATTCAAAATCTAATATTTTTAAAAAGATGTTCAGTATAGCATCAATTAATAAATCAATGACCGAGCTATACTTCCAAAATTTTTGAATTTTAAATATTTTGTTCAATATTTTTAATCATAATGAAGATTTTTGATTCTTCTGAAAAAATTTTTCGAACTTTAAATTAATTAAATTATTTTATAATTATTTATAATAAGTATAACCCAACAACATACAAAAGTATAGTCATTATTTTAAAATTTATTTATTTAATTATGATCATTAATATTGTGACAGTCATATTTTGCCCTTTATTTTTTTTTTTTTATCAAATTATTGACGTTGATTTTTTTTTTTTTGCTATTGTTTTAGTTAATTTTTATTTAATTTTTAATTAATTTTTTAATTTTTCTTTTTCATGTTTTATGATTTTATGTTTAATATTTTGATATTTGCAAGTGTTGCCGTTTTATTGTTAATTTTATTTAATTAAATAAATATATCCTTAATATAATAATAACAAATAGAAATTGTGTTTTAGATATAAAGAAAATCTTTCACAAAAAAAAAAATAAAAAAAAAAAAACATAAATTGCCAATTAGAAAGAGAAGAACATATAAAAGCTAAAAAAAAAAAAAAAAAAATTTTCTAATAAAATTGTCATCAGTTTTTGCATTGCAAATAAAATAAATAATCGATTTATATATACTATGAATAAAATGCAAAGTAATTGAATAATTTAAAGTTGAAATTAAGTTGAGTTTAAGTTATTTTGTAAAAAATAAATAAATAAATAAAAAATATATAAATAAGTAAATTTTAATATTTAATTAATTTTTTTTTTACTTTTAGTTTTAAAATGTTTTTTTTTTTTGATATAAAAAATCGAAATATATTTAAGAAATTTATAATCAATTTTCAACTTTATTTCAACTCTATTTCAATCATTTCTACATTATATCCATAATAAATAAATAGTGTGTTAAAAAATTCTGAGTACATTTTTTTTTTGCAACAAAAAAAAAAAAAAAAAAAAAAAAAAAACTATTGTGAATTGGGTTTTTATTATTGTGTACCTCAATATCTTTCCTTTTAACGATATATTCAAGATCATATTTGTTGTCCTCCAACTTATTTATTCTTTCGTGGAATTGCTTCAATAAGGTTCTGAGTGCGTCTATAAAATTTTATTGTATAGTGTAATTTATGTACTGAAATGTTTTCTATTTTTTTTTTTTTTTTCTTTGTTGTTGTTAATTTTGTTTTATATTTTTGTATATTAATTGTTATTTGTTGTTTTTATTATTGAATTATTTTGGTCGAAGCATTAATTCTAAAACCTGAATTTGCCAGAATTTTTTATTTTAATTCATATATATATATTAAACTTTCAAATATAAATTAAACGTTTATTTGAACCATTGTTTTTTTTTTGTTGTATTTGATTGGTCGTTTTATTTTTTAATAATAAACAAAAATTTTTTAAATTCTTTTTTACTTTAAAAAAGAATTGAGTATAAATTTTAAAGTAAATAACGAATATAGAATAAAAAGAGAAAAGAAAAACAAAAAGTAACATAAAATTTTATACCTTCGCTGGCGCTATCAAGATCTCTGGGGCTACCACATCTTTCTTCAATAATACGTCTACGTTCAGCGGCTTTACGTTCTTGTTCTTTCTTCAATTCTTCAGCGGCTTTTTTACGCAACAATAACTGTTAATTATTAAAAAAAGAAAATGTTAATTTTAATGATAATTCAGCGTTATTTAGCGGTTAATATTCAGCTAAATGAATATAGAATAATTTAGTTTTTTTTTTTTGTTTTTCGTTAACTTACCCTAAGTTTCTTCTTTCTTTCTGGTGTCATGAAACCTTTCTTGGCTTTTTTGGCTTTGGAGGCCTCCTCCATACGCTTACGCACCTCAGCGCGCTTGCGTTCAATTTCTTGTTGTTTAGCCTTCTTAGCCTATTTTTTTTTTTTTTTTGTTTTTTTATGGAAGAGATAATGATATAAAATATATATTTTTTGGATTAATTGAATTAAATTATAATTTATAAAAAAAGAATATTTTATTATAAATTGTACATTATAATTTAACATAAATCTGTTCAATTGTTTTCACAATAAAATTTTTTTTTTTTTTGTTTGGACGACAAAATGGAAGTGATGTGTAGTTTACGTAAAAAAAACAAACTGCTAATTACAATACGTTATATTTGATGATGAAAAAATCATGTTGACATATTTGATTTGTTTTGACAAAGAAAAACTGGAACTGTAACAAACAATAACAATAACAACACAAAATGTTTTTAAAATATTGTATAACAGTTGTAAGTTTTGTTTTTTTTTTTTTTCAAATAATTTATCGCAATAATATTTTGAGTAGATACCTCAACTTTTTTTTCATCTTCTGTTAATGGTTTAGCTGGTTTAGCAGGTGCAGCTGCAGGTGCAGCTGCGGGTGCTGCTGCTGGTGCTGCTGCTGGCGCTGCTGCTGGTGCTGCTGCTGGTGCAGCCGCTGCAGGCGCAGCTGCCTTCTTCTGTAAATTTAAAAATTAAATATTAGTATTTTGTTTTATATACTCTTTTGATAAAAAAGTTTTTTTTTTTTTCTTTACTAACAATTAAATATTAATTACAAACGTTATACGAAAATTTTAAAAATTGTTACAAACTGACAATAATTGTTACATTAAAATATTTAAAAATATTTGGAAAAAAAGATCGATATAATGCTTATACATTCCAAAAAAAAGATATATAGCTTTCAAATAAAAGTTTGTTTTTTGAATATTTTGAATATAGCAAAAAAATATTTTAAGGTTTTATTTGAATGTTAAGTGATAAATGGAAACGTTGAGCCCATTAAATAATAATGAAAGCATTTATTATTATGTATACTCGTATATATTAGAAATCTTAAAAACATAATAATATAACATATTGTTACATGAAATTTTTACATATATTTTACTCACGAAGAACCGTTATCTTTTGATCTTTGCTGTAATTAATTTTTTTAATTTTGAAATTTTTTTTTTTGTTTTTTTTTTATTATTTAAAACAAAACAATAATTACCTGTAGTTTTAATATTGTTGAACATTTTCTTTTTTACACATCACCAATATGACGTCACCAAAAACAGATTTATTTTCACAGATTTATACATACACATAATATTATATGTGTACATAATAATAATGTACATATATATAAATTTTTTAACACGAAAAATTTTAACTGAAAAGAAATAATGATATGTATATATATATATTAATTATTTTGATTAAAATCACATTAATTTATTAAAAAATAATATAGGCATATACATATATATATGTATTTCTTTAAATTTAAATTAGAACGATACTCACCTCACCTCATCATCAGCCATGGTGATTAATTATTCTATTTAAATAAAAAAGCTGTGAAAATATACGAAAAATAAAAACAAAAAAAAATATTTAAGTATTGTTAAAATTTAAATTTTATAATTTAAAAAAAAAAAAAATTTTTTTTTTAAAATTGTTTTAAAAAAGAATATTTTGTGTATATATAAATTTAATAATTTAAATATGTTCAACGAACAGATAAACAAATAAATTCTATATAATTTTTTTTCTATTTTTTTTTTTTTTTTTAGATTCTATATACAAAATAATGGAATATAATTCAAAAATAGAACACGCATATGTTACCGTATTTGGGGAGTAAAGTGCTCATGCGCTTCACAATCAAAAAAGAATATACTTGTTCTGTATCTTTGGTTTTTGTGCTTTTAGTTTTTTTTATTTTTGTTCTCATTAAAGATATCCTATTTCAGGTTCAGTTCTATATGCTTTAAGAGAATTTTAATTTTTTTTATAAAAATTTTGTAGAGAAAATTTATTCTCTCTACTTCCTAACATTAAAATAAATTCGACATGATCATGACGTATAACAAAAAAAAAAAAAGAGAATGTATAGAAAATGTATATTAAAAATTAAATTCTCTTTTTTTGTTATTTATTTTTTTATTCTCCTTCTTTTGTTTTTTGATTATACGTTAAATCACAGTGTGGGAATAAAAAATGATTTTATTTTTTTTTTTTTTTTTAATTGTGGGATGAAAAATTTATTTTTAAAATTGTTTTTTTTTTAAATAAAATCAAAAATTTTTTTTTAAAAATTAAAAATTACATATTAGATAGATTAAAATATTTTTTTTAATGATTAAATAATTTAAAATGTAAACTTGTTCAATATTGAAAAAAAATTTTTAAATATTTTATATAATGTCAAAGGTTACATTTATAAATTTTATAATATGTCAATTGAAAGAATTTAAAAATAAATAATTAAAATAAAAATATTATATCTTAAATGAATAAAATTTACATTGTAAATATATATATATATATTTTTAATTCAATAAAAATTGATTAAAACTTGAATGAATGTTGCAGTTAAAAAAAATTGTTACAGTATTAAATGTTTTTTTTTTATATGCCTTTACTTGAGCGACCAAAATTTAAAATGATATCCATAGATTTACTTGAATACTTTATTTTTCTGAAAACTTTGAATTACCGGATATCTATCATATACTATTGAAATAAAAGTCCTAAATAAAACTTAGACTTCTAATGGCAAGGTGTAGGGACGAGGAAAAGGGCAAATATTTGTTACAGGACATTATCAATTACATTGGTTGTGGTAGATGGATTCATAGTCATTTCATGCGTTATCTTATCACTAAAACAATTTATATTATCTTATTGTTATAATATCAATAACGTAAAAATAAAATAAAAGGTGGTTTTAGCGCACATGATATAATCTGATAGTATTCAAAACAAACCTATTTTTTTTTTTTTTTTTGTACGAGGGTTGGTGGAAAACTCGAAAGTCACCAAGTGGAATTGCACGTGCTTCCTCAGAGTAGCGTTGAACTTTAACCAACAAAAACTACCCGCTTTTTAAAACGAAACTTTAGGATGGAACTTTTAATACACATGCAAGTGTTTAAAGGATATTATTTACTCTTACCTACTTATATTTTTAAAAAAAATTAAAAAGAAAATATTTCAATGTTATTTTAATGCCAAGAAATGCTAGACTTTTAATTAATTAATTATGATGAAGTCATTATATTTGTCGGTAATAATTAACTAAATTACAAAATCTTAAATAATAAAGCTCTCTTTTGTTGCATCAACAAAAAAAAAAAAAAAAATAAAAAAAAAAAAAAATAAAAGTATTTTCATAATTCTTTGCCAAATAAATAAATTTTCTAATTATAATTATAATTATGTCAAAGAAAAATTTGAACTAAATAAATGATAGAAACCATATGATAAGATTGACAATTTCTTTTTAAGTTTTTATAACTTAATTTATTTTAACTTAAATTTATTAAAATTTTATTTAATTTTTTTTTTAAATAAATAAAACCATAAATCATATTAATTCTGTTAAAGGTTTAATATAATTGATTTAGTTTTTTTTTTTATAATTTAGTTCAATGTTTTTTTTTAACACCCTGTTTTTTTTTTTTTGCGTTTTTCTTGAATATGTAAAGAAAATAGTGTATTTTTAGAAAATTGTATTTGCATTCTTTTGCATATATTCAGATTTGTTTGTGTTTTAAAAATTAATTACTGTATAGAATAGATACAATAATTTATTGATTTATGTTTGTATTTCATAAATTTGTTCTTCTTGTAATAAAAATTTAAAGATATTGAAATTTTGCAATATAGTAATAAATTGTTTTATTACTTTGTTTTTCAAAAAATAAGAAATAATTTTAAAAAATGCATAAAATTTATTTTATTTGTAAATTTTTTGAAATTTTCTTTTTAAATGAATTTTTAGTACAAAATAAAATGTTAACCTTCATATTCTTTAAACAGAACAGAACTATTAAATATTATAATTAATAGAAAATTAATTGAATTGAAATTTTTCCTATTGTTTATGAAAAATGCAAGTGCAATTTTTATGCAAATAATTAAATTATTTTTATTTGTCAGTTTAACATTATTACATGTAAGCATACAAATCTGATATAAGTAAGTCTCCTTTTAAATGCATAATTCCTCTAGTCTTAAAATAAGTAAGTTTACTCTTAAGTGTCTAAGTTAAGTGATTAATATTGTAATTTCTGTAAAATAAAAGTAATGAAAAATATTTAGATGTTAAGCGATATTTATGTTTTTAAAATTAATTGAAGAATTTAAAAACGATCAAAAATTTAATTGTCAGAGTTGTGAAAAATTAATTTTTTTTTATTTATTTATATATGTTAATATGACAAATCAGGACCTCTGTGGTCTAATGGGTAAGAGAATATAAAATATGATACTGTAATATTACTTAATCATTGACTATTAAACACCATTAAGGTTGAATATTAATGTTGATTTATACAGTAATATAATTTATTTTAGTAGCAATGGGGATTTGTTAAGAAACATTACTTTTTCATTAATTTTCCTTTCAAATTAAATATGTTTCTTATCTGTGCAATATTTGAAGCCAACCTTCTTTAATTAATAAGCCACTTATTTAACCATTCGATCACCGAAGCTACCGCAATGAATTTAGAATTAAAAATAAAATATTTTCTTTTCCACTTGAAAATTGCATATCTTAAGGCGACCTCAATGGTTTATATTTTTCCTCAAAAAACCTTATTACCTTCTTTTGGTATTAAGTATAACGTTGTTACTAATACCAAAAATATGTAATAACTAATTAAAAAAACAGGTAAATCTATTAAATATACATAAAATACTTTTTAAATAGTTTAATTATGATTAAAATTAAAAAGTTTTGAAGGGAAATTTATGATTTTTTAAATATTGACAATTCAATAAAATTACTTAATAAATTCATTAAGGTTTGACATTCAATATTTTGTATTATAAATATGGATTGATTTTTTTGTTTTTTTAAGAATTAGATATTTTAGTAATGACATATATTTTAATATTTAATTTTTAATTAATACTAAACTTAAAATAGTTTATATATTTTTTGTTTTTTGTTTTTATTTTTGGAATACTTCCAAAATTTTTTTTAGTTAAAAATTTCTTTTTTGACAATAAATTACAAAAAAAAAATTATTTTCTTCTTCAACAAAATACGTTGCATATAAATTTTTTGGCAACAAAAAAAAAAAAAAAAACAAAAGACTTGTATGTTTTTTTTTTTAAATTCATAAATTTAAATTAAAATTTAAAAAAATTCCATAATAGAAAATATTTCTTTTTAAAAAAATTATTTTATTAATTTAAAAATTAGTAAAATTTGGTAAATAGAAGAAAACAACACATCGTATTATCTTCCTTTATTTTTAACAGTTCCTAATTTAATAAAATAAAATATTTTCGAATTTTGGCAAGGTGCTAATTCTTAATTTACCGTTAAAAGAAAAATTCTTTTGTTTTTTTTTCATATTAGAATTTAAATTTTTATTTCGTTTGATTGGAATGGTCAAGTGCAAAAGTTTTTCAGAATCAACTATTTTATAACACAGAAATAAATTTAAATTTTATAAAACAAAAAAAAAAACGTTTATAGGTATCTATAGGTTGTATAGTTGAAAAATAAAAAAAGAAAAAATTATAAATAGATTCAGGAAATTCAAAAATGTCATATAATTTAAAGGTTAACTCAAACAAAAAAATTTATTTTTATCTATAACACTTGATCAAAAATAAGAATTGAAATATTTTAAAATTTTACAATGGTTATTGCGTTTTTTGTTTTTTTTTTTTGTGCTTTTTATAAAGTGAAAAATGAATAGAAATAAAAGATTTTTTTTACTGTTAGATCAAAAATTTAAAAGTTAAATATATCGTAAATTTTCTAAAATAAGAATTAATACAGCAAAATGCATTTTTATGTTGGAGAAGTTTTATGTTAAACTTAATCCCTTCTCTTATTATATTTAATTTGCTAATGGTATAAGAGTTAATTTTTCATTGGTATAAGAGTTAGCCAAAATACTTATTTTCAATTTTAATGTTTTTCCATAACATTTGTTTGTAAGTCTATTATTTTAACTGAGTTTATTATTATCAACAATTTCTAAAGATTTAATTTTTGACTTTATATTAATAATGAATTAACCTCAAAATTCAAAGTTTAAAACTGTACATTGTTATCTGTAGATTTTTTATTAAAACAAAATGTTACATTAAAATGTATTGTCGGTTTAGTATACCAATAAAAGAAGGTCATATTTTATATGTTTTATTTGGCTAAAATATTATTTAGAATTTTTATATCATTTTAATAAAATCCATAATTTAATGATCAATAATTATGAAATCAATCAAAATCAAAATCAATTGGGTACCGATAATTTTTTTTTTTTAATGCATTTCTCTGCCACATATAAATGTGGACAAAAAATTACACAGTCTTTTCTGTTCAGGCGTGGCTGTAAATGTCGTAAGGGAGAATAACTCTTACAACGTGTGTTGGATTCGAACCCACATTCTCTCCGTGTTTACAGCATATTTTATACGGTCTTATCCACTACGCCACCGAAGCCTCGAGTATCGGTAAACAGCTTTATATAATGTTTATTTGAATGTTTTATAATAGTTCTTAAAACTCTTTCAAAAAATGTCGATCTTAAAATTAAAATTTTTCATGATCATAATTCTTCATTAAAGAAGTCAACCAATTGTTAAGCAATGATTACAAGGCCAACCATAATATACATTTTTTGATATTTAATATATAAACTTCAAAGTCCTAAGTCTGTTTGACTAGATTGATAAAATTTTGATCCCAATATTTAGTCCTATATATGCAATAAATTATAGATTATTGTTATTTAAGGGATATAAGTGACACTGTGATCTTTTGATGTAGATCGTATTGGTATAAATGTAGTATAGATGGTATAGATGTAGATGTAAAAAATGTAAGGATAATATATATCGGAAATAAGTTTAAAAATTCAAATTTTAAATTCTAAATCAATTTAATTCTGTGATACAATAAATGATATACTTTAAAAAAAATTTAAATGTAAATTTGTAAATGTTTGTGTAAGTTTATAAAAATTTATATGTAATCATATAATTTATTCTGTTTTAGTTTAATTTTATACAATATTAGATTAATAACTTTTATGTAAATGTGTATATGATTGTGAAAAACTCAATTGATATTCAGAATTTTTCGATTATAGTTTTAAATCACCTTTACGAAAACTAATATTTATTTTCTTTTATAAAATATTACAAATAAAAAAAAATATAAATAAAATTACTTAATAATAACTTTAGAAAAAGAGAGCAGAAACTAAGGCATTATTTCAAAAAAAAATCTAGTCCATTTGAATTGAAAAGAAAAAAAATATATATTTTTCTAGTAGGTACATACAAAAATATATAAAAAATAATATTAGCCATCTTAATTTCACACCCACTCTAGAATTTCGTATCGTTTTTTTATTTTTTTTTGTTTTGTACATATTATTTTAAACGAGCATGTGGAATTTTTCATTTTTTTAATTTTCAAAATTTTAAAATTTTAAAAATAGAATTAAAGAAAAGAAAATAAAAAAAAAATTTTTTTTTTTTTATTTTTTAATTATATTAAGTAGGTGTGAATCTGTGTAACAATTTCATAGATTTAAAAAAAAATTATTTTAAATTAAATTTTTCCATTTATTTAAAAAATTTATTTTTTTTTTATAGAATTAAAAATTATTTTTAAGAGAAATCGTGTTTCATAAAATATTATTAAAAAATAAAAAAAAAATATTGCAGATTTTACATTAAAATAAAAATATAGATTCTCTTTAATTTAAAGAAAATCCTGTTACGGTTTTTATTTTTTCTCTTTTTAAAATAAGAGAACAAAAGATCTCTTTATAATATTTAAAATACGTAATCTATATTTATGTTCTTTCTCTTCAATTTATGCAGTATGATCAGTCAAGAGAAAATAATTTAAAAACAAGAGTTTTAAAATGATATACAGATAGATATGGAAACAGTGATGGTACTATTGTTCAATTTGATCTCTTTTTTGATTTTTGGATTTTTTTTTTTTTTTTTTTTGTGAAAAATAAAAAATAAAAAACCACTTGCTCTTATTTAATGAATTTAAATTTAGAAAAATGAAATCAGAAAAAACAAAAAATGAAATATATAATAATATCAATAGAAAAACATATTTGTGTATGTGTGTGTTCTTGCGTGTATAGATAGATAATTTATTTTAACTTTTATTATGAAAATTTATTTTATTATAATATAATTATTTGTTTTTCTTTTTTTTTCGTATTTTTTTTTTTACAAGGAGAAGAAGAAGAATGAATATCCAAATATCGAAAGATATAAAATTTGTAAAGGACAAAAAAATTTAAGTTAAAATCACTTTTTAATAATAAATAATTTGTAATATTTTAATTAGAATTTTATTTCTTTTTTTTTTGTTTTTTTTTTATTTTATTTTTAAAATTTGTATATATTTTTCGTGTTCACATACACATTTACATTTCACATTCTAAATTTTTTGTTTTAAAAATTTATATATATATATAAATTTTTATCCTCAATTTTTTTTTTTTTTCGAAAATTTTATTTTTAGTTTATTTTTAAAGATATTTTTTAATCACTTGATTTTTTTTCTGCTTATTTTTCAAATATATTGAAAAAAAAAAAAAAAAAATTTAATTAAAAATACGTTAAATTTTATTTTTAAATATATGTAAAGAAAAATTTTAAATAAGATTTTATTGATGATAAAACAAAAAATTAGCAAAAAAAAAAAAAAATTATGAAAAGCAGTTGCGTAATCCCAAGTAAGTATAAAATTTCGTCTATATTTTTCTTTTTTTTTTTTTGGAGGAAAATTTTATTTTCTCCTATAGATGGCGCTCAATGCAATGTATAATGATATAATTTCGTATAAATTATGATGATATTATGTATTAGAAAATGGCGTCCATAAAATATTAATTATTGAAACTAATTAATGATATATTTTTGTATAAAACCATCTTAAATTTCAAAAAATTTATATTTAATGACCATTAAAAAAAGATTTTCTTTTTTTTCTTTTTTCTGTAATAATTCACATTAATTTAAAAATGAATTTTTTTATTTAATTAATATTTAATTATTATTATATACCCGAAACCGTTTCTTTTTTTTTTTTTTTCTTTTAATATTATAAAATATGATTTAATATCTGTTATTTTTTTTTTTTAAACTGTATAAATTTTCTTTTTTTTTTTTTTCCAAATTTGAAAATTAAAAAAAAATTCTTTTTTTTTTTTTTTTAATTCTTTTTCGATCCAACTCACCTTAAAGGAAAAACTTAAAAGGAGAGACAACGATACGCGACGGACGACAGAATTGTAACTGAATGGTCCGACGAACAACGGCTGACTATTTTCTTATTTAGGATCGTGAAAAATCGCTTCACAACAACAATAAGAAAAAATGAAAAAGAAAAAAAAAAGAAAATGTGAATTTTTTTAAAATTTTCTTTATAAATTTTTGTTTTTTTTTTTTGTGTTTTGTTTTTTTTTTTAAAGAAATTGTAGCAATAGTTTGGGTATTAGATGGTTTTTAAAAAGACATAGCTACTGGGTGCGATCTAAATTTGGATTGTACCGAAATAGATATATGTACTATATACTCAAACATATACATATATATCTATAAGCATGTATTATATTTATTCATCTAAAGATATTTTAATGTATGAACAGAATATATATAGCTATATGGATTAGAATAACGTAAATACATATAAAATGGTTAGAATTTAGAAAAATAAATAAAATTCATTTAATTTCTGTTGATGCTTTTCGAATTAAAGAAAAATTTTTTATCATAATTTTAGAAATGCGAAAAACTATTTTTTCTTTTTTTTTTTTTCTTTTTTGTAAAGAAAAGTAGAGAAGGAAAGGTTTTTGAATTTTTTTTTTGCGGGTGGATCTTAAAAAATCATGATCTAATTTTCATGGGCGGCTAGAAAGATGAAAATTACAAAAAATGAAAAACTAAAAGAAAAAAATCAAATAAATTTTTTATTTTTTATGAATTTTTTTATTCCATTGCAATAAATTTTGAATGAAAGCTTTTACAAACAACTGTTTATATTTCTTTAACTTGAAAGTTTTTGTACAAAATAAAAAAAAAATTGCATAAATAGCTCTACATTTAATTTTAAATAATTTTGATATATCAAATAGAAATATAAAAATTATTTATAATTAAATTTATACCATTTAAAAGACTTATTAAATTTTTTACCTTTAAATTTTAATCAAATTTTAAACATTTGACAAAATATTGAATATAGAAAAACAAAACTTTTAATTATTTAATAAATAATTAAATGACAGAGCAGAGCTTTTTAAATTGATGAGAATGAAATGCACGGGAGTATTTTAGAAAAAAAAATTGACAGGTGTTTGACATCATGTTTGACATGATTAAAGAAGTGGTCTTAAATAAAATAAGGTTTTAGAATTTCAAAGACTGAGCTTTAGCTTATGTTGTTTTAATGTTTCTTATATTTACATGAACTTTCTATTATTAATATTAGAATATTTAATTGATATCTTGTCTTAGAACTTGAAGTGATTGCCTCGGAACATAAACTGGTAGTAGATCCTCTTGCTAAACAAAATGAAAAAAAAAAATATTCGGCTCGTGAAATCTTATTTATATAATACATATATTTTTATTTTTAAAATTTTAATTTATTTCAGGAAATTTCCTTTTTTAATATCCTAAGGTAAAAAAATTTTTTTTTTTCTTTTAATATTTCATTGTTATTTTGTATGTGTTGAAAAGGGAGAGGATAGAATAAAATAATCTATTCTGATTCCAAAAAAAATAAAATTTTTAAGATTTTTCACAATTTTATTTTTCTTCTAAAAGCTTTTCTTTTCATTTAATTGCATAACTTGAGAACAATACAATGAAATGGAGAACTTTTAAAAAAAATAATATTCTATAACCTATAAAAAATTAAATAAGAACTTAAGAGTTTTGAATTTTTATGATATTTTTAATTTTTAATGGAACGGCGAGCGGTAATGAACATTGTATGTAATAAAAGAATTTTTTACAAGAAAAATATTATTTGAACCTAATGGTATGATAATAACCTAATAACCTAATGACTATGATAATTTAACAACTTTAATACTCTTTACTTTAAAAGACATCGCAAAAGATATGAAAAGAGTAAATGGATTCATGAGCCCCCATGAATAAGAATTGAGAACTGTTGAAAGATAAATTGTAATCCTAACCATTGAAAAGACTTCCAATCATTATTTCAATAGAAGTCGGTACAAAGACAATATAAACGAAAGAGGGAATAAAATATTTGGGGATCATAATGGATACAAAATTCAATTGTTGGTAACAAATATAAAACAAGTTACAGGTGTTGAGGCTTTTGAAGGTTATTGGAGATTCTTTTATTTTGAGGTTATTGAAGGACGATCCAAGTAAAGCCGAAGGATGATCCAGCTTGAAGTAAAGCCGAAGCAGGTTTGAATTGCCTTCTTTGTAGAGAGTTTTATGGTAACCAAGTAAACAAGTAAAATCTTGGACTCCAAGATGGATACGTTTCACAGAGTGTATAATAGATTTTCCCCTTACTACTTACTACAATAAAATTATTGTTACTGTTATGCTCTCATTTTACGATGTATAGGTACATTATTATTATTACGGAGTTTGAACCGGTAATTAAATGAACTATATTGAATTTTTAGCAAAATCTATAGTTATATATTAAGTGTGAATACGCTTAAGCTGACCATTCACATATTATGAGTAGATAGATTGTGTTTTTTTTTTTCAAATTATGCAATTTATTAATTTACAAAATTTTGCAAATTGTCCAGATATTTAAAACTCTCTTTAGACACAATTATTTTCAATTCAAAAATATTTTTTATATCAATTTCATGCATTTATTTATTGTTAAAGCTTTAGTATCTTTTTCATATTTTTCATTTTATACATAGTTGTAGTTTTGTAATATTGAAAATAAAATTTATCAAAAGCTTTGCTATTATAAAAATTAAAAAAATCATTCGTTAAATAAGTATGAACTTTTACTGAAATGTGGCACATACATACCATATTAAAAAATTCTTTATTACACTCCTAAATTCGTTTAAAGGTTAAAAAACTAAAGTATATATTTTCAATTTGGATAAAATTATAGATATTATAATATTAGAATGTCAAAATAAATAATTCACAATATAAAATTAGATATTTTTAGCATATCAAACAAAATAATTAATTTGCGTGACAAAATCTGTTATTTGAATAAATATTATAATTATTTATAGGTTATGTTTACAATTACAATATTAAATTTGTTTTGTAATATTAGTAATTTAATTAGAACGAAAAAAAAAATAAAAACATTTCCAACAAATTTCAATAATCTGCACTATGCTATTTGAACTGCGTGAGGATGGGTAGCTCATTTGCTGTCACTTTCCTTATTCCTCTTTTGGTAACTTCAAATCGATAAATGAGAATTCTTATGTTGCTGTAACGGTTTTAGTTCAGTTTAGATATTGAAGTATGAAATTTAAAAATAACTATAATAATACAAAGTATTAAGATTAGGGTAATTACACAAAATTTTTTTTTTAAATGGGGGTAGGTAGGAATCTTCAAAAGATACAATGTGCCTCGTAGCACATGTGCATGCCGGATTCTTATCAGCTAAACCACAACCTTCCTCTATTAAAACTAGTCAAACTGGCTACCCATTAATTTTATGCTATCTTAGTTTGACTATAAGTTTTATGTACTTTCCCGAAGAAAATCTGTACTTTGTGCTAAATCTAAAAGTCTTTTTCTTTTAAGCCTTTCTGTAATAAATACAATTACACAAACAATAAGATATTTCAATAAAATAATATAAAACCACCTGTGAAGATATAAAATCACAATACCTTTTCTATAAAGGAATGTAAGGCAATTAGTTTGCGGAGTTTGGATACAAAATCAGAGTTTTATAATTATTAGATTAAAAATTTTATAAAACTGTGATGATCTTTAGAAGCAAGCAACTCTCACCAAAATTAAGAACTTAGTTTTATACCAATTTAATTTTAAGTTCGAAGGGAAAAAAAAGTCAAGTTAATTTCCTTTTTGATTTTTCCTACTTATTTCATAATAGTAGGAATTAGTTCGCAAAAATTAAAAATTAAATATTTTCGAAAAAAAGAAAACAAAAATTGTATGTCGATTGTTCAGTGTGAATAATGTAGACAGCTTTTTTGAAGTAGCTATTACCTAATTTGCATTATTATAGTATTTTCCTAATGGGTCCTCCAGAGACAACAATAAGAGTGCTAAACAATTGATCAATTATAAAATTCCTTTTATATACTCTTTTTTTTTTACCTTTCCACTACTTTAAAGAACTTAAGACCATCACTAAATCGTTTATTAGACAAGGCTTAAGTTACTTGGTTCATTATTTTCAGTAGCTCGTTATAATAGCTATAGCCTTTGATTATTGACCTATTATACAAGATTACAGAATAATTTATATATGATATAAATATGACTATACACTTAAATAAAATTTTATATCAATATCCAAAACTATAATCTAAAATTGAATATATTCTAATTGGGGTTTGAACTCAAGACCGATCTTTCAATTGACGTCTGCGCCATTAATCACATATGCTTCTTCTATTAGTTGGCGCCATTTAAGCGATTAGTTTTAGTTTTGTTTAATCACAGATTCTGCATTATAGCCTCAAGGATTTCCTTGTTATTTTTATTAAATCTTGTTAATTATATAACAAATATGAGATACTTGTAAATCATGTCAAAGCAATTAGCTATTTTTTGAAAAATAATTACATAATTAAGATAAAATTAAAAATTTTGATATTTTCTAAAAATAAATAAAGATTTTATGTTATTTTTATGTTACGAATTCAAACTAAGATTTTAATTTTTAAAAAATTTTGTTTTTATTAGCAAATCAATTTATTGTTTTGAGTTTGTTACATATTATAAAATTTCTTAAAGTTTGTACAGAATTTTTTAACAAAATTTCAGTTAATATATAAAAAAAAAAAATTTTTAAGTGAATTTGAATAAAAATTTAAAATAAAGTTTTTTTTTGTTGCATATACTTTAACACTTTTCAAATGTTTGAAAATATGTGTACCTATACTTATATAAATATATAGATAAAATTGATTTATATATTATAAGAAAGTAAAAATATAAGGAACGCAAAATATCACTAAAATATTTCAGATACTTAAAAACAAATGAAATTTTCTTCAAATTTAAGTAAAACTGCGGAATTTCGAAAATAAAAAGAAAGAAAAATTAACCTATTAGTGGCTGCTTTTTTTGAAAAATTAATAATATTTTATTAAATATTGAACTTAATAAAAATTAATAAAAAGTTTCCCTCAGATTTCAAAAAAACACATAGCTGGGGATTTTTAATGCGTGTGTTAAATTAATTGTGCTGGGAGGGAAACCTGGAGACCACTAATATACTTACAAGAAAACTAAAGGTCTTCATAAATAAATGGTTCCGAATAATATATCAGATATTTTGGCCAAACGGAATACCTTATAGTGAACTTTGGAGTATGTGCGGTTAAGATCCTTTTGATAAGAAAAATAAGGTTAATAATAAACCGATAAGAAAGAAAAACTACAATGTTCCTTTATTTTTTTTTTTAATATACTTAGTCTAAGTTCGTTTTTGATATCGCTAGGAAGGTTATTAAAAACTACACACTCTTGTACAAAAGTAAATTTTGTGTAGTAGCCTTCCTGTATAATGGGAGTCTGAAGATAATAATAACCATCAACATATTCAATATGCCTTTGCATGTAGGAAGAAAGAAGATTATTCTTCAATTTAAATATTAAAACTAAAGCGTTATAAGTTCGACAGTTTCTGATATTCATCCATTTCAAATTATTTAGCGTATCACGAATATGTGTTCTTAAGTTTAAGTATGATTCGCATGCCCCTATTTTGTAATTTTGGCAACCGGTGAACAAATTGGTTACAAAAAAATAGTATAGTTGAGCAATAATTGAAATGAGGCAAATTTATTGTATTATATATATTTATTGCACAAGCGTTTGAAATCTTTGACCTAATTCTTCCTAAAAAAGCTTATTTTTTAGCAATTTTTTTTTGCACACGTAATCACAATGTTCATTGAAATTGAGTTTGCTATCAATTATAACACCCAGATATTTTATACTTTTAATACATTCAATTTCATCATTATTTGTTTTTATATGTGGATTTATAAGCATGCTTGTATAACCAATTACCATGTACTTTATTTTGCTAACATTAAGCTTAAGCTTATTCATATTTAACCAGTTGTACAAGCTATCTAAATCAATATTCACCTTTCTTTCACAGTCTCTAATATCATCGCCTACTATGTAAATTAACGTGTCATCAGCGAATAAAGTTACTTTACAATAATTTAGGGCTGCGTTCATATCATTTATGTATAACAAAAATAAGATCACACCTAAAATTGAGTCTTGAGGTACACCTCTATGAATTTGCATTGCATCAGATATGTTCTTGTTGACTTTAGTACATTGAGTTCTCCCCATCAAAAGATCTTTAAACCAGGATAATTCCTTATTTCAAACTCCGTATTTTTCCATTTTATTCAATAGGATGTTTCTATCTACCGTCTCGAATACTCTTTTTAAATCGAAAAAAACTGCCAATACTTTTTTGCCAGAATCAAAAGGACTTCTTTCACTCTGTTATTATACAATTTAAAGGCGTTTCAGTCGAATATCCCTTTCTGAATGCAGATTGCATTTCATTTGTAATGTGTTGATTGGTCTCATATTTTCAGCTAATTTACAATTTTTTCAACTGGTGTTATGAACTATTAACAATTTAAAAAATAACATCTTTGCAGTCTAAAATAATTCTAGTATTCAGCCCCATTAAGTCGCTTTTTTGAGAAATATTCGTCATTATGTTTTGCTAGTTTGTCAAAATTAATTTCATTAAAAATTTTTGTGTTAAGCTCTAGACTATGGCAGCCTCAATGACAAAGAAATAGATCCAGAAATAGCTGGAAAAGAACGGTATCGAAGAAAATTATTTAAATAAACAAGTCATGATCACATGTTCCAAATAAAAGTAGTTGGAAAGGATTAGTAGATGCCATATGCTGCCTATAAGAGTTACAAGGAAAAAAATGTATTGAACAATATTTTATTAAGATGGCTCTGAAAAGACATAATATTTAATGAATTTGACGAACCTTTAAAACCATCAGAAATAACTTTTTTAGACACATAAGATGGCATAAGATTTAATGGTATTTTTTTCAAAGTAACAATGTACTGTAGTGTGGTTCCCTATATTAAATCTGAAGCATCACTAATGTTATCATGTTTGCGTCTGCTTACAACAAAGCGAGTACAATAATAGATAGAAAATAGATTGCAAATGAATAGATTCACCATAAAACATATCTGCATATACAATATCACAATTATATATAAAGTGTGGAACTAAGAGAACACAAAAGAGAGAAGAAAAAAAAAAAAAAACAAAAAAGGGGAGCACGATGTTATTTTGAAAAATAAATGTTGAATGGATAAAATATTGAAATTTTTAAATTCGAATTTCGAAGTTGATTACAAAATGAGAATTTAATCCATTTTCCAGAGTGTGTACTGTGTATCTATATATAATTTAGGATGGAGTTTTGAATAGGTTAAAAAATCAGGATTTCAATATTTTGTTTAGCGGAGTTTGGTGGCTTCAGCCTCCCGCCCCCCATTTAAAATGCTTTGTTGTTTAATTATGAGTGTTCAAAAAATTATTAGAAGAATTTTTAAATTGGTTAGAAAATTATTAGAAAGAATTTTTAAATTGGTTAGAAAATCAGGATATTTAGAGGGATTTCGAAAAACCAGGATTAACAATTTGAAGCTTTCGTACCAGACTCGTAGATAATATTAACTTTGAAATAAAATTCAAGTTTTCTTTTCAAGATTTTATTTTTCAATATTTTGCCCCAAAAAAATTTTTGTTTTTAAAATTTTGACTTTCAAGATTTTAGCTTTCATTGTTTTAGTTTTCAAAATATATTGTTGGTGACCCAAAAAAAAAAAAAAAAACTTTAATACTTAAATATAAGTTCAAACCAATATACATTCCATTCTACCATTCTATATAATTAAATTTCAGACAGTTCACACAAAGGTTAATTTTAAAAAGTTTATTTTTAACAAATTTTTAAATAAAGTTTTTGTGTAGGATTTTCTATGTTCATTTATTATTTAATTTATTTTCTCTCTTTTATAATATCTTAACAGATAATTTTTTTATCACTTTTGGCTGATGTTTTAAAAAAAATTCTATTTATAAAATAATGTATCTCAGATATAGATTTTGTATTTAATAGAAATTCATGAAGTAACAAATTAAAAAAAAAAATGTAAACGTATTGAAAAGAAAGAACAGAAATTTGATTTAAAAATATTTATTAATTAACCAAAAAAAAAAAAAAAAAAAATGAGAACACCTTTATGTATATCTAATGAACATAATGTTTATCTAATCTTTATGAAGATCTAATTTATCAAGTATAGTTCAATATTTTATTCCAATAAAGAATTTGCACAAACTTTAAAAAAAAAAATAATTGAAAATATCTAAAAGAATCTTTCAGATTTTTATATAAAAATGGAATATTTATCATCTATTAAAAATTAAAATGCATAATAAATGCAAGTATCAAATTCTAAAATTAATTCATACATTTATAATTATTTGAAGGTTTAAGAAATGAAACAAGCAATCTGACCTAAAATAATGAAAAGTCGTTGTAGTATTATAGGAACAGACACAGTTTCAATAAAACAAGTAAAAATAACAGTAAGTCGATGCAACCGACTTATTTATACCCTACACCTAAAACATTCAAATTAAATTAAAAATCCATAAGTTATTTTAGTTAGGTATTTAATACAAGCTAAAAAAAATAAATGCTATTACAACCTTTGTACAAAATTTCAGGTTTCTATCTTTATTAAATTCGAAAATATGATTGTTAGGTCTTGGGAAGTGTGTGAAGGCACGCGGACCACCACCCCAATTCATCTCAAATTTTAGAGACATCAACAGGGTAGAACATTCTTATATCAAATTTCAAGTTTATATATTTATTAATTTCGAAGATATGCTTGTTTGGTCTTAGAAGTTGTGTGGCAGATACCCGAACAACCATTCTAATTCATCTCAAATTTTGGACAAATCAGAGATTCAGGAAACAATACCGTAGTAGCAAATTTGAAGTTTCTGTCTTTATTAATTTCGAAGATATGCTTGTTCGGTTTTGGCAGTTGTATGGGAGGTACTCGAACGAGCGCTCCAATTCCTCTCAAATTTTAGGCAAATCAGGGATTTAGGAAATGGCACCCTCGTATCAAATTTGAAGTTCCTATCTTTATTAATTTCGAAGATATGCATGTTCGGTTTTGGGAGTTGCATGGGAGGTACCCGAACAGCTCCACCAATTCATCTCAAATTTTGGACAAATCAGGGATTCAGGAAACAACACCCTAGTACCAAATTTGAAGTTTCTGTCTTTATTAATTTCGAAGACATGCTTGTTCGGTTTTGGGAGTTGTATGGGAGGTACCCGAACAACCACTCCACTTCATCTCAAATTTTGGGGATATCAGGGATTCAGAAAAACACACCCTCGTACAAAATTTTAACTTTCTATCTTTATTAATTTCGAAAATATGCGTATTAGGTTTTGGAAGTTGTATGGGAGATACTCGAACGCATGGTCCGATTTCGCCCATTTACAATCCCCGCCTTACCTTAGTCATTGTTAACCTACAGTGTAAATTTCATCAAGATAGCATCATTACTTTTTGAGTTATCGTGCGTACGAACGGACGGACGGGCATCGCTAAATCGACTCCGGCGGTGATCCTGATTCAGAATAAATATACATGTCTATACCTAACTCGCTTCCTTTTGGTGGTTACAAACACCATACCAAAGTTAATATACCCTATACTTCATATGTAGGGTATAATAAAATTTGGTTTATTAATTATTTAGTTAAAAAAAGAAGATTCTTAGGCCCTTTCATAGTGTTCACATGTTGACAGTTCACATCATCTTTTGTAACAATAGTATTGTCTTTTTTTTTAGTTTTTATTCCTATATAAAGGTTTCCAATTAGGCCGAATTATGTTTCATGATAGGATGTTAAATGTGTATATGTATATTGTTTTTCCCCTCCTAATCATTTAAAGAACATTGGACATCCTAAGACTAAGGCATTTGTTATTTAAATTTAACTGAGTTTCAATTTCTGGAATTGTTAATTTCATTAAGTCGTTTATTATTCGGTTGTAGGTATAGCATAAAACTATGAAACGTAAATATTTCATTATTACTACGCCATTTCTTATCTTATACAAGAATTATTTTATTATACTTTTTATTATATTATATTTTTTTTATTTAATTATATAATACTAATTGTATATTATAAGATATATCTATATTATGTTTTTTTATTAGTCTGTATAACCTAGCCGGAGTTTGAAACCGCGATATTTCGAATGACTCTTGTGTATAAATTTATGTAAAATACTAAAATTATATAAAAGAAATTAATTTTGATATGGTAATATTGATTTGGTAGATTTTTCCCTAACGAATTAAAATAAAAAAACAAGGTAGAATGTAAACCAACGGTTTTTAAAAGCGCACATTTCCAAAAGAGAATACAAACGTTTAGAATTGTGATTTCCATAAAAATTTTAAAATTTCATGTAATAAGAAAAAATGTGAAAATAGAACTTTTCTGGAATTTTGAGGAACTGTAAATCCGGAACCCTATATAACTAAGAAAAACCGTTAACACACGTATTGAATAAAATATATTATTGAACTTTTAATTTTCATGTCTTGCCGAAGAAAAATTTTTATAGATGCCTAAGATATACAGGTGTCTAAAAATAGCAAATTTTCAATTTTTGAAGCGTAATAACTCTTAAACAGCGGGTTGTACCAAAAAATTTTCCGAGGAAACTTATACTAATTCTAAAAGTTCTTTCTTGTCTCAAAATTTCAAGGCTCTATCTCAAAGGGTGCCGGAGTTATGAAAAAAGAAATATCATGCAAAATTTGGTTTTAACATAACGGTGAATTTAAATAGTAAATTACAAAATATTGCATAATTTTGATATTTTTTTTACAGAGATAAAAAAATTTCCGGTCTTCTAGTGTTCTTAGATTGTAAAACTACTACGCAAAGCCTGAGATATATACATCTGAAACTAGGCCTTTTTTGCTATTTTGGGGGAGCTGTAACTTTGGAACCCTATACAATTAAAAGAAACCATTAACACATATAAAAATATATTACTGGAGCTTTAAGTTTTTTGTCTTGCTGAAGAAAAATGTGTACAGGTGCCTAAGTTACAGGTGTTTAAAAATAGCAAAATTTCAATTTTTGACCCCTAATAACTCATAAACAGGGGGTGGTGCAAAAAAAATTTCTGAGCAAACTTATATTAATTCTAAAAGTTTTTTCTTGTCTCAAAATTTCACCCATCTTCATTTCTTCCTAATCTAAAAGTGTGCCAAAATTTCCTATCTAAAAGCGTGCCGGACTTATGAATCATGCAAAATTTGGTTTTCACATAACGGTAAATTTAAATACTAAATTTAGAAATTATATATAATTTTGATATTGATTTATTAAGGTAAAAAAAATTCCTGTCGAATGGCGTTTTCAGATTGAATAAATGTTAAGCGGAACATGAAATATACGCGTTTAAAAATAGGGCTTTTTCAAAGTTTGAAGGACTGTACTTCCCTGATGGATGGGGCTACATGAAAAAGTTGTTCGACAAAATTAATTTTTTTATGAGACCTACCCATGGTTAAAATTTTTTTTCTCTATCTTTAACGGTGTAGAAGTTTTGTAAACAGACGGACGGACGGACGGACAGAGTGAAACTAATAGGCACATTTTTTCAAAATTTTTTTCAAAAAATTTTCTTTTTGGCATCGCCAAAAAAGTAATTTTATGGAACAACTTTTTTCTGTAGTCCCACACATTACAGAGCTACAAACACGTTACAGAGATCTACAAAGTTACCCCCAAAAATTACCCCCAGAATATTTTGTATAAATTTCAAGATTCTAGCTTTCTTAGTTTTTGAGTTAGCGTGCTGACGGACGGACGGAAGGACATGGCTCAAAAGTCTTAGAATTTTTTTCTGATCCGATCCATACCTTTGAAGTTATATCTAACTCGCTTATTTCGAGGTGTTACAAACGGAGGAGTAATTTTATTATACCCGATCCTATCGTACGGGTATAAACATTTGAATCAAAAGAATTAAGTTTTTTCAAAATTTTATTATTAAAGTAAATGTAAATAATAGTATAATTTTTTTTCCTTTTATTTTGAAATTCTTTAGAACAATAATGGCTTAGAGCTTTCAAGTTTATCAAAATTTCCGGACAAACATCTTGACCTAAAATGTTCATATCGAGAAATCTAAATTTAAAATTTGTTTAATTTTTAACTTTTTAATGAAAGCATCTTTTTGTTAAGGGATAGAAAATTTTTTTCTTATTAATTTAAAAGAGATTTCCTTATAGAACCGTTTAAAGTGCTTTTGGTAGTTGTGTATGACTAGATAAGGTTAAATTTTTAGTTTGAGCTTTTTATAATAGAGTTAGGTAGGACAACAGATAATATAAAAATTATAGAATATGATTTTTTTTTTATCCAGCCAACGTTTAAGACACCGGCCTATCATTGGAAAGATCTCGGGTTCAAACTCTGGCTGGGGCATATAGATGATTAAAAAATTAATAATTAGTATAGCATAATTAAATTGAAAATATATATATATCTTATAAATTATAATTAAAATCATATTGTAATATATGATATTATAATTATAAAGTAATAAAATAATTCTTGTATAAGATAATAGATGGCGTACAAATAAAGAAATATTTACGTCGCATATTCTTGTACAATAACCACAGCCAAGTAATCACAGGCTTAGTGTAATAAATTATTTCAGAAACTGAAACTTATTCAAATATGAATAATAATTGACTTAGTGTATGACATATGCTCCTTATAGAAGTGGAAAGGAAAAAAAATAATAATATGATTTTTTAAATATTCTAAATAGTATCTGACATTAAATAAAACATAGAATATTATAGAAAAATTGAAATATAATTTTAATAATATAGCATCATTGAAGGAAGATATTAAGAATAAGCAGAAATATTATATTGTCATGTGTAATAAAAACTTCAAAAGGTTCTGATACTTATCTTCTTCATTTAGCAGCTCTTGATTTCAACAATGTCATGTTCTAATAACTAATTAACTTGATTTAACACCCCTAATATATCCCTCCAAAGGGGTTCCCTAATACCCCTAAAAAAGGATTTATTTTGGAGAAAATAATATTTTCTCGATGTTTGGTATTTAAAAAAAAATTTACAATAATGTAATATTAGGATAATTTAATCCGCTTACTAAGCCGATAACCATCGACTTACTAAGATCATTATAGGATGAATAGTATTATTAATTTAAATAGTTTGTTATATTATTATATATTATGTTTATATATATATTATATAACATTTCATATTATTTATTTGGTAGTAATGGAGATTTGTTAAGAAAAATTACTTTTTTTTTTTTAGAAATTTACATCTTTGAACATCCTTTGAATATATTATTTTATCCTGTTAAATTTGGCATAAATCATTTGTTATTGACATAAATATAATTTGTTATTGACATATTCGTATTCTAATAAATATGGGGTTCTGAAATAAATAAGATAATAAATGCTTGTCTTCATTCTCCACAAATAATAAGATAATAAATTAAGATAGAAATAATTAAAATAAGAGAGACTCGGTGGCCTAGTGGATAAGATCGTATGAAATACGTTGTAAACACCGAGGGAGTGTGCGTTGGAATCCCACAAGAATAATTTCCCTTCAGCAATCTTCTAAAAAAGTGGATAAAACTGAAAAGGGACGAATGATTCATAATCAACCAAAACTAAAATTCCTATATATATTCCAAGTATAGAACAAATCAAAAAGAATTGAAGTATACCTATGGGCAACTAAATTAAATCAAAACATAACGAAAATCGAAAAATATTAATTGTTCCTTTTTGTTTTTTGGAGCTACTTTTAGACATCTCTTTTACGAAATTTATGTAACACTCACACATACCTTACATGCGGTTTCGTTATCTTAAAAATAAAAAATTTTAAACAAAAAATTAAAACAATAATTCAAAAAATAACATTTTTATGTATATATAATATATATACAAAATATCTTTTTCATTTTTAAGAATATTGACCTACATAATATATTTGCAAATAATTAGAAAGTTTATTTATTTTTTTGTTTTTTGTCGTTTTCGGAAAAAAACACTTCTTCTCCATTATATTCTAAATTTATAGATTTAAAAAATAGGAAAGTAAAGTGAAAAATTTATTATGTTCTTAGGTAATGGGAATAAAATTTCACAAATAAATTTAATAATATAGGCTACATATATTTTTAAGACCTAAGTTATATTTAACTAAAAATATTGCTATTGTAAGACATATGAGGCTGACACACAAAAATATTTGTCTGAAAATCCTAGATAAAGTACAAACATTTGTTTATATGAGTTTTAACAATTGTGTTTTAGTCATATAATTTATAATTTTAATGTTAAAAAATTAACTACAATGTCTACCTAAAATAGTTCAAAAACGTACAAAATAATCTATGAAAACCGAAAATAATGCTTGCCAGATCCTACAAAAGGGGTGAAAAACAATGCTTATAAAAATCATTAGGTAACAACTGAATTTAAGAAACACTGACGGCTGAAATGAAATCTTAAAAAAGATGAGCTGAAAATTACAATGGGTTGCACTCTATTTATATACAAACACTTTAACAATACCATTGTAATTATAAATAACAAAACTCTTACTAGAATCCATTTTAACACGTGCACAGAAACAAGAATTTTTTGGGTAGGCAAGAATATAATTCTAAAGGAAACCCTGTAGCAAAAAAAAAGGAAAATTTTTAACAAAATAATTTAATTGCTTAAATATCACCATACAATCTGAGTGCACATGTTAAAATGTTAATCTCTCAAAGAACAAAAAACAGGTGGTATGCCATAAAACCATAGGTCATAAAGTCATATTTTTCGAATATAGCTTTATGCCTCAATCGATTAAAATTACTTTAAAAGATAATTTATTAAAGTAAATTAACCAGCTCTAAGATTCATCTTAATTATTTTTTTTTATAGATATTATTCAACAAATAATTTAATATTGTGTAATATATTACCCTCAAACCCCAACTGCACTAATTATTGGAACTCTAATTTCTAACTAAGTTCCTAATTCTCCTGAATTAAAAGCTGATTTTGTAAAAAGCGCATACTCTGATTTTATAACCAACTATAAAACTTAAATCTTTCATACTTATTTATTACTCTTACATACATATTTTATCTACAAAACATTTAAAATTGTGAGGGCTGTCGGGCCTAAACCTTCGCTAAACAATTTATTGAATCCCTGATTTTGTAGCCAACTATTAAAAATTTTCCAATCATTTTATACATACCCATTTCAACAACAAGACACTACGCCATTCAAAATTTATAATTGCTTTATAACACAACTTTTTTACACCGATACTGCAACTAAAAAACAACTGAACGAAACAATGCTGAGCCATATACTTTTCAGGTTACTGAACAAAAATGAATGTTTAAGCAATAACAATAATAATCAATAAATGCAGTATACATAATGTAAATATAGGCCGTCGTAAAAGTGGATCTATGGGTCGTACAACAAAAAAAAATTAATGCTACATACTTTTATTATAAAAATTTGTATGAATTAGAAAACTGTTATGTTTCAAATTGTTATATTTTAAATCTATATGGAGAATAGGGTAGACAAAAAGGGTCAAAATCTCGGATTTGAAAATCCCGAAGTAACATAATCCCGGATTGAAATAATGTCTTGGAAATCATAAATTTCATAATGCCCGAATACAAAATTCCGGATTTCAGATCATATGTGAAATCCCGCAATTTTCAGCATGAAAAATCCCGTAATTTCTTTTGTAACTACCCATATAAATTTAAATGAATTTTTTTAAAAATTTAGAAATAATTGAAAAAAAATACTGTTTTAACATTTTTTTTTATAGGTACCTAAGTACGTGTATTTTATTCGAAAAAACAAATTTAAATTCTTAATTTATAGAAAAAAATAAATAAAATTCTTCAGTCAAAACAAAAATCAAAATATTAAAAATTCAAACAAAAAAAAAAAATAGAAATCTTATTAAAAAATTGTTAATATTTTAATTTCCATTTTTTCCATATATTCAGTGAAATATGAAATTTGTAATTTTACGTCAAAAAAAATTCTAACTGAAATCGCATACCAAATTTTTAGAACTACATACATTAAAAACATTTTGAGAATTTCCCAAAATATTTATTGTGTTTAATAATTTGGTATGCAGTTTTAGTTACAATTTGTTAATTTACAATTACAAACAATAGATGTCTTACCATTACATATAGTATAGAAATTTAAAGTAAAAGTAACAATTAAAAGTGCGCGCGCACTTTTAATTGTTACTTTTACTTTAAATTCCGGGATTTTGAATTGCGTGATGTTGAAATCCGGGATTTCAATACCAACCCAGAATAAAATATATTTTCTTTTAAGATAAAATATTATTAATTTAAAAAACTTAATAATTTTCTTTATACTGATAATTACTACATTTATTAAAAACTACCTAAACTAGCTAAATTTTGGCAAATATGTGGCAATGCACAATTGCAGATTCGGCAAAGCGTGCTCATTCTTCTCCAATAATTCAGCGAATAATAATTGAGCTTGAAATTCTTTAGATTTATTCCCAGAATAAATTCAAAATTATCTAACAAGTTCTTTTTAAACTAATACTATGTTCTATGCTCATAACATAATTATTATTTCAACATATACCTCTGGCACAGAATCTTTTATGGGCCAAACATTTCAATAAAAAAGCATAACGAAAATAAGAAAACATACATTACACAGTCAGTCGGAATGGTTAGGTTTTTTTTTTAATTTTAAAGGATCAAGATCGATTGTATTGATTTTCAGATATAACAAGGTAGAATGTAAACCAACGGAAGGTAGAATGTAATGAGAAAAAATGTGAAAATAGGACATTTTTGAAATTTTGAGGGGCCGTAATTCCGGAATCCTATATAACTGAGAAAAGCCGTTAACACGCGTAAAAATATATTATTGAACCTTTAATTTTCATGCCTCACCCAAGAAAAATTTTTACAGGTGCCTAAGTTACAGGTGTCTGAATATAGCTTATACTAATTCCTATACTAAGAAATAAAAACTTATACTAATTCTAAAAGTTCTTTCTTGTCTCAAAATTTCAGGTTCCTATCTAAAGGCGTGCCGGTGTTATGAAAAAAGAAATTTCATGCAAAATGTGGTTTTTAGATAACGGTAAATTTAAATAGTAAATTACAAAATATTACATAATTTTGATACTGTTTTATATAGATAATAAAATTTTCGATCTTCTGGCGGTTTTAGATTGCAAAACTATTACGCAGAGCCTGAGATATATACATCTGAAAATAGGGCTTTTTCGAAATTTTGAAGAGCTGCAACTTTGGAACCCTCTACAACTAAAATAAATCTTTAACAAACGTAAAAATATATTACTGTAGCTTTAATTTTTATATCTTGCAGAAGTAAAATATGTACAGGTTCCTAAGTTACAGGTGTTTAAAAATAGCAAATTTTCAATTTTTAAGCCCTAATATCTCATAAACAGGGGGTGGTCCAAAACATTTTTCTGAGCAAACTTATACTAATTCTAAAAGTTCTTTCTTGCCTCAAAATTTCAAGCCTCTATATAGAAGCGTGCCGGAGTTATGAAAGTAGAAAAAGCATGCAAAATTTGGTTTTCACATAACGGTAAATTTAAATACTAGATTTAAAAAAATTGTATAATTTTGACATTAATTTACAAAGTTAAAAAAAATACCTGTCGAATGGCGTTTTCAGATTGAAAAAATCTTAAGCAGAACATAAGATATATGCATTTAAAAATAGGGCTTTTTCAAAGTTTGAGGGGCTGTAGCTCCGTAATGGGTGGGGCTACATAAAAAAGTTGTTCCACAAAATTATTTTTTTTATGAGACCTACCCATGGTTAAAATTTTGTTTCTCTATCTTTAACGGTGTAGAAGTTTTGTAAACAGACGGACGGACGGACGGACAGAGTGAAACTAATAAGCACATTTTTTCAAATTTTTTTTAGAAATGTGCTAAAAAAGAACTATTTTGACAAGACAATTTGAAATGCTAATGTTGAAATAAAATGTTTAAAAATGAAATTTAAATTCATTCTGATTTTTCGACTCTAGTTATTTTTACCTAGAAGAAATATTCAGATACCTACATTAAAAAAAAATTTTAAAAACGGTTATGCAAAAAATATTTTTCAAATTAAATAAATTATGTATTGGGAAATTAATCGGAAGTCAGATTCTTTATTTCAAGGAGGGTCTATCTTAAATTATATTTTATTTAAAAATATTTTCTTTTGATATTTAAATTTTAAAATTAATTTCGTATTTATTATTTAGATTATAAAAAAATGTCTACTCAAAAAAAAAAAAAAAAAATCTAAAATTTAATATTTTGACCGAAATAACAAAAAAAAAAAAACATTTTTTTTTTGTTTTGTTTCAAAAGACAAATTTTCCTTTGATTATAACAAGATCTTATGACGTCATATGAAACTAAATATAAAATATACATAAATATTATTTTTTATATATCAATATACAAATTGTTAATTAACGTGTTCCCATATACATACACACATATATTTTTATACATTATTTATATATGCGTAATATTTATTGTATAGTGATGCAAATTGCAAAATAATGCTTTTGATTTTCTTTTATTAATTTTTTTTATCACAATAGATATCAATTTGAAAAAAAAAAAAAAAAAAATTCAAAAAACAACCTGAAAATTGCAATAATCAGAGCAGTACGAACGTCATAACCCAATTGCAAGGAAATAATTTTTTGTATCTTGATATACAAAATATTATTTTATTTTACCTACATCTATAGATACACATCTACGTATAAATGCTTGCAGCAATTCAATATTTTCTACAGTCATAAAAATCAAAAATAAAAATAAATACTTTTTTTTGTATCTACCGTTATTTAATACCGTTATTATTTTTAAATCTGCAAAAAAAAAAAATAAAAAATCATCTCATATGACGATTAAAAAATTTTTCTATATTTAAAAGGATTTTCTGTATTCTGTATATATATTTTCTGGTTTTTTTTCTAATTGAACAGAATTTTTTACAGATTTTGTTTTTTTTTGTTTTTGTTTTTACAGAAAAAAGCTTTGCTGTTTTAATACTCAATTTTTTTTTTTTCTGCACTTGTTTAAATCAGTGATTTTCCAATTACAACAGAAAAAAAAGAAAAAAACAAAAAAAAAATTAAATATTCAATGTTTGTTTGTATGAGTCTGTTCTTTATTATATACATAATAATATTATAGGGGGTATATTATTATGTATATTATTATATAGGGTATATAATAATGTATTTTATTGTTTGTTTATGAAATGTTTTAAAAGTAGGTCAGTAATGAAAATCTGTCAAAGGAAGAAAGGAAAAAAAAAAAAGAAAAAAGAAAAAAAAAATGAAATAAGAAAAATTCGCTTCGTCATTTAAGAGTAAATTTTGAGAATGAAAATGTTCATGTTAAAACATATTTATTGGAATATGAGGTCCTGTAACATAAAAATTTATTTATTTATTTATTTATTATTGTTTTATATTTGAATTAATATTAAGGATATGTATTTGCACCAGTTTTCTTATTCTAATTTTTTTTTTTTTTTTTTGGCTGTCATTTTATTTTTTTCTAATAGAAAAAATAAATCAATTTTTTTTTTTTTTTATTAAATGAACTTAACATTTAATTTTATTTAATGAAAAAAAATAAAAAAAAACAGATGAAAGTTAAAAACGCCATCTACATATAATTGAAAATGTTCAATGAAATTTTATAATGTTTTTTTTTTTGAATTTCTGTTTTTATGTTATAGCAAACAAAACAAAAAAAAAAACAACATTTCTTCTAATCGCGCAATTTCTTACTTTGATTATTTTCTCCTTTTTTTTTTATTTTTTTCATTATGTTAGAAAAAAAAAAAAAAAAAAAACAGAAAATGTATTCAATGTAATAAATGAATGAAAATTATTTTTTAAGGTATACTTTGTATGCATATTTTCTATGATTGTGCGATGTTTCTGTTATTTTAATGTTTTTTCCTAAAAGGATATTGTGATATTTTT
This sequence comes from Poecilobothrus nobilitatus, assembly GCA_947095535.1. Classification (NCBI taxonomy): domain Eukaryota; kingdom Metazoa; phylum Arthropoda; class Insecta; order Diptera; family Dolichopodidae; genus Poecilobothrus; species Poecilobothrus nobilitatus. The sequence goes on along the minus strand of OX352772.1, from coordinate 55,349,569 downwards.
GTAATGGATTTTTTTTTTTGTTTTTATTTTTAATATTTAATATAAATTATGTAGTTAATTTAAGTATGTATATATAATCTTTAATATATATGTTATTAGATGCAAATTATTATACTTATTTTTAATTTTTTTATACTTATATTTAGAATTATTTTTGTTTTTTTGTTAATTATTTAATATTCAATTCTTAAATTAAACTTTTCTTTTTTTTTAAGGAAATTTTTTTTTATTTTTGCTTGGAAAGAAAATGTCCCTATTAAAGAATTTTCTATTTTTCGATTTTTAACATTTAACATCATTTACTAAAATATAGTAACCCTTATAGGGGTCTCGGTGGCCTAATGGGTAAGAGTGTATTCCTCCTTACGACATTTACGACAGCCATGTCTGAACAGGAAAGGCTGTGTCATTTACTGTCCATATTTATGTGGCAGAGAAATGCATTAAAAAAACAAGTAAAAATAACAGTAAGTCGATGCAACCGACTTATTTATATCCTACACCTAAAACATTCAAATTAAATTAAAAATCCATAAGTTATTTTAGTTAGGTATTTAATACAAACTAAAAAAAATAAATGCTGTTACAACCTTTGTACAAAATTTCAGGTTTCTATCTTTATTAAATTCGAAAATATGATTGTTAGGTCTTGGGAAGTGTGTGAAGGCACGCGGACCACCACCCCAATTCATCTCAAATTTTAGAGACATCAACAGGGTAGACATTCTTATATCAAATTTCAAGTTTATATATTTATTAATTTCGAAGATATGCTTGTTTGGTCTTAGGAGTTGTGAGGCAGATACCCGAACAACTATTCTAATTCATCTTAAATTTTGGACAAATCAGGGATTCAGGAAACAATACCCTTGCACCAAATTTGAAGTTCCTATCTTTATTAATTTCGAAGATATGCATGTTCGGTTTTGGGATTTGTATGGGAGGTACCCGAACAGCTCCACCAATTCATCTCAAATTTTGGACAAATCAGGGATTCAGGAAACAACACCCTAGTACTAAATTTGAAGTTTCTGTCTTTATTAATTTCGAAAATATGCTTGTTCGGTTTTGGGAGTTTTATGGGAGGTACCCGAACGACCACTCCAATTCCTCTCAAATTTTAGACAAATCAGGGATTTAGGAAACAGCACCCTCCTATCAAATTTGAAGTTTCTGTCTTTATTAATTTCGAAGATATGCATGTTCGGTTTTGGGAGTTGTATAGGAGGTACCCGAACAACCACTCCACTTCATCTCAAATTTTGGTTTTGGGGATATCAGGGATTCAGAAAAACACACCCTCGTACAAAATTTTAAGTTTCTATCTTTATTAATTTCGAAAATATGCGTATTAGGTTTTGGAAGTTGTATGGGAGGTACTCGAACGCATGGTCCGATTTCGCCCATTTACAATCCCCGCCTTACCTTAGTCATTGTTAACCTACAGTATAAATTTCATCAAGATAGCATCATTATTTTTTGAGTTATCGTGCGTACGGACGGACGGACGGACATCTCTAAATCGACTCCGGCGGTGATCCTGATTCAGAATATATATACATGTCTATACCTAACTCGCTTCCTTTTGGTGGTTACAAACACCATACCAAAGTTAATATACCCTATACTTAATGTGTAGGGTATAAAAAAAAACCTTCATAAATCAGTTGCAGTTAATTATGATAGTTCATTAAATGAACAATATAACTGATGCTTGCAGAATTTATCAATATATTTGACACAAAAAAGATTATAATCTAATAAGTTATATTATTTTATGTCAAAAATCATTTAATACAGTTATACAGTTGACAAAAAACAAAAAAATTTATTATACAACATGGAATCCCCAATAAAAGATATTTTTGTTTTAAAAGTTATATTTAGAAGATAGATTTCAATTTTGGAGTAATCCGCCAAGATAGCTGACTGAGGTCAACATTATTTTCAATCTAAATAAGTGGTTTACTAAAACTAAAACTAAAAAGTACACTGTATGATAATGATTTGGTGATTGAATATCAAGAAAATTCAACAACGAATTTGAAAATATAATTCGCAAGAAGATATCGGGCTGATAAATAATTGGATGAACCAACATAAGCTAAGCAAAAATTCAAGTTATTTTTTTTTTTTTTAAACACTTAGTTGTGGAAATATGTATGTGAAAATAATAAGGAAGAACTTTAGAGTTGGTTACAAAATGAGGTTTCAATAATTTGGTTAGCGATGGCTTGAGAATGACAGCACTCATTATTTTAAATTCTTTGATGTGGAAAATGTAAAAAAGATAATTAAGAAGGGCTTTAGAATGGGTTACAAAATCAAAATTTGTTTAGTGGTCGCTTTAGAGCAGCATCCCCTCTGTTTTATTTAATGTTGTAATATGTATCCAATATAGGAAAAAATTTGTTTATTATAAAATCAGAATTATAGCAAATTCACAATTTTTTCTTTTCTAGAATATTCTTTACACATTTTTGAATTTGTGGATTTATTTTGCGAATATTTTTTTTTGTGGATTTTGGCTTTTCGATTAGATTTTTATTTGTGGATTTAGTCACGAACCATCTAAAATCAAAGTCATTTTCCATTAAATTTATTAATTCATAACTACTAAAAATTCTTACTCAAAATTCAGAGGCTCAGGATATTATTTACAAGAATTTGAAAGTCTGTAGAAAAGATAAATAGAACATAATTATTCTATTTATATTTTTGTAAAAACAATGCATTCCATTAGTTTTGGTAAAACTATTTTAAACTGTTACTTAAAATGTTCAATTAAAATAACTAAAAATTAATTAAAATTTTAAAAATTTAAATTCATAAAACCATCTTAAAACATAAAAAGTATCTTAAAATATGTATCTTAAAAAATTTATCAAATAGATTAATACTGTTCCTAACTCTGAAAATTCAATTATTTTTTTTTTTTTTTTTATTATTTTCCAAAAAGTTTATCCATTTTACATAACATTTTAGAAGGTTTAGAGAGGGTTAATAGAATTTTAATATCACAATTAAAATTATTTCTTTAAATTATTAAAAAAATTTGTTTTTTAGTTAAAAGGATTGTCGTCATTAAGGCATCTACTGATAGCTTCCTGTATTGTACTAAAGAAAATAAATTTTTTTTGCTACAAGGAAATTATAAAATTTTATTAAATTGTTTAAAGATTTTTCAAACGATATTTTTTTTATTAAAGTACAACCGAGTTAGATTTTGTAAAAAAATAATACATTTTAATTTTAAGGAAGTATATTTAATTTTATATTCAATCAAATTATCATCTTCATATATAAATAACATTAATCTATAAATATTAAATCTAAAGATTTTATTTAATATACAAACTTAAAATTAAAAAATTAAAAAAAAATTGAATTAAAGATATTTTTAGATTTTAAGTGAAAAATTTTTTTGTTTTTTTACATTGCATTACCAATCTTCAAAATTTCAAATCTTTAAATTACAAATTGCACAAATTTAATGATTTTGAAAGAAAAAAAAATATATATAATTATACATAAAAATTATAAATCATAAAAATGAATTAACAAAAAAAAAAATATTTTGCCTTCAAAACTTTTTTGTTTTTTTAATATTTTTCACTATCATTAAAAACGTCTGTTGATTGGTACATGACCAAAAAAATTTTTAGTTGTAAAATAATCGTTTTTATACCCGTATGAACTATGTTCAAGGGTATAATAAATTTGCCATTACGTTTGTGACACCTTAAAGGAGTCGAGCTAGATATAGTGTCAAAGGTATGGATCGGCTCAGAATCGAATTCTGAGTCGATTAAGCCATGTACGTCCGTCCGTCCGTCCGTCCGTTCGCACGATAACTCAAAAAATAAGGGAGCTAGGAGGCTGAAATTTTTTTTACGGCACTTTTGCAAAATTGTTAGTTTTGATATTTAAATCCAACATTTTCGGTCGGCGGGTTCGAGTAGCTGCCATACAACTTCTATCTTTATATAGAAATAACTTAGTATCTATTCAAGCTAGGTTTCTGAAATTTTGCAAATGATGATCAAGTTTTATGGTAACAACTTCTGTAAAATTTGGTTGTGGTGGTGCGGCGGGTTCGGGTAGCTGCCATACAACTTCTCCGTTTAAATGAGAATAACTCAGTGTCTATTGAAGCTAGCAACCTGATATTTAGTTAAAAGGTGTCGAGTTACAGGCCAACAACTTTTGTAAAATTTGGTTGGTCTAGAGCAGCCGGTTCAGGCTTCTTGCACCTCTTGGAACTTAATGAAGCTAGGCGCAATAGATTCAGGTAGCTGTCATACAACTCCACAATTTACATAAATATATCTCTGTAGTTCGGTACTAAAACATCTGAATGTTTTTAAAAGATGATCAAGTTTTATAAAAACAGGATATATTACGTTCATACGGATATCTCAGAGTTGACACAGTCTACTCTACTGCACTCTTCCTCGTTTTTTTTACATTAACATTAAATTGGCAAAAAATTTGTATACTTTTTTCTATCTTTGCCCATTATAACTTTCTTAATCGAACTTAACTTGTTTAATCGAATATATTTATAGCAATTACAGTTAAAGTACAATTATTTACGAAACTTTTTACATTTCTTTCTGATATCACAATTTTCTAAGAATATTATTTTAATTTAAAATAAATTAAAGATCTAATTTTAATTCATATATCCATATTATAAAAAATTTTCATTCAATCTCTTATATCACAGATTCACAGATACAAATAAATGACAATAATATAAGAAAAGTAAAAATAAATTAAACAAGGCAGAATGGAACCAATAGTTTTTAAAGGCGCAAATTTGACAAAAGACAATAAAATAGTTTAAATGTGATTTGCATCAAAATTTTCAGGTATTTTTTTTCAATTTTAAGGTAACCCTATTTAATTAAGAAAAACTACTAAGAAATAAAGAATTATATTGTTGAAACTTTAATGTTTGCATTTTTGAAAAAATTTGGATATAGATGCCTAAATTGCGCAGGTGTTCACAAATATCAAAATTTAATTTTTTGACTCTTAATATAGCTGTTAAGAGGGAGGTACAAGAAAAATTTTTGAGGAAACTTATGCTAATTATGAAAAAAAACTTCTTCTCTCAAAATCAAGTCTTCATCTAGCAGTATTAAGAAGAAGAAGAAAAAGTAAAAGAAACAAAATCTTCCAAAATTTTCTTTTCACATAACGGTAAATTTAAATACTAAAATTTAAAAAATTTGTGTAATTTCGATATTGAATTTATAAAGGTAAAAAAGAAAACCTGTTGTGTGGAATTGGAAAAAAAAAGTATTAAGCAGAACCGTGGATAACCATATTTAAAAATAGTTATTTTTAAAAATTTTAAACTATAGTTCCGTAAACGTAGAGCTACATAGAAAAAATTCTTCTAGAAATCAATTTTTTTATAGGGCTAATCCATATAGTTAAATTTCTTTGTTTCATCTTAAACACAAGTACACAAGTTAGATTGAACGAACGACAAAATGAAATTAATAAGCAAATTTTTGCAAAAAGTTTTTTTTAAAAATATAAGTACTTAAAAATTATAATATTTTTCTTTAATAGTTAAAATAATACAAAAAAAAATCTCCGAACCAATTTTTTTTTTTTATAAATTAAGTACATGCAAAAAATCTCTAGTATTCGTTTTAATTCATTTACTTTTATAACCAGTGACAGATTAAATAATTAGTCTAAGATCAATATTTGTTATCATATTTTTTACTTTCATTTAAAATAATAAGATCAAAACGCCATTATATTATGTTTTCAACGTCAATATCTAAAATAAAATACAATATAATTTTATATACATATTATAATAATTTTATATACACACATATATATATATACATTTTTTTCTTAACATCGATATCCTGTTAAGTTGTTCTAAAAATAGAATCATAATAAAAATAATAAATAAGAACAGAAAAGACAAAAAAAAGAAAAAAAAAACTAAAACAAAAATAGCACATTAAAGTCACTAAATTCAGGGTGAACATACTCGTACATCTATATTGTATACCTTTTATCCTTCTTAATATCCTGATGTTATGTTAAAGCTGATACAAAATTTTTTTTTATTTTTTTTTTTAGATTTTTATATTTTTGTTGTTATTATTAAAGCATAAAAACAAAACACGTGACGTCATTTCCTTTTTGTGCCAATTCGTCTATATTCCTTTTTTTTCTATACATATTTCTATATAAAATGATATGTATACAAATAATAATATGTATATTATGTATATAATATTATGTAGTATATATATATATATCTAATCTCATTCTTTGAATTTTATAAGAGTTGTATGTTATGCCATCACTTGTTTTTATCCATCCATATATTTAATATTTTTTTTTGTTCTGTTGTGTTTTTGTTTTGTTTGTTTTGTTTTTGTTTTGATATTATTTTAGTGGATGTTGTTGTTATTGTTATTGCTGCTGCTGCTGCTGCTACTTTCATTGTTATCCTACATAGTTATTCATAATTTATCCCTTTTTTTTTTGTTTTGATTGTGAAAATATAGAAAACTGGGTCAGTGGGGAAATTTTATTTTTTTATTTATTTTTTTATTGTTGTTGTTTTGTGTATTTTTTATCATAAAATGTTGAATTAAGTTATACAGGCTGATATTATATATATGTATATGATATATAACAGCTGTATAGATAAAGTTTTTATATAGATACTTGTTGTTTATGTTGCATTATTAGAGGTTATGTACCTTTTAAAATTTTTGTTTTTGCCATTCGTTTTGCAGAATTATACAGAAATTATATTAGTTTATTTTTAAGTTGAATTGATTATTTTTAGTCTTAATAGGAATTTTTTAACTTTGATAAATTAATAAGTAAATAATTTTTTAGCGTTTAAAAAATGGTATTTTTTGCTTTTTTTTATAAATGAAGAATATAATATTTTTATATATAGGTAATATAACAATTATTTTTAGATTATGTAAAATTTTCTTATATTAATATTCTATTAATATATTACTAACACCATCATGGTGTAAAATATAGAATTAAATAATGTTATATATAGATACATACGTTTAAATCTTAAAATAAATTTGAATATCCTTTTAAACATCATGAATATTATATTATGTATGTATAATAATTGTCGATTGGTAATATAATATAATTGAGAAATAATATTTTGACATTATATCGTATAATGTAAATATTTTAAATAATATAAATTTAGGTTAACTTTAGGTTAAGTATATGGGCTACTTTTATTGTTTTACGTTTCAAATCCTTTGGCAAAGTAATTTTAATTATAATTTTAGTTATAAATAGGTATATGAATATTTTCGACAATATAAATACAATTTTTTCAATTATCAAGCTTGCATATTTTTCTAGCTAGTAATTTGACATTTCGTATATATTTCAATATGGCGAAAAATAAAAAAAAAGTAGTCCTTAACATTTAGTTCATAAGGTTTTTTTTCTGACATAATAATATATTGTTTACGGTATTTTTTTTTTTAATTTAAAATAAAATAAAAAAATTGCATAATTGGATGGAAAAAAAATAATAAATGAAATATCTAAATAGTAAAAATGACACCTACGGCACACAGGTAGTAATTATACATTAATTTGACATTTCGAATTACAAATTCGCAAGATAGTAATAATAACTTGTCTGACTACTAGGTAAGTTTAGGTTCTAGTTATAGCGATACAAAAAATATTTTTTTTTCAGTTTTTGTACCGGAAATAAAAATATTTTAGTATAAAATTTTATTTGATAATTAAAACTATTGGTGTGGTGAAAAAAAAAATCAGTTATAAATTTTCATATCTTATGCTGTATAACTTCATTTTTGACATTATAGAACTTTATAGCTCCGTGATGCGTTATCTCCATATCCATTTTGTTTAAATGTATATCCATATTGGATCTGTATTCTTTGTCCTTCTATATCTATTAGAGTATATCAACAATTTTTCAAATGTCAATATTTTTATCTAAAATTTTATTTGGTGTGGCTGTTTTTAAAATTAAGATTATATTTTTTTGTTTAACGTTATAATAAAATCATAATTTTTTATTAAACGCTGTTCAATAATGAAGATAAAATAAAATGGAAAAGAAAGGGAACATTCAGCTGACTGCAGCACTTTATAGAAGAAATGACAGGCAATAAAGAATTATGAATAAATTAATATCAACCTATTATTTATTCGGAATCAGTACCAACTCCTATAAAGTGTCTTTGAAAAAAATTAGATATACCCTTTACATATTGATGTACATATATTATGTAATGATAGTTATGTACAATATTAAGTGCGAGAGTTACTGATTGAGTTTAACGATACTTTTTGAAAGTTTGCACTACAGGCAGATCTTGACAGAAAAAGTAATGTATGATAGGAAAACTCTGGATATTATTATTATTATAAAATTGATTTCAATAAGTTCAAATTCGAGAACTGATCACATGTCGAATTTTTGAAATTTCAATCGATACATTTTTATTTGTTTATATTTTGTTAAAAATATATATTTTAGTTATATATAATGAATCTGTGAGCTTGGATAATTGTGTCTGTGAGATATAAGATATAAATTGAAATTGTTTTTTTTTTCATATTTGTTTTGTTTTATTTCTTTTTTTTTCGATTATAGATATACAAAAGTATTTATTAATGTTTATCATTAATATCAACCCAATATATGAATACTATCTGCATAAGATCGAAAATTAGAAAAAAAAACCATGGTTAATAATAACTTAATTTCAATGTGCGCAGTTGAATTACATTTCAAATTAAATATAGCTATTTGATGTGTTTGAATAGCATAAAAAATTGACAATCTGTTTTTCTATCTACTTTAGCAAGACCTTTGCTTTTAACATTATCTTAGATTTAATATTAAAAAAATATACCCTTGATAACCTTGTAAACAATATTTTAAAGTAAATGAATATAACGGCAACATTTGGAAATTGACTTTCATATTATATGTATTAAAGTTGTTTTATTAAATACTTTACCTGAATAAAACGTTATTTTTCTTTGTACCTTTGGAAATTTAATTTAAAATTAGATATTTTTTTTACAAATATTCATACTTATGTTAAATATTAGTATTATGTGCCTAAGTGCAATACGCCTGCAGAATGAAAATAGGGTTTATGAAAATTCATGAAGTTATTGTGTACATTTTTTCTGTGTACATCTTTTCTTGCCCTTTTTCACTTTTATAAGGAGTACAAAGTCATTTATCATTAATATTTGACTAAGCTTCAGTGTCTGGAATCACTATGCAGTTGAATACTCAATGTATATAAATAATAGTACATAATATCTTATTTTAATAATGACCAAAACAAATTTGGCTATGGTTTTAGCGGTTAAAAGAGACAAAACGAAAAAATTAAATAATTTTTATATTTTCTAATGAAATTCTCTTGTTAACTTTATTTTTAGCACATTTTTCAAAATATTTTGAAAAGTTTGTTTATTAGTTTCACTGCGTATACGGCATCTGTCTGTTCGTCAATTAACAAAACTTTTACACGGTTTAAGATGAAGATGAATTTATTGCGGAACATTTTGTTAATATAATGTGATTTACTAAACATGTGATTTACTAATTCTAGGTATAACTAACAAATTTCTGTATTTTACATGAAGATTGTAATTTCCATATAACCTTGCCGAATCGCAATTAGACCTCCTAAAAAACCTTCTCAAAACCTTAAGAGAATATAAAAGCATCAATGGCAGAATATTCAAATTCGCAAATAAAGAACAACTTGACGTCCATAGCGATTTACTTTACGGCGATAACATGCACAGCATGTTTTCGCTTGATAAGTAATAAGTATAGATTTTATTATAATGAGAACAACAAATTAAACCATATTGGAGCTGAAAATCAGAAAGCCCAAAATAAACCATCTATAAGAACTTTGACCGAATGAATTAAATATGAAGTATGAGCATACCAATTTAGCCTCTGATCAAGAATAACTCTAAGATATTTAAAAGATTCAACTCGTTCGACCAAAAAAACAACCACTGGAACAGGATGTTTTAAAATCATAGATAAACGGAACGGTTATCATGACTGCAATAGTTGACGAGGAAAATTTTTTTACAAATTGGAGTATAACATTTCAAGCAAAGAACCCCACGAATTTGATTGAGCAAATTAAAAATCATTAACTTAGTCTTATCATTAATTATTAAACTGTGAGAGTTAAACCAACGCCTCAAAATATTAACGTCACAATCTAAGCTTGAAAAAAGATTAGAACATATATATATATACATATATATATATACCATTTTCTATTTTATATTTGTGGAACTGCAATAGAGTTCTAAAATCAAAATTTGCTTTGTAATAATTCTTTTATTTTAAAGTAGCCGAATTTCAAAAATACTTTATATAAACACTTTAAAAAAGGACTCCTTTTAAAACCTTTGTTTTTCTATATTGGCCTTTGTTTTTATTTAATGTTATGTTTGTTTTTATTTATTTTTTTTTTTTGCATATAAATCTATTGAAAATCGCAATGTTTTAATGGAAAATTAAATTTTATGTATAGAAAAAAAAAATACATACCTATATATAAATATATATATATGCGGAAAAAGTAGTTAGTTATGGGGATAGAAAAAATTGCTGGTATTGGTGATAATGATGGTGCGTTATATACAAAATTATCAATTTAAAAATAAAATGTAGAGCAACTATGACGTCAAAAAGTATGCATTTAGAACAATTTTATACATTCAAATATAATATATAAGAATATTATATATATGTATATGTATATATACACTAAGAAATTAAAAAAAAATGTATAATACATAAATATAATATGTATATTATTTATAATAAATGTATATACATATATATGTATAAATATATAAAAGAATATAGAAACTTTAAATAATAGAAAACCATTAAAGTTAAATTTTTGAAAATCTTTTAAAAAGGCCTAAATTATAATCTTAGACTAAATAATTTCTTTTATAACTTTAGTTATAAGAATTTGAAATTTATTTGGTAGTAATTAGTAATTTCCATATTATGATTAGATTACATAATTGCATTTTGATTCTAAAATTGAAAATATTAAATTAAAATGTCTTAAAGGCTGTCCTCCACTACAGTATTTTCAAAAGTTATAATGACTTTTTTCTAGCCAAAATGAAAAAAGATTGCATCTTAAATATTTATACAGTATATATTACATAAAATGATAAATTCGTAGATACTGATTTTTATGTAATAAAATTGGTTTTATATTAAATTTTATATTACATTATTGTTAAATATTAAAATACAAAAGAGAAACATCAACTTTAACTATCGGGATCATTAACTTTTTGTTCGATTCAATGATTTTTCGATTTTTTTCGGAAACAACCACTTTTTATCGGAAAAAAGTTGTTCTTCCGTCCGTCTCTATATGGGTTTCATTTTGAATTTGAAAATTTTCTGATCGTTCTTTGTATGAAAATAACTCACTCAGTATATATTTAAACTATATAGGGATTTGAAAAAAGATTTCTTGAAAAGATGTCTTGACCTGACATTTTTTGAAAAGATGTCACAAAGATGTCCGTAATTTTCTAAAAAAAAAAAAAAAAGATCAAATTTAATCACAATAAGTTTTACGAATCATGGTTGTCATCATTGTTGCAAGGTTGCATGTTGATATGGGTATCCTAGAATTAACATATTCTACTCTACTCTCTGCCTCGTCTTTTAGTATCAAAATGAATGTTAAAATGTCAAGTAAAATGTCAAATTAATCCTAAAAATAATGATGTTGAACCATTATATTAAATAGTTATTTTAATTGAAAAAACTGCACTAACCCTCCAAAAAAATTAACTAATTTCCAAAAAAAAAAAATGCTGTAATCTTCGAAAATATTTTTGGAATTTTTTGTGTTTAGTTCATATGATATAATTCCCTATTTCTAAAAATGAACTAACCCCCCAAAAAAAATTAAATAATCCCCATGTTAAATTTAAACAAAAAAAATAATGATGCGGAGGTTAGTTCATTTTTGGTTTGGAAATTAGCGATTTGGGGGTTAATTCATAACACCATAATGATCTGGTATCTTGTAGTTTAACTCAAAATTATTAAATCACGATAAAAAATTTGATTTACTTTTAAGATTATAATTGAAGTATAATTTTACTTATATAAAATAACAATTATTATTATAGATACCGTGGTACGTCCGTTGCAAATATTATTACTGCTGGTATATGATATTGCATTACTTATTTAGGTAATAGTCTATAGTTGTACCCTTAAAATAAAAACAAATAATTTTCTTTATTAATTTTGATTAAAAATATTGTTTTTTTTTTTTTTTGTAAAGAGAATAATAATATTGAGGGTAATTTCAGATAAGATTAAAAATCTAATCTAGATCTAGAATATTGTAATAAACCTATAAAGTTATCAAAAAAAAAAAAATAATAGTCTTGTTTCTAAAGTAAAAGAATTTATACGGAAATCAACGATACTCGCGCAACGCAACTCAATTTTTTTTCTGTTTTGTATCTAAATTTTTATTTAATTTTTTTTTTTTTTAACAAAAATAAAAATAATAAAAAAAAAAAAAAATGAGGGATACCCCTTATAAAGAGTCCACAGATAGTATAATCGAGGAAAACTGTATACCGGTAAGTTTTAATGATCAGAATGATAATTGCTAAAATTTAAATAAAATATTTATGATTCTGTGAGTGAATTAGTTAATTAAAAAGAAACCAAAAAGTTGATAAGAAATATTTTGAAAAAAAAAAAAAAAAAATATAAAAATTACATGATTGTAATCAATCATAATCAATTATAATCATAACATATCGTTAGAAGTTAAAATAAAATAAGAATAAATAATTATTTTTTCGCCAGTTTGTATTCTAAAGTTTAAGTTTTTGAAAGGTATTTGTTTTTTTTAATTATTGTTTTATCTAACTAATAGTATAAACTGAAGCACTATATTAAGATCTGTCAGTCGAAAAATCTTCGATTTAAACCCCAGTCAGATCATATTTAAATTAATAATGCAATTATGCATATTAAATTAATAAGAAAAGTTGAGTTGCATGTTTAATAGGGGAAGTATCTATAAAATATATCAACTATTATACCTAGTATATAGTATTTTTTTTTATTTTATATATTTTCGAATAATTTTTGTGTTCATTTCAGTAAATATTTTAATTGTTTTATTTATTCAAATTGTAGTGTTACAAAATTTTCTTCTTTCCACAAAAAATGTTTATTTTTATCAAAAAAAAAAAAAAAAAATTTTTTTTTTTGCGTGGAAATAAAAAAAATATTGTTCTAAACCTTGGAATAATTTTATTCTCGCTGTTCAGATTCAATTTGAACAATTACAGATTTAAAACTAAATTAAAAAAAAAAAATGTTAATCAATTTAAGTTAAATTTTAATTTGAATTTTAAAAATTAGAAAAATTAATTTAATTATTGTTTGAACTTTGAAATAAAAAATATGTACTTTTAAATTATTAACTCAAAATTCATCACATTGCAATTCGAATTTCGAAACAAGCTGTTTTCGTTAAATTTTTTTAACGAATTGTAGTAATTTTATAATTAATTAGAAATTCATATAATTTTGTTTTTAATTCATAATGCACTTGTTAAAAAGAGACAGCATTAATTGTTATAATATTTCTTGTAAAATCATCGTACGAAATCCAAAATCTGTTATTTCTTTTTTAATGCGTTATTGGAGCTGATAGGCATAAGCACGCAACACTCGCCTCCAATTTAAAAATTAAAAATTAAAAAGATAACATTTCGTAAGGTGAATAAAAATAAAAATTTAACTTTTAGTTTTATTTTATGCATCCGTCCGTGCATTTATTTATTTATAAAATTTTTTTACATTATTAGTACTAATAAATTATCGACAAAAAATCGATTTTTACACCCCTATAATAGTCTCGGATATATTAAAATTGCTCCTGCATTTGTTACACCTTAAAATGCTAGATATAAAATCAAATGTGTCGGATCAGAATCGGAAAAAATTTGTTATAAAATTTCATTCGTCCGTTCATCTGTCGATCAGTACACAATAACTCAAAAACAAAAGAAACTTAAATTATGAAATTAACAATAAAATATTTTTGGATCAATTTCCAAGTTCACCATTATTTTTGGTTGAGATCTCAACGAAAACTTCGAATAGCTCTTGAACAACCAACTTTTTCATCTCGTAATTTTTCATATAAAATATTATTATTAACAAGGATTTATTTGAGTTATGTTATCTACTTTTTTTTGTTTTTTTTTTTTTGGCTTTTATATCACACCCCACCCTTAATGAATCAAATATTTTTAAAAAAAAAAAATGATATTTGTGCGATTTATATATACAAAATAATAATATATATATGTATATTACATATACATTACATTGCTTTATTTGAAATAAATTTAAAACAATAAACAGTTTGTAGATGTATTTATGAATTGACAAGGGCAAATGCACTCATTCTTGTTTTAATCTAAATGAAATTAACTTTTTTGAAGGAACTGGTACAGTTTAAAAGTATTTTTCTTATAATACGTAGAATTTATCACAAATTTTAAATTGTAATTTATATTAGGTACTAAATCTTTCAAAGTTCTAATCACAAAAATTCCAAAAATTTTATTTTTCTTATCACAAAATCCCAAATCACAAAACTACTAAATCCCAAATTGTGAAATCTTATTCTCGCGGATTGAAGTACTATACTACTCGGAAAAAATCTTGAATAAAAAAACATCTGGAAAATATATATTCAATCTACCACTCTAAAATTAATGTTTGAAATACATATTTCAACATCACATAATTTAAAATGTTGGGGGCTGCCGCCAGCAAAACAAATTGTTGAAACCCTGATTTTATAACCAACTCCGACTTTTTAGTTTCTTAGAGGCAGTAGAACTGACAGAAGTATTATAAGTGAAGGCAAAATTGTATAGTAATTGCGGAAGCCACAAGTTGTAGTAATTAGATTATAACAAAAGATCTACATTGAAAGGTCTTAGTGTCTCTTACGCAACCCAATAATAATCTTGTCTAATCTTATCTAACCAACAGGGAATTTAGCCTTTTAATTATTTCCTTATAAAAAACAAAGATAGATATTACAACCGTATAGAATTAAATATATATGAAAAATTTTCCATTTATTATTTTGTTTACATATTAATTACATTAAAAATTTCCAATTTTCGGATATTGTAAATTTGGAATTTTGAGAAATGAGATTTCATGACACTTCCTGATCATTTATATTTTTATCAAAAAAATTAATCGGATTAATTTTATTTTTATTTAAAATAATAATAATTTTTTTTTACAATAATTAATTTAGGATAAACCAGAACCAGCAAATCAATATGCAACAAAAAATACTATTGCACAAGGAATGCTGGATGTTGCACTATTAACAGCAAATGCATCACAATTAAAAAATATTTTATTGGCTGGAACTCGTCATCATTTTTATTATCTAATGTTAATTCTGATTATTTCATCTATTACAATGCAGGTAATTGCAAATATTCTTTACACTTTAATTTTTTTGTAATATGTATATAAAAAATAATCTTAAAAATTTATAAAATTTACTTTAATAAAAACTTTTTTAAAATTTATTTAAAAGAAAATTAATTTGTAAAACTATTTGTGAAACAATTTTACAAATTTTAAATAAAACTATTTTAGTTTTTATAACAACTGCAGTAGTCATGGGGGCCTCGGTGTCCTAGTGGTTAAAAGTTTATGAAGTACGTTGTAAACACCGAGGGAATGTAGGTTCAAATTCCACATAACTTTTAAGAATAATTCCTCCTTACGACATTCACGGCCACGCCTGAAAAGGAAAAGCTGTGTAATTTCCTCACATTTATATGGCAGGGGAATAACCTTAAAAAAAATAAATAAATAAACAAACTGTAGTCATCACCGAATATATTCGAAAATATTTTCGTAATTATTCTAAATATTTTCGTAAGTTAAGATTTATACGAGTATTGTACCAATATCTATAAAACCTTTCTGATAAGCCCAATATAATAAGAAAATAGATAATATTTGGTATAGGGTTTTTCTTTTTTGAAGGTTAGGTCACTTTGACTATGAGCTCCTCATATGATATTAAGTGAATTAAAGTGGTAAATGTTCAAAGTTATGTAATCACACCTCAATGACGAAGATAACAAATAAGACATTAAGGTTGAATGCATAAAACTGAGTTTAAACTCAAATTTAACTTTGACAACTCAAACAAATCTATGAATTTTAGCTTTCATTTTGTTTAAAAAAATGACAATTGAGCTAAAACTAAAACTCAATTTTATGCATTCGACCATAATATGAGTTATATTTTATGACATTTGTCATAACTGTTATTTTGCAAATATTAAAGAAAATTTGAGTAGAAATTAGAGAGTTATATTCTTGGAGTTATAATCTTTTATTTCAATTGTTATTGAATATTTTATTTGTTGTTTAAAATATTTTATTTGAAATTGAAAAAAATTATTTTCTGAAATTTAAAAGGATGACGTTGATATTAAAAAAGTTTTTATTGAAGGATTTAATATCGTATATTTTTAAGGCTATAAAATAATTTAAGAATATTTTTAAGTGGTGAATGACACTTTCAATTCTCAAAACTGCATTTTTACAAAAGACTTTCTGAAGACGTTTTGAAAAAAAAAAGACTTATATCAATTTTAAAAAATAAAAAAAAAAATATTTTGATAAATAAAATTAAAATATTTTTTTTAATTTACATACAATATACATTAATATTTTTTCTTAAAGCTTGTAGTTGGAATTTTTTTCATTGTTATCGGAAGTTTAAATATGAAAAGGGAAGCAGAAAGAACATTATTCCATTTATTAAATGATCTTAGTTTATTGATCGTTTTAGTAATATTTGTTTTAAATATTGTGTTGGCTGGATTTGGTCTTGAATATGCATCTGCTCCAGAAGGTTTAGTTTTATTAAGAAAAGAAGACTATTAATATTTTATTTTTAAATAATTTTTATTTAAATAAATAAAGTTAAATATGGATGATAAATATATAGATTAGATATAATAATGTAATAAAAGTTTGATTATTAGGAAATATGTAGTAAATAAATTTAATAGTAACTAATAATTAAACTTTTATAATTGCAATGTTTTACAAAAAAATTAGTAGTCGTATGATTAATATTATAATAATGTAATTTAATATACTATCAAATATACACCCCCCCCCCCCCCATTTTAAATTGGAAACAGGGGTTATAGGTACCTGGAACATTCATGTGTCACGGTACCTTCTAATAAATAAATAAATATCAAATATATTATCAATTAATATTTTATTTGACAATTATATTATAATTAAACATAATAAATGAATACTGCATTTTTATTGTAAATTTCTTTTTTTTTCTATCACAGGTCATCATTGCAATTTTATTAATGATTCAAGGTGGTATTTTATTTCAAGGAAGCATTGATAAAAGAACAATTGAAAAATTAAATCATATTACAGTCGGATTTATATATCTAACCTCATTTATTGATGTTATTAAAATTGGTTTCGGTTTGGAACCGACCATTCGGAAAAGTGATGATATATGAAAAGGAAATAATTTTAACGAAAATGTAATTATAAGATATTATAGAAAACTCATTAAAAAAAAAACAACAAAACTAGTAAAATAGGTGTTATTTTTTTATCGAAAATATTAAAATTGTTGTAAGGTAGGATGGTGACCTTCACGATGCTGCGTGAAGGTCTCAATTAGCACTAGGTTGCGCCATTTTGATAAAATTGTTGTAAAAACAAAAAAAAAAATAAAAATAAAAAACTGCAAACCTAAGTGTATCCTAAAACTGGTAGTATACTTAACAGTCTTTTTATTTATATTGTTATAAGTTATAAAATAAAGCTTAAGTATGAATAATTTTTATTTTTATTTTTATAAAGCTATTTGAACTAAAAATGCTGTTAAATATACATACTACAATTGTTTTGGGCTATACCCTTAAGTATAGCGGCTTTTTCAATTCATACACATGTTTAAAAACAACCATTATTCGGTTGATTACCCACTGAAGCTACAGACTTTAAATTTTGTGTTCTAATGCAGGAGCGAAAGACAAACCCATATACTAAATTTGATTGAAAGCGGAAATTTTTTTTTCTCTGACCACGTCGTTTTTTAGAACAGATCATATTTTATTTGAACATCATACGGGGGTCCCACTACAGTTTCGGACCTCAACGTTTTTTGCAGAAATTTTTATCAGAACACTATACCAGATTTCATTCTAATTAGATAAGAATTACATGGGTTATGCTGATAACAAGTTTTTAAGGACGCGGATGCGGATGACAAGGATACGGTTTTTGCTCTTAAATCACAAATCTAGGAAAATATAAATAAAGATTAATTGGTAGGTAAGTGTATAATAAACCTATATTTAAATTTATCCCAACTTTTAGAAATACATTGGATAGTAATAATTTCAAGATTTGTACTGTTATAACAACAAACGAATTATTACAATCATAATAGAGTATCGCTTAGATTGTTTCATTCTAAGTTTCACAGTTAGCCGACAAAGGGGCAAAACTCTCAATGACGAAACTATTGATTTCAAGACCTTATACAATGGGTAAATAACAGATCCAAATATTAATATATATAAATACAAATAATTGGCGTCAGTGATTTTATTTGATCAAGGGCCAGTGAATATTATATCTGTGAGGAATACGTTTTGGGTTACGTTACGTTACGGGTGTTAAAATATTTTCCTTTTCTATTAAATTTATTTCATTATCTATGTATTTCAAAAATGACAAGAACTGAAAGATTTAATAGTTTTCATATTTATTCTGTTCTGAAAAAAGCAGTAGAAGTAGTACACTACAATAAATACCTTACTTTTGGAGTGCTCTGCACTAGTATGATATATATATATATATATATATTACAATTTAATCATACATTGAATTTAGCCATATCTATGTAAATTTTAATATATTTAGACAGATTATTCTATAATTTTATGGAAGAAAATATGGCAATAAATTTGCTATGCATTTGCCATATTCTCAGGCGTTTGACTGGAATTATCAAGACAGAAGAAATGTGTGAAGATCTAAAGTGAGTTGAAGAAGAAGCGCACAAAGTAAGATAGAACGATGTAAAAAATCTTAGGCAGAAATTAAACTTTATCGGAAAACAGAGAGAATTAGAGAGGATTTGTTAAAGTCCTGTGTTTTCTAAGAGAATAAAAAAGATACTAAAAAAAAAGGACTTTAACGTGCTTAGTGGATGTTTTAATTTATTTGAATATCAATTTTTGTTAAATGGTAAATTTTAAATTTATATATTTGCAAAGGAGTTTTGTTAAGAAAAATAGATTTAATACATTTAGATTAAATGTGAATTTGTTGTATTATTGTCATGAATTCATCACCTTATACAACTCCATATCAAATTTGGCTTTAATATTTTTATTTTTTTCATTATTTTATTACATTTAAAAAAACTTTAAAATTCAAAAATTCTCTAATTTTTGAAAAAGTAAGTTTTTTAATAGCATATTAACATAATTTGGTTCAGAACATAATTCAACGAATCAACGTTTCAACGAATCTGTGAGAAAAATCAAATTGCAAAATTTTTTTTTTTAATGCATTTCTCTGCCACATAAATGTGAAAATTAAATTGCACAGCCTTTCCTTTTCAGATGTTGCTGTAAATTTCGTAAGGGCGAATAACTCTTCGACGTGTGTGGGATTCGAACCCACACTCCCTCGATGTTTGCAGCGTATTTAATACGCTCTAACCACCGAGGCCCCTGGGAAGTAATTTGATAACGTGTAAATCTTTTAAAGATCAAATATCAAATCACAAACTCTGTATTTTAACATGACATGCACAACACTGTATTTTAACATGACATGTCATCCACTTTTCATATACCTATGCACAATTATAAATAAGGTTTCTTTAAAATATTTTCTGCTGAAAGTTTCCACTGATTTTTCACAATATTTTAAAGAAAAATATTAAATAATTTAAGAAAATATAAAATTTTTGTGTTTAGTGTTTTTCGGTTTTTATGTCACTATGTGCTTTGTGTGTTTTCCTTTTTTGTCCTTTGTATGTGTGCTTTCCTTTTTTTTTTTCTGTTGTCCGCTTACCATTTTCGAACTATATATATATGACTTTGGATATTGCTTAAATTTTCTATAAAATCCTGGAAAAATAACAGAATACAATTTGTAGATAATAAATCAATTATTAAAGGAATCAGATTGTAAAAACGAAATGCATTGCTTTTTTTTTTTTACTGTAATGCACATTTATTGAGAGTTTAGTGTTTCGGAATGTTGTAGTGCACCCATCTTTTATTTAAAGATTTTAAAAATTTTTTTAAGTTAAATGGAAAATTTGATCCTGTTTGATGAAAATTAAATAATTTTAATTAATTTAATTTTTAATCAAACTTAAATTTTAAAAACATATAAAAAAAATCATAAACAAAAACGTAAGTACTTTTTTATACATAAAATGTATAGCTTTAAGTATATTCAATATTTTCTCTATATTTTATATGTTGCAACATAATTCATGTTGCATTTATGTTAAAATTTTTTTTTTCATTTCTTATAAATTTTTTTTTTTGTTTTTTAATTATGTATCATGTATGTATATACATATTATGTATATATGTTTTTCATATTCAAACCTTAGTGCGCATTTAAGAGATATGACGTCACAATTGACGTCATAAAACATAATTTATTTAAAATACATTCAAAAATTATGTATATTTTGATTATATGTATATTCAAAAGTATATAAGAATAAGAGGAAAAAATTGTTTTAGAAGGTTTTTGATTGCATCAAACCTAAAAAAGAACATAAAAACAAAAAAGGAAAAATTAGAAATTTTAAATATAGAAAGAAAATTTTTGAAAAGATTAATAATTAATTAAATTTAAATAATTAATTTTTTTTTATATAAACATAAAAACTTTGTTTTTTATCATTTTTATCATATCATGTTCATAAATCTTTTAGATTTTTATTTAAAGTTTACAATAAATAATTTATTTTATACTTTGTATTTATTCTTTAACGGGAAGAATATTTTTTTTTTCGTTCATATTTGTGGTAAGTTTTACAATTACCTTAAATTATCAAACTTTCTTTTTAAATTTTTTTTCTTTTTGCAAGGATAGTTGGGAATCATCAACAGCACTATAGAGGGTGGAACGAGAAAAAATCCTCTATGAGTATGTGCGACTTAAACTCACTAAACTTCACCTCTCTTTTTTGACAAAAAAAAAATAGGAAATATAACCATTAGTAGTCACCTACAAGAAAATTAAGGTATTTAATTAAAATAGGATTTCATTTCAAATTGAGAGGTATATTGTGAACAAAGTTGTTAACGTTCAACCTTAAATAACTACCCATTGTTTATGTAATCATCGTCACTTTGCGGGAACACATAAGTTGGAAGATGAGGTTAGATCATTTGAAAATATTGATCGATCGAAAATTGATGAAAAATTAAAAAAGAAAATTAAAATATAATGTTTGCACTTAAACACATAAACACATTAATTAAAACATTTACAATTAAAGTTCTTTACGTCTATGAAATTTTTGAAATTTCTTTTATAGTTTAGAAATTATAAATCAGAATTTGTATTGTTCTTAATCTGGTTAATCTTTTAAACTATTAAATTTATAACTAAATTAACAGAATTTGACAGTATATGAATTTGGTTAGAGTTTCAACCTATTATTCAGAGCCACAGATTTTCAATACTTTTACAAATTGAATACAGTGTTTGTTAAGTTAGCATAAGATTATGGGGTGTACGATTTTATCTTTTTTCTTCAGAGACACATAAAAACACGTTAAACCGAATCATCGCTTTAATTACTTCGATGAAATATTCTTTAAGAATTACACCACTGTTTCAGCATAAGTTTCAAAGATTGAAGATAGGATGGTTGTAAACCAAATCATAATTTTTTCGTCCAAATCATCATCCGATTAAAAGTTTCAATCCGTATAATACAATAAAATATAATAAATACTATAATACTTTTATTATCTGACCAATGGCGTAGTACATAAGTTATCTCACTTTTAGACGAAAAGTTTTAGGTTCAAATCACGGTCAAATCAAAATATTATATAATATATCAAAAATATAAAGTAAAAAAAAAAAAATAATATAATAAATTATAATTTAATACTTGTCCTGCAACTATACACCTGAAAGGGATATTTGAATTTATTTTTTGATCTTGTCATGGTGCAGGATCAAAATAAATGAATATATAAATCAAATATTTTTATTGAAGTGATGTAGTGCACCCATCCACCCATGATATTTATTGATGAAAATATATTGAAGTGAGTGAAAGCTTTGTTCGTCTTAGTCTCCTGATAAAGTATTGACTGTCAATAAAAAAACTTTGAAATTAAATTCAGTTTGAGGACGATATTTGTGGACGATTTCCTTATGGACGATTTTAATTTTTTCCCCAGCCACATAAATATGACATGGAAATTACACAGCCTTTTCTTTCTAGATGTGACAGCCAATGTCGTAAGGAGGAATTATTCTTACGGCGTGTGTCGGATTCGAATCCACACTCTCTCAGAGTTTACCAATTACGCCACCAAGGCCCTATTTTATTTATTTAGTTTTTTTTAATATTAAAATAAACGAAATTAAAGTATGCGTACACATAGAAAGATTTTTAATTATAAAAATGGAAAAATATGGGATATTAAAATAAAAATTATTAATTATTTTTTATAATTCTTTTTCGAAACCCTTAAAATCCACTTTTATAAGTTAAGTATGTAATTTTTTGAATATACAAAATATTTTATAACACCTTAAAGGTTTTACACAAAATATAAATGAAAGAAAAATCATTTATGAGCGAATGCGTTTCAACATTGATATTCATGCCATCATTAACATTCTTATTTTTTTTAACTTCATAATGAAGTTAATTTTGGAGTGTTTCGTCCATCCAAACACTACCGGACTCCTCAGTAGGTAACTTGTAGTGTTGGACTACCTAGACAACTCCAACTATATTTTTATCCATCGCAGTGCTTTATATAAAATTTTAATAAAATTAACTGCGAGATGTAAAAACAGATTAAAAATTTAAATTTTACTTTTACTATCTGCGAGATGTAAAATAGAATAAAAATTTAGAAAAAAAATTTTCAAATTGGTTTGGTAACCATTTAGTATAAAAAATTTAAAACACTACAAATTAACTATTGAGAAGTCCAGTAGGTAATTCCCTCATAAATGAAGGTTTTTCTTTCATTTATATTTTGTGTAAAATCTTAAAGATGTCAATCAAAAAATTACATACTTAACTTATATACATACATATCTTTTCATTTTGTATCTTATACCTATCGTATATCTGTTAATTTTAATTAATATAGTAGTATACGTATGGCTAAACTGTGGGACACAAAATTTTTGGTGTCAATTATCATGTTAATATGAAAATGTTTAATTAAGATTATGATTAATTAAGAAAATATTAAAAAAATATTGTAAAATTAAAATATTGAATCCCATAAATAATTCTACTTCATATCTTATTTATTTATTGTTTTGGTTCGATTATCGAAGCTTTTTTTTTATAATAGGTACCTATATTGCTTATAATTTTTGATAAGAATTTGAAATTTTTAACTAGTAGATTTAAATATCAAAAAAAAAATAATCTTTTTAATAATTTAAAAAAAGTTGTACGAATAATAGTAATGAACATATTACAACATTAACATTATCTTTTTATTTATTTATTTACAAAATAACTGTTTAAAAAAAAAAGAATAATTGGAACGAATTACATATATATGTAGCTGCTCTTATCAATTATTCTATTCTGAAATTTATTTAGCAAGTGTATTAAAACCAGGGCTACAAACCGGTTTCTTAAAACCAAAATCAAAACCATAAAAATCATAAAACTTTAAAAAATTAACGAAATCAAAACAACAAAAATCATAAAACTTTAAAAAATTAACGAAACATAAATCGAAACTAAACCGACCGGTTTAAAATCAACGAAACAAAAACCTAAACGAAAACCAAAACTCATAAAAATCCAAAAAATTATAGAAATAAATTAAAACAACACAACACTTATAAATAGTCTAACATACCAATAATTGACATTGTTTTAATTTGTCGCCTAAGACGGAGGTACTTACTGTATAAATTAACGCAACATCATGAGATATCGCAAGTGTAAACTGTGTAATCGCATACAATTTTTGGTCGCAAGGAAAATTATAAAGAACATTTTTGTATATCGCAATTTAATGCGTTGCGATAAAAATGACGTTTTTAAGTATTTTGAAAGAAAAAACAACAAAAAACAAAACCAGAAACCAAATTTTAACAAAAATCATAACCAAATCTTATCTGCCAATGAAAGTAAAAGCCAAACTAAGTTAAAATACATATATAGGTTTCCCGCCCTGATAAAAATATTGGAACTTATTTTCATTTATAAATTGTTGACTATCATTTTTTAATAATTTTGTGATTGTTCATTTCTTTTTGTTTTTTTTTTTTGAGGTAAAAGGTTTATTTTTATGTAAGGGAAGTATTTTAGATATATGATTTTTTAATTTTAGAAATTAAAAGCTTTGAATTTATAGTTTTTTTCTTATCGATTTGAAATTTTATTGCTGTTTTTTTTTTTACCCAATTAATAATAATTAATTAAAATTTAAATGTATTTTAAATTTTTATTAATTTAAGATTTTTTATTTTAATCTAAATTGGAATATCATAAATAATTATTCTAACTCAAATCCATTATAACCCAAATATAAAATTATAAATATGTACTTATTAAATGAGCAAGCTTTCAAAACGGGTTGATCGTATGTCTGACGTGGGTCTGATGACAATACGCTGGATTTTAACAGTACAGTACTTTGCACTATAATTTTATTGTTAATAAAGTTAACTCGGCCCTTGACTATATTATGGTTTGAGAATTTGGTTATGGAGAATTTTCTGATCCATGTAAAATGAGCCACTAAACATTTTACCTATTAAAAGCCAATTCTGGAACATCGGACAAATTAAATTTCGTCTTCGTATCATATGACATAGCCATCTCTTGTATTGAATTTCATTACAAAAAAAATTTTTCGTTTCGCTTTACGCAATTGGAACTTGGAGTGATCCACGTTTACTTTAAATGAAGCCATGCAACCTTTAATTTGTTTAACTTCGTTTTAATGATGAATATTAGTCACTGATATCTTATTTGTTTAACAGGTGGTTCGTTGGAGGGGAGGGGGACGGATATGATTGCTATCTATTCAAAATCAGATAAGGTTCAAAGATAATGCTAAGAATTTGAGATCGGTGGAGCTTTTCAATATTCCATTTTACTCTACAGATTACGAAAAGTGAAGTAATTTCTATAATGCTGCGTGATACGATATTAATGTTAATAAACTTAACACTTAAAGCCAAACTTTACGAGATGTGCGGAAGTATGAACAATAGAAATATTTCAGTAGTATAAATATTAACTGTAGTTTGAATGGTTCCATATTCATTACGAGATGTTTACATCCTTCTTGTGATGCGTAACCAACCAATAAAATATATTTCTGGTAATTAATTAACAAAATTAACTTATAATTTAGGATCATTTACTAACATACCATTTGTAAATGATGACTTAATCATTTAATATGTTTAGTTGTTCTTAGTTAACAATATAACCGATGCTTGTAGATATTAAGCAATATGCCTGATACTATATTTAAAATATAGACATATATAATTTAACCGATTGTAATTTAAGGAAATCTTCATACATATGAGAAGGGCGAGTACGATTTCACACAGTAATTAAATGCGAATGTAATGAGATCAATTCTGATAACAGTATATTTCAGTTCTCAATTAATATTCCAATAGTATCATTCCATCTCATCCTTTATATTTTATATAGAAGTCTATATGGTACAGGGTTATAAGGTAAGTTGAAAAATATTAGCAAATTAAAAACAAAAAAAAAAACAAAATTATTTTTAATTACGCATTCTTAATATTTTTTAAGAGTCCTCTGTATTATATTTATTTTTTGGGGCCTCGGTGGGTAAGAGCGTATAAAATACGCTGTAAACACTGAGGGAGTGTGGATTCGAATCCCACAGACGTCGTAAGAGTTATTCCCCCTTACGACATTTACAGCCACGCCTGCAAAGGAAAGGCTGTGTAATTTCCTGTTCACATTTATGTGGCAGAGAAATGCACTAAAAAAAAAAAAAAAAAATTATATTTATTTGGTTAAAATTTAGAGGACAAAATACCAAAATGCTTGCTTTCTTATAGAACTCATGAAAAAATTTTTGTTGCTATTCAATTTAAGACTAAATCTTTTTAATATTGTTTTTTGTTTTTGTTTTCATAATTAACCTTATCAGACCGAAATTTATTTATGTGTTATGTGCTATTTACACAAAAAAAAAAATTTTTTTTTTATCGCAAATGACTGTATTCTGAACATAATAAAATTTCAAAACAATCAGATTTACATTATTCAATTATATATTTTTGATTTATATTATTATATGTATGTACTTATATGTAGATATATATATACATATTATGTTCTAAAAAGAGACTAAAAAATATTTTTAATATTTATTAATTAACGGTAAAATAACGGAAAAAATTTAAAATCATTTTTTGTACAATATTATTTATTACTAATATCGTAAAGCTTAATTATGTATATCTAATATAATTATTTTGGGAAATGATTAGTTTTAGTAAAATCACGGCTAACAATCATTTAGATTTAGATCTAAATTATTGTTAGCCGTGGTAAAATCCTAAAATATACAATTCAATTCAACTAACAAAATTCAAAAACAATATAAATAAATTAAAAATGGCAACACCTAAGAAAACTTTTTTTTTGAGAAACTTTAGAAAAACATAAAACTTTATTTTTTGTATGCTTTAAAATAGAAAAAAAAATTAATTTTTTATTATGATTTGATGGCTTATGGCTTAAGCATCATAAGACATTTTTTTTTATCGAAGACAACATCCAGTATTATTTATTGTACATAATAGAATAGTGTTGGGATTAGTTACCAGATACTATACTTTAGTCGTTTAATCTATTTGTGGTATATTAAATGATAACGATTTAAATTTTAGGAGCTTTTTATAAAAATTTATATTAAATTTTATTTTTAAAAATAATGTTATAAAAACTTCAACTTGATATTTAAAAACACTCAAAAAAAATAAACAATATGTAAAAGCTTTTAATGGCGTACATTTTAAAAACGATAGAAAAATTATTTTAGTTATATTGATATGGCAACTTTTGTGTCAAAGTTTGTAAATTTTTCTTAAGAATTTTTTATGTAAGAAAAAATTGGAAAAACTTCAAGATACTTTTTTCTTAATATTAAGGAAACCCTATGTAATACAAAGCTGAAAGGAAATATTAACATTTTTTTTAAAACTGATAAAAATTATAAAAAAAATTTTGTATCTACGATATATAAAGTCGAAAGTTTGTTTGTTTGTTTGTTCGTTTATAACTTTAACACCCCTCAAATTAATGAAAATGGTTATACAGAAAAATTCTTAAAGAAAAATTATTATAAAATACATTCCATTCCCTCTCGTTAATTCATTGCGTTATGAATGTTAATTAACAATTAACTATATAGAGATAATGAACGATTTTATATTTTATTTTTTATTGTTCAAGCTAAACGATTGAACGAATTAACTTCAAAGCTTGTATTGTCGGCGTTATTTGCCGACGATACTATACTTTTTACTTCATCCAAATGTCCAAATGAAATAATAAACACACTAGAATCTGGTTTCTTAGAAATTGAAATTTTTCGCTCAAAATGGAAAATTAAAATAAACATCACTAAAACAGAAGCTGCATTTTTTACTCGGAAACTAAAATCATTTAATCTGCCCAGCAGAGACCTTGAACATAAAATAATATCAATATAAAGTTTGAAAACAACTTAAATTCTCTGGGAATTATATTAGAACAAAAACTTAAATTTAAAATTCACATAAATTTCATAATTAAAAAAATGTAAGATTTTATTATATATTACAGACAGAAAGTCTGAACTATCGTTTAAAAACATTCTTCTGCCAACATTAATGTATGGAAGACCAGTTTGGGACAGCGCAGCCAAAATTAATTTAAATAATTTAACAAATAAAACAAAACGACATACTAAAAACCATTCACAACTTGTCAATCTCAATTTAAAAAAAAAATCTTAATTTAAAATTTACAATCTCAATTAAAAAAGAAATAAACAAGAGATAAGAAACAAATTATAGATGTAAAGATTTATAATTTAATCTCAACTCTAAACTCATAATATAAATTTTAGACTAAGTACTTTGTAATTTTGTTTTTGAAAATCAATGGAAATAAACTTAAACTTAAACTTAATTTTTTCCCTCCATTCATTTCGTTTTGATTTATTAAAATTTTTCGCAGCACCCTTTTTCACTTCAAAAATTTAATGCAAGCGGTTTAGGTCCAATTTTAAACAAAAAATAAACAAATTGTAGAGTTCCGTTAACTCTTTTGGGCACGTCGTTTTAATAATTTTTTTTTTTTTTGTAGCCCTATAAGTTTTGAACAATTGACTTTGACAAAATGTTGCATATTAAAAGAGGAGTTTACCGTATAGAATCCATTCACTGGTTGGAAGCGAAGAATTGTGTGAAATTTACCCCATGAATTTTAACAAAATATTTCATTTCTGCCATGTTCAAAAGAAAAAAGCAGTCATAATTTTCCTTTCAGATTGCATGTGACATGTGAAATTTCTCAAATAAATAAATAAATAAATAAAGTTTTTAAAGGAAACTTTTAATAAACTAAAAAAGTAGAGGTATCAACATTTTGATTGATATCTTTGCATTTTTCACTTTCCAATGCTGCATTTCAAAATTTGTTCTATTATCTGCTATAAAAATTAATTATAAAAGAATAAAATAAAAATATGAAATTTTATGAGAAATTTTTACTATGAGTAAAGTGAAAGCTACTTTCATTAGCAAAAACTTTTCAAAAAAAGAATTATTTAAATATTTTTGGGAAATTTTTATTTTTATATTATTTTGTTTTTTATAAAACCAAAATTCTATTCAATGAATAAAAATATATCAATTTTATCAAAGACACAAACCATTAATACTCTGATTTAATTTTAGTAGATTTTATGAAAGTTTTAAAAATTTTCCTTAATAAATGTTTTACAATAAATATTCCATTTCAATGTTTCTACTTTTTTCATTGTATATTCCACAATTTTTTTTTTTATTTCTTTTTAAAATCCACCACTATTTTGTATTTTACCCTTTCTGCGCATACTCCAACATTTTTAACCAATATACCGTATAATATTATATATTGTAGTAAATCAGTATAGTCCTGTTGAATAACATTAAAAACCTTGTGTTATCAAAAGACAATAACAAGAACAACAACAATAATAAAAAAAGAAACAAAAAAAAAAATAAGAAAAAGAAAAAGAGAGAAGAACAAAAAATCAAAATAAAAACATTTGTATACGGCTTATTATGAGCTATCCTTGAAAGATTTTTGTACATAAACATTCCACATTCCAATACAACATACGAAAAAAAAAAATAAAAACAAAAATCAAAAAACTTTAGCATAAAGACAGTAGCAAAAATAATAACAAAAAAAAAAGAAAAACGTACAGTAATAAAAATAAATGCTGGGAAAATATTTTTCTCTGTTAAAATTTTAATATTTCTTTTTTCTTTTTCTTGTTTTGTTTTGAAAATTTTCACAAATCTTTTAGTTTTAGTATACGCTCCTGGTCACATTTTTTTTTTTTGTTTGTTTTATTATGTGTTTTCTTATTTTTCTTTACAGTTTGTTTTTGGTTTTTTAGTTTTTTTTTTTTTTGCATTATGTTTTTCTCTGGTTTCATTTTCTTTCCTCTAGAATTAAATCAGTTCGAATCGGGAGGGCGTGAATAAAGCACGTGCTTAAAACATAAAAAATAAAAAATTCGGAATCAAAATTATTTTGAAAAAAAAAAAAAAATAATAATAATTTTTTAATTTTTTTTTCTTTTGCTTTTATTTTTCATTATTTTTTATTATTTAAACAAACAAAAAGAAAAAAAATCCTATATCGGCTGATCGGCAAGCCATAGATTAAAAAATTTTTGACTGATTTTATACTGATTTTATGTTCTTCTTTTTTTTGTTTTTTTTTTTGATATTTGGTGTGACATTTTTTCTAAATGTTTGCGTGCTTGTGATTATTTGTTTGTCTCATTTAAATTGAAAAAAACAAAACAAAAAAAAAACAAAAAAAATAGTAATAATTTATGTGATATCCTTATATTTATATCCTTGAATCTTTCATATATATACATCAAAAAGTGTTATTATGAAAAATAATAAATTATTATTGCACTAACTGTAAAATTAAATGTCAAAAAAAAAATTCTAAACAAATACAAAAAAAAAAAAATAAAAATAATAGCGGGTGGAAACACAAAGGAAAGAAAGAAAGGAAAAATAAAAAGAGTAAAATAATTTATCAAAGAAAAATTTTGCAAGTTAAAAAAAAAAAAATCGAGTTGAGGGGAACTGAAAAGAAAAAAAAAAAAAAAAACAACCCTTGAAAGAAAATTATGAATTATCAAAGTGGTGAAAAGAAATGGTGAAAATTAAAAAGATGTATATGTAAGTGGTGTTATAAGAGAGTGTTAAAAAGAGTGTGCAATTCATTAATTGAATTTCAATTATCATATATTATGTATATATGCATATATGTATATTTATGCAATCAAATAAATAAATAAATAAAAAGAAAATAAATATTTAATATGAAAGAGTTGATATTATATGTTAAAAATAAATAATTTTTTATATACATATGTTGAAAAATTCATATAAAAAATCAAAAACGTACCAAGGAAGGCGTTTAAATAAAAAAAAAAACAAAAAAAAAGGATAACAGAACAAAACAAAATAACAAAAATATCAAAAAAAAAAAGAAAAATTTTTTGTTATTTTGTAGGTCAATAGTTGTGCAATTGTTAGTTTTTTTACAGTTACTTTTTTTTTAATTTTTTTTTTTTTATAATATATATATATATATATATATATATATATATTACATATATTTACATATTTTAAATTAAATTTCTTTTTTATTGCGGTTTACATGTAAAATATAAAATATGTAAACATATATATATATATATATATACACACCTCTTTATAATAGATAATATTTTTTTTTTTTTTTAATTTTTATTTTAATAGTTCTTGTGCAATTTTCTTATAATATATGTATTAATATTATAAAATTATTGTTTCAAAAAAATTTTTGTTGTTTTATCAAATTTTATTTTCCCCATCTCTTTTTTTTTTTTTTGTTTTTTATCTTAAAATCTTTTTATTTTAAATTAAAAATATGTGCGAGTTGTTATTATTGTTATAATATATACTCAACCTTATATTTGTATATATTATATAGTTATTATCCTTGATCTATATGACATGCTTTTTATTTTGTTTTCATTAATATTGTTATCAGTAAATAGTAAAGGATATATAGTAAAGGATTTTATTTCGATTTATATTGAATGTATCTTTTAAATATTTTTGAAAATATTATATATTCATAAAAAATATCATCAATAATTGAACAGTAAATATATACAGATAGAAAAGGAATATAAAATATAGAAAGGAATATATATATATATTAGACTATAGTTTAATAGAATTAAAAACTTTAACTAAATTAAAAAAAATTGTTATTGTTAATTTTGCGAAAAAAAAAAAAAAAAAACTATAATCCGGCATTATATATATAATGAATTTTATAAATTTTCAGATTATAATATTTGAAAAAAAAAATTAATACTATAATAAATTAAAATTAATTAATTTAGTTATACCAAAACTTTTATACCATGTTTTCATATGAAAATTTAATATATTGATTAAAATAAAGCTTTAGAATAGGGATCACAAAATAAAATTTTATTTGAAATTAAAATAAGTTTTAAATACAAAAAAAAATTTCAAAAATTTAATTTTTATTCAAATATGGTTAAAAATGTAGAGATTTATAATACCAGATAATATACATATGTATATATAATTGTATATATTGTTATAAAATTTATTCTGAGTGAAGAATTTCTATTGAATTATTGTATTCTTTCTGAGATATACTAACTATGGGTATACTGTAAACATTTTTTTGTTTTTGATTAAAGATTTGTATATAATCGGCTTAGCATCATTTCAATATATACTCGTATATTTTGTTTAAATTATTAATTAACACATTAATATATAGGAGGAATATAGAAATATATAGGAATAATAAAAAAAATACATATAAGAATATCTACAATGAATTATGTTTAATTAATTAAATGGAAAATTTTATATAAAAATATTATTTTCCTATGTAGATTATATAAAAAAAATTATATCTTAATATGAAACTTTAAAATTAAAGTCCTTTTATTCAATTTTTTTTTTATTTTTTCTAATATGTATCTATATTCCGAAGTTTTTTTTAATTAAATTTTCAAAATAAATTTGAAACAGACAGAATGTAAAAGTAAGGGATTTTCCAAGGTGTACTTTTGCCAAAAAGCAATAAAAACATAGTTTAGACTTTAGAATAATGTCACTTGTACCAAAATTTTAATTTTTCTTACAATCTTATATACAAGATACAATTTTCTTAAATTTTAAAAGAACTCTATATAATTCAGAAAACCTATTTAACATATAAAAATATATATGTTCTTGGGGCGTTAATTTTTGCATTTTATTTTGAAAAAAATATGTGCAGGTGCCTAAGTTATAACTTTAAGTGTTTAAAAATAGCACACTCTTAAATTTCGATCCCTAATTGGTTTTAAATAGGAGAAAATATAAAAAAAAAAATGTTCTGTTAATTCTGATAGATTTTTCTTCCTTCAAAATTTCAAGATTCTAATTAAAAGCTTTCCGAAGATATAAAGCAAGCAGAATCTTGGATTTTTTAAAAGATTCATTTAACGGTTCATTTAAGTAGTGAATTGCAAAAACTTGTACAATTTTAATTCTAATTTATAAGACTATATAAAATGCCTTGCCGTTTCGCATTTTTAGATTGAAAAAATGTTAAGCAGAACCTAAGATAGAGATATCTTTAAATACAGCTTGGAAAAATTAAAGTTTAAGAGATTTTAGCTCCGTAATGAGTGGACTGACAACAGTGCGATAAGATAAAAAAGTTGTATCATAACATTAATTTTTCTATCCGTGGATAAAAATTTCATTGTTCTATCTTAAATGTTGTAGAAATTTCGTAAATAGAAGGAAGGGCAGACGAGCGGACAGAGTGAAACTAATAAGCAGATTTTTTAATTCTTTTTGAAAAATATGTTAGTTTAACTTTGTCTGTTCGTTTGTTTAGACTTAAGATTGCACAATTGAAATTGAGCCATATATTATACCTTAAATTAAATGAGTTTTGTGGAATAACTCTTTCATCTAGTCTCAACAGTTACAGATGTATAGTTCATATATTTCAACTTCTGTTGAATATTTTTTCATTTTAAAAATGTCAAACGACTGAATATTTTTTAAGCTTTATAAATTATAAATTTTTAAATATGTATTTAATTTTTTTACATTTTTTTTTAATTTTTTTAGTATTTAAATTTAACTTTATGTGAAACAAAAATTTTTTAAAAATCTTTAATGCTTTTAGTTCGAACTTATAATTTAAGGAGAATTTTGGGAGAAGAAAAATATTTGAGAGTAAGCATATGAAAGTTTCCTCAGAATAAAATGTTCGTACCTTTAATATATGTAATACGACGTAAATTGTGGATACAAGATAGTCTTATTGTTTATTAGATTTTCTATGCTCCTGAACATTATTAAATTTTTAACATATTATTGAAACATATTATTGAAAATGTTTTTCTCGTCATAATATCTAAGGTGACTTTTATTGAAGTATTTTGCCTACTAGTGGTTATTTAAGACAATTAAAATGTCAAAAAATGGAAATTTTCACGTTGCGCGCTTCAGCGTCTAAGCATTATTTCCACAATGTTCAATGTTTTTGTTATATAAAATATCAAAATTCTGGTTTTTTTTCTCAACTGACAGAAATGTGAATGAACCTTATTACTTACTTTAAATACACAATTAACAATTAATCATTACCTACTAAAAACTTTTCTTATTCTACATATCATATTTTTACAGAGTCTACAAAAAGTATAAAATTTCATTGAAAAAACGCTAGTAGAATTAATAAAAACAAATATCTAATCAAATAATATGTTGAGGAAATAAGCAACTATCCTTACAGATAGGGTCTGCGAGCCGTTATGCACGCTAACTCCATGAAACATTCGTTTATCACAGCGACTTATCAAGGTAGTTATTGCCTCTAAAGTAATGGATGATGATCTCTTGGTCAAGTGCCTGACGACATGCTTAGTTGCTCATTTTACTATAGAGTGAGTCTGTAGTCAATCCTATTGACTTTACATCCACAGTAGAACTGATTAATGGAGATTTGGTCAATTTGTCTGTGTTTTTGTTTCTTGAGAAGCCGAATTATGCGCGTATCCATTACGGTTTGATAGCGTTTTTCTCAAATCATTCAAAACTTTCTGCCATCCGAGGATTATTATAGGAAAGGATTGTTGTCGATTTATGTATGCTTTCCTCCATTATTCTAATAATTAATTTACAGTCTGTAAAAATGTTAATTAGCTCGGATTAGCCCTCGGATTTCTAATCTAAAACATTAAAATTGGTAACTAGATTCATTCAAAATCAAATATTCATACAGGTATTTAATTTTTTTTAGTAATCATAAGGCTTTCC
Source organism: Poecilobothrus nobilitatus (assembly GCA_947095535.1). NCBI lineage: Eukaryota > Metazoa > Arthropoda > Insecta > Diptera > Dolichopodidae > Poecilobothrus > Poecilobothrus nobilitatus. The sequence goes on along the minus strand of OX352772.1, from coordinate 55,314,456 downwards.
AATATTTTCATTTCTTAAATTTCTTTCTTTAAAAAAATGCTTTTATTTTTGTTTCTATATATTTTACATTGTAACAACTTATTCTTTAAACACTCTGTAGTAAACATATACACTATTTTAATCTCTTTTCTTTATTTAACATTATTTATTAGAACCATTAATTTTATGTGTAAATATTATAATTTAATTGAAGAACAATCAAAACAAAAATCTTAATTACATTTCATCAAATGTCTGAAGAAGGTGAATGTCATTGCCAGAATGCCATTTCAGTTAATGGTAATAAATTTCATATAAAATTAAATGTTAGTAAATTTTAATCCAAAATAAGGAATAAAAAAAAATAAAAATTAATTTTTATTATTTATAAAAAAAATGTAATAATATTCTGGGACAATTTTAATGTCCTTTTATGATTTCGAAAAAACTAGATGAATAGAAAAATGATTTTTAGAAATAATTTCTAAAATTTTAAATAAAGTATTTTTTTGTTAAAGAATATTGTCATTAATGCTTGTAAAAAAATTAATGTAGTAGAATTAAATCCACAGAGTGTTTCATAGTAACTCTAGAGAACTACAATAATATCTTAAGAAGGTAAAAATAAGCCAAAAACTCCTTGATAGGTAATTATGTGTTTTTCTTATTCATTATACCATATAATACGTATGTGTAACTTAAGTTGAGAGGAGTTATAAATACACATATCCTTTACATGCTTTTTTGCTAATCTAATCGCAATCGATTTCCAATTTTAGGAATTTAAAATGAAGGATTTTTCTAACATTATCAATGTATTTACTTCTTAATTGATATTTTGACAAACCCATGATTTGTCCTGACTCCTGTCCATCTTATAGGTGTCACTTTTGCCTATCTATAGTAATGAACAATTTTTATCTCCTCATTTATTTCTTAATATACGTTAAACAGACCACAATTAGTTTGCATCATGAGTCGTCAGACCAAACCCTCTTTCTTTATATCTCTATATTTGTGATATTTTTTAATCCATTTTTATTATGTTTCATATTTTTTATTAGAGTTAATGTTTTTGTTTGGTATGAACGAAAATATGTAAAATGTAAAAGTAATTTTATTGGGGTTAATACCACTGAATGAATACTATAGTTATTACAGCAAATTGAATTTGTTGAAACTATTCATATACCAATATACTAATGATGCATTGTATATCGGCATATATATTGGTATAATTGTATTTGCATGTATATCATTGGAAGAATGTCGATATATACATTTATTTGAAAACTATCTATAAAAGAAAATGGTGATTGTATTTTTTTCATATCATATTTTCTAGGACTTACAACATAAAAGCTTTGTCGTATACTATACTATACTATCGTATACTTTGAAGAACATAACTCGGATCAAAAGAATTGTATGTAAAATAAAACTGAAATTAGTGAAACCTAATAAACCCATAAACTATGCAATAACTATTCAATTTTTTAATATTATTCTAACAATTTACAAAATCAATAATGGAGTAGAAAAAATTTTCAAGTGTTTAAAATTTTTTTAATGCTTTTTGGTTTTTATTTTTACATAAAATTTAAATTAAAATAACAACTTCCAATTCCAATTCATCTGAAGATTTTTTTTTAAATTTTAAATTATTTAAAAGAAATCCTTGAAAATAAACAATAAAAAAAATTTAATCAAATCTAAGCAGATATCATTTTATTTCCGGATAGTAATCACCATCATTTGATGTAATCTACATTTTTTTTTTATCCTGTACCAATTTGAAACATTTTTTTTTTCTTCCTTTTCTTTCCATTTTGCTTATTATTCTCTTGTTTTTTTTTTTTTGGTTTTTTGTTCTTTTGTAGAAAAAGTATCTAACACTGTTGTTTAGCAATACACCTGTTGCATAAATATTCAGAATATTTTATTAAAAAAGATTTAAACTCCTACATAAGAAGGTAACACCAAAAAAAAAAAAAAAGCCAAGACAGCACAATATTAATATTTAATGTTATGGAGTTAGTTTTGAAAATCATTTTTTAATCCAAGAGTGACCGAACGTAATTGATTGTGTATAATAAAACAGAAAAAAAAAAGAAAAACAAAAGTAAAATTTAAAAAAAATACCTATGTGTGAACAATCAAGTATAGTATGTATATATGAATGTTGGTTTTTATTACATTAATGAAAACGACTCTGTAGGGAGCTATTTTTGATTCTTCCTGTAAGCAAGTGTTAACATTTTATTGTTACCTTTAAAAAATTGATGTTCTTTTTTTTTTTTTTATTAATATTCAATGATTTCTTTTTTATATTGAGTAAAAATCTTTAAGTTGTTTAATATGATATAAAACTTTATTTCTTTTTTAAAATTTTTTTTTAAATTCGGTGTCATGGGTAAATAATCAGGCATTTCATTTTTTTATATATATAAATTTATATTGGTATTTCTGAAAACGTTTTTAAACTTCTTTTTTTTTTAGTTATATGCTTTCTTGGTTATTACAATTCACTTTATTATACGATTAAATTTTGTTCTTCTGTTACGAGTTGAGTTATTGGTTGGAATGCATAAAACTGAGCTTGAACTCAAACCTCACTTTTCCAAACAAAAATATGAGTTGAAGCGTACTTTTTGTTTGAAAAAATGAGATTTGAGTTCAAGCTCACTTTTATGCATTCGAGCCATTGTCCTCATTTATCAAATCATCATCTACTAGGCAAGATTTGACAAAATGAGGTGATTGAATCTTATGAGTAAGGGTTACGAATTCAGTTATTCTCCTCATTTATCAAATCGTCATCTACTGTTGGGCCAAGATTTGACAAACAGGTGATTGAATCTTATGAGTAAGGGATTATTAGAGATTATTAAACCCATATTATTGCATAAAGATTATTATCTTCTATTGCTCTCTATATACAGAACAATCCACTCTCTAACTAAATACCTTTAACTTCATAGTTGATTCTGAATTTTTAAAATGATGAATGTTGATTTTGTTGAATTGTGTTGTATTTGATATTTATGTTGAGTTTGATATTTCCAAAAATCTTAATATGATTCGTTTTATAATAATGAGGTAAAAATCATTAAATCTAAAGTTCTTAATATACATAAGAAAATTGTTGTGTATTTTCCATCTCTTCTTAATTAAAAGATTTGAGTCTTCTAAGCACTCACTAATACTGATGAATTTTTTTGAACAAGACAATAATAATTTTTGTCCCTTTGCTTTTCATAAATAAAACTTTGCCTTATCGTTTTATCATTTTTTGTATTTTTTTTACAGTGTGGTTCTATTTTTGTGTCGGATGATGTACCTATATCTATACGCTTTTTTTTCTATTTCACTTATATTATTATTTATATATACATATATAAGTGTTTTTTTTCGAAATTAATGAATTTTAAGGGTTTTTTTTTAAATAAGCCCCTTTGACATTCCTTCTCATGTTCGTTTTTTATTTTAATAATCTATTAATATGGAGAAAGATTGCGTGTTTGTTCCAACCTCCCTGTTGCAGGCATATTACATCAAAACTACCAACCTGAATAGAACAAAATGTTAAAGGGACATTTTTTACATTTAGGAAATGACCATAGGTTTTAATAGATTCCATTTAAGCATAATGGGTCGAATGCATAAAACTGAGTTTAAGCTCAAATCTCATTTTTTCAAATAAAATGTGCGTTTGAACTCGTATTTTTGTTTGAAAATATGAGATTAAAGTTTAAGCTCATTTTTATGCATCAACCCAAATGTTTGTTAAAAAGTTTTTTATTGGTCTGGCTAAATGTCTTAACGAATATCCGTCAAACTTTTGGCTTATTAATGTAATAAGATCCTAAAAGAGAATAAAATCAATTGGATGAATAAGCTTTGCAAACAGAACATTAAAAAAAAAGACTAGCGTGCAAATCTATTATACAAAACTATTATTTCAATAAATAAAAATAATTAGTTCTCATATTGGAATAGGGGATGAAATATTTTCAATTTTTCGATTAATATATTGGAACTGAAAGAAAATACGTTTTAAAGTAAAAGGTTTGATTTAGAAGATTTGGAGAATAGGTTTGATTAAGTATTCTTTTTTTTTTTTTTTAAATAAAAGTAAAGAATAAGTATTGTATAAACTTAAAATAAATTTTATTTTTGAATAAATAAATAAATAAATAATGAAACTTTTAAATTTGTGTGGGCTACAAATCTTAAAAAGGCATAAATTAAATGATGGACTATATTTAAAAATTATTTAAAAATCATCTTAAATTTGAAATTTTTGTTTTACAAAATTTTTGTATTTTATATTTAAAGGAAAATTTAAATTTGATTTAAAGGTGTCATTTAACATTCTATTAATAAATGACACTTAATATTCTATTTATCAATTTATTAAAAAAAATGTTGTCTAAAGATAAAATCCTTTTAAGAAATCGTGTCTAAAGGAGAAAAAAAATTGATTAATATGGTTCAATTTATTCAAGCTCTCAATTGATTTAATATTGAAAGCCAGCCCTAAACTTCTTTATTTTTCAGATTTTTTATTTTATTATTAAGTACTTATAACCCAAGAGGACAAGAGTACCTCATTTCATTAATTGTTTACTATTATTAATCAGATTCACAATCAAGAATCAAGATTCATAAAAATAAAACTCTAAGTATTTCTAATGGCTTAAAAGAGTTTTTATTTTTTCTATAACTTCTATTTACCCAATTAATTGTTAATAAAAATTTTAAACTGTAAGAGAATTTATAATTTAATTAAAGTATGCGTATCTGCAAGTCTACCTCTGAATTGTATGTAGTCTGAATTCTAACTGAAATGATTCAATATAAGATTGAATTATATTTCAATAGACTCAAAAGACGCTTATTTTAAGTCACTCTCTAAATACCTTAAGATCTTAGTTGCTTTTGGTTTTATGTAATAATGAAGGTTATGTCGAATTTGCCTTTTCAAAAATCTTACGTTACGTTCTCATAATGAATTAAAAATTACTGAATCTAAAATTATTTTTTATGTATTGCCAATTATTGTAAATTTTCCATCTCTTGTTAATTAAAATACTTAAGTTTCTTCAAGTAATGAAACTAGACTACCCCTTTATTTTTTCTTGGTTACAACTAATGATCAATAATATAATATGTGTAATGATAAAAGCTGCATCTGGTGGTCAGATTCCTTAACATACATATGTAATTGATTATATCACAAAACTAATCTCCTCGTAGGTTGAAAACATTCTGCTTTTCAAAAATATTAAAAATATTTGTTGGGGCTTTATCTTGTTTTTCCTTACAAGGAAAATTTAAAATTTTTAGAATTATAGGAAGAACATTATTATATAAGAAGGAAAATTAATTCAAGTTTTGATGAAATAATATTACAACTTTCCAATTTAATTGCCTACTTTTGAAATTTTGAAATCAAATTAAAAGTCAAAATACAATTTAAAAGTGTTGGTGTACACTTTATCAAAATATTTTTCATCAAAGTTATTTTACAAAAAAGCCAATTCAAAAATTTCTCATTTTATAAAGAAGCAACTTTGTAAATGTTACATTTTTATAAAAACGCTGGCCCGAAAATTTTCTATTTCACAAAAAAGACACATCAGATATTTCCAATTATCTAAAGTAGTCTAAAGTGAAAATTATACAAAGCCATTTGGAAAAAAGTGTATCTGACAAAAGAATCTTTAACCACAAAAATTGCTCCTAATCTCTTATTATACATTTTATATTTAATAACAAAGCATTTAAAGTATTGTGCTACCGACCCAAGAATGGGACAACAAAGCATTTAATGTTATATTAAATGCTTTGTTGTCCCATTCTTGGGTCCAACAATCCAAAATAAACAAGTTATTGAAACTCTAATTTTGTATCCAAACCTAAAATTAGTGCGTGCCGCCATGTAATTTAAATTGAGGTTAAAATTTTTAATAAGATAAATTGTAAAACTATTTGTGAAATGGATTCACTATTCAAATATTCATTATGCAAAATATATTAACTGCAATTTGTCTGTTTGTAAAATGTACTTTTTCAAAAAAAATCTTGTGATGAAATGAATTTTTGTAAAACAACTTTTATGATTTGTTCATTCTCTTATTTGAGGGTTTTTTTTTTTTGAAGACGAAAAGTTCAAGTAGTAAAAATTTCGCAACATATAAAAATATAGCAAAATTTATAGAAGAAAAAAATTGATAATCATACAGAATATACATGCAGAAAACAGTGAAAATTATACTTTTGTCTATATACCTTAAATACCGTATACTTACACATTGTGCTCAGTTAAAAACCAAAATCTAAAATATTAAAAGAACTCTGCTACTCAATTAATAAGGAAAAACGTATTCATTTAATCAAGGAAAGGTAAGTTATTCAAACTTTAAAAAAAGAGCAACACTTGTTAATAATACTAAACTAACCTGTCTCTAAAAAATCGATAAAAATCTTTAACAAATATTTTAATTAGTACCTATACATATGAATTATTAACTATAAGCTAAAGTAAATGAATAATTATGTAAGTAAATAATGATAAAAAGAAATAACGATTATTAGTACAATAAAGTTCTATCATGTTTTTGTTATCAATAAAAATATTAAAATTTCGTTTACAAGCATAGCATTACAAACTAAAAGCAAATGCATGTTGTGAAAATTTTTTATTTTGAATATTTTTTTAAGGTAAAGGAATTCAAAAACAAAGGATATTGAAAACATTTTCCTCACAAACTTGAGAAAATTATATTTAAAATAAACCTATAGATTTTATACAAAAAATAGCATATATTACAACGGGCTATCTTTTGTTATACAAGAACTAAAAAAATTTGACTATAAAATTGCTAATTATTCTAAGGATAGTCAGGTAGGTAGGCTGGCTGCAAAAGTATAAGTAGGTAGGTAGGTATGGTGGTGACCTTCACGATGCTGCTTGAAGGCCTCAATTAGCACTAGATTGCGCCATTTTGATACCACTGCACTCATGTGACCCGTGTTTTTAGATTGTTTGCGGTTTTATATCCAACCCGAGCGGTTTAGATACAAGATCAGTTCTTTGATTTTGTGTTTAGAAAGCTCGCTGAGGTTGTGGAAGAACGGCTTGCCGAGTGAGAGACGTCTGGCTCCAGCTAGGGCCGGACATTTGCAAAGAAAGTGTTCTAGATTCTCACTTTCGTTTGCTTCTTTGCAGCTCCTGCATGAGGTGTTGTGTGGGAGTCCTAATTTGGCCGCATGCGTGCCCACTGGCCAGTGGCCTGTGATGATTGCTACTAGTCTGGCTATGTCTATGCGGGATTTGGATATCAACTCGATTGATCTCCTTTTGTTGTATGTGGGCCACAATGTTCTAGATATGGTGCAATTGCTCAGATTGCTCCACCTGCAAAAGTATACTTAGGCTTGTTTAGAATTGCGATGTTGCCGTAGATCAGTATTTCCCCTAATAAAACCATCGGCAGCTTCTTACAAAGCTTTGTAAATTGATTAACCACTGTATTCAGGTATCCAGACAATCTGGATATCAAAAACTTCACCCTGTTCATTGAAATGTGAGAAGAAGTTGTTGAAAACCATATTATAAGGATATAAAAAAAAAAAAAAAAAAATTAACTTTGACAACAAATTTATTAATAATGATGCAAAACATTTCAGTGTTTATGTTATAAACATTTATTTTAATTTTTTTATTATTGTACCAAGTGAAAAAAAAACAAAAATCATTTATTACCATGTCTTCAAACCATTTATTAAAATGTCACATAATAACATGATATTTACCACATCAAAAAACATTCTAACATTTTTTGAAATTTTAAAATTATTTTATATTACAGTACTAATCGTATATTAATGGCTTTAAATTAACTGACTGTTTAATCCTTTTTCATTCCATCCTTAAACCTTTAACAATTTTTTTTAACACCCTCTCATAATTTTCTTCTCATCCTCTCAAAAATAATACAAAATGGCGTTTTTATTTTGAGTTTTTTTTTTTAATTTAATCTTTGATTTATTGTCACATTGAGATTTTTTTATTTCATTGTATCTTTTGTCAAAAATTAAAAAAAAAAAAAATGAAGAAAGTAAAAATAAAATTTAAAAATTTAAGGAAAAGAGATTTGGTTAAAAGAATCTAAAGAAATTGTCTGTTTCAAATCCATTAAGTTATTCAACAAAAAAGAATTTTTTAGAAAAAAAGTGTTACTTTTTAAGGACGAGACTTTTAGAAAGAGAAAACAAAAAACCATAAACGACAATATGATATTTTGAATATTGTTATACGAGTATATAACATTATATTTTGTCTTATTGTACAGTTAGTTTTTATATTATAACATAGTATATGTATTGTAATTGTTACTTTAGTATTTTTTACTCTTTTACTGAAAAGTTTTATAAGTCAAAAAAATTTACAAAGAATTTTAATGTATTATTTTCATTTTCATTTCTTTTCCTTATATTTTGTAAATTGTTGTAATGTTTAAAATTTTGAATCCAAAATAATAAAAAAAAATTAAAGAAAAAATGTTGAGTAAAAGGTTTTTAACCCTAAAAAAAAAAAACAAATTAGTTTTTATTTTGATGCATAAAGGAATTCAAATGGTCTTTCAATTATAAAAATTGTATAAAATGTAATATGAATAAAATTTTTTTTTTTTTTTTTAAGAATTAATCAATTTTATAATTTGTGATAATAAAAATGATTTTATATCTTGAAATTTTAATCGAAAAATATATATTTCATATTCTTGAAACATTTGTAATTAAAAGAACTTAAATTTTGTATAAATTTCAGTTTTTTGTTTTTTTTTACCCTACACCTTAAGTATAGGGTATATTAATTTTGGTATGGTGTTTGTAACCACCAAAAGGAAGTAAGTTAGATATTGACATGTATATATATTCTTAACCAGTAACCAGAAGCTTTCGAATGGGTCCCAGATCAAACGAGAATATTTCAAAAATCAATAAAGATAGAACCTTTACAAAGCTAAAGATAGAACCTTTACATTTGGTACAAAGGTGTTCTGTCATATTTCCTTTCCTTCAAAAATGAAAACTGATTTTTGAGATGATTTGGACCACGTGGTTTCGAATTCTAGAAGTTTCCGAACTAACCAAAGAGTACATGAGCATACCTCTAAAACCAAGAAAGATAGAACTTTTAAAATTAGTTTAAGAGTGTTCTGTAATGTTTTTTTTATGTAAGTTAAGTATGTAATTTTTTGAATATACCAAAAAATTTTAATAAAACCTTTAAATTACACAAAATATAAATGAAAGAAAAAACTTTAATTTATGAGCGAATGCGTTTCAACATGATATTATACATGCCATCATTAACATTTTTTTTTTTCTTTTTAATGTCCCTGAAATTTGATATGATTTATGGTTCGGGTAGCTGACAAGCACCTTCCAAGGTCTAATAAGCATATCTTCGAATTTATTAAAGACAGAATCTTGAAATTTTATTAAAAATCTATCTAAAATAACTTATGGATTTTTTATTTAATTTGAATTTTTAAGGTGCAGGGTATTAATAAGTTGGTTCCATTACTTTGACTTAATGTTACATTTATTTATTTTCTGTTTGTGTTTTATTTTGATGTCTATTATTTGATTTTCTGAATTTAAAAACAAAACTTAAAAAGAACTTTTATAAGGTAAAATATTAAATGTGAGTAGTTGGAAAATATGTAAGCAATTAAATATCAACTTACTTAGTTAACTAAAACTACTTACTAAATATTTTACTTACCTTTTTTTTTATTTATTTTTATTTTATTTCTTCCATAATTTACATAATGCTATATACATTACATACATAATATTATTTGTTCAGAGATATAGATTTATGAATAAGATCTTTACAACTGAGAAATTAATGCTATGAGTAATGCTATGTACCTTAGTTCTATTATTTATTAAGGAAAAGGAAGCAAAAATCTTGTTTGATATTACTTACCTTTTTTAAACAAACCTACACCACCAATGTACACCTAAAGGAATCCCTTCCTAGAGTTTGATTAGCGGATAAAAAAAGCTTAAATCTAAACTTTTTCAAAAAACGACGATTTCTGATTAATAATTTTTCTTTGAAAGGACAGTAGCTATCATACTTAAACAGCCCATTATTCTGAATATTTATTATATTTAAATTTAATGGAATTTGTTTTTTTAAAGCGTGCCTTTTAACATGATACAATATTCAAATGCAATCAATATTTTCAATATATTTACACTTATCTAAGTATATGAAGGCCTCAGAAGATAAAAACGCTGTACTTAATTTGTTTATGCCATGCCAGAGATGGCGAATTAATGAGTTTTCATTTGTATTAATGATTCTTTGAATGTGGTTATGTATGAGACGAATGATTACATTCTAATTATATTTGCCTTATCATAAATAAATTTATTTGAATGAAAATGTGCTGATGGTTTTCTATTGTAATTTGTACCAGCTCTTAGACAGTTGCATTTGAACGGTCTTAATTTTCCCATTGAAGAAGTTCTAACATTATAATGAGATTATATATTCAAGGTTAAAAATGATCGGATTAGAGTTTTATAATACGGTGATTTTACCTTTCCACAAAGTGTTTTTGAAAAGATTAGCTTTCTTATTTTTATAAGGACGATAATTTATCTTTTTTACTTAACTTAGTAATTGAAAATTAAAGTAAAATTAATATGTCATTGTAATAACCTGTTAATGAATTAAAATTAATAGGATATTATTTTAACTGATTTTTTTATTATTTTATTTATATTGCAATTCGCTACTAAAGCCATGTCAATTTATAGGTCGAATATTATTATTGAATTATGCACTAATATTATTTTATTTATTTATTTATATTAATATTACATACATAAATGTAATGCAATATTATTGAACCATCGGCTACCAAGGCCATTATAGGTTTTTATACTATTATTAAATTATATACTAATATTATTTATTTTGTTTATATTATATACTATATATTTACATTATATTTCTTCGTAAGGGGGATATGTAAAGAAAAAAACACTTACGACCTGTGCAGGGATCGAACCCACACTCCTTCGGTTAATAAACCACCCGCCTACCCATTAGGCTACCGAAGCCCTCACTAATATTATTTATTTTGTTTATATTATATATTGTATATTTGCACCATATAGGGGGATTTGCTTTCAATTAATAAAACTTGCTACCTGTGCAGGACTTGAACCCGCATTCTCTCGGTTTATAAGCCACGTTTTACCACTAGGCCACTGAGGACCCAACAAATTTTTTATTTAGTAAAATTTTTGTAAAAAAAAATAAAAACAAAGTTTTTTTTATTAATATTGCATATTTATAGGATGATTTGTTTTCCTTGTTATTATACTAAAACTATGAGTTGAGTTTATTTAAATTTATATTTAAATTATAATAAATTTGTTTAATTTTATTTTATGGTATAATACTATATACAATTATGAATTTTTGGTATAATAATATGAAAACAGAACACAGAGAAAATTTTAAATTTAACAAGTAAGTACATTTGTATTAAATGTTTCACCTATGTAAATATTTATAATGTTCAATTTTTTTTTTCCCATTCTATAAGGAGAATAAGGCATCCATTAAGTCATTTGTTATTCATAATTGACTAAGCTTCAGTTCTGGAATCTGGTTTTAGCTATTGCACAAATTTTAAAGTGTAAATATTTCTTTATTTACACACCACACCATCTATTATTATATATTACAATATCGCATTATTTTTTATTTAATTATTGTATTATATTAATTATATATTATAAGAAAAATCTATACTAATATTGTTTATTAATCTATATGATCTAACCCGGGGTTGAACTCGAAACCTTTCGAACCTATCTTAATAACTCACAATTCACTGAATATTCAAATACTTAAAATACTAAATTTTCTATAAAATATTTATCTCTCTATGTATTTTCAAGATATTAATTTTGCTATAAATAAAGTTATAAAATTAAAAGTAACGTTATTTTAATAATTAGCTTGCTTCAAAGAAATGCAACCAAATGCATAGTTAATTACAAGCTTTAATTTTTAATATTTCCAAATATGCTTACTATAAAAAATATAACAAATACAGGGTGTTTCAAAAGAAATTGAGTATGAAACAATTTTACTTTTTTTATAATCACTTCAAACTTTCATAACTTTGTAATTACTGAGTACATAAAAATCATGAGTATCTACACAAAACTGAAATTAAATTCATTATTTATTTTACAAAATGCATTTTATCGCATTTACTTAAAGCAGGCCATTCAAAAGTTATAGATTTCTTTATGATTTTTATGAAAAATCACCAAAAGTCTTTCAAACTCCTTTCTCAAAAATGGTATACAGAAGACTCTCATCTATCATAAATTTTTTTTTCGTTTTCACATCCACTACCCGCCCCTGAACGAATACTTCTTCGCAACATTCCCGTATAATCAAAGGATTTTTTTTTTTGCTTTGACGCAAGCTTTCTTTCCTTTAAGAATTCGACGGTAGAATTTATTTTTCAGGATTTATAATATATACCATTTTTAGCACATTTCCAAAAAAATTTTGAAAAAATGTGCTTATTAGTTTCACTCTGTCCATCCGTCCGTCAGTCCATCCGTCCGTCCGTCTGTTTACAAAACTTCTACACCGTTAAAGATAGAGAAAAAAAATTTTAACCATAGGTAGGTCTCATAAAAAAAATAACTTTGTGGAACAACTTTTTCATGTAGCCCCTCCCATTACGGAGCTACACGCCCTCAAACTTTGAAAAAGCCCTATTTTTAAATGCATATATCTTATGTTCTGCTTAAAATTTGTTCAATCTGAAAACGTCATTCGACAGGTATTTCTTTTATCTTTATAAATTAATATCAAAATTATACAATTTTTTTAAATTTAGAATTTAAATTTACCGTTATGTGAGAACCAAATTTTGCATGATTTTTCTACTTTCATAACTCCGGCACGCTTCTAGATTGAAACTTGAAATTTTGAGGCAAGAAAGAACTTTTAGAATTAGTATAACTTTGCTCAGAAAACTTTTTTGGACCACCCCCTGTTTATGAGATATGAGGGCTTAAAAATTGAAAATTTGCTATTTTTAAACACCTGTAACTTAGGAACCTGTACACATTTTACTTCTGCAAGATATAAAATTTAAAGCTACAGTAATATATTTTTACGTGTATTAAAGGTTTGTTTTAGTTCTAAAGGGTTCCAAAGTTGCAGCTCTTCAAAATTGCGAAAAAGTCCCATTTTCAATTGTATATATCTCAGGCCCTGTGTAATAGTTTTGCAATCTAAAACCGCCAGAAGATCGAAAATTTTATTATCTATATAAAAAAATATCAAAATTATGCAATATTTTGTAATTTACTATTTAAATTTACCGTTATGTGAAAACCATATTTTGCATGGAAATTCTTTTTTCATAACTCCGGCACACCTTTAGATAGAAACCTGAAATTTTGAGACAAGAAAGAACTTTTAGAATTAGTATAAGTTTTCTCAGAAAATTTTTTGGTAGCACCCCCTCTTTAAGAGTTATTACGCCTCAAAAATTGAAAATTTGCTATTTTTAGACACCTGTAACTTAGGCACCTATAAACATTTTTCTTCGGCAAGGCATAAAAGGTTCAATAATATATTTTTACGCGTGTTAAAGGCTTTTCTTAGTTATATAGGATTCCGGACTTACGGCCCCTTAAAATTTCAAAAATGTCCTATTTTCACGTTTTTTCGTATTACATGAAATTTTCAAATTTTTGTGCAAGTCAAAATTCTAAACAGTTTGTATTGAGTTTGGAAATGTGCGCTTTTAAAAACCGTTGGTTTATATTCTACCTTGTTTCTATATATTTTGCTATTGCCAAATTTTATTTATTCTAAAACGTTAACTTTAACTCCAAGTGAAATATAAATTTAAGTTTTAATGTGTCCACTATTATAATTAATCATGAAAATTGTAGTTGTTTATTATTTATTACTAATGGTTTATAGAAAATAATTGACCATAAATAAAATTGATCCTATATATTTTTATTTATAAAAACAATTTTTTAAATTCGGTACATTTATTATTTCCATTTGATCATTAATCGTTACAATCATTATAAGACAAAAATTTACTTCTATCAATCTTTTAAAGACATTAGACATTAACGACTATATTATTGTAAGGACATCTTTCCATTGCAATGATATCAATTTGAAATAATGTATAAAAGTATATAGGATATATTTGTGAGTATAGATTGAATTATTCATTTAAATTTGTTTTATTTAAATTAAATTAATTTGTATAAACTGTAGATTTTTTTTTTTTTATATAGTTATTAAGAATAGAAAGAATAATAAAATATATTCAGGGGGGCAATCAAATTTACATATTAAATAAGACCCAACTTTTAATATTATTAACAATACAATATCAAGGTTAAATTTTAATCTTCTGAAAAAAAATGTTAAAAATGGTAATTTTTTTTAATTTTCAGATACAAAAAAAATAAGAAATTAAAATGACTTGATAATAGCCTTAAAAAAAAATCGAAATAAAATTAATTTTTGTATTCAGTCTACATGGTTCACGAAATCCTTGTAGAATTTTTATTTTTTTTTTTTTTCTTTGATTTGATTAAATTTTAGGCATAACTTAAGGCATATTTTGTCAGAAAAATTGGAAAAGTATAATTTTACTAGATGAGTATATACATACATATGTATATATTGATTTTGTGTTGGTTTTTTATTTTTGGTAAAAAAACAATATTGGGTCTCTATCAATATCTTTAATATTATTGTTATCTTATAATATGTGTGTCTATTATATTTTTAGGAGTTGATTTTAATTTTTTTATTCTTGTATATATTATTGACCTTCGTCTACAGCAGAACTTTATTGGTATCAATTAAGGATACCTGATATTGAAATTATAAATTAATAATCGTAAATCAAAATGCCAAAAATTGTCAAATTTTGTTAAGGATATTAGAAGAATTTTTTTTTTTTTACTAAATATTTGAGAAATTTAAATGGTGTGTCCTTGATATAGCCTTAATTTTATTTCATTACTTCATATATTAGAAACTTTATGATTGGAGGATAGCAATAACTTGTCAAATCTTTGTAAAATTAGTTTTTTGAATATATGGCACTATGTATTTTTGGTAATAGATATTTATTAATTACTATAATGAGTAAAAATTGAAAGGTTACCCATAATCAGTTTTAGAAAAACAGTTAGTTATTTGTAGTTTATTTGGTGTGCTTCACTTTTCCCTTAAATTTTTCGAATTCTTGTTGTAATCTTTGTAATATCGGTATTAAAATTTAATATAAAATATCACGTGAGCTAAATTTTTTTTTATTTTACCAACTGGTAAACAGTGTTTATTTGTATATATGTGTAAGCTATTGTAGTTTTATTGTAATTTTATCTATATGTCAGTCCATTTACAAAATTCTAAGAATTTGAAATTTTCCCGGGCAACGACAAAATCAAATATCGAACGAAAATTCAAACCTGAATAGAAATATATATTATGATTTCGCCCAATTAGGTCCCATTATTTCAAGAATCGGGAAATGAAAATAGACTCCCCTCTCTACAAAACTATTTTTGATTCATTTTGGTCCTCCATACACCTTATAAATATTCACGACCAAGAGAATGTCACCCTGTATAGTGAATTTCCTTATTTATAAGGAGATCCTTAGGTAAACAGATATTGGCTTCAAAATGAACTAAAAAAATTTTTGTGTCTAATAATTTATGGAAGAGCTAACGGATCATTTTGTTTCTGGTATACCCGATATGTTATATTAATGTTTGATTCTGTTATACCCCATTTCACTTCATATTATAAATGCAAATAATCGAATTTCTTATCTCTTTTTTCAACATTTCTTTAATATTAAACGACAAATTTTCCATATACAACCATATTTCGGTTTTGATAGCAAACGTTTAATTATAAACTTACTTATTGTTTCAAAAGATTTAAGGTTTTCAGTTCTTTGAAGGGTTTAAACATTTCACAATGTTTTATTAATATTTTCTGTAGATTTTTTCTTTATTTAGAAAAGTTTTTCTTCGCAAACTATTTATTTTCATATCTATTAGTTTTTGTTACCTTAAAACATCTTACTGTAGCCTTTTCCATATTAAGATTCAAAAAAGAGGCAATTTACTTGACGTAAATTATTCACATTATTTAAATATTTTCATTTTTATTCTTGTTGTAATATTTTGCAATCTCTAACCGTAATTAATTTTCTTTTGACATTTTCAAACAAAAAATAAAACAAAATATTTTATAAAAAAAAAATTTTTTGATTTAATTCAAAATGAGTCTCCAATAAATTCAAGTGACTTGCAATGGTTTTGTGTATTTCTGTTTTTTTTTTTTTTGGTTTTTTAAATTCCACTTAACTCCCACTTGTTATTAAAATTTTTTTCTTTAAGAAAATAAATGTTTTATTTTTTGTATATTGTCATTTTTCAAATATTAAATGTATTAGAAATTTTTCTTTTTTAATATTTGCTTTTATTTTGATCCGAAATATAAAACAAAATAATTAAAATACATAAATTTTAACAAAAGAATAGAAATACGAATATATTAACAAAAAAAAAAATACAGTAATGGTATAAAATTTGTTAACATTTTGTATATAGCAAATTTATAATTACTAGGGGTCCCTGTTAATGTGTAGTCTATGTTGAATCCCAATTCATATAATAGACAGTTGTAGTTTAGAAAAATAGAATTTATGGAAAAAATACAATCCGTAAAAAAATCAGAAAGCAAAACCAAACTCGTCAAAACACTAACTGAAAATATTTTTAAAATAACGCCAAAACAGAATTAAATTGTATAAAGAGCCTGTAGTTGGTGTACGTATATTTAGATTATTTGATATTGTAAGTGATGACTATTATGTCTATTTATTTATCGAGTTCGAAATAAATGTTTTAAAGGTACGTGGGAAAAACAGAATAGGTATCCGTAAAACATTCGGAAAATGCACAAACAAAGGTTGGAGCAAAATACAGTTAAATTTTTTTAATGAGCAACGTTGTTTGTAACAATATTGCCGTTGTTCGTTTTACCTTGCCCTAATGTAAAAAATTTAAAATCTGAAAAGACCATATATTTGGCGTGCAATCCAATCCTTGATTAAGATTGTACATGGTACAAAGGGCGAGAAAACAGTACAAATATTACCACAATTGTACAAATGGTAACCCTGCATAAAATTGTTATACAAAATATTCAAAAATAAAAAATTATTCAAATTTAATTTTGGTCGTAAGAACCTGCTGTATACTAAAATTTAAGTACTAATATGAGAAAAAATTGAATTCAAAAAAGAATACAATTATAAAAGTTTTCTAATCGCTTCAAATAATTTATAAACATTCATACATAAATGCAAAAATTTAATAGAAAAGTACAAAACCATAACAATTATATAATATGTATTTGAATTTTAAAGAGACTCTGCCCGCTAATTATACATGTGCATACTTAGATACGTATTGATTATTAATATCAGATCAATATCATTCATCATTATTTAAAATTTCAATACATATTGTGATAAATGATGATTTTTATCAATTTTTAAATTTTTTTCTTTATACATGCATAAGTTAAAGCACATTACAAACATATAGCCAAAGAATAGTTGAGCCGTTGCGGTCGAGTCGAGTCGAGACTCGAGAAAAAAAAATACACAATTTTAAAGAGAGTAAATGAGAATGTCTCTTATAGTTTTGAGTTTTTTTTTTGTTATTCTGTTATGTTCGTTTTGTTACTACTACCGACTATCGTAGGTTCCATACTACTGTAATGTAAATATGAAATGTGTTATTTATGTTTTATTTTTAATATTATGTATAGGTTTTATAGTAGAAAAATCGTAAAAAATATGTAGTTACGGATGTTCAAAGCTTCAAACGGAATTCATAATACGTAGTGTGTGGCTGAAAACTACTAAATTATAATTATAGATTCTTTTCTGTTATGATCTTTTTATTATTTTTTTAAGTTTTTCAAAAAAAAAAAAATGGATTAATTTGTTTGGGTAACTTTAAGACTTTTAGTTTAAGATAATTTAATATAAGAAAAATTTTCAGTAATTTGAGTTTAATAACTTTATTTTATTTTCGATTCGCAATCAAAGGATCATATCCTTGATTTCTTTTCCATAAATATAAAAAGAATCTATATAACATTTCAATATATATTTATAGATTGTAGAATTCTTATAAGACTATAAATAAGTCATAAATCGTAAAATAATTAAAAATTTAAATTAAAATTAATTAACGATTTGATAGCTTTAAGTTTAGTACATTTTCATTAAATAGAAAAGTAAACTTTTGAAATGCTTTTTAGACTTTTTTTTTTCTTTTTGACTAAGGTTGGTGTCGAGAATCATCGAAATATACTGCACCCAGAACAGTTATCTGAGATATTCACTCAATAAAAACACTAGCTCCAAATTAAAAGATTGAAACTAGTCTTAAAGATTAGTTTTGCATTAACTACTATAGATCTACTGAAGTTGGAAACATCCGAGAAGATTTTATAATCCTTCTATTGGTATTTTAGAAAAATAGAAGTTTTGATACTTCTACATTTATGTGTTTTTCTAAACAGATCTTATGTTTTATTTCTAGTTTTTATTTTTTCTCTTACAAATAAGAAAATTCTAGATAAGTATAGTACTCGTAAATCGCAATTTCTTTAGTTTGATAAATTTGAATAGTCTAAATACTTATTTGCTTGGAGCAATCTCATAGTTGTAGGGCGTACAACCAAATAGTTTTAATATTTATTTGGTTATATAAAAACGTTTTATATTATATTGGCAATCTAAAATTTCGTCCTAGGAGGGTTCTGGGAGCCAATACATTTCTCTACATTTCGATGCTTGTTCAACTTTTTTCTATTTGACGCGCTCTTTTCATCTTAGCTT
Organism: Poecilobothrus nobilitatus; assembly: GCA_947095535.1. Taxonomy (NCBI): domain Eukaryota; kingdom Metazoa; phylum Arthropoda; class Insecta; order Diptera; family Dolichopodidae; genus Poecilobothrus; species Poecilobothrus nobilitatus. The sequence goes on along the minus strand of OX352772.1, from coordinate 55,295,422 downwards.
GACATTTAATGTCATTTCTAGGTATTTTACCTTGTTTTTGTGGGGTATATCTACTATATTTAATTTTACAGCTGAAAGATTTTATACAATATTATTTCTAAAATTTACTATGAGTGAAATAGAGAAAAAACTTCTTAACTCTGTTAATCTTTCCAATAACTTTTGTTTCCTATATATGTGATTCTTTCTGCCTTATTGATCTTAGGTTACTCTTAATACAGAGCAATTTTAAAATTTTAAGTAATTTATATTTTTTTTTTAATGACTTTAATTAGTGTTGACTTTTTTAACGTAAAATTTAAAGTAAAGTTTCAAGCTTGTCAATGAATTTTATGTTTGTAGCATGAGTTTCTTCAATTTCATTCTAAAACAAAATTTTGTCTATCATAAAAGTCATAATAATTAAATTTATATTTGGATTATTTTTCTAAATTAACAATAATTGGCATTGGTACAGCATTTATTTTTATAATTTTTAAATAAATTCCTTTTATTTTTTTTTAGACATCATAAAATTTCTAACCTTTAAGAACATCTATTGTAAAATTACTGAAAGTTACGATTCCCTTCTCAGCTAAACAAAGAAAAAACTTTAAGAAAAAATTTTGATAGAAGAAATATTTAAACGCGAAATTCGTTTTTGAACTTTTCCAAAGAAAACTATAACAATAATGTGAAATATTGAAAAATGCTTCATTTGTTTTGTCCATTACTGTCCATAATTTTAATATAAAAACGAAAATTAAAAAAAAAAAAAAATAATAAAAAACTAAGTAGGAAGATTACCAACTCCTTGATACGGTTTGAGGTTTAAGAGGCAAAAATCTTTCGAAATGATATTCAAGTTTTATATAACATCACCCAATGATTATCATATGTAAGTGTATTTAAAGATATATAAAGGATTCTTAAGTTTGTTTTTAAAATTATTGCGCAAACATAAAACAGCAAAATGAGTAAATAACAGAAAAAAAAAATTAAGTTTATAGAAAAGATTTTTTTTTTCGCTTCATCAAAAAATAAAATAAAAATTATTTTACCACAAAAAAAAAAAACTCTATAAAACATTAAAGAAAAAGTTTCTTTAGTTATTATTTACAGTTTAACAACTGTTAGTCTATCCATTCATTATATTGACCAAAAGAATATAATTACAAGTTTTTAATGAACAAAAAAAATTAAAAGTTTTGCATCACTCATTTATTTTTATTCTAAATTAAAGTTTGGGTAGCAACATTATATTTCTACATTATCAACTTTATACCTCTGTCATTTAAATTCTTTCAATGTAGTTTTGTTTTTAAATTTGAATTTTTACAATAAAATTTTAAGGATCTGAATTGTCTGTATTGAGATTGGCAACTCCTGAACTAAAAAGATCTAAAAGTTAAGTGAATTAAACTGAATTAGGATATTTAAAAAACTAGGAATCAAACTAAAATCGCGAATTTAAAATCATCTACGACTTTATGTATTGCTTAAAATTGGAAATGATTACATTTTTAATTTATATAGATTTAAGGAGAACGTCAACACACATCGTCAACATATCATATTGCTACAAACCTAAAGCCAATTTTTACCTTATAGCAGAATTTTTGTTCCTGTCTCAACAGTACAATAGTACTGCAGATCTTCTAACATCTTCTTTTGTCAAAAAATGAGGTTTAGTGGGTTAAAGCCCCACATTTTACTTGAGGAATCATACTTGTACCACTGCTCTTTAGCGTTTTTTTATGATTCCCAACTACACCTGTACAAAAATAATAGTTTGTAACAATTTCAAATCACTAGGTATAAAGGTTTTAAAAGCTCCCGGTTTTCTAAACTGATTAACTATTTTGACACTTAATGGACAGACTAATCTAAATATTTATGTACTCGATAAATAATAATACAAAAATGAACAACAAGAATAATTTTTAGTTTAGTTTTCCCTAAAAGTTTTCCCTATTTTTTAACTTATTCTTTGATTTTATAATTTTTATTCTACACACTTAAAGGTTTAACTTCTTTTTAACTTCTGTTCTTTTCAAAAATACTTTGAATTCATCATACTTTTTTTATTTTTTGGTTAGAAATAAAAAATCTTCAATTCTTGTAATTTAAATAATTTTATTGTTATTATAAAAATACTAAAGAGAACAATTAAATGGAACTTAAGATAAATATGTACTCTGTTTTATGATAATTTCATAATAATAAAAAAGAAAAAAGGATAGAAAGAAGAAAACTCATTAAAATTCAACTTAAAAATATTCTATTTGTTTAAAGGCAAGTTAATTGCAAACCTTAATTTACTTCTTTGCATACTTGAGCAAAAAAAAAAAAATCTTCTAAAACTGAATAACAAATGTAGTAAAACAAAATTACTCATTTTATGGTGGTAGCATTTAAGCGATGATAGTAGAAGACGAATTATAAACTCATAATTCAGGGACATAATAATATCTGAATCTATTATAGAAATTTTTTTCTACTTTACTCCTGTGTAAACATAGGACCTCCCACTAGTCACTTCCGTCGAACTCTATTAGGTGCTGCTGTTTTGGAACTTCTTAAGTGATATTTTTTGAGTTTAGCTCCACTTTTTATTGAGTTAATTATAGTTCTCCAACGTCAGTTATAATTTGCCTGACGGCAATATCTTCTGGAGCCTTGCTAATTCCATTAAATTTCATTCATTGTTGCTTATCCATCTCTAGTTTCCTTTACAATTTGGTACGATATTGATTGCTCTCTTGTCATGTTTCAATAGACTGTATTTGTGATTATTCTGGGACAGAATATTCTACACATGATTCTGAGACATTTATTTTTGAATATCCCTAACCCACTGTTGTAATGTTCGAAATTAACCAGATTTTGCTATCATACATTAGGATATGTTTTAGCTTTCTCGAAATGGTTATGTCATCTTGAGCTCGAAAAAAAATTAGCTCTATTTATCTCTAACTATTTATGTTTGTAGATTTGTCGTATTAAATTCTGTGTTATCCTGAAAATTTAAAATTCCCTGAAATCAAATGAAATCAATACCTTTATCAATGTCCCTGAAAAATACGGAAGGAGCAGAAGGCTCTAGAATTTATTCTTCTATTGATTTCTACTTCTTCTCTTTCTGATTGGCGAATCGATATCCTATCGGCGGACTCTGAATTATCTATAACGCTGCTAAAATATGCTTCATGTGTTAAATTTCATTATTTTATAAATAATCATATTTAAATGCATTACTGGCTCTCAAATTTGACTACAACTGCAATAAAAACAGAAACATTAAAAAAATTGATGAAAAATGAAATAAAAAATCAAATATTTTATTAATATTTAAAATATTTGATTTTTCATTTTGTTGAAATTTTCTTTGAAACGATTACTTTTGTTAAATTCGGACTCGAAATCAGTTGAATTCAAATTTAAATTCATTGCCGTAGGATTTACATAAAAAAAAAAGAAAAAAACAAAATAAGTGCGAAAAAACATTACCAAAATATCTTAAATTTTTTTTTGTAATTTTTCTTTTTTTTGTGTTGACAAATAAGTATGAAAAAAAACATGTAGACTGCCCCTAGCGGGAAAATTATACATATACCAAAAAATAAACAAAATAAAAATTTTTATTAAAGAAAAAGACAATCATCCTAAAAAAATACAAAGAGTTCTGACATTGTTATTTCCTCCTTCTGTATTTTTTTTTTATTTTTATTATTGTAAATTTTAACCACAAACTCATTGAAATTACTTAACTACATACATATATATATGTATGGATCCATATATATATATATATATCCATAAAACCAATTGAAAAGAACTTGATGGAATGTTGGTTGGTTACTGTTATTTTTGTATTGGTATATAAGATGGGGGAAAACACAGCAAAAATAGGTTATCAAGTATCAAAACAAAAACAAAACAAAAAAAGAAAGAAAGAGAAAACTATAAGCATTAAAACCAAGTAGCAGAAAGAGAAACAATCATTATGTGAATACCCTTCATATACATAAAGCAAAACAAAAAAAAAAAAATAATTCTGCTGGCATTTTTGACATTGAAATCAACAAACATTGAATAAAAAGGAACATGAGAAAAAAAATCGACGAAGGAACGAATAAATGAACAAGCGAACAATGACTGCCATTCATTTAAAAAAATTTTTTTTTCTTTTTATTAATATTTTTTTATTTAAAGCGCGTACATATGGTATTTTGTAACTAGGTTATTATATTTACAGTTAAAATTAGTACTATTCTATATCAGTTCAAATATAATAATGGAAACAGCAATTCATTTCATTTGAAAATAATATACTTATTAGAAATTTTGTTTTCTTTCCCCATCTATTTGGATCTCGGTTTCTTAATATTGGATCTCGGTAAAATATTCAGTAATGTGCACAATGCAATATTTGGTAAATAACGGCTTATCAATTTAAGTTTAACTAACAAAATCATGTAACTCCAAGCTTTTAAGTAAAGAGTTTTTAAAAACCTTGAAATTTTGACGGATGGAAGCTGATTTTCAACATATAAACTACTTCGCAAAAACATAATATGTTCCCACTTGTTTAAAAGGAAAAATTTGAAATATTCTAGATTAAAAAATGTACCGAACTTGAACACTTATGGAATTTTTTTTTAAAAATAAAACATAAAATTTAAAATAAAATAAACTTAAAATTAAAATAAAACATAAAATAAAAAATAAAACATAAAAAAAAAACTTTTTTTCTTACACAAATAAATCTAAAAAAGAATTGTCTAATACTAAACTGCTTTTAATACTGCCTTTTGTTTAAATAATTTTTGAATTATTTTCCCTTCTTTGATTCGCTTTCCTATACTGACCTATGCTTACTACATTATTTTCTAGAAAATTTTACTTTTGGTATGTATGTATGCAAAGTATTAATTATTTTTCTCTTTTCAATTGAAAAAATTATTCTAGATATCATGTATAAAACAACAAGTAAATGAATTTGGAATAATATTTTAAAATTTTGATCCATTAAAAAATATTAAATTAAAATACAAAATAACACAATATGGTATTGTCAAATGTAATGATATCGTATTGAGTTATCGTGCGAACGGATGGGCGCACTCAATTAAATTGACACATAATTGACAATCGTAACTAGAATTCTGAAAATTTTAACATACATTTCATTTTTATAAAAACGCCAGTTTCGTTATTGAAATTGAGCAAGTTCGACTAATGCGATCGACTATATCATCTCAGATATACGCTAAAACTTTTGGATAGAATTTTTTTCAAAGCTTGACATTTAATTCAAAAATTAATATAAGTGATTTCGATCAAATTATCTATGTTCACACTATGATGATGTTGCAAAATGTTAAAAGCTCTTTTCGTTTGCACTATAAGATCAGTTGTATCTATGTAAGATAATCACTTTATATATATGCGTAAATATTATTCATTTCTCATTTTTGTGCATTTTTAAAATTCAAAGTAAGAAAAAGAAATATATTCGCTAAAATATACAAAAATATATTTCTTATAGCTTTTCCTTTTGTATTAGAGATTTGCAACTGGTGAAGCAGCTAAATTTTTCGTCGAAATGTTACATTAGCTTTTTCGTCGTTTTTTTTTTTGAAGTTACATTCATTTTACAGTTTTCTATAGATGAAATGATAAAGTGTGAAAGAGAAAGAAGAAGATGCAACATGGAATATGGCTTTAAAGTGTGAACAAACCATTCATATTTTTTTGGAGCGTGTCATATGCTTATATTTCATTTGCCCGTAGTATCATTCTATTTGTATGTATTTCATTTTCCTGTATTTTCATTTGCCTGCATTTGCATTATCTTTTGCCCATGTTTCATTTCAGTGTATTTGATTTGTCTGCATTTCATATTATATAAAAATATATTACCTATATAAATATTCTATAAAAGGCGTATAACTTTGATTTTGAATTCACTAAAGTCCCTCCAAATTCAGATTCTCACATATACTCCTGCTTTTGAATGCAACTCTAGAATCTCTCTTAATAAACAGGCTTGTGATAGTAACCAATATTTTTTTTTTTTACCGTTTAAATATAGTAACTATATTATAACTGAAAATATAACTCGGCTGATGACTCTACACTCTACAACGTTTCCATATTTTCATATTTTAAAGAACAAAAAATATGGATTCAGAGGCTTCTGTGTTTTAAAGAAGAAACAAGGCGGAATGCAAACAAAGGGTTTTTAAAAGCGCACATTTCCAAAAGATAATACAAACTGTTTAGAATTTTTTTTTTTTTATTGCATTTCTCTGCCACATAAATGTGGACAGGAAATTACACAGCCTTTCCTGTTCAGGCGTGGCTGTAAATGTCGCAAGGAGGAATAACTCTTACGACGTGTGTGGGACTCGAACCCACATTCCCTCGGTGTTTACAACGTATTTTATACGCTCTTACCCATTAGGCCACCGAGGCACCTGTTGCACCTGTTGCAAATTGTGACTTGCACTAAAATTTTAAAATTTTATGTAATAAGAACATATGTGAAAATAGGACTTTTTTGCAATTTTAAGAGGCTGCAATTCTAAAAGTTCTTTCTTTCCTCAAAGCTTCGAGTCTCTATCTAAAAGCGTGCCGGAGTTATGAAAATCGAAAAATCTTACAAAATTTGGTTTTTAATAACGGTAAATTTAAGTACTTAATTTAAAAGAATTCTACAATTTTGATTTTGACTTAGAAAGGTAAAAAAAATCTTGTCGAATGGCGTTTTCACATCGAAAAAATATTAAATAGAACATGAGAAATACGGATTTAAAAATAAGAATTTTTCATAGTTTGAGGGGCTGCAGCTCCGTAATGAAGGGCTATATGAAAAACTTTTTATACAACATTAATTTTTTAATGAGACCTACCCATGGTTAAAATTTTTTTTTTATCTTTAACTTAAACAGATAGGCAGACGGACGAGCGGATGAACAGAATGAAACTAATAGGCACTTTTTTTGAAAATTTTTGTGGAAATGTGTTAAAAAATGTGAACCCAAACTATCATTAACAACAACATAAACATAATAATTTAATCTTGTTTTTTTAAAGAGTTACTTTCTTTTCTAAATAATAGCTTGAACTCGTCTTCCAACTGAATAATTTTTCTTTTTTTTGTGTGTAACCTGTTTAATGTTATGACTTATGGCCTTGTATATTATACAATACTTTTCTTTTTATATTAAAAAACTTTTAGATAAACTGTATAGTTTATACCTACAACCTTCAACAACAATAAATTCTTGTCTACTATTTATTACATTTTCCTGATTTGATTTGACTGCAAATAAAATACAAAAAACATACGAAATGAAAAACAACATTGTCCTTCATAAAAAAAGAAAAAAATTACAATATAAATTTTTTTTCCTGTTCACTGACCGATATTTTCATTTACAATTTTTTTCCATTTTTCTTTTGTTTTGTTTTTTCATTCAATTTTACATTTTCTCACATAATGCCCATTGGTTCATTTTTTTAATTAAAAAAAAAAACAAAAAACAAATTGTAAATTTTTTAATTTCAAATAAAATCCAACTTAGTAAAATTTGAAAATAATTATAATAATTAATATGAGGTCAATAACGAAATAACTTACTTATACTTTGTAAGTCCTAATAGAAATGAATGTATGTCCTAATAGAAAATTAATACTAGTAAAAATATGACTAGAATTTTAAATAAAATTGAATGAAACAATAACCAAAAAATAGGTAATAAGATCCTTTGAATTGTGGCTGCCGGAAATAGTTCCGCAAAAAATAATCCCCAAAAAAATATTAAATAAAATCCCAAATTCAAAATGAAATATTCCCGCAATAAAGCCCCCCCCTCCAAATTCTTTTTATCTACTAAGAAAACTTAAATAACATATATTAATTAACGGATCACTATATTTGGACGAACAACAAAACCCCGAAAAATAAGAGGGATATTAGAGATGGCAATCAGGGTATTTCTTTTTCCCAGAATATTTACATAAATGATTTTAGATTTTAGAGTTGGATTCAAAATGAAGGTATATTTCCTCTTTTCCGAATATTTATATAATATATGTATATGCAAGATTCTGACTTAGAAGAGATTTTAAAGCTGGATTCAAATTCAGGGTATTCTCTTTTTCCAGTATATATATGCGAGGTTCTGAGTTAAGCGGTCTTCATAATATTATGAAAAAGAAATAATCTTTCAAAACGAGGAAGAGTGGAGTAGAGTAGACTGTGTCAACTTTGGGATAACCGTATGAACGTAATATACCCTGTTTCTATAAAACTTGACTATCTTTTAAAAACCTTCAGATGTTTTAGTACACACGTTAACTAAGAGATATATTTATGTAAATTGTGGAGTTCTATGACACCTACCCGAATCTATTACACAAGCACAACCAAATTTTACAGAAGTTGTTGCCATAAAACTTGATCATCATTTATAAGATTTTAGACGTCTAGCTTCATTAAGTTCCAAGAGGTGCAAGAAGCCTGAACCAGTTGCTTTAGACCAATCAAATTTTACAAAAGTGTTTGCAATGTAACTCGACATATCTTCACTAAATTTCAGATACTAAGCTTCTGAGTTATTTTCATTTAAAAAGAGAAGTTTTATCGCAGCTACCCGAACCTGGGGTACCATCACAACCAAATTTTACAGAAGTTGTTGCCATAAAACTGGATCATCATTTGCAAAAGAAAATGAAATAAGAATGTAATTTCTTTTTTGTCAGGGTTATATAATTTTGTTTTTAGAAATTATTTCTTACGGGGTTATGTCCGGAAGCCTTGAACTGTTTCATTTTTGATATTACGTCAACTGAATATAGATTTTGATATAACAAAATGTTCATTTGTCACGTAAATGTGTCTTAAACACATATTCGTTTAAAAATTCTTAACAAAAAAAGAAAAAAAACTTGACAAATCTGTCGATCCTATGTCAGTCGTCAAAATAATTTGAAATAAAAAATCAGCAGTAATCTATTCTTTGTCGAATTGTATAAGAAGAAGCCTATTTAAAGTCCTTTTAAAAACCTTTTTTTAAAAATAAATATATTTTATATCAAAATTATTTAAATAGGGTTGCGAAAATGTCTAAATTTTTTCCATTGTCATGACGAATAAAGTGCCTTAATATAAAAAAAAAAAGTATTGTAAAGTTAAACCCTTATTTAACATAATCTTCAAACAAATAATTATGTTTTCAGTAAAAATTATATTGGTTTAAGATAAAAAGGTTTTATCCAATGGTATAATATAGTAGTATTATATAGGAAAATAACGTTTAAAAAAAATATTTACACGGAAAAGTATTTTTGGAAATTATTTGTTTTAAAAAAAAAAAAAAATGTTTTAATAAAATATAAAATTTCAATTTTACAATTTAGTAAGAATTAAATAAATTTATATTTAATCATTCATTTTCTAAAAATACTGCATGTAAAGCATAAAATTGGTAAATAAAGCATTGAAAATTTTACTTATGACATATTGTAATATATATTCTGCCAAAAAGTACATTGAAAAGACTCTAATTACGAACTTTACCTATAGTCTTATTTCATCTTTTTAGATAAATATGTTTACCATTTAGAACCAAAATCATACCCCTCTATTATATCCACAATAATAGAAGGGCAACATATAAAACCATAGATTATAATCCGGAAGATATTATCGGAGAAAATTTTGAATACGATATGTCCATTCCGAACGGAAATACCTAAAGCTATTAAAATATATCATTCATGGTTAGAAAATACTGATTAATTAGCAATAAGTACACATTGTTTTTAACTAGATTACAGGTAGGTTAAGTTAGATTAAGGTTCATATTATCATTTTAAAGATTTAATAGTTTTTTATTCCCTTTAATTTAATTTTATTTTCAATAAATATAAAAAATTTGTAAAAATAATTTCTTTAGTTATATGACAGTAAAAAAAGTTAATAATAGTACAAAAATAACTTAAAAATTATAGTTATATAATTTAAATGTTTATAATAATTAATGATAAACTGTTTCTTTTTTCAATTTTTTATAACCTATAAGTTAATTTTTAAGATTTATATGTACTTATAAATGTATTTATGGGTGAAAAAAATATGTTTATTAATGCAATATTAAAAAACCATCGGCAGCTAAGGACATTATAGGTTGAATACTATTAACAATTTATACAGTAATAATATTGTTTATTTAATTTATATTACATATTATATTTTTGCACTAGGTCGATTAGGGGGACATTTTGAAGCAAGGGGGATTTGTTTTCCATTAATGAAATTTGCTACTGTGCACTGTGCAAGAATAATAAGAGAATATTGATGATTAGATAGATAGCATTTAATTAAATGCCAAATGTAAGTTTTATATTTATAATATAATACACAAGATGTTGGCGAGACCTTGCCAACATGTAAAAAAATATATTTTATTTCTATAATAAAACACTCACACTGAATGTAAACTAAACTGGCAATGATGATATTTCTGTATATATTTATTTAAGTTAAAATTTTACTACCAGAGACACAAATCTTTGACTCAAAGTATTATCAAAAGACACAAACCGTTCATTAAAAATATAAATAAATTTAGTAAATATTATTACCCGAGATTAAATTTTCCACTACAAGTATTATCAGAGACACAAACCGTTCATTAAAAGTGAGTACAGTCAAAAAAAGAAAAGTACATACTTAAAAAACACACATTTTCAATAAAAATAAATTCAGCAAATTTTAAATTTTTAAATTTGACCGCCACATCCATTATGAACTGGTCGCAGCGGTAAATTAAAAATAAATTATTAATCTTCTGTTGGCGTTTTCAATTTTTGTTTTGCAAAAAAAAATAAAAATAGGTACTCTTAATAAAATTAAAACGCCTGAAAGTGAAAAGAGCAGAGAAAGAGAGTTTATAGTAAGCCTCATATTTATAAGAAAAAAATAATAGGCCGATTTTAATCTTGATTTTGTTTTCATTAGTATAAAAGCTGGTAAAAGCTTCGTAACAGACTTTAAAATAGTTTTGTTTATTTAGGTTGAAATTTAGATTTTTAAGCTAAATTTTCGGTAGAACTGGTATAACATAAACATATTCGAAATTTTTTTATTAATATAAAATTACGCAGACTTAAATAATTATATTTCATAACAGAAGTCTGGAACTTACCAAATATTATAGAAATGGATATTTTTCTTAAAAAAAAAAAACTAACATAGAAAATATCATTTCTACTAATTTTTATTAGACCATTAATAATATTGTTAGCCATGGAAAAAAATAACATTTATTAATCAGATCAGATAATATAATACCTGAAATTAATGATTGAATTTCTGATAATATACACAATATAATGATTTTATACCTGTTTTAATAATCAAAAGGATAAAAAGATTTTGTAAATGCATAAAATATATGAATGATCATTTTTACATTTTACACCAGATTTTACAGAAGATTCTGGTTTTCGCTAAATTCTTTTAGCTATGACACAAATCAAATATTTCTGTGCTTTAAGATTTTTAAAACTAGCCAGTTTTAGCTGGCCCGTTTGAAAAAACATTAGTACAAATTTTTGTATGACTGGTCGCAGCGGTAAATTAAAGATAAATTATTAATCTGCTGTTGGCAGTTTTCAAATGACTCTTTGTTTTGAAAAAAATAAAAATACTCTTAATAAAATTAAAAGATCTGAAAGTTTATAGTAAGCCTTATATTTATAAGAAAAAAATAATAGGCTGAGTTTATTGTTGACTTTGTTTTCATTATTATAAAAGCTGGCAAAAGTTTCGCAACAGACTTTAAAGTAGTTTTGTTTATTTAGGTTGGAATTTTGATTTTTTAAGCTGAATTTTTGATATAATATAAAATATTCGAATTTTTTTTATTAATATAAAATTAGGCAGACTTAAATAATTATATTTCATAACAGAAATCAGAAACTTACTAAATATTATAGAAATGGATATTTTTCTTAAAAAAAAAAAGAAAAAATAACATAGAAAATATCATTTTAGAAGCCTTCTCTCACAATAGATTCATAATTTTGTACTAATTTATTATTAGACCATTAAATTAAAAAGCTGCCGAAAGCGACCGTCACAAAAAAAAAGCCCTCGAAAATTTATGAAATTTCATTTTCAGAGACATGAATCTTTTATTAAATATACCAAAGACCTCTTCTAAAGTACATTCAAATAAAATAAATTCAACAAATTTTTTTCAAGCAAAAAAAAAATAAACGCAAAAGACTTGAAAGTAGTTTTGGTAATTGAAGTAATTTCGCGGCAAAAACAACTGTTTTTCATCGACATAAAATTTTTTTTTTAAAACTAAAGAAAAATAGAGAGTCGGTAAAATTTTAACAAATATTAAAATTATTTCGATTATTGGGATTGTTTTAAATGTAACAAAAAAAAAATGTCGTAGCGGTTGGTTTTGGTTGGCTTTTCGTCGGTTTTTATTGTGCACTTTATACATGTGTTTCAAACAATTTTTGAGATATCGGCACGAACTTTTACCCTGAATGTGTTTTTAGCTTGGACCATTTTTTCTCAATGATTAAAAAACTGTCAAAAATTACCGCCACGAAAAAACGGCGAGAAAAAATTAATAAACTGTACCTAACATTTTTAATTTTATGTGTTTAGATTTGTTTTATGTTTTTTTCTATTACATCAAGTAAGTAACTGAATCCAAAGTTTTTTTAATGGTGCTGATGTAAAAATGAAATTTTTAGGTAGTTTATTAAGGGAGTCAGTATAATACCACAAATGTTTTTGAATCTATAGAAATTGTGCAATTGCACAGGGGATTTTCTAGTTAGATTTTAAAATTAGTCCAAATAAATTAAGTTAGACAGGCTAGGATAGGTAAAATTAGGTTTTATTTTATAAAATACAGAAATAATATTGTTTGTAACACCTAAATTTTTTTAGTATAAAAAAGAACATACTTACCACATAAAATATAAATACCTTATAAAAATTAATTTTAGCAAAAAACTAACATAAAAATTAATAGATAATTTAAATATTATTAAGAAACAAAAAAAAAATTAAAAAAGCAATTCTTTTAAACTTTTTGTAGGTTAGGTATAAGTATAATAATGTAATTAAAAGATAAATATTTAAAAAAAAAGGTGCTTGTGTTACCTCGATTAATAAATCATATGCTAGTAACACGGTTAATAATCACTACGCCACAGAGCCACCTATATTAAGTAAATGTTTAAAAAAAATTAATTATTTATATTTTATTTATATTAATATTAAAATAAAAAAATTAAGAAAAAAAGAATAAAAAGTATAAAATTGTTAAAATGGCCTACTTTTAGGCTGAATTTTTAATCGTAATATTTTAAAATATTTGCAAACCACATCAGAAAGCATTTTTTTTCTTTTCGATTTTTTTGTTGTTTTTCTAAAAACAAATATAAAAACAAACATAAAAGAAATTAAAAAGAAAAAAATTAATACTTGAATAAGGTAAAGAAATTGATATCAAAGAATATAACTAAATACCTAACAAAATCCAGAATTCTCTTAAAAATATTAAATAAGAAAATGATTGATAAGTTATTATTCGAATTATCATGGCCCGATACCATAATAAGGAATTAGATTTCATCCATAAAGTCTTAAAACATACTAAGTTTTAATTCTATTATTTGAAAATTTGAAAAGCTGGTTATGAGGCAGCCGTTTAGGTATTCTCGTAAAATACTAATTTTTGTATTAGATTAGAGTATTGTCTAATACTCCAATAGATGCAGATATAATTTTTATATTCGTATTATTGGCATATATATATGTAATTAATTATGCATTTATTTAATTGTTATTTTTATATTTTTATATATTTATGTAATTATTATTTTAAATATCCTTTCATCTAATCACTAAGCCATGGAATAAATACGAATAACAATTGAAAAGTTTCCAATAGGAACGTGGTAATTTTAAACAAAAACTAAAATTAAGAAAATCTTCATTGAACATCTTCATCTCTACAGGAAAACTTTTGCTTAAATGATCTACAATATTATTTAAAATATCAGTTAGAAGTGACATATGTATTTTTTTTTTATAAGGACAGGACACGATTGTGAAGTATTCATGAGGTCATAAGTTTTTTTGTTATTTTAAAAGGAATCACATTTTTGAGATCATTTATTCGACAAGATATAGTTCAAGAATAGAGAGATTCTTGCGCATGATTTATTATCTTTTAGAAAATTATTAAAACAAATTACTTCTGTTCAAAGTATTTATATCAGCGGAAATTGGAAACAAAAATATTTTAAATAAATTTTCTCGATCGTATTACTTTTATCGAAATCTAAAAGGACTTAACAATGAACAAATTTTTTTTTCGTTGACAAATTTTATTTTTTAACTTTAATATGAGTTGAAGTCCGTCAACTGAACTAAATTTCAACATTGTTTTAAAGGTTCATATTGATCCATCATAAAAAAATACTTTTATATATATGTATGTATGCAGCAAAAAAAAAAAAAACAAAAAGAAGAAATATAAAAAGAAATAAGGATTGAAAAAAAACAAACTGCTTTTCAAGAAGAAATTTATTTTTTCTTTCTCTTACAATTTTTTTTATATTTTTATATTTGTTAAACAACTTTTTATTATTACTGAGTTTTTCCTGGCTGAAGAATTTCTTTTTTTTTTTTTTGTTTCATTTTTCTTTTTTCTTTATATCTACAAAATCATTGTACAAAATTATTTTCTCTAGATAAAATTATAACAAAAACAAAAAATTGTTTTTAAATATTTTTTCTGTGTAATATCGCGTCTTTTTATTCAAGATAAGTAAATAGAATGTAATAAAAGAACAAAATACTAAGCATAAAGATAAAAAAAAAAAAAACAAAAACACAAACAAAAAGAAAAAAATGTTAAAATACCAAGATGTTAGCTTTTTTTGAAGATATTGAAAGTTAAGTATAATGTCATATATGCCAATGTAGGGTTTCATTAAATATATGTTTCGTTCAAAAATTATTTCATAATTGCGAAAAACGCAGATTAAGTTTCTTTCAAATAATTCATCATAGAAATGGAAATCGGAACAGTTTCGAAAAATTGTATACGGTATACGAATTTTAAGTTTTTCACTAAACTTTTATAATATCAAAAAATAATTTTCTGAAAATCTCTATGTTACCCTCAGTTATTTCATAAACATAAACTTGTAACTCTCGGTTGTTTCATAGAAATTGAGGGCGCCTTTAACAATCTTAAAATCTAAAAAATAATAGATAAGCTCAGTAATAGTATAATAGTAAATTAGTCATAAATTTTTTATTAAACTGATAAGTTTGCGTAACTTGATAACGAAGCTTTTAATAGTACCAACATGTCACAACAGTACCAAAACATATTTTACTCTAAATTACTTGTCCTTACAATATTAAAGTAATAAGAATTAAGTTTAAGGATTTTGTTTCAGTTTTTTCTCTTTTTTTTTGAGATGGTAAGTGGGAGGCGATTGAGGGATGAGAAGCTCACTAATCCTCTATAAGTGTGTGGAACTTCAACCCACTAAAGACCACCTTCTTTTTTTTGATTAAGCAATAGGTTATAAAATGACCTTTAGTATACTCATGTACTGCCTAGTCAAGGGAGTTAAGCATAAATTTAACATCTCAATATCAAAATATTATTGAGTATATTTTTGATATTAGATACATACTATAAAAAATGTGGTCAATCTACATTTTAAAGCTGGGTTATTATATAATCTAAGTTTTATGTAATGTTATTTAAACAGCAAGAATCTCAGGAAACCAAGAGAAAAAATTAAGAAGTTCAGAAAAAATTACAAAATGTAGAGTTAATTTGAATGAATAATCTGGCTATTGTGACGTTCAACGTTTTATGTTTTAGAATTTTTTTTTTTTTTTTTTGATTTAAGATATTATAAATATTAAAACAGTTTTAGAATACATACAATAATTTTGTTTAGAAAATATAAGAATGTAATTATATTTAATTGAAGTTAGAAAATAGCATTAATTTAATAAGAAAGATAAAACATTACACTTTATGATTATGCGTAATATTTTTGGTCTTAAGTTGTAATGTTGCGGAACAGTAATGTGTTCTTTATTAAACTTTTCTATAGTATAATGTAACTTCAAATTATAAAAGAAATAAAGATGTTATCTATAAAATTTAATAGTATATGAAATGCTTTTTTTTTTTCCTTTTCTTTTGTTATAATCATGCAATTTTATTCAAAAAGATTCTAAAGAAGATATTAAGTTGTTTTTGTTGCTAAAAATTTTCTTTAATAATGAAATGTATAGGGAAGTTGCAAAATTGATATAAAATTAACTATATACATATATATGTATATTATATTATATAAAAGGATAAAATATAAGGCATTTTTTTTTTTTTTTTTAAATTTAATTTTTAAAATTATTTTTGAACAACCGAAATCCGAAGATATCCGCATTAATACTATCACACTGCTCTGCAACTTGTAAGAAAAGATTATGTCCGGATTTGCAATATGATTTTGATGTAGTTAAGTTCTTAAATGGTAGTTTAATACATTTATGCAAACGCATATTGCGGAGACAAAATTTAAAAACTAGTTAACTTTTTACTTTCCTTGTAAGGCTATTTAAAACTTTTATTTGTTTAACATTTTTCTCACTAATCTACATTTACTAAACAGCAATTTTTGGTTTCTGCTGTCTTTTTTTTGACCCTTAAAATTTAACAAAATTACAAAAAAAAAAAACAAAAATAAGAAAATATAAGTAGGATGCAATTACATTAAAAATTTGATTTGCTACCAACAATGATTACATTTTCAATTTAGAAAGATTTAAGGAGAACGTCCAATATCTTAATTCATCACATGCCTATACAAACCTTAAATTTATTTTTATTCCATTATAATAGAATTTTCTTTCGCTCAAGCAGGACAATAGTATTCAAGATTCTCTAAAATAATGTTTGATCAAAAAACAAAGTGGTGTTTAGTCAGGTAAAGTCCCACATATTGATAGAGGAGTCGTACTTCTATTATTCAGCTTTAGCATCTTTCGAAGATTCCCACAAACTATGATAAATTAGATAATCCTCAATTTAAGCTTTTATCATGTCTATATATCTTTAAATTTAAAGCATATATACGTACTTTTCTTTTTAGTAGAAACTTAGATTTTCAGATGCTACTCGAACCAATTTTCAAAACAATGATTTCATTGCTAATGAATTTATTGAAAACATGACCAAAATTTAATCAAAATTTTTTTTCCCGCTTTAAATGTTATATTGAACAGATTTTAGTTGGAGTTGAATAACCGTTTCAATTCCAAAATTTTTTTAATGCCAGAAATCCTATCAAAAAAAAAAACATTTTAAATCTTTTAAAAAAAGATTCCTACTTATTCATATTTATATAATTATTTTTTTTTAATTTATATATATTTTTTAATATATACTTATAATTTGTTCAATTATTATAGCTTCTATTGAAAACAAAAGAAAATTTGGCTTCAAAAGTGGATATAATAATTTTAAAATTAAATTTTGTAGCCTTGACATTAAATTCGCCTGAATTTATGCATTTTTTTGTTTTATATTAAGATAAAATAATAATTCACTTTTCTGTTTCATATTTTATTTAGTTTACTGTCAAGCTGCGAGCTAATCATAATTTTTTTTTATTTTTTTTTTTGTGTCCTACTTTGACTAGAAATCGACCCAATTTAAAAAGAAAACTAAGAGCTATATGACGCCACTTTTACTCTGTGTATTCTTTTTATGTTTTTATATATAGTTTTATTTTAAATTACTAAATGCTATGTTACTTTATAAAATGAAATACTTATAAATATATTTTTTGTATTTATGAAGAAAACCTAAAGAAGATTTTGTTTGATGTAAATTTTGAATTATTGTTGTTTTATCATACAAAACATCTAGTAGAGATATTTACAAAGTTTTTAGAGTGCATCGTTTTTTTGGAAAAAACAGAAAAAAAATGATAAACATTTTAAAAACTAAAATGTTATAATGTTACCCATGTTTCAAAATTCTCTTTCTAAAGTAAAAAAATACTTTGTATTATGTTAATTATTGATATTTTTCTAAAATTAAAAATGGTAAAAATTTTTAGATTAAATACGGGGGATGACTTAACTTCTACGGACATAAGTTCCATGGAACTAATGTCTTCTTAAATGGACTTAACTTTCATTGAAGTTCTGACCACTTTTTTGTTGGAAGTTAAGTCTCAAATAAAATGGTCATAAGTTCCGCACTTTTATGTTCAAAACTATGTCTCAAAGAAAATAGTCATAAGTTCCACTTTTCTAATATGTCCATAAATAAAATAGTTAGCGAGGCTTTTAGAGTTGGTTGTAAAATCAGGGTTATACCTTTTCACAGAATTTAAAATCATTCCTAATTCAGAATCTCCTAATAATTCAGAATACATATATATATGGATATATATAGAGTTAAATAGATATATATATATATATATATATATGTATTTAACTCTGAAAGAAACAGCAGTCCTGATTTTATAACGTTCAAAGTTTTTTCAGCAAAATTTAAATTCGGGATTTTTTTTTCAGCAAAGTTTCATACATCGAACTCACATACTTATAATATATATATATAATTCCAATATTTTCACAAATTTTACAAAATTTAAATTAGACTCTTTTGAATGAACTTATGATGATCGAAACAAAATGATCATCATTTCAATGGAACTTCTATGTCTCATAGCCAATTGGTTATAAGTTCTATGGAATTTTTGTCTCTTTGGAACTTAAGTCCATTTAAATGCGGACGTTACTTCCATCGAACTTAAGCCCATTTAAGAAGACACAAGCTTATGTCCATGGAAGTTAAGTCATACCTCCTTAAATACAACCAGAATCATACAGTTATCTTTTTATAAAATTATTATTTTTACATTTTATATTCACTGTACCGAAAGACGGATTTTAAATGTAGGGTAAAAAAAAACCTCCTTTTTCAATTATTTTTAAGGACTTTTTTTTTTAAATGAATTATAGCAACGTAATTTTCTAGTTATTTGAAAGTAAAACGCCAACTACTAAATTATACGAGAGAGGCTTAAAAATATTTGTAATTTAATGCCTGGTCAGACCAAATGGATTTACGAAAATGTACTAACGGTTTATTAATGTTTAAAATATATATTTAACAGATTGACATAATTTGAAAAAGATATAATTGAAATAGCATTTATAAAGTATAAGTTCTTCCTCTTAATGATGAAATAAACATTTTGAAAAAAGCGTAAATCATTTGAAAGGATTGCAAAAAAGTAGGGAAAATCACTTGTCTTTTTAAGACAATCAATGTCCTCTAAAATGTTTTTTAAAGAAATGGCAATTTTTTATTTATTAATTCCAAAAACATTACTGTAAAAGAAACAGGACTAAGACAAAAAAAACTCTGTAAAATGTCTTAATTATAACATTTAAAAATTGACATAAAATTAGAAAAAAATATCAAAAATAAAATAAGAATTTATTTGAATGACTTTAAATGTCAAAATACTATTAAACAAATCAGATTAATAGTATGATAATATTTATATTATATACTGAAAAAGTCACACTTCAATAATTTAAGGTTCACATTTTACTAAACATATTATTTTTATAAAATTTTCTAAACAGAACGAAAAAATGTTTTTTTCTTTTTTGTAAAAGAAAAAAATAATCTAATATTATGATCTTTTTCTATTGAAAAGATTTGATTCATTATTTTAGCTTTCTTATATAATGAACTTTTATTAAGTATAACAATAGAACCTATATATATGTATATATATAATTAAATACATATGTAACACAATATATATTTTTATATTAAAAAAAAAAAAATATATGTTAAAATTATATGTGAAGAGGTTCAAGGTTTAAAATTTCAGTATAATTTTTGCGCTGATAAATGACTGTTATAAGTATTAAGCCTGCAGTGATGTATGTATTACGATAATTAGGTATGAAGGAACTAATAAAATCTAGTTAATATTTATATTATTATTTTGTAAAAAGCATATATTTTAATATTTTATTAAATAAAATGTATATTATCATTTATTAATTTGTATTTGTTTTGTTTGTTGTATTGTTGTATTTGTTTGAACATTGTTTGTCATCCTTTTATAGAGTAAACTAGATTTTTTTTCTGCTTCTACCAATTTCACCAGCCTTTGAGAAAAAGTTGATAGAAATAAATACGATTAGGTATATTAAATTATAAAGTTTCATTTACTAAATATTCCCATCTACTCACAATTACTTTTTTTGTGTAAAAGGAACGCAAACATTAAAATTAAAAAAAAAAAATTCATTTAATATAAATTGCATACTTTTAGGGGAAAATTACAAGTTTAGTTTTGTATTTTGAATTATTATAATAATGAAACTGAAGTTGTTATTTTTCTTCCATTATTCATTCAATTATGCATTTATTATGACACTAAAATTATGTACTTTAAATTCTCTTTTATCTATTTTTTAACCTGAACCGAAGCAAAGCCATTACTAAATTTAAGCAGAAAATTGATACTTTCAAAACAATTTTTTTTTGTATTTTAAATTTAAGTAATACACGACACTGAAAAACTGTTCTATTCAAATTTTACTACCAAAAAATACAATTCGAAGAACGCTTTCTAAAAAACGACTTCATCCATTTTTGTTGTACCTATCTAAAGAATCTGGTAAAATAATTGATTTTCAATTATATCTTCCATATATACTATTTAATCTATTAAAATTTTATGCATTTATATGAAGGTATGGATTTAAAGTTTGTATTTCTGAAGAATATTTTGAGACTCTATTCATATTTTTCTTAAAATTAATGTCTATATTACAACAAGTAACTCTTTAGCAGGTTACCTGCGTGTATTCGCGATACATTGTGTAATTAGAGAAAATATTTGTGTTCTAACATCATCATAGTTTTTTTCAAAGAGAAAAAAGGATATTTCACAAGCGCAAATGCCTTTACAATTAAATTCACAAGAAAAAAAAAAAAAAGTTTTGATAAGTTTACATTTGTTCTGTTTCTTCTTTAATAAAAAGAAATAAAAATTGACATGTTCTATTACATAAGATTTCCATTTAGCTGAATAACAAATTACTTGAGATAATATAAGAATATAAGATTTAAAAAGCTTCAGACTGTCACTTAATTAGTGCAATTTAACATAAAAAAAAAAAAAAAATATCATAAAATTATTAAAGCAGAGTATCTTTTAAAATCTGAACTAAGGATAATGTAAAAAATAAAATAAAATTAGACAAATCACTTTATGTGTAAATATAAAAATTTTTTTTTTTTATTTACAAAAATATATACATATATATTAATAACTATAGTTACAAACACATACAAAAATACATATATGTATATATACTTAAAATCATAATAAAAATTTCAAATAAATAATTACAAGGATAATAATATGAAAATTTCTATATAAGTATATGTATTACCTATGTGCATTAAATACATGTATGTGCGTGTATTTGTGTATATGATGCATTATTAAAAAACTATTCCTTTCCTTATAGGGTAATTTTAATTTACAAGATTTTCCTTTTTATTTGTTTTTTTTTTTATTTTTACCATTTTTTTTTTTTTTTGCCTAAAATTGTATGTCAAGGTTAAAATTGTGTATATTTAATACAATCATATAATTATTTGTTTATATGTATGTGTATATGTGTGTTTGTTTTCTTTATAAAATAAATAATGTTATATATTTTTTACTTCTCTTTTTTCCTGCTTTTATATATTGTTTCTTGTATAAACATATTATATATGTATACTTATACATATATGTATATATATATTTTTTATTTTACTATGTAATGTGTAAATTTATATGTAAAAAAAAAATATTAAAGAGAAAGATTTTTGATAAGATATCCATCACTTTAATGCTGCTGTGGATCTTTAATTTTTTTCGAAAGGAACACATTTTTCTATTCTGAATTTATCCTTTTTTTCTGGTTTTTGTATTTTTGAAGTCAATCATGATATCCTTGAAATAAAATTTCTTTAAAAGCCTTTTAGTTCAACTAAATAGTTAAAAGTAAATAATTTGACTTTTTTTCTTTTAAATCGTTTTTTTTTTTTTTGCTGATAAAAAAATGAATTATAGACATTGTTTACCAAAGTTTTTTCAAATTTTTTGAAGTTTCTTATGGTTCTTATAATGTATTTTTTCTAATTTAAAGTTTGTAGATCAAGTACCAAATTAAATCATTATAAATATTTGTTTTAAACTTTAAAACTATCATAATGTTTGATCAAGATAGAATTTTGAACAAACTCAGCATTATTGAAATTTCTAAACCAAAACTCGATCAACAATAATTAATATAGATAAAATGTTGTAAAGTTCATATATTAATTTAAAAAAATATTATAATAAAAAACTGTAACCCTTTTCTCAGCTAAATATACAAAACAAATGACAAATGAGTATAATTACTTTAATCCTTTTTGTTATAATTTTTTTATTGATAAAGGCTGAGCTACCGCGTCATTAATAAAGATACTCCAGATCCGTAATGTCCCTTCAAAATGTAGGATAACCTATTCAGTAAGAGTTTGCCTTAAGTTTTCCTAAACTTATGCCATAATGATCTCACTATGAAGCGAAGGACACTTTAAAAGCTTTTCAAATCCATGTCAAAGATTTTATTTGCATTTTGAAAATTAGTGAGAAATTTCCACCTTTTTATTAACAGACTAGGACATGTGCAGACAAAGTGATACCCGATTTCTATCGATGTTCAATTCCTTTGAAAAATCTACAGTTAAGTTCCATATGCTTAACTTTGTTTGGTTGTCTCTTCCATCTTCTTTGAAATTTTCAAATTCAATAAATTTAAAAAAACTTTTTGCTTAGAGTATTCTAGAAAATAAAAACCGTTTATTAAACCTAGTAAATTTGTTTAATTATGGTTAGAAATAAAAAGTAACTAATAATAGAGCGCAATCTTTTCCACCAATCCCTATATTCGAGTAGATATACTGCGCAATAGAAAATCGCATCCATTCATTCTATTCCTAAAAAAAGTGATAACAGCGATTCTTTCAATTACAGACTTACTTAAAACAAAATAATAAAATGTTTAGATAGTATGGGTTAAGAATTCGTCCTTCAAAAGGAGATCTAATTACTTTTCTGTGCGAAAACTTAATATTGACCTTTACCATTCCGGTAGGATTGACGTATTGTCACTCTGAATATTTCTAAAACTCTTGATCGAGTATGGGACGAAGTATTAACAACGAAATGAGTAATGCAAATCAAGATAAATGCAATTTTTTTTTTAAATATATTGTAGATTTTCTTTCGTATCATGCGATTTGTGTTCTGCTTAGTGGTTATTCATCAGACCAATTCAAAATAAATACCAGTGTCCCTCAAGGATCAGTGCTTTTGTCAACCCTCTTCCTAAATTTTATTAATGTTTTTAATCATTATTTATTAAGAAGAATGAACCCTCAATCAAATTCATAATTTTACAAACGACATTACTTAACTTAACTTAATGGACATTACTTTTAATAAAAAGAAAAAGATTTTTCTTTTTAAAACTTTAGTCTCAGTTAAAAAAAGTTTTATTAATATGATTTTAAGACCCTACTTTTTTATACCTTTTAAGTTTCGTTGCTTCTTATGAAGATAATGTCAAACAAAATTATATTTCTATTACGTAAAGTCAGGACGTTACTAATAATAGTACCAGAATGCTCAATCTTAGCTATCATTTGTACATAAGACTTTTAATATGATAATTCTCAACAATCTGGTAAAGTTTTATACTAACTTGGTATAATACTTCACCTTAACTTGCACTATGTCACATTTTCCTATGTCACCCTATCCCTATCGCTAAACCAACTTTTAATCATAACTAGAGTAGTAGAATGAGCATGTATTCTGACTTTTTCATATGGTTAAAAAATAAGGAAGAGAAAATTTGTAGTCAATATATTTTTTAATTTATTTAATTACAACTTTTTTTTTTTTTCTTTTAATACTTTACTCTACTTTTCTTAATGGACATTACTCTTAATAAAAAGAAAAAGCTTGTTCTTTTTAAAACTTTAGCCTCAATTAAAAAAAAATTTATTAATATGATTTTAAGACCCTACTTTTTATACCTTTTAAGTTCTTAAAATGTTAACTTAATTAAGTTTCGAAAAAAACAAAAAAAAAAAAAATACTTTTAAAAAAATTACTTTCTTCTAATTCAACTCTTTTATAATAGATCCTTTAATAGTCCTTTGCTTCTTTTTTTTACAATTTTTTAATTCTTTGTTTTTTATTGCGTCGAGTAAAATTTATTGTTAGGGTAACAAATTATGTATACACTTGATAGTATTTCAAAACCCTTTATAAAAATATTTTTTTTTTTTTTTACTATATAGCCCAGGTCTAATTACAATAAAACATAATTGGAATCATTATTAATTTTTACACCCACAATATTTTATAAAAAATATTTCAATAATGGAAAATTATTAAAGGCTTATTAATACCCCATCCTTTTGATAAAATGATTATTAAGTATGTATTGGGACAAAAAACACTTTGAAAAATAAATATCAAAGGTCTGTTAATATTTTTTTTTTTTTCTTGGTTTTTTCTTTTTGTTGGTTATCAGAATATTTAATCTTCATTTTAGTAATAATAGCCCAACATTTTAATCAATACTGGAATTTTTCTGTTGTTCCATTAAAGTTTTTGTTTTTAGCACATTTCCAAAACAAATTTTGAAAAAATGTGCTTATTAGTTTCACTCTGTCCGTCTGTCCGTCCGTCTGTTTACAAAACTTCTACACCGTTAAAGATAGAGAAAAAAAATTTTAACCATGGGTAGGTCTCATAAAAAAAATAATTTTGTGGAACAACTTTTTCATGTAGCCCCTCCCATTACGAAGCTACAGCCCCTCAAACTTTGAAAAAGCCCTATTTTTAAATGCATATATCTTATGTTCTACTTAAGATTTTTTCAATCCAATTAATATGAAAATTATACATTTTTTTTAAATTTAGTCTTTAAATTTACCGTTATGTGAAATCCAAATTTTGCATGATTTTTCTACTTTCATAACTCCGGCATGCTTCTAGATAGAAGCTTGAAATTTTGAGGCAAGAAAGAACAATAAATATATAGAGTTAATACGCCCCCTCTTTAAGAGTTATTACGCCTCAAAAATTGAAAATTTGGTGTTTTTAGACACCTGTAACTTAGGCCCCTGTACGAATTTTTCTTCGGCAAGACATAAAAATTAAAGGATCAATAATATGTTTTTACGTGTGTTAACGGCTTTTCTTACTTATATAGGATTCCGGAATTAAGGCCCCTCAAAATTTCAAAAATGTCACGTTTTTTCGTATTACATGAAATTTTCAAATTTTTGTGCAAGTCACAATTCTAAACAGTTTGTATTGAGTTTTGGAAATGTGCGCTTTTAAAAACCGTTGGTTTACATTCTACCTTGTTTTTTTTTTAGTTCTATGGTAGGAATTTATGATGATGGAATATCATAACCAGAAAGAATCATTAAATAGTAATAAAAACAATGAAAACAACAAGACATTTTTATACAATCGCATAGAGTTTTATGGTTAATATAAAAATTAGCTATATATTTATTTAATTTTTTTTTTTTAGAACTAATTTAACCGAAAATTACGACAAAATAAATCAAAAAAAAAATGTTTTGGAATATTTTATAAATAAAATTTTGTTAAAAAAAATACAGATTAAATTGGCTTAAATTTCCACGCGCATAAAAAAAAAACAATCGTTGCTATTAATGTTTTAATTTAAAAAAAAAATCCATAAAAAAGAATAAATTTAATGCAATTTTTTATTGAGAACATTTTGAATTTAACAAATAAATTTAAAAAAATTTTTAATATTCTCTAAAATTTAAATAAAAATGATAATATAAAATTATAGATTTTATATTTGTCTTTGATGCGACATACACTCAGGAAATCATAAATATACGTTAAGCTTCAAATATATAATTATTAATTCAAATTAAGTGATTTAATATTAAATTACATATTACAAATTCTAATACAAAATGCCAAGTGACAATTGGACATCTACCCGTTTTGATAAATTCTTTTTTGCCAAGCGATTTTTTACAAAGTGATATTTGTAATGTGAGTTTAGAACAACTGCGCTATACCCATAATAAATAAATAATCTGTCTAACTTACCTAAACTATATTGTAGCTTTGACTCAGATAATGTTTGGTTTAAAAGGAGAGGTGGGGTTTAGTTGGTGGTTTTGCAAAAAAAAAAAAGATGACAATGAGTTGTTATAAATAAAAGAACAGTAATAATAATTGTTGGGGACCAAATCTTGGATGATAAACTGCAGCATAACAAAATCTTATAATATTCAAAATGATCTAGTGTTGAGGTAAAAGAAATTTTTAAGAATACGATTTAAATGAGAAAAAATAATTATGTTTGCATAGGGACTAATTAATACTTTTGAAACATGTATTGTTCGTTCCAATTATTGATGAAGAATTGAAAAAAAAACCCTACACTCAAAACTAATTTGCTTGGTTCCATCGGTATTTTTGTAGCAGTTATTTCTTGCCATGATTCTAAAAACATGCTTTGTATATCAATAAATTTTACGATGATATCAAATATAAAACACAAGTGTTAGAGATTTTTTTTTAAATATCTGAAAAAAAAAACGGAAATATTCACCTTTTCCCCAAATTTCGAAGTATAGTTTCTTTTATACCAAAATTATTCTTAAACAAAAACAATACTTTATCATTGTTTTCAACCGAAGCCTGTAGTCTCACATCTGGCAAAAAAAAACTGATGTAAAACTTTTCTGATGTAACACAATTTATGATCTTATGACCAATTTGGATGGGTCGAAATACCATAATGCAATAATTATGATGTTTAGTGTAGCCCAAATTGATCAGAAGATCATTACAGTTTTATGATCTGGGACCTATTCTCTTGTTATCTCTTACCATCTAGCTTTTCATTAAAATGTTTTTTTATATAAAACTATTTAATTTTCCAGTTTATTTTCTTATTGTTTACTTTAAAACGGTTTTGAATACTTGAATTTAACCGACATTTATAATTTTACATTTATTAAAAATTTGATGTGTTCACTAAAATAAAACTTATTTTTGTTTTTATATTAGCAAACATACAAAATAAATGTCATACAATATAATTTTTCTTCCGTACCAATCCTGAATTTATTGTGTTTTTCTGTTTTTGCCTCAATATCTTCTCATTTCACTGTATGCCTGAAGATATGCAGTTCTTTTTATTAATAACATAATTTTATTTCCTTCTAAAACTTAAAAAAAACTGACGCATTTATATTAAAAATTTTATTGTTTTCTACTATTAATGGAGCCATAAAAAAAAGCTTATTTCTTTCATTTTATATTATCTCAAGATAATTTTACTTCTGTTCAATGCAATTTTTAGTATGCGTTAACGCATTGCATCACAAAGCATTAACTTAGAAGAAAAATTGAAACTATATGATGCAAATGTGTGACATATAAACTATTTTATTTATGATTCTTTTAAAATTGTGTTAAAATACGTTATAATTAATAATATTATTTAAAGTTTACCATTTCTTTGAGGAAAAAGTTGTATAGGAATTACAATGGCGCTTTTATCTGTTAAAACAATAAATTTTTCTAATAATAACAACTTTATACTTAGATTTACTATTCATTAAAGAAATATTTTTTGTAAAAGTAAGAAAAACTGTAACAGATTAATGTAGAATACAATATTATTAACGTCTTTATAATTTCTTAGAAACAAATTTGAATGTTCTTTTCGAACACTTCTTTAAGCAATTTCATTTTATTTAAACTTACTGGTTCGAATCAATTTATTACAGGTCGATTTCTGATTGCACCTTACTGTGTGTGCGTGTATACGATTTCTCTACGAATTCTTATCAATATCTTTTCAGCTATTAAATTTTGGTTTCATCTGATATCAGAGAAGCGTAAGCTTTTAACAATAAGAGATCTTTAGATTTTGCTCCTTATTAAGTTCTTCCGTTTTATCAAGGTTTCGGAACTGTATAGTATAATAGATTTTTTACGAAAATGAAATATTTTAATTTCTTGTTTTTGTAGAGAGAATTGCAGAACTTCATATTTTTCTCAGTTGTGCGAGAACTTATTTATCTTAAGTAATAATTATTGTGATCATATCTGTTTTTCCTCCTCGATTAAGACTTTTTACGTCGCCAAGGTAACAAACAACTAATATTCCTTCTTACTATTCGTTCAAATTGTTTACATTAAATGAGTTTAAGCATGATGAATTCTGCGATGATTTGTTTAAAACTCGAGTATTGGTTAAACTTCATCATTACATTGCACCCTTAATTTATCCAATATTAAGAGCTTTTGTATTTAAATTGGATTGAAGTTTTGCTATTCTAATTCTTTAGGGATAGCTTTCATCAGCATAGTTACAGCTTTTACTGAAGTATTCCACGCCACTTATACAACTGTTTTCTGATACCTCATTTTATTTTTACTTATATTTTGGCGGTTATTACTTAGTTTCTCTCCCAAGAATTATCTATTTATATCAGCTTGTAAGCTTTAGGTTATTATTTTCAGTTTTGGCTGGGGAATAGAGATAGAAAAGGATAGGACAGGACAGGTATGTGGAAAGTTTGAATTGGAGAGTTGGACTGTAAGGGAACAATTAATTATTATTATTACTAATTTGTTAAAATGATGAAGCCGTCAACATTTACAACATGCAATAGTACAATAGTGTTTTTCTATTTTAGGTAATAACCAAAGGCAAATCTTTTTATATGATCTTCTAACCGGTGTTTCAACACAAAACACTTTAATTGAAAACCGGCAACTTAACCACTACCTTATTAGTCAAATTTGTAGCAGTTGCAAAAAAAAAAAAGTTGATTGTTTATATTTGCTATTTTTTAAATACAACATCAATGTCATATTTTTTCTAGATTTTAGAGCTATTTTGTTGTTATTTTGGAATTTTTTTTTGATTTGCTATTTTTTTCTCTATAAATGTTCAGATCATCAAATAACCATTTTCATATTTTTCTTTTCATTACTTCTTTTTATAATTATCGATTAACTCTTTATGCGTTGAAGATTATTGGCTCATTTTCCTCATCTTATCTTTTCTATCCAACATAGCTCTAATATTGCAATAATACCGGGAACCCTGCATTTTTTTGGATAAACATAGGGACTATATATAGTTTCTGGATAATATTTGTAAAATAACCTAGCTAAAAGTGTTTTTGTATATAATACTTAATGCTAATTAATTGGAGTTATCTAACCACCAATAGTTTTTGTTTAATGATTTGTCTTTTTCTGGTATAGACATATCATATTTTTAATTTACTCTGTTAATATTGCTCGGTTAAAAATCTATAACCTTGCATGTAGCCCTTCTATTATAGTGATATAATAGAGGAACATGGTTTTAGTTTTGAATGTAACGTTTTTGATCTAAAAAGATGAAGTGCTCAGGGGCAATGAAACCGGTGAGCAAAGTCTTTTTAATGTACTACTCATTGTGGTAGAATATATGAGATATTAAACCATTTTCTGAAGTATTTTGTGCTCTATCATAGTTATTTCGAACTAATTTTATTATAAAATTATTGATTCTTATGATTTGGGCTTCCTTGTGCACCATATACAAGTGTTGGCCTTATTAGTGTTTGATAACAAATTATTTTAACTATTTTACTAATGTTTTTATTGTAAAACAGTTTTTTGGCTGCCATAAAGGCTTTGTTACAAGAAATATTGTCAATTTGAAAGGTTTCAAAGGATATTTGAAACTTCTATTTCAGATATTGATGATATCCAATAAAAATGCATTTAAAAAATTTACGATATACATTACATTAAATCAGTTGTGATTTAAAAGATATTCTCATTACTTACTGAAATTGATTTTGAACTTTTACAATAAAAAAGTAACCTTACAAGCAAGTTTCAAAATTTATTTTAAGCTTTTCTGTCAAATATTTGCTCTTTTATAACTTATTCTTTAAATATATTGTTGAGAACTTACTGTGTCAAACTAAACAAAAAATTTCTCTTTTCTACTTAAAACAAAAAATAAATAAAACTGAATTGTTAAGATCAGTGCCCTCTTATAAGGAAATAATTGAAATAATAGTTTAATTTTTGTTTTTTATTTCAAATTTAAAATAGTAATTATACTTAAAAGAGTAATTTCCTCTTTCAATTTTCAAATAATTTAAAACTATTTTGAATAGAAATAAATTCAATTGTTACTCGTATAAATATATACATTAAAGTAAAAAGTTTTGCTTACTAATCATCTTTTTATTTTTTTTTATTTTTCATTATATCTTTTACAATATTCTAACATCACTTGAATATTGCAATGAATGGAACCGTGTATTTTTTAAATAAACATATAAACTAAATTTCATATATACATGTGCATCTATGAAATTTTTGCACCTTATCTTATGTAAAAGATCCTTCTTCAAATGTTTAATTCCTTCTATTATTCTTTTACTAAATAATTTATGCATAAAAATTAAAGGAATCAGTGACGTCCTTTTTATGACACCATACTCTTATTGTATTAATTTCTATCCATACTGCACGTACCTATATGATGCCACAATACGTTTTACAAATTCATACACCTGGAAATTTTTAACATTAAGTATAATTACAAAATAGTACCAAAAATATGTGGATATATACATATATATTATATACATACACATTAATTTTGTTTTATAATGGTTAACTTGAATAAAAACGAGGAAGAGTGCAGTAGAGTAGACTGTGTCAACTCTGGGATACCCGTATGAACGTAATATATCCTGTTTCTATAAAACTTGATCATCTTTTAAAAACATTCAGAGTTTTAGTACCGAACTACAGAGATATATTTATGTAAATTGTGGAGTTGTATGATAGCTACCCGAATCTATTGCGCCTAGCTTCATTAAGTTCCAAGAAATGCAAAACGCCTGAACCGGCTGCTTTAGACCACTCAAATTTTACAAAAATTTTTGGCATGCAACTCGACACTTTTTCACTAAATTTCAGATAGCTAGCTTCAATAGACACTGAGTTATTTTCATTTAAAAAGAGAAGTTGTATGGCAACTATCCGAACCTGTCATATCATCACAACAAAATTTTACAGAAGTTGTTGCCATAAAACTCGATCATCATTTGCAAAATTTCAGATACCTAGATTGAATAGACACTGGGTTATTTCCATTTAAAGAAAGAAGTTGTATGGCAGCTACTCGAACCCGGCGGCCGAAAATGCTGAAGTTAAATAGCAAAACTAACAATTTTGTAAAAGTGACGTAAAAAAAATTGCAGCCTCCTAACTCCTTTATTTTTTGAGTTATCGTGCGGACGGACACTGAGTTCTTTCATTTAAAAAGAGATTTTGTATGGCAGCTACCCGAACCCGTCACACCACCACAACCAAATTTTGCAGAAGTTGTTGCCATAAAACTTGATCATCATTCGCAAAATTTCAGATACCTAGATTGAACAGACACTGGGTTATTTCTATTTAAAGAAAGAAGTTGTATGGCAGCTACTCGAACCCGGCGGCCGAAAATGCTGGAGTTAAATAGCAAAACTAACAATTTTGCAAGAGTGACGTAAAAAAAATGTCAGCCTCCTAGCTCCTTTATTTTTTGAGTTATCGTGCGGACGGACACTGAGTTCTTTTCATTTAAAAAGAGATTTTGTATGGCAGCTACCCGAACCCGTCGCACCAGCACAACCAAATTTTGTAGAAGTTGTTGCCATAAAACTTCATCATCATTTGCAAAATTTCAGATACCTAGATTGAACAGACACTGGGTTATTTCTATTTAAAGAAAGAAGTTGTATGGCAGCTACTCGAACCCGGCGGCCGAAAATACTGGAGTTAAATAGCAAAACTAACAATTTTGCAAGAGTGACGTAAAAAAAATTTCAGCCTCCTAGCTCCTTTATTTTTTGAGTTATCGTGCGGACGGATACTGAGTTCTTTTCATTTAAAAAGAGATTTTGTATGGCAGCTACCCGAACCCGTCGCACCACCACAACCAAATTTTGTAGAAGTTGTTGCCATAAAACTTGATCATCATTCGCAAAATTTCAGATACCTAGATTGAACAGACACTGGGTTATTTCTATTTAAAGAAAGAAGTTGTATGGCAGCTACCCGAACCCGGGGACAGAAAATGCTGGAGTTAAATAGCAAAACTAACAATTTTACAAAAGTGACGTAAAAAAATTTTCAGCCTCCTAGCTCCTCTATTTTTTGAGTTATCGTGCGGACGGACACTGAGTTCTTTTCATTTAAAAAGAGATTTTGTATGGCAGCTACCCGAACCCGTCGCACCAGCACAACCAAATTTTGTAGAAGTTGTTGCCATAAAACTTGATCATCATTTGCAAAATTTCAGACGCCTAGCTTCATTAGGTTCCAAGAGGTGCAAGAAGTCTGAACCGGCTGCTCTAGACCAAACAAATTTTACAAAAGTTGTTGGCATATAACTCGACACTTCTTTACTAAATTTCAGATTCCTAGCTTAAATAAACACTGAGTTATTCTCATTTAACCGGATAAGTTGTATGGCAGCTACCCGAACCCGCCGCACCACCACAACCAAATTTTACAAAAGTTGTTGCCATAAAACTTGATCATCATTTGCAAAATTTCAGACGCCCAGCTTCATTAGGTTCCAAGAGGTGCAAGAAGTCTGAACCGTCTGCTCTAGACCAACCAAATTTCACAAAAGTTGTTGGCATGTAACTCGACACCTCTTTACTAAATTTCAGATTCCTAGCTTCAATAAACACTGAGTTATTCTCATTTAAACGGAGAAGTTGTATGGCAGCTACCCGAACCCGCTGCACCAGCACAACCAAATTTTACAGAAGTTGTTGCCATAAAACTTGATCATCATTTGCAAAATTTCAGAAACCTAGCTTGAATAGATACTGAGTTATTTCTATATAAAGATAGAAGTTGTATGGCAGCTACTCGAACCGGCCAACCGAAAATGTTGGATTTAAATAGCAAAACTAACAATTTTGCAAAAGTGACGTAAAAAAAATTTCAGCCCCCTAGCTCCTTTATTTTTTGAGTTATCGTGCGGACGGACGGACGGACGGACGGACGGACGGACGGACGTACATGGCTTAATCGACTCAGAATTCGATTCTGAGCCGATCCATACCTTTGACACTATATCTAGCTCGACTCCTTTAAGGTGTCACAAACGTAATGGCAAATTTATTATACCCTTGAACATAGTTCATACGGGTATAAAAAAATGTATTTTACTAGGACTCCTTTTTAACGCAAATTATTTTTTTTTTAAAATATGTATAAGTAACATACTTAAAAAGAAAATAAGAAAGAACTGATAAAGATACATGTAAAGAAGAGAAAAATATAAAATAAAGAATTGATATGTGAATTTATTTTACCGTTACTTTAACTCTAGTCATAAAATCTGCATAAAAGAAAAATTCTACGAAGAAAATTAAAAAAAATTAAGCCTCAAAATATGCAATTTTTTTCAATGTTTTAAATATATAATACAAAGGGGGTCTGTGGGGCTTCGGTAGCCTAGTGGGTAGGCGCGTAACGTATTAACCGAAGGAGTGTGGGTTCGATCCCTGCACAGGTCGTAAGTGTTTTTCTTTACATACCCCCCTTACGACCAAATATAATGTAAATATATAGTATATAATATAAACAAAATAAATAATATTAGTATATAATTTAATAATAGTATAAAAACCTATAATGGCCTTGGTAGCCGATGGTTCAAAAAATTGCATTGCATTACATTTATGTACGTAATACTAATATAAATAAATAAATAAAGGGAGTCTGTTTAGATGCACGAGTGGTTAAGCACGTGGCTTATTAATCAAGGCGCAGGTCGTAAGCATTTCATTTACTCTATTATGTTGATCAGAATAAAGCACCTTGATTTCATTTAATATCATTCTTCATACTTTAAAAGATCTTGAGCGGTTCTTTTTCAACTGTTTTATGTTATGCTAAATTCAACTTTAATTTTTATATGTTCAAACTCTCATAGTATCTGTATTATGTTTTTTTGTAGCATTTAATCGAGTTTCATTTTGGTGTTGTCTAAATTTTAAAAGAAAATTTAAGTAAAGCCAGTAGTTCTTTGTTTAAATTATTAGTTTTTTAATTAAATTTTAAAGTTACTCCAATGTTTTGAAATGCTTATGGCATTGAAAATTATAGAAGAAAATACACCGGTCGCAAGCATTCCAACTGATCTTTTCGACATTTAGGTACTACAGGTACTACTGACCTGTAATTTAGTGATTACTGATGCATTGATACATTACCTGAGTTGTCATCAATAAAAACAAAATATATATCCAATACATAAAATATCCAATTGCAGAAAGGATATACGGACTTATAATTAAAAAAAAAAAAGACGTAATTTTTCTTTATTTAAATCAAATTTAAATAAACTTAGAAAATAGTAATAATAATAAAAATAAAAACTTATAACAATGTCTTTTTAAGAGCTCTTTAATAGGAAAAAAACAAGTAATACAAAATTAAGTCGGGTACTTTTAAGAATTTAAAAAGTCAATGACCAAATGGCATATATTTAAAAAATATATTTTAATAAAACAATAATACCAGAAGTGGTATTAAAAGGTTCTTGTTATTTTTTTTGGTTTTTTTTTTTTTTGTTTCTTTCATTACGGTATTGTTTTAATAATTATTAAGCGACAAAATAATTTAAACAATAAGGAAATTATAAAAAGGATAATAAACTCATGATAATTGAAAAAAAAAAAAAAATAAAACAAAGAATTAATAATATTTTTCAGGAAACTGCATTGAATAATATTAGAGAAGAGAAATTATAAATGAGATATTAATACATGATTTCCAAAGATTTTGATTCTTTGAGTACATAGTATTAATTCCTTTCATATACAATAATAAGTTATAACAATTTAAAGTTACCTTTAAAACGTTTTTGCTTTGATTTAATTTTTACATTGACGATTTGTGAACAGTTTTGAATTGGTTATTATGAATATTAAATATTATTATGAATATTACATGAATGAATATTAAATATATTGCTGTTACATCTTTGTCACACGTAGGTACTTTTATTTCATTTTCATTTTATTCTATCTTTAATGTTGTATTCTTGATTCAATTTTGATTAGAATGTATTGATCGGGAGCTCTAAATTTTAGAAATTATTATTTATATTCTTCTCTTTCTTCTGAAAGGACTACAGCTCGGTATGAACTTTAACCTTCCTCAGAAAATACCATCTCAGCATGTATCAGAATCTTGAGTAACTGTATTTCAATTTCTAATATGCAGTATACAAATATCTCAATATTAGTTAGACATCTAATGCGTGGCCTACTTCTGGTGCTTCTTAAATCAGGTCAGGTAAACCCCCTTTTGTGGTTAGTTTTATGCCCTTTTGCTTTCTGCCCAGCTTTTGATCAATTGCCCAGCCCAAATTTGACTATGTCTTGATCTTTAGTTAATTTCATCTTGTTTGGCATTATTTCTTCTCACATATTCCCCATTTTCTAGCATTCTGACGCCAAAAATTTTTTGAAAAATTTTTCTTTCGAAAATGTTTAGGTTGTTTTCGTCTGCTACAGTTAGCGTCCATAATTCGTATCCGTATGTAACAACTGATCGCATTATAGTTTTGTATATTATGTGCTTTGTTTGCCATGATAATAATTTGGACTGTTACAACTTTTTATTTGTCAAGTAGCTCCGATTACTAGCTTTTATTCTGTCATGTATGGTGATACCACATACTGTTTGTATATGTGAGCTTTTCTTCTGACATCTTTAATTATTTTACTTTTGTTTCATTTATTTTCAAAATTAAATTTCTTGACTTCTCGTTCAATTTAAATGATCGCCTCGACCATAATTCTATAGCTTCTAGATATGATAAAGATGTCATCATCGTATTCTACTATCTAACATAGTTTATTAAATATAGTGACTTAATTATTGGTTTTTTCAATTTTGTAATTTAATACTATTTTAAATAACAATGCAGATGTAGTGCATCTCCAAACATTCCTATGGATTTCGGATTCTTTTGAAATTTGACTTTTGTGTTTTGAGTGCATCTAAACTTTGACTTCTGTTTTGTGTTTTGTGTTTTATGTATATTATTTATATTAATATAACAAATCACATAAATTAATGCATTACTTAAGCAAGATTTGACAAGAATTTCCTTCGTTAATACGCCATGTTGTTAACCATTACTTTAAACTGTCGTAGATGGTTTTTAAGATTTTTGAATTTTATATTTTTAGCTTCATTTTTGCCTGGTATTATAATAAATGTAATATCCTCTTATTATAATATATCTGATTTTTAACATAAAAAATGTTAAGGAAATATAAGTTTACTTTTCAGTTTAAAGAACATTTTTGGTTTTGTTAAGCTTTTGCTTTTAAATAGGTTTTTTTGTATAAATCTTGTTTTTTGTACAAATTGAAGAGGTATAAAAATAAATATTGTTTCTATCAGACAGTTTACAATAAAA
Organism: Poecilobothrus nobilitatus; assembly: GCA_947095535.1. Taxonomy (NCBI): domain Eukaryota; kingdom Metazoa; phylum Arthropoda; class Insecta; order Diptera; family Dolichopodidae; genus Poecilobothrus; species Poecilobothrus nobilitatus. Next base: position 55,258,652 of record OX352772.1, on the reverse strand, counting down.
TTTGACTTATTCTAATATAAAGCTATAGTCTTATTATAGACAATTATTTAAGGTACGTAAAATCTTCGTATTCGTATCTTTAAATGGAATAATCATGTCGTATTTTAAATTGTTCTCCATTAATGTTAATGTGTTTATAGTAATATTACGACTTAATAATCGATAATCGATATGTTAAACTTTCAAATGTAGCCTATAATTATGCAATTTTATTCAATAACTACTAAATAATAACTTTAACCTGAGGGCCTCGATGGCCTAATGGTTAAGCACGTGCCTTATTAACCGAAGAGTGCGAGTTCAAATGCTGCATCCTGTAATTGAAAACAAATCCCCCTTGTTACCACATATTGTATAAATAAACATAAATTAAATAATAATATCCGGCCAATAGCCTTAGTAGCCGATGGTTTAGTTATATTGCATTAACCTATGTAATTTGTAATATTAATATAAATAAATAAAAAAATTCAAGATATATACCTATTAATTTTTTCAATTTTTGTTTTTTTTATTTATATTTAGTTTAAAATTTCAAAAAACTTAAAAAATTTTTATAATTTTCTGCCTTTAACTTTTATTGATTTTTTCAATTTTCTTTCCTTTCATTTATAACAAACAAAACTCCATAATACGTACAATTATAGTACATCATATTTCAAAAAAAAAAATGTCATGACCAGGAGCATATAATTCAAAAAAAATAATAAAAAAGAAATTTTAATATGCCAGATGCATTTTAAATTAAATTGCAACTAGTATAAAAGGTTAAATAAAGTATATGAACTCTTTAATTCAAGGACATGACATGTTTTAAATTTCAAATTACTTAACAAATCCATCATGTTTTAGGTTTGTTTTTTTTTTTCTTTTAAAAAATTATTTCATAAAATATATTTCAAACATTGCATGACTATTTAATTCACCTACAAACCTATTAAATTACACGATTATAAAATTAATATAATTTAAAATACAAAAAAAAAAAAAAGAATAATTTAGAAGAAAATTCAATTTTTACTGAGCTCAGAATTTAATAGAATTCATTTCAAGTATTTTATAAAAATAAATAAAAAAAAAAACAAAGAAAATTAAGTAAGAGTAAAGAGTAGACTGTGCCAACTTCAGGATACCCTTATGAACATAATATATATATGCTGTTTACATAAAATTTTATAATTTTTTACAAAATTTCAGATGTTTTACTTAATTAAGTACCGAAATATATTTATGTAAGTTTTGGAATTGTAAAACAGCTATTCGAACCTGTTACCCCGAACCAACCATATTTTATTAACTTTCTATAAAATATGGTTAAATCAATACAAGTTTTCAGATATCTAGGTAAATTAATTTCGAAAATATACAAGATATATCTGAACCTGTTGCTCTACCATAGCCACCACATTTTATAGACGTTGTTGGCATGCAACTTGACATTTTTTGACAAAATTTCAGATACACAGTTTTAATAGACACTGAGTTAGTTTCATATAAAAAAAGAAGTTGTATGGCAGCTACTCCAACCCGCAGCAAAACTAACAATTTTTAAAAAAATTATGTGGTAAAAATTTTAGAATTCTAGCTCATTTATTTTTTTAAGTCAAATTGCGAATGAACGCACGAACAGACAAACGTGCAATTACAATCCATACAATTAAGTTATTACAATTATTTGGCTCGGCTTCTTTAAAGTCTCACAAACGTAATGGCAAAATTTATTATACCCTTGATCTATGTTCACACTGGTATAAGAATTACACCACAAAACATAAAATGAATTCTAATTAGATTGAATTTTTATTACGTGGTCTGGTATGCAAATTAAAAATCAGAAAATATATATACAATATATATTACAATTATATATATATATATATATATTAAAATTATCCATCTTTGTTAAATTAAAGAAGCAAAATTAATTTAAAAAAATTTTTTTTTTTTCAAATTTAAAGATATTTTGTATATTAAATAGAACTGAAATTCTTCAGATAAGCGGATTCAGATAAGCGGAGACAAATTTCAATATTAATTGAACACTGAATATATTGTTATTTTAATTCATGTCGTTCCATTTCTTATGATTGCAATTACTATTGATTAAAAAATATTTCTATTAATCGATTCCAATTATGAATATATCAAGTATTTTTTGGTTTTGGTTTTATGAATCAAAAAGGATAATTTTACTATGGTTTTGGGTACAAATGATGGTTGATGGTTGTAAATAAAAATTCATACATATTATTAAGATATAGCATTGGAAAATATTCTTATAGAGCATTATCCCATATAGATCTGGCTAAATGTCAAAATTAAGAATTGAATTTATTGTTGGTTATTCTTCTGCTTAGTCTGTAAAGGTAATATTTTCTTTATGAAATTTTTAAGAATTGGATTACATTAAATAGGAAGGCAAGGTATTGATGTTTATTCGAAAAATTTAAACTTTAACTTCTATAAATGTTTTGAGTCGTTTTTATTGGTTTGACAGATTGTTTTCTGTATTAATAAACTTTACAGAACCATTTTGTAAAACTATAAACAAAAATAAGTCAAACTTCGAATGAATTATTTTTGCTGTAAGATATGAATCGATTTCGACACTCTTCAGTTCTTCAATTTTTTTTTGTATCCAAATTATATCAAAAATACATGTATGAATTATTATGGATTATGGTAGGTTTATCCTCAATTTTGCAGTTCCTATTATATAGAAAATAAATTAAATTTCCCGTAATAATTTGTTTCAGTTAAATCGATGCCAACCCTTTAATGCATCTAAAAATATTTTAAAGTAAACTGTACTAATATATCTATTAATAGATGATTCAATTTAAAAGGAACCTTTCAATCATTTATATTTTTTTAAATAAATTTCAGTCTTCATTTCAAAAGAAATCAAAAATGATTGACATAATTTTTAAATCGAAACTTAATGTAGGTATATGACCCAATTTCAAATGAAAGGCCGGTGTCTTAATCACTACACCATTTGTCGGATATCTTATTAATCTTTACTATCCGTCTTTTCGATCCAACACAAAATATTACTAAATCAAAAGCATCAAACATGAAAAACATCTACTTTTTTTGAGGATAAGAATGGATTGTTTTGTTAGTACACACTGAACTGTTCGCTGAAATACAAAAATTTTGCCTAATTATCTTTACAGACTGAATACAATATACACAATAAAGCCTGCTAAAACCAAAAAAAAAATAATTGGAAGGGGTAGTTTTTTTCCGGCTTCTAAACTAATTTTTGTCAAATATTTGAATTAAAACGGTAAGTTTTCGTATTTTTCCACTTTTAAAATGATGAATATTAAAAAGTTTGAAAAGAAACTTTGAATGAAATAAAGTGTAATCGACTTCATTCCTATTTAACATTGGTGACAAAGTCGGTAATAAAAAAGTAAAATTCTAAATATAAATTTTGTAAATGCTCCATTCCATGAGCACTAAATCGGGACAACTAAATATTTTCAAAATTGTACATAAATAAGATCAATTCGACTTTGTTTCTTTTATTTTCCTTTGATTTTATTTATCGTCAATTTTATGTGGAAATAAGATAGAATTATTGTAGATCCGACATTATTTTAATTTTTTTTTTGCTAAGATAGTTGATTCGATTTTATTTCATTAGACATTATCTCATTATAGCTAAAAACTCATTACAGCTTTTTTTTTTTTAATGCATTTCTTTGCCACATAAATGTGGACAGGAAATCACAAAGCCTTTCCTGTTCAGACGTGGCTGTAAATTTCGTAAGGGGGAATAACTCTTGCAACGTGTGTGGGATTCGAACCCATACTCCCTTGGTGTTAACAGCGTATTTTATACGCTCTTGTCCACTAGGACACCGAGTCCCCTAGCTAAGAATTTACATTCCCATAATGAAAAATCAATTTTTTAAGAATTTCGTATTTTTCAATCTTTTTTTGATAAATATATATGTTAGATTATTGTAAGAATTTTTTTTTCTTTGTGTTTAGAGAATTCGTATAATCGTTTTGATCATTGAATCTTTGTGGTATAATCGTTTTAATCGCGACGATATGAATGATACTATGAGAACTTTCACTATACTAAACCACACCTCAAAGACTGAAACTAGTCAACGCAGACTTTTCTTCAATTTTTCGTTCACGTTATTTAGTATAAGAGTAAATCAATAATGTAGTAATTATTCTCTGATATTTTGATACATTATGGATTTATATCGAATTGGAAGGCAGTTTTAGTTTCCTAATATAAGTTTTTATTATAAATGAGTCGCGTTGCTTCCACATAGTGATTCAAATAGGAATTTTAAGCGAATGTTTAAATAATTAAAATATTATGGTGCTTAGCACAACTCCATAACCGAATATCGTAAGCCCAAACTGACTTTAAAATTTGATTTTATATTGAAACTTTATTGTATAGAGATGTTTTTGACTTACAACCGTTACGATATAAGCCACGATAATTCTGTAAACCGAATATCTATTATATGAATTTAAAACAAAATTTTTAAAATTAAAACACTGAGCCTGGATAAAAAGGTAAAAATGTTTTTTAAGTTTTGTTTATCTTTTGCGTATGACAGGTGCCAATAATAGCTTTTACATAATTAAATTCTTTGCAATTATGAACTTCCGAAAAGTGATTTTCCCAATAAAACACATATTCAAATGAACTCTTACAATTTTAATCATTTTATATACGTTTTCTAACACATTTTGAAAAGAAGTGATTTTTTTTTACAAGAAATTGGTTTGATAGACTAAAAAAAATTAAATTAAAAAGTAGCAACAAAAAAAACATACAATCTATAAAAAATAAAAGGATTATTTTTTTTTTTCTGCTGACTATGGTAGTGACTGACATAATAATGTGCAGAAATATATTTACTCAAAATAATATTAGGTACTATAATATAACATCCAATAAGTTATGTATGTATGTATTTAATTTTTTCCTTATAAACTTTTAAATACTAAAATAAAGAGAATATAAGTCCTGATAATGTTATTCTGGAGACATAACAACCATCGTGCATAGTATTTGAAAATTCATTGCTTATCCTTTTATATATATGTACTTTTTTATTTCAAAGTGCTCATAAAACATTTTTTTCTTTTTTTTTTTTAATTTCTTATATTTTAACAACATTATTTAAGCGTTACAATAGTTATCATTAATTCAAAGTTAAGTTTGACATGCCTATATTCATAATCTAAGAAATTTATTTGAAGTCACTCATTAGAATTAACAACAATATTCGAAGCTGTTAACATGATTCATAATCAAACTTTTAGAGTTATCTAAAATAAATTTCGCAAAAGTAAAATAATGTGATCAGCTTAGTTGCATACAAATGACAATTTAAAATCATTCTATTTATTATGCTGTCAGATACATTATTAAACTTAGTTTGTAAACATGTTTAAAATTATAGCAAATTTACAAGGTTTTACTAAGTTAGTAGACATGGTTTTCAACCATTTTGACAGTTGAAATTTTGCTTGGGAAAAAAATTTCAAAATTTTTTGACTTATGTCATGCATGGCTTTGGTTGTTGGTTGAATGTTTTAATGTGTGTGGGCAAATTGAACAACTGAATGAGGTTTATTATCATTTTCAAAAGAACTTTGACGAGAAAAGAACGGCAGAAAAAAACTTTATACAAAATTTTATTAAATAGTAATTCTAATTTTTTTTTTTAGTACCTGTTATCGATAATAAAACGTGAATGGAATTTTTCGAATCGTATAAAAGTTGTACGAAGTTCTCATAAATCATAATTGATTACTTATAATTCTAATCGATATTTTTTAATATTTTATTTTTCTGAATTTTTTTTTTACAAAATTATTAAAAATATTTGACACCAACTAACTTACAGCAAAAGATAAACAGAAAAATAGCATTTAAAGAAAAAAATGCTGATTGAAAAAGAAAGTTTAAATGATGTTGCAGATGTATGAGGAGAAGTTTAATGTATGGCCTGCAACAATTCAAAATATTTTCAAATAAAAATTTACATTAGTTTAAAAAAACAATATTGTAAATTTCCATAAATTTCCACAGCAAGTTAGACTTTGCTTTAATCATTTCAAAACATTAATTAGAATTAATACAAAAACTAACGTAAAAGTATCCCATAATTTACTTTGAAACATAACCAAAATTTTTATTTACGTTTGAATGAATTTGATGTCAATTGTCATTTTTATATGTTTGAAACTGACATTTGTTGTGCAAAAACACAACAAAAAAAAAAAAAAAAACAAAATGGTGAAATATAAACAGAATAAAAACATTTTAATTCAAAAATTACGATGAGTACAGTTATGTTCAGTTTTGTTTTGCATCATAAAATATTTATGTATATATTATGTATATGTAAAATTATGTATAAAAATTTTTCATTCTTGAATTGTTATATTATATGATATTATGGTGTCATAGAAAATTTTTTATTATGTAGTTATGCATATATACATACATATGTATATAGTAAATCTGTAAAAAAAGGAAACATTTTAAAAACGTTCGTTAAGTGACAAAAATAACAGCAGAAAAAGTTGTTTAATCAAAAACAAAAACAATAAAATACTTCAATTATGTCTATTTTAAAAATTGATGACAACGTATTCTGGTATTTTATTAAAATAAAATAAAAAAAATAAAAAAAAATATACAAAATACAAAAGGAATCTTGTTTTGAAGGTTTACACAGCTCATTCAACTTTAAAGTATTTTGTGAAATATCGATCGAAATTGATTAAAATTTTTATTTTATCTATTTATCCATATTAGAGTAGTTGTTACTTTTCATATCTTAAAACTTATAAGCACTAGAAACTCGAAATTAAAATAATTTACAACCCTTTTTTAAATATTGTTTTGGTACCAACTTTGGTTACTTTTCTTCATATTCGAGTCCTTTCTTTATTTTCTTCATATTATCCTTTATTTCGAGTTCAAGATCAAAAAAACTTTGTCAAATCCAATAAAAAAAAAAAAAAATTATTCAATTAGCAAACATTTTTTAATAAAGTTCTAAATCACTTCACATTCTAAATTATAAAGAACTTTTGTATTGAAACTCAAAAATATTAAAAAATTGTTTCACAACACAAAATAATAACAATCGCAAAATTAAACAAAAAACTATATATCATTTTTAGAACCAATTAGCAGACCGTATCCGAACATTTCCAAATTATAAAATACTCATCAATATTTAATGAAACGAGGAACAGTATAGTGTTGACTGTGACATGTCTAGGATATGCTTATAGGATTATAAAATTTTATAATCCTTTAGAAAATTTAATATAACAAACTTAATTAATTATTTAGATATATTTGTGCAAATTTAGAAGTAGTATGGCGGCATACTAAATTAAGTAAATTTTCCTGATGGTGAATTTCTCTTGACAAAACACTAAATATGCATTTTATATACAAGTAGAGACTGAAATATGCTCATATAAAAAAAAAGTTATATAACAATTATCAGAATTTGGTGCTCTAGAAAAACTAAACTTCACAGAAGTTATTGCCATAAATCTTGATCTTATTTTACAAAATTTCAGATGTTTGATACCAAGATATATTAATTAAATACCGAGATATATTTACATAGATTTTTGAGTTGAAGGAAAGTTACCTAGTACTTTTCCCGAACCAACCGAATGTTCCAGAAACTATTGCCATAAAACTTGATTATCTTTTACAAAATTTGAGATAAGTATCTAGTTTTATTAAGTACCAAGTTATGACGATATAAATATGTTTATATAAAATAAGAAGTTGTACGACAACTTGACTTCTTTTCACAAAATTTAATAGTAGTACCTAGTTTTAATAGATACTGAGTTATGTTTATATGAATAAAGAAGTTGTATAATAGGCAATAGAACGTGCCGATCGAACTTGCTCAATTGAAAAATCGAAACTAATAATTTTGCATTTCAATTCCTTAATTTTTTGAGTTATTGTATGGACAGGTTTACGACATGACGATTTCTATAACTTGTCTTCTGTAAAATGTAACAAAACAAACATAATGTCAAAATTATTATATCCTGAGAAAGACGTTCGTACGGTTATTAAAATGTTTTTAGTATATGGGGTACATTTCAAATAAACTACTATATAAATTAAATAATAATTTTTTTTTTTTTATTTATTAGTATGTATTAAAAATAATAAAGGAGAATGACCATCGGCAACCATGTTAGAAAATTTAATAATAATTGCATATTTTTAGGCTTAATAGTTTTCTACTCTACATATTTCCTTTGTTTAAAATTTTTCTTTAATTTGTATTTTTAAATCTTATTTAAATTTATAATTTTATAAACTTTGTGGTATAATAAAGTTAAAAACAGTTATGAATTTTAAAAATTTACAAAGTTAAATATAATTTAAAGGGTAAATTTTCAATTAGATAAAAGTTTATATGTTGTTAAACATAATATTATATACCTTTATACATATTTGTATATATATATTAAATAGAATTTATTGATAAATTTTGCAAACAGCTATTAAATTATTGATATGTGTATCCTTATGTTTTCACAATAAATAAAAAAAAAAATTTATAAATTCATATATATATAACTATTGATAAAGATTGAATTTATTGTATAAATTTGCTGACTTTTTCTTTGTTATATCAAAACAATTAAAGTTAAAAGATAAAATTAAAAGCAAAAAGAAAATTGAAAACTAGAGAATTAGATTTTTTTCTTTTAACTTTTCATTTTTCTTTTATGTTAATTTTAAATAAAGTTTAAATTGAAAATCAAAATTGAATGAAATAAAAAATGTATTTTCTTTTGTTTTCATTTTCTTATTTAAAGTTATAATTGCTTACTTCTATTGTTTTATTTTCTATATATTATTTCTAAATTAAGGTTATTTGTTTTAAATGGTTTTACAAAACGAATTAATTTTTTTTTTTTAATTGATTTGATTGTAATCAAACAATAAACGAAAATGAGTTTAAAGTTTATTTTATCATATACCTAATTACTGACTGTAGTGAATATAAGGAAGATTTATATTTCTCTTAATTTATTTTTAATACAAATGTAATATCAGAGACCTTGTATAAAAGCAATGAAGGAAGGTTTTCAAAATTTTTTGTTTTTTTTTTTTAAATCGGAAACAAATACTATATTGAATATCGGAGCTTAGGTAACGAAATTCTAATTGAGAGGTTCAAATCAGATGCAGACTACAAGCATTTTGAAAAAAAAGAAAGAAAATTACAGAAGAAAACTAATTTTCAATTTCAATTACTCTTGCTGCCAAATATTATAAATTGAACTACAAACTTAATAAAAATATTCTGCTGCAATTTTCCGACTTTTAAAGTTCTTATAATCTGATATATCTTCCGGCTGAACGTATGGAACGATTGACTTCAAATTTTCTACATGTGGGTTAACAAAAAACGTGGGTTGCGACAAAAGAGTTTTTCAAACATGTTTTTATTTTTTCACTCTTAATAAAAACATAATTACTGATTACATTATAATATGGTATATTTATTGCTTCTTTAGAGTGGATTTGAATATAATAAAAAATAATCGGTACGACGATTCGTCAAAAAAAATTTTGCTAGTTAATTTATATACAGTTTTTCACAGAACTCCTTTAAACCAAAAGAAAATTTCAGAAAATGTTTTGTTGAGTTTAGTGAACCCATTGCGGTCCCAATAGCTTTTCAAAGATTATTTTGTTTTTTCGCTCTCAATTCAAAATAGATTCACTAATGGACTTTAAACTTATACTTCTTCGGTATGTAAAACTCATATGTCTTCGGTTTTAAGAAACATTGTCAAATTTGGGTTAAAAATAGAAAAATAAAATGTTTACTAATTATTTCTAAAATTTTGTTGAAATCTCAATCTCAATTACAAAAAAAAAAACATATATTTGAAAAGAACACGGTCAATGGCGGGTTCTGAATATTATGCTAATTTTTTATAAAACAAAATTTTTATAACAATTAAATTCGTATCCCTTTAAAGTTTCTATTCTTTATTAACTTATCAAAGTAATTTTGTAGGTAATAACTTAAAATTAAATTAAATTTCATCATACTGGAAGCAGTATACAGTAATTCAAATTAAATTACTTTTTTACAACATAAAACGTACCATCTAAAAAATTCCTCTGAAAATGAAAATTATTAAAAGTAAAATAAAGTTGTCTTTAAAGTTTGTAAATTTTATTAACGCTTTAATTTTAAATGAAATTTAATTGAAAAGCAAATATTGAAACAAAATATAATTAACAAAAATACTCTAAAAATGCTGTAAAAATTTAAATTTTGAAAAATGGAACATGATTCTTTTTAAGTTGAATACAATTAAACTTTATGGATACAAAATAACTTTATAAAGAAAATGAAGGTACCTACCTAAAAAGATGAAAGATACTATTCTTCACTCAGATATTTTTTATTTAATACCTAAATTAATATTCTTGTATACATAGAAATGTACATAAATATAATTTTTATATTTCATACTAGAATAATATACAAAGTCGTATGCATTTATTAACAATTATTTACATACAAATGAAAAAAAAAATTAATTTAACACATGAGTATTTAATAAATAAAAATAATAATATGTACATTTTTTTATTAAATATTCATGGATTATTTAAAATGTAAATTATTATCTGGATGTTACAATGATTAGAGTATCGACCTTTCACTCAGAGAGCACAACTCCAAATAAATATTAAAGTAGAAATTTTTATCTGAACAACAAATAGAAACTGTTATTTTCGTTAATTGTGTTCATGGCAAACATTCATTAATCCTAATAATAATAGAAAAAAATAAACATACAACAAAGTAAACATTAAATGTAAATAAATAATTTTTATTCACTATATATCTTATACCTCACAGATTTCCAAATAACAATATATATAATTTGTTATTTGTTAATTGTATTCATATTAATGGTAAACAATTATTAATTCCCTAATTTATGTATCAATAATAGAAAAATTATAAATATATAATAAAATAAATGTTAATTGTAAACAAACAATTTTAATTCATATTTTATAACTCACAGATATTAAAAAATCCAAATGTAAATAAACAAATATTCTAAAATCTAAATATAAACAAAACTTTCATTATATTTTGTAACTCGAATATAAATTTATAACAAAATATAAACAAATATATACTATATAGATTCCAATTGAAGCAATTCTTATTCTTAATGTGATATAGTCTCAAAACTAGGGTCACCCCTGATATCTTGAAAAAAAGAAACTAGAAAAAAAAAATCTTTTTGGGACAGAATCTTGATCAACTGCAAAATCCTTCTTTAATTTTTTTTTTAATTCATATAATATGTTCTTCATCAACAAAGCATTTAAAAAAATGGGCCCAAACCTCAATTAAAAACCTATTAAAACATTTATTTTAAAATTGACTCTAAATTCCCTCCTAAGTATTTTTCAACATAAAGATTTCAACAACAAAAACATGTAAAAAAATTCTTTAAAAAAAATTTACTTAGGGATACTTCCATCAGTCATATTATAATTTACATTTTAACTAGAACAACGAAACATTTTAAACCACTTTTGGTTTACTTTTAGGATCAGAAGATTTAAGATATCAATAAAAAAGTTGAGTTATTTCCTACTATTACTATTCCATTGTGTACTATTTAATTCCTCAAAAATATCAAACAAACTTATATATATATATGTGTATATATATTTTTTTAATGCATTTCTCTGCCACATAAATGTGGACAGGATATTACACAGCCTTTCCTGAACAGGCGTGGCTGTAAATGTCGTAAGGGGAAATAACTCTTACGACGTGTTGTGCGATTCGAACCCACGCCCTCGGTGTTTACAACGTATTTTATACTCTCTTACTCACTAGGCCACCGAGGCCCCTCAAACTTATTTTATAGCAAAAAAAGAACAATAAAAATTGTAAAAATATAATCGATTTCGGTTACGATAATTTTATTCCATATTTAGATCGTAGTGGTCTTGTGGAGTTTAAATCCTGAACAGATTTCAAGCGCTCATCATCACTTCTTCTACGTTTCAAGATAAACTACGGACCAATAGTCTAGTGGTTATCACATACCAGAAAAAAAAATTATTTAAACAAAATTTTTTAAATGAAATAGAAATAAAATTGAATTGAAATTTTGAATAAAATTTTTTAATTGTTACTCCTATACAAAAATGATAATGCATAATTTAAGCTTGTCTTAAATCTGTAAAGTTTAAAATCGTTCTGTACTTTTAATTTCACATTAATTGACAAAGATCTTAAGCTATTTTAAACGATAAACTCAGATTTTACGAACTGTTCTTTCTATTCAATCTTTTTAAAATTATATCGAAGATTATCTGATCTGAATCGCCGGTCTCCGTCTCTATATACTAATATATTAAGCAAAGTTTTGTTTTCAGTTAAATGATTTTTTGTTTTGTGTATTTTTATTTTTAATATAAAAAAATTTAAAATGTTAAAATAGTATAAGAATTTAAAAGAATTTTTTTTTTACAAATAAAACTTCTGAAACATTTTTAAAAACTAATTTTTTAAAACTAATAACACCCTTTATTTTATTGAGGTAGTATATATACTTTTATATATTTTCAACAAAAACTTTTCCAAATCTAAAATGTTAGGTACAATTTAAGTAAAAAGTATTCTGTTTCTTTTGCAGATTTTTTATGTTCTATATAGTGTTTATAAAAAAATTTCATTACTTTCAGCTTTTATTAACCAAATACAAATTATGCACTATTTTTTTTTTTTTTTCTTTTTGTAACCATATAAATTTCGTCCAAGGGAATAATAAATTTATCATTACGTTTGTGATCCTTTAACAAAAAAAGATTTGAAAAAATATATACATACATTCTTATTCAAGATTAAATTCTCAGACAATTTAGTTATCCGATTTAGCTATACGGCTTAAAAATTTTAGATTGGCCTATGACTCAAAAAATAAGGGATTCTGAAATTTTTATTATATTGTTTTTTATATACAAATACCATTTTCGCTATTTATATGGAACAAGTTGGACAGAAAGGTTTTTTTATTTTACGGGGATTGGTGGAAAACTCGAAAGTCACCAAGAGGAACTGCACGTGCTTCCTCAGGGTAGTGTTGGACTTTAACCAACAAAAACCACCCCCCTTTTAAAACCAAACTTTAGGATGAAACCTTTATACGAATGTACAGTTTGGTTTTGGGAATAGGGATGTGGGAAGGATAATTGGGAAAATTGGAATTGGAAAATTTGGATTATGAGAGATAGGTAGGAAAATTTAAAGGGACATTTTGAAGAAAGATGTTAATGTTCTTCTTAAACTTAAATAAATCGTACACATAAGAAGTACCAACTTTAGGGAACACATGCGATGGTATATAGTTCCACAGACGGGACGTGCGCATGAGAAACGAATTTCCATAAGCTGTATTTCGCCATCTTGAAATCTCTACATGGTAGGGATGAGCTTCTGCTACCCGCCTTGTTCCTCGCTGGAAAACTTTGAGCGGAGGCATTAACTGTTTTATTTCATTCGAGCAGATGTTAATCCCTACGAGATATCTATAAAACAAGGTTAGTGACCCAACTGTGCGACAATGACTGAGTGGAGAGAGCATTGAAGTTACACTGGGATCGTTAATAAGACGTATAGCTCTGTTTTGCACATTATCTAGGTAACCCAGCGCTGTTTGAGGACCTGCAGCCCAAATGTGTGCATTATACTCCATTTTCGGCCGAATGTACGTTTTATAGATATTGAGAATCTGGTGATTAGTGTTACAGCGGCTATGAAATTCATAGGAAGCTACAAGGGTGACGTCGTCTACGAAACTATGGATCGGATTGGAGGTTAAAGAAAGTTGAGGTCATTGATAAATATTAAGAAAAGAGTGAGGGATAAAACTGATCCTTGAGGGACACCAGCATTTATTTTGAATTTCTCAGATGAATATCCATCGACCAGTACAATTTGTGTACGATTACATTTGTAATCGATTCGAAAGGAAATCTCCAATCCATTTTAGAGGTACGACTAACTCCTATATAACATGATTCTTTATACGAAAGTCACTGAGTATTTAATTAAACTAGATATCAGAAATATTATCAAAACAAAACAAGTTTTATACCAACAACTTCTAATAAATGTTCTTAGTCTAGCTATACGGCTCATTGTTCGTGTTACTTCGGGTTACTGTCATATAATTTTTTCGTATATGAATATAACTCATTGTCTCTAAATATAAACTGATTATTAAAAACTTTATCAAAAGAAATTGAGTTCAATACCAACAACTTTTGCAAAATTTGGCTATAGTTTAACGCAAAAGTTATATGCTCATATGTAAAGATTATCAATTTTTATAGCAAAAATTTCTGTAAGATTTGGTTTGGTTTGAAGCAACAGAGTAAATATAACTCAGTATACTTAATTAAGTCAGATATCTAAAATTTTCTTAAAAGATGATTAAATTTTATAGAACCAGCATACATTATGTTCGTGTAGGGTATCCCACAGTTAGCACAGTCAACTCTATACCCTTCTTTGTTTCTCTATGAAAAGAAATTTCTTAACTTAAACTTTTTTTTTTAAATATTTTGTACAAAAACTTAAATTTAAAAAAAACGAATATTATAAATAACACATAAAACTATACAAGAATTAAAAGTTATAATAGACGTTCATAACCAACAATTAATTAAAGGTATAAAATCTGAAATATTTAAATATAGGTAATTATTTTTTAAAAAAAAAACTGAGTTTTGTTTAGTTAACATTTTAATTGAGTTTAATTGATATAATTTAATTTAAAATACAGCAAAGCTTAGTTTTATTTATTTATTACATTTTTTACAATATTCTTTCACTATGATCTCATCCCTTTCCTTTTCTTTTTTTCTTTCCTTTTTTATGTAAGCACTCTTTCTTCATTTATTAGATTAATATTTTGTTACTCGGCTACTGAAAGCACTGATACAGCACTTTTAATATTTATTTAGCTTTTTTTCAGTATCTTTTTAACATCAGGATACTTGAGTTCAAAGTAAACTTTGACATTTTTATAGTATCATAACAGTAAAAAATTTTTAGTTATTTTGTTAAGAAAAAGCTAAATATAATCCTAGATTCAGACATAAATGTGTATTGCCCTCAAATAGTTAAAGGTTTTTTAGAATTAAAAGATTAACAACTAAAGATTTAAATTTAAGATTTCTTAATAATTAAAATATTGCACTCACTTTATAGTATTTTTTTTTAATTTTTAATTCTTAAAAACTATAACTTAAGTTAATTTTAAGCAAAAATCAAATTAATTTAAAAACACAAAAATGAAAAGTAACCTTAACAGGATTAAATGAAATTTATAGTTAACAATATTATAAGATATTTCATATAATTTCAAAAAAGTTCTTTTTCTTTTTTTTTTGCAATAAAAACTTAAATAAAAGAATTCCTTTTAAAAACTTTTTTTATAAAATTTAATTTAAAAAACCAAAAAAAAATTCCTCATTTTTCTTCGAAATTCATACAAAGAGTAAAGATTTTTACCTTTAAAAAATTTTCTGTTAGAATAAAACAAAAATTACTGAAAACTTTTTAAGCAAAATTGAATTTGTTACACATAAAATATTTTCATATTTTTTTGTCGTTTCTTTTAGTATCATATAATTTTGTTTTAGTCTCTATGAAGTTTATTTATATTAAGAAAAATGTGTTTGGATTGGCCACAAAGTGGTGGTCTTGTGCAACCTACAGGATAACCAAAGCTTAGTCGCTGGATTAGAGTATTAAAATCTCTCAGTGTACATTTTCCCTCTCTAAAGCTGAAATATGACAATTATGGTTGGTATTTTTACATGCCATTGTCTTATACTACAAGATTAGGTATGTATATGGATCTTAAGTGTATATTTGACAGAGAAAATGACTTTGTAGAGGCACCTGTGAAGCACCTGTCCCAACCTGTCAAGAGAAAGACAGAAATATCTCGGAAGTTTTTTTTTTTTCGAAGATTTAGATGAACTCTTTGATATGGATCTAAGAAACTTAAAAAAGCTTTTTTCGTCAGTGTGGTATTATCATCTTGGCATAAATCTAAGGAAACTTACCACAAACCTTAATTAAATTCTCCAATATTTTTAAAGGTGCACTGTAATAATCTAGAGTCTAATGATTATTATCAAGTTATAGCTAACACTTCCTAGATAAAAATAAAAAATTAAATAAAGTGATTATTAAAGAGATTATTACTATACTCTAACAAAACAGACATTTTTAAAAATATATTTTATTATTCAGTAGTTCTACACTTACTTCAAAGTTTCAACTGTTTATTATATCGAAGTCAGATTTTTTAAAAAGTCTTTTTTACATATAGTACATATTATATAAATACAATGTACTATATATTTAATCTAAAATAGTAAAGGTTAGAATATCCTCTAGTAAATCAAACCAAATACAGAATTATGAAGTATATGTAAGTAATAGATGTATAATTTAATTCTTTATTATATCAATCAGAACATCTGTTGAAACATATACATATACATAAATTGAAGGGGATTCACAATATTTTTTGTGTTTATGTTTTTTTCTGGGCTTAGTAAAGTAATTCAGGAAATCTTATTGAAACCATAAACTCATCTCATTCTTTAATCTTAAACACATCTTAAACTTCCCCTTAATTAAAAAACAAAAACGTTAACCAATACTTGTTTAGCATGTGTGTAGACCGTAGAAAAAGTATTCAAACTAATTTTTCTTGGATAGATATTTTTGTAGCCTAAGAATCACTGTCACTGTCACTGTCACTAATAGCCACAGATCACTGTCTTTAATTGATCTGTTAAAAAAGACTAGTTCTTCCGTATATAAATACTGTTATGAACAAGATTTAAACTATTAAGGTAGAAATAAAAAAATATTTAATTAGAATAAAAAGTTTTTTTCCCTCTATTTCAAAAGAATAGTTTTAAGGTAATAAGGTAAATCATAAGGTAAATCTCTGATCCCTAAAAAAATATTCATTATACCGTCCAGAAAAGATGTTTATTATAATACCATATTCGCGTACCATATAACATAATACACAGTTTTTAAAATTGTAATTCAATTCGATTTTAATATCCAATAGAACTGATTCTATACTATGTTTTATAAATATTTTTTAGATTAATATCTTAACATTTTCTAGACCAACCCACAGATTTCTTCATTTAATTTCATTTACATCTGAAAAAGTATTATTAATTTTTTTTTTTGTTTTCTTTTAATTCAAAATTTTTAAATTAAATTTTAGAAAATTGTTGCATAAAAAAATAAAAAAATGCACCTGCAAAATATCACGTTTCAATTTTTATACTATGGTTTATAACCAATTCACGTACACTGTATCCAATCATATCAAAACTAGGTTATATGAAACTACAATGAAGAAAAAATGGCTTCTATTTGGTTTCTTTCTTATTTTATAAAATTATTTTCAAAATATTTTTAAAATATTTGCTTATTAGTTGCACTCTATCGTTCCGTTATATTCCTCCCACCGTCTGTTTATAAATCCTCTACATCGTTTAAGGTGAAGCAAATAAATTTAAGTATCGATAAGATAGATAAAATACAAGTTTCATTAAAAAATAAATGTTGTAGAAGAACTTTTTTTATAATGCTCCAGCCATTGAAGGATCGCAGCCCCTCAAAGTTGAAAAAAACCCGCATTTTCAAATGTTTATCTTAAATTCTACTTAAAATTTTTTCAATCTAGAAACGTAAAAAATTGAATGCTAAGCTTTAAAAATCAACAGATATGATTTTTTACAATTTAGTATGTAAACATACCGTTATGCGGAAGCAATATTTTACAAGATTTCACTTCCTCCATATCTTCGGAATCCATCCGTTTACTAAGAATCTTACAACATTGGGAAAAGAGAGATCTTTATGAATTAGCTTAAGTTACCTCAGGAAAAAAATTGGCACTTCCACCTATTTGAAGGCTATTAGGGATCGAAAATTATAAATTCTCTTCAATTATTATTTTATTATTATGTTTTTATATGTGTTAACAAATTTTCTTGACCGAAGTAGAAACTGAAGAAAGTGTCTCCTGGGTTTTCATAATTTTATCTTGCATAAAAAAATTTAAAAAACAATCATAAATTTTGATGCAAAAAAAATGTAAATTTTAAAAATGCAGGCCTTTAAAAACCTCTGGTTTTAAATTCTACCTTGTTTTCATTTTCCTAGGAGAAATAAAATGAAAAAAATTTAATGTGAAGAAAATAAAATGAAATTTTGTATTAAAATTATTAAAATTTGCACTAAAAGTAAAAAGAAAAACTTATATTAAATTCCACATAGGCTTCATTTGGATAATAACTATTCAACCAAACAAATGTTTTGAAATGTTTTATAAAAGTACAATTAAATTATTATTTTTCCTTTTTATAAAATATTTCAAAGAAGAAAATGAATTTAAAATTTTCAGATTTTTATACTAAACTAAATTTTACCATTTTAATTCCTTTTGAAATAATGAAAGTACTACAACTTTGTACATCATTTTATGTTAGAAAAAGCATTTACCACTATTTTTTTTAACATTTTAAATATAAATCAGTTTATATTAAATTCTAAAACATTGCGGTGCTTTCAACTTTTTTCTATGACATGACAATTTACAAACTACTAAACATCATCAACAAAAGTTTGAAGTTATCTTTAACGTCAAACCAACATAAGCCTCAACCTTTGTTTTAATATCGTCATCTTTAACGTCTAACTAATATCATTCTTACCATTAGATTTAACATCGTTAATTTCACTGAGTTCATTAATGACTTACTAGAACGATACGATACGATTACTTTCAAAACTATAGTACACAATATTAGATAATGTTATTACAGGTTATTCTTTGATTGGTAGGCATGATACAAAATTAGAATTGTATATTTATCTTCCATAACTATGGAACAGTTGATTTTCACTGGTCCCAATCTACCTAGAAAAAGACGAAAAATTTTTCCAAGTTTCCCTTCTTCAAAACTTGGGTAAATTTTCGATTAATGGACTTAAATTTTCAAAACTTCTTTCATTAGATCAGTATCATAGTGGAATAAATGCTAAAGAACTTAATACGTCTTATATTGATCCTAATTCTATGTTTGAAGGTGAACTACGGACATTGAATTTAGTGATTACTGGTACGTTAAGTCAGTCTTCATCAAATAAATAAAAAATAGTAACATAAACGCTTTATCTATTGTTTAGTGAACTTTATAAATCTGAACATCAAAAAAAACTAAATGGTATTGCAAAAATAAATTAAAATAAACTTCGATATAATATTGATTAATATTTCGTTATTTCTTTTAAATAACCATTTTATGATATAAAACAGTTTCTTAGCAGATCAAATACTGTTTTGTTTTCATCATTATTTA
The DNA here is from genome assembly GCA_947095535.1 of Poecilobothrus nobilitatus. Taxonomy (NCBI): domain Eukaryota; kingdom Metazoa; phylum Arthropoda; class Insecta; order Diptera; family Dolichopodidae; genus Poecilobothrus; species Poecilobothrus nobilitatus. The sequence continues at coordinate 55,239,115 of OX352772.1, read as the reverse complement.
TTTCAAATTTTCACTGACTGAAAATAGAGAGTAATGAAGACTTACTACAGAAATAAAGACTCTGAATAAGAAAGAAAGATAATGAAGACTGAGAATAATGAAGACTTACAGCAGAAATGATCATGTGAAATATAATCCCTTACCACAGATAAGTTTAAATTAATTTATTTGATACATAGATGAAAAATGTTAATGTATATACTTTATTTTGTAATCGAATATCCGGTTCTTAAGGTTTGAATCTTCAAAGTATCGAACCAATTGAAATATCTTTAGTTTGATAATCGAGAGACCCCGTGTTTTCAGATACGGTTCGTTTTCTTTTTTCCTTTCTTATTATATACTTTAATACCAGTTAAGCCTGTTAGATGTCTGTTAGATAATAGTAACTTGGGCGTCAAAAATAAGGTTATACAATTCATTTCGAAATAAAATTCTACATTTTTCTTTTGATTGAATTAGATCCAAATTTTTAACGTTTGTAAAAATGTTACCCATCTATAAACTGAAAATGAAAAAAAAAACAAAATGAACAAGTCTTATAAAATTTTATAGATAATTTTTAATAATAGTAAATAAAAAAACTTAAATCCTTCAACTAAATATATACTATATCTACCTTCAATAATAATAATAAAAATTTACCTTCCATTTTCTTCAAAATAGTGTTTATGGTAGAATTAATAAAAAGGGCAAAAATAAAAACAAATCCTCAACATAATGTATTTATAAGGATTGAAAAACATTCAGTTACTATAAGTTAAGTTCTTTTAGTTTTTTTTCCTTTTTTTTTTTTTCTTAAATTCGAGTTCATTTAACCTTTGGTCCTTTCATTTTTTTATAATAAAATTTTATTGATATTCGTTTGATAATAGTTTGACATTATCTGGTTAATATCTAAATCTTAACCCTTTTACGTACATTTTTTACTTTCTTTTTTTTATATTTAAGAAATGTTCATTAAATTTTTTTAACTTAATGTTGTAGAGAAATATGTACAAAAAAAAAAAATAGTTTTTATAACACGGTTAAAGATTTCTTTAAAAGCTAATCTGTGTCGTTAAGAATAAAAACGTTTTGGGTTTTGTTTTATTAATGGTTGTAAAGTTAGTTGTTAGTAATCATCTAATTCTATTTAGTTTTAAAAATTTCAAAAACAAAAAAAAAAACAAATAATCGAGGAATGTATAATTGGCTGAGACAACTCTAGGATACACACACGTGCACGAATATATATATATACTGTTTCCATAAAATTTAAGGATCTTTTAGAAAATTTAAGATATTTGAGTTAATTAGATACCGCAACATATATATGTAAATTTTGAAGATGTATGACAGCTTCTCGCCGTCCTCGTCCCCCCTTCTGAGATCATTAGAAAATAACCAAATTTTACATTAATTCTCGCTATAAAACTTCATAATATTTCAAAATTTCAAATGCCTAGCTTTATTAAGTAACATCATATGAGAATGTAAATTTCATTGCTATCCGAATCTGTTGCATTAGACTAACCAAATGTTATCTTTGGTATAAAACAAATTTTTCAATATTTCATTTTGTATAGGTAAACACTGAGTTATTCTCATATAACTAAACCAATTGTAAGACATCCATTTGAATCTAAATTAACCAAATTTTGTAGAAGTTGTTAAATAAAATTTCACTTCTTTTGTCAAAATTTCAGATAACTTACTTAATTAGAAACTGAATTATCCTCATATGAAAAAAGATGTTGTATATATATAGCAACTTTTAAAATTTAGAACCCGCGCCACAGTTAAACTTGTTCAATTTAAAGAGCAAAACTGACATTTATATAAAAATAAAATATGTAGTACAAATTTTAGTGTCCTAGCTCTAATATTATTGAGTTATTATGCGAACGGAAGAATGTAGGCAAGTCAACTGAGAGTTCAATCCTGAGCAAGAATATATACACTTTTATCGTGTATTCTTAAAAGTGCGGCAAAGGAAATGCAAATTTATTACAACCTTGAGCTATATCGTTGAGGTATAAAAAGAATACTGTCTCGTGAAAATACTTTCGTAGTTAAAACATTGTTTCAAATCAATTGCAACTAAGTATTTGCTCCTGTAACAGTATACTCATTTTTAATTATTTTTTATTCCAAAGGCTGTACAAAAAATCCTGAAAATTTTTCTTTATTCATATTGTATCCACTCATCTAAAATAAATTTTGCGTAATGAATCTAATATTGAGTAATTCCAGGAGGTAGCATTCTTTTTTTTTTTTCTTCAATAAACATTTAATAAAGATTTGTTAAATCTAATGTAAAATTTACGCATTGCACCTTTTCTTACCTTGAAATCAGGAGTAAATTATATTTTTCGTTGAACTCAAATCAAAATATTAGTATCTTTTATTTGAAATATATCTAATCTACAAAAAATGTTTTTTTGTTTTCCCCTTATAAAATTCATTAATCATTATACCACAAAATAAATTAATCACCTTTTGCTGTAATAATAATTAATTAAATAACACCTTATACATATATTAATTATAAGAATTAAGAACAGAGTTCCTTCTTTTTGATCCACTTTTCTTACTCAAGAAATAAAAAAAAATTTTTCGCTCCTTTTTTTTTATATATTTTCTGTTATTAATATTTCATATTTTTCAGAACAATTGGATACTTTCAAAAATTTGGATTGTGAAACTGGTGTAAAAGGAACAATAAGTTTGTGCTTCTATAAAAAAAAATGAATTTGAAACAAATTTAATGAAGGTTTTGAAAATTCTTTAATTTAATATTTAATTATGATTTACAAGAAGTAAATAAGAATTAAAAATTTAAAAATTTTGATTTAAAAGTTTATTTAAAAACCTATGGATCTTTCAAAACATTTTCAATATTGTATATATTATTGTGTGATATGACTGCGTCAAATAGAGCTGACAGATCTACTATTAAAAAATTTGACTATTATATTTGTGGCTGTTAAATTTGTTCTCGTTTATGGCGTATTAGTTAAAACAACTGTCTATGATCGATTTGAAATAAAAATGTAATCGAAAGTCATGTCCCGTCGGTGGATTACATTAAAAATATATAAAGATTTATAAAATAACGAAACCTAAATATAAACATAATTAATTATTGAACACAAACTGTATAAAAATAACTGATTATTGAACCAGATAAAAGATGGCGCACAAATATATTAAATAAGCATAGAATATCTACTGACGGTATTAAATGACTTAGTGAAAATAGTGACACATAAAACTGTAGTTTACTTGAACATTAATAATAAGGAACTTTATGGATGTTCAATACCCTTCAAAAGGACGAATGAAATAAAATAAAGGGAGTAAAATAATATGCTGCTTTATAAAAACCTTATTTTAATCCTCAAAATGTTTTCTTGAATTTATCTTTTTGTTATTCTTACAGATGTTAAAAACCGATTGATTTGTATATTAACTGTTTTGAGATTTCGAAAAGCAACAAAAATAAATCAAAAATATTATCCCTATCGAGGTGTATTTTGAAGATTTGCGCTGTTTTATAAGAGCCGCGTAAATGTCTTTATTTGTTCAAAAATTATAAACCAAATAAAAAGTCTAATTCCTCGATGTAAACATCTAAAGTGGTACAATTTATCAAATATTTACAATAAATTCATATTATTTACAATATTCATTCAGAGGAATTGTGTTTCTCTATAGTAGCTTTGAATAACTTCTACAAATAGGTGTACTATCCTCATAAAAAAATGATATAGTATCAAATGAAATTTTATAAATTTTCTGCTTTAAAAGTGAATTAATTAGATACTAACACAGTTAGGTCGAAAATATTTAAATAAAGAAGGCCAGTTATAAATTCCACTAAAATTTTAAAACAAATGATAAATATAATATCTTATATTAACAAAAGTTTCATTTATATCATTTTCAACTATTTAACCTCTATCGCATTCAAAAATATTTGATACCTGTCATTACTGAAAAATTCCCCTGTAATTGAATAACAACATTATTGAAATATTTCACCTGAGCAATGAAATGAAAAGAAAAAAAAAAATAATTAAGACATTATCATCAGGTAACATTTTACAAGTTAAAATGTTAAACAAAATGTTTCTATATTTCAAAATTGCTGTCAAAAATTGAAGTGCACGTGTACTCTTCAACTTTCAAATATTATACTTCGAGTACTTGAACATTAACATTATATTATGATTTTTTTTTATTACCACTTATCCCATGAGTAAACTCATAGATAATATAGAAGATCAACTCTTAGAAGAAAGAAACAGAAAAAAAATAAATTCAGATTCTTCTAAAACTTAAAATAGAAAAACGAAAAAAATTCTTAAAATATTGCTTTAAAGGTTTCTAAGATCTACCACACTTCTATACTATACCATCCCAATTAAATTCATATTGTTGTTTACCAAAAATTTTGTATCAAATTTTTGGTTACAAAATTTATTAGGCAAAGTAAAGTAAAATAAAACCAGTTTAAACAGAATATATTTATAAAAAAAGAAAAAATACAAAATTATTTAAGTTGATGGAAATAATTTAGATAGGCTTAAAACCAAACATCATGGAATGAAGCAAAATCCTCAAAAAAAAATATATATACTCAAATAAAGAACACATACATAAGAATGGTTTTATATTGTTTAACATTTGCCACTTTGATTATTTTTCATTACATTTACGTGTGTATGTGTGTTTATTTGGGTTTACTGTATTAGAAAAAAAAAAGGGTTCAAAATGTTATGACATCCTTGTTTTTTTTTTTGCTAAATATGATTTATTACAATAAATAATAGCGTTCAGCTTTCATATTCTAATATTTTCATTCATTTATATACAAAACATTTTATAAAACTTGTGTGTAACGGTATAATATAATAATAACGAAAAAAAAAGTAACATTTCCTCATGTCATATTTGTGTAATCGCAAAATAGAAACAAAATAAAAACAAAAACAAAATTATTTACCGTTATTCAGATAACAGGAGTTTATTTTTTATCTATCCTTATGAATTTATTTTGATTTTGTCCTTGAGTTTTTTCATAAAATGAATGAAAAATTTGTATTTATATGAACATAAATTATGTATAAACTTTATAGTCTATATTAACATCCTGAAAGTATGCAATTTTTTTTTTTTAAGATTTAAAAATTTACGGTTATATCTTTTTGAAGGGGCTTCGGTAGCCTAGTGGGTAGGCGTGTGGTGTATTGACCGAAGGAGTGTGGGTTCGATCTCTGCACAGGTCGTAAGTGTTTTTTTCTTTACATACCCCCCTTACGACCAAATATAATATAAATATATAGTATATAATATAAACAAAATAAATAATATTAGTATAATAATAATATAAAAACCTATAATGGCCTTAGTAGCCGATGGTTCAATAATATTGCATTACATTTATGTATGTAATTTTTATTTATTTATATCCAGGTACCGTGGTAACATAAATGTGCCAGGTAGCTATAACCCCTGTTTCCTGGTAGGAATGTGGGGTGTACGAGATATTATGATATATAAAGTATTTATATATTGCGATATATGATTTTTTTTTTTTTTTTATATTATAATTATTGTCGAATCGTTTATATTGAGGAATCGAACCCGAAACCTCACATTTCCTTATGAATGAGAAGCGGTGCGTCAACCACTGCACCAATGGCTGGATTTATGTATGTAATATTAATATAAATAAATAAAATAAATAAATAAATATCTTTTTGACAAGACATTTTTTTTTTTTTAATGTTTTATTTATTTATTTCTTCAATTACATATTTAAATATCAATTTTTTAATTTTGTAATTTTTATTTTAAAAACTTTGAAATCATCATTTTGTTGATAAAAATTCAAATTTTAAAACTTAAAAAAAATTGCTTCAAATTATCTTCAAAAATTGGTAATTGCTTCAATGCATCTGCAAATAAAGTGGTTTAATCGAAAGCTTTGTAAAAACCTGCAATCATTAAAAGAAGCAAAGTAAAGTAAAGAAGAACTAAATCGTTATATTTTTGTTTCCATTGTGCAGTCATATTGACAAGTTAATCTGTTTATTTTATATTTTTTATCAATTTGATATATAACTTTTCAAACGCAAGTGCTTCACATTTAGGATATTTTTGTAAAAAAACTTTAGAACTCATTCGCCTGTTATGCTAAATAATTTCATATTTATCAGTAGCTTTTCCTAACTTTTATCTTAAAAACTCTTTTATTATATTTTAGGTTATTTAGAATCAATTCACCCTATATGTACGATATAAATATGTTCTTCACCCGTTTTCATCTTCCTTTGGTTAATAAATTAAACATAATCCTTGCATTCATCTCGTCTCGTAGAGAACTGCTACAGCTTTTTTGCAAAAGTTTATTTGGTTCTTTCTTCAGGTTCATCCATCATTTGTAATTGAGTTAAATATAAATTATATATATGTAGTTTATTAATAAATAAATTATATATATGCCTTATGCCTTATGCCTTATAAACCATATATATCTTGTATGTGTTTGCCTTATATATATGTATATATACACTAGCTAAATATGCTAAACTATATGTACTTATAAATATATTAAACTAATACTGAATACAAATATCTAAACAGGCATCAACAGGCATTTATTACCCGACATTGAAAATTGTAAGTATCAAACTGAAGTTTAGTTTCTTTTAAGACCATTTTTCCTCTCTAAATGAAAGTTTGAACAAACTACAGATCGTTTGCAATTCTCCATTTCATAAGATACTGTTCTTAGATTAATAGGTAAGTAGGGACTGCAAATGTATACTTAGAGGCCAATTGAGGCCCGTCATCCTTATGAAAACCAATTACAAGTTGCTAAAAAGTAGCTGATAAAAAAACTGACAGATAGTTGTTAATAAAAAAAAAAATATTTTAATTTCAAACGAGTTCAATGAAATCAACTATACAAATAGCAGTTACTATTATACACTTATTTTTTTCTAATATCCTCTTCATTATTTTATTAATTTATATGAGCTGTACACACTCACTCTAACCAGCAGCAATGTAATATACACAATATAAATGCTATAATTTATTATAAAATTTATAAATTAGAAGGAAGAATAAAATGATGAATACATAAAAAAAACAAAAAGTAAAATAAATACATTATTTCCTTTATTAAAAATTACTATGTACAGTAAAACAAAAAAAAAAAAGATAGAACACAAAAAAAAATGTAATTAATTTAAATGCTGCTTAACTTTTTACAAGAAAAAAGTATAAATTTTTATTTCATGGATAAAAAAGATAAAATAATTTTACAAAGAAAAAGTTTATAAAACAATTTTAAAGCAGTTTAATTTTAAGTAAAATCAGTATTTACATTTTTTAACTATAGATAATGATATTTAAAAAATAGAAAAAAATAAAGGCTTAAAAAAAAGTAAAAAAAGGATATCGAAAACATTTAAATACGGTTTTATTTTTTATTGTAAGAAAGATTTACTTAAGTAGAATGCAACGCCTTTTATTATTTCCAACTTTTTTTATTGGATGACCGTAATATATAAGAGTCGAACAGGCTAAAAACGATCACTTGAATAGAATTTTCAAAATATTCGATATTGACGGAAAAAAAAATTCAAGCTTTTGTTGCTTTTACAAAGAATTGATAATAAAATAAAATTTTACAAATTTCTTATTTTACATGTTACAAAAATTATGAAAGAAAAATTCAGTTCTAGATGATTATTTTTAAAATCATTCAGATAGGTAGGTTAGGTTGTTGTAACATTTTTATAGGTTATCGATCAGATAGGTTATCGTATTAACTGACAAGAATGTATAACTTGAACGAAACAATATACACTTCAACGATTACATAAAGCAAAGAAATTAATTCCAAACTTTTTTGTTTTTTTTTTTGAAAATCGTACATTGTACAATAAATTATAATATGACTTTTAGCATTGATTTCTCCTTTCAATATCATTGTTATATCCTTGTTGCATTTTATATAAATTCATTTTAAATCTGTGTGAAAATTCAAATGTTACCAAACATTACCATGACTTTTAATTCAGTTCAATTCATTTTGTCACAATAATTCAATGTAAATTTCGGGGCCCCAAATTCTTCTTTTCGGTAAGTTACATCTATTTAATTGTTTTCGTTCCCATTTTTTTTTTTTGCTGTGTGATATGTAAGTCTGCAAAAGACACAATTAAAATCTAATTCCCTTTGCTAGTATGAAATTTTAACCGTACTAAAACCTACATCTGCCGATGTAGACAAATAAACGGAATAATGACATAACTTGGAATCAGTATAGTTCAGGAATAAAAAAAAGGAAAGAAAAAGAACTTGAAAATTTTGTAGTTTTCTTTTTTTTTGTTTCGTAAAAATGAAAACTTTTATGTAAAGATTGAATCTGGTAATTTTTTTAATTTTACTCAATTATAGTCAAATTCCTGAACAAAGTTTTGTAAACCATTCTTTAAATAATTTTTTAAGTTCTTGTTTTCTTTTTATATATGAAAAGATTTATTTATTTATTTATTTATTTTTCGTTTCTTTTTTTTACAATTACTTTAAGACCATAAAAATTAGAATAGTAATTGTTTCGCTTATGTCTTCTTTTCTTTTCTTCTTTCTCTTCCATATTTATCAATTTAATAAATTAGAAAAAAAAAGCGAAAAAAAAATTAACGATAAACAATAATAACAGGTTCTTTTAACACGCTCTGTAATTGGTAAATACCTCAATGATAATAATCATTCTATTGAGACAGATATGTTGTTTTTTTTTGTTTCTGTTTATTTGCCTTCTCTACATATATAACTTATATCCTTCTCTTTCTTTTCTCTCTTTTCTTTATGTTTTGTTTTTTCTTTTTGTTTTTGTTTTTGTTGTTCTTAAATTACACCAGCAACAGTCTTTTTAACACCATCTACATTCCTATTAATTTTTCGTTTTTTTTTTTTTTTTCATGTTAGAATTCATTTGTGAATTTGGTGTCTATGATCAAACAGAGAGGGATTTAGCCGAACAATGAACTTTAAAAAATAATGTTTTTTTGTTTTTTTTTCCTATTATTTTTGTTTTTCTTTAGAAAAAACAATAAAAACAGAAAAAGTAGCAAAAAAAACTTCATTTCTTCACTTCTTTCTAATCCGAAAGTTTTTACATCATAAAATATTTTCTTTACACACACACATTTATATGCGCATATACCGCATATACATAAATTTACTGAAATTTTAATAAAATAAATATATATGTATTATATAATATGTTTGTATTCATATGTTTTAAATTAAAGCGACCTTTTTTTTTTTTAAAAAAAATTCAAAATTTAAATTTTTGTTTTATTCTTTGGAAATATTTAACATTTTATCTCTGTAATCTTAAGATTTTCATAAGAATTGTGTTATAAATTAAAGGAATTTATTACACTATGATATTTTACATCATTTATGACGTAATAGTAAAGTGATACAAGAAATTGATACTCTCTATCTTAATATATTTTATATTGGTAAAATAAACACTGTAATATTATATCCTTTAGAATATCTTTTAGAATATCTTTAGAAAGAAATATCCGAAGAAGTTTGACATTTTGATCATCAATATTTGTAGAGCTCTACATAATTACAAATATTAATTCAGTTTTGTTGATACTTTTTCTAATATGTGTCCATAAAAAATGCTGTAACTTTAAATGAAATGTAAGTAATGATACAGCTACAAGAACTTTAGAAGTATTCAGTTTTGTTACAAATACAAAAACTATGAAAGATGGTTCTTGTAGCTTTCTTTCTGATTGTAAACTTCACTAACGTATTCTTATCAGATGATGTTTTCATTGAAGTAAACAAAGAGTATATTTTCTGAAGTATGGATGTTATGAATCTATAAATTCAGATGTGACAGGCACAATATAATTTCTCTACAAAACAAGATAATATAGAAAATATTCAAATAATACTTATTGCCGCTTCAAAATACATTACATTACTGATTTTTCTCTACCCATCTATACCATCATATTAGTGTTGGCTACAATCATGAAGCTTACGACGTGAAATTGAGAATATAGGAAAATTATGTAAGTGAAGCTATTTTATATTTTAAAACTATGTACGAAAAAAGCTACATTATTTTTTTTCTGATATTCATCTAGAAGTCGTGTACTAACGGTAAATTTAAGGAATCAAAAAGAATTTAAATTCTTTCTCTACAGAAAATATATAAACTTTCTGAAAATTATGAAGAAATAACTTTGTTCTAATTCAGGTCTTGATTCAAACGAATTTGTTAATTAACAGTCGATTCACTTTTAAAATAATTTTGCTTATAAAAATATAGTCAAAATGTGTACTGTTCAAACGCACGAAAATTAATGGTCACCCTACATATTATTTTTTTTGTAACAGTTGATATAAGCTCAAACATATTTTAGAATTTCATTTAAATTAAAGTAAACATATAGAAAATAAATGGATTTACTATGGTTGAAAGAAAAAAAAATGTTATTATCCTAAAGCTATATGAAATGAAAAGATTTCTTTCTTGTTTCTTTAGATAATGTTTTAGAATGAAAAATGGTTGATCTTAAGGTAAATAAAATTGAAAGTATATTTATATGTATGTATGTATTTGAAAAAATAAAGCATATGTAAATGTTTACGTTTTTACATATTATAATGAGACTTTTCTCAACAGAGTACCTACATAAAAATTTACAAATTTATAATGTTAATAGTTGAGGTTAATATATTATACTTCTAGTTTAAAGTTTTTTCCTAATTTTTCTTTTAGTTGACATAATTGAACTTTGTTACATTTAAAAAAAATATATCCCAAAGAATCACAGATTTTGAATACTGAATGTTAAACTGTATATTATTAAAAAACATTAAAAACTTTAAGTTTCCTAAAAAAGGTGTTTCGGAAGCCAATTGTTTAGACCCTAGGCTTATTAAACAGTACCTCGTTCAAGTCTTAACACCCATCGAAAAAATCCTTAACTATTTCTCCTACGTTTGAAGTTGCACTATGAACATAGACTCTAGAAATTATTGAAGCATTAACTTTGTCTTCATCAGTCTTCATCATCGAGATATAAATATCTGCCGATATTTTTAGGACCCTTTTGTCTTTATCAAGTGTGCCATCTCGGTACAAGTGTTCAATTATAATTATATTTAATATTTTGTTTACATTATTTTATTATATTTTATATATTATTTTTGACCTGACCATGGTTTGAACTTTAACAATTTTAATTCTCCTCAAAAATCTACAATTTTTAAAATTTCTTTTGAAAATTTATGATACTATTCTTTCATAATAAATCATTAGCCATATAGGATACATAATAACTATATCTGGCAAATTCTATTATATATAGGGTATTTTATCAATTAATATATGGAGGACAGGTTGCTTTATTAAAATAACGCTATATATACATTTTCTCATCACTCTGTATTAAAATCATTTTTAATTTCATATTAAACAATCCATTTACACCTGTATGTTTAAACGTATGTGGAGAAACAATATTGAAGCAGTTATCAATGGCATAAAAAAAAATTACAGAAAATTTTTCATAATCTTTAGCTAAATGGAAAACTCTTATTGTATTATATATATTTTTTTTGTTTTCTTTTTTCAATATCATCACTGCTCATAAGACCTCATTTTCTTTGTAAGACCTCAATATAGGTGCATAAAAAAAGGGAGTGATTTTTTTTTTTTTTTTTGTTACTTTTGTTATGAATTTCAGAAATCCTGTGAGCGCGCTTACCTTTAATTAAATGAAGTGAAATTTTTTTGTTACTTTTGAAAGATAAATTTTATCATAGCATAACAAATTTTCTTTTTCATAATTTTTTTAGAGTTGAAAAGTTACATTGATAAGCAAAAAAATGAATTCAGTAGTTATAGGTAATTTTTTTTTTAACATTCATATGCAAAAAACTCTATTATATAAGAACATATTATACCTTAGAATTTTTTGATTAGATCATCTCCTTCTGATGCATTGAATTACTACATTTAAATGGTCTATTTGGTTCTAAAATATGGAGTAATAACTAAGTATTTATTATTTTCTTTCCTTTGTTTTATATAATTCTTTCCAATGTTTAATACCTGTTTTAACGTGGTTCAGTAGAAAACATCAAAAGTTACCCAAAGGTAAAGTAACCCACTACACGAGTTTCCTCTGACCAGTTCTCAAGTTTAAAGAATGAAAACTGTCCCTCTAAAACTAAACTTTAGGTTAGAATCTATATTGCAAATGAATAATTTAGTTTTCGGGATAAGAATTTTATTCGATACTTGAAAAATGGGTTTTGGAAATATAGATCATGAGGTTGGGGTGAAGGAATTGTCGAAAATTGAAAATTTGGAGGGATATTTTGAAGATAGATGCTTCTAAAACTTTACTATACAAAAGTAGCAAAATTAGTTTCTTAATAGTTCGACATTTAAACTCGACAAAGGTTTAAAAACTTAGTTTTAGGAATATTGAGAACTTGAACGTAAAAACACTTGAATAGAAAATAATCTTCATAAACTTAAATATAATTTTATTTTGAAGAAAAAGTTTCACACATATTCAAATTTAAATTTTAATGCTATTCACTCCAAAGATAAAAATATCGTATTGATAATTTGTCAGTCTTTTAAAGAATTTCAAATAATTTACAAATTTTAAAGTATATAAAATAAATTCGTGTTGTTTTTAAAAACTTGTCATTGAATACTCTCTTTTACGCCCAATTGTAATTCATAATTAATTAAACAAAAAAATCTCCTGAAGCTTATATTTCTATTCATAAAATAGCTCATGGCACATTTCTAAACGTTCCCAAATGTACTTCATTTTAGGTTATGTTTTTTTCAATTAAAAATTAATTAAAACTAAAAAATTACTTACCAAAAAAAACGAGGAAGAATACAGTTGACTTTGTCAACTCTTAGATACCCGTACGAACCGTTAGTATGTTCACAGCCTGTCACTCTGCTTACAATATTATTTTTTTAATATTTTAGTATTTTAAAATAATTTGGGTGAATTTTATAATTTCTAGAACTATGGGTTGTACATATATTCAAACTATATGTTTATATGTACATTCTTCAAAAGCAGATTCTAACCTTCCACATAACGATTATCAATCCAAAACTTTTTCAAATATTCTATAGTACCATTTAATACTAAGCGGTAAATGTATATTAAATTTACTAAGTACAAAACAGTAAATATAATTTTAAATATTATATTATATTATATTTAAATATTCCATTGACAGAATAATTTCTTATAAGTACAATAAAATACATATATGTATGTAAATACGGCGCTATATAATATACATATATACTCTTATCATTCATTCACTAGTGACATATACGATATGTAAATAAACATGATATTATATAAGTATGTATATATATTAATATCATATAAATAAAAATTCTTCAAGCAACCGTTATGTTGTTTATTTAATTACATTTTTTTGTACTACGCATTATATCCTCAACAATTGCAAATTATCGAGTAAAACAAAATGGAAAAAAATCGTTAAAGAAATTTGTTAGAAAATTTGAAAAAATCAAGTAACACTTTCGTCAATTATAAAGTAACCCTATATTATTAAAAACAGTTATTAACAGAAATAAAAATATAATGTTGGAGCTTTAATTTTTGTGTATTACTTCAAAAAAATTTTAACAGGTGTTCAAGTTACAGGTGTTTAAAAATAGGAAATTTTCAGTTTTTGACCCCTTACAGCTCCTAAACGGGGGGTGATACAAAAAAAATTTCTGAAATGACTCATACTAATTTTCAAAGATCTAACTTCTGTCAAAATTTCAAGTTTCCAACTTTAACCGTTTAGAAGATGGAAGGGTTAAAGAATTTTGCAAAATTTGAGTTTCGCATAACGGTAAATTAAGACACCGTATGCCAAAAATATATATTTATTGTATATATACTTTTAAAGATGAAAGTCGTAATCGTTTGGCGTTTTCAAAATGAAGATATACCTTATAGAACTTGTGCTATAACAATTTAAATATAGAGCGTTTTTGAACCTTTGGGGAGCTGTAGCTCCGTAACGGGTGGGGCTACAAAAAAAAGTTATTAAAAATAAAATTAATATTTTTTGAGATCTATCAGTAGTTAAAATTTCATAGCTCTATTGCAAAAAAAATGTGGAGATCTAAAAGTTAGGTGTTCGAGAGCTACCCTAAGGCTGTTTCCAAACTCAACCAAAAAAAATAGGGAACCTACAAATTACTCCCAAAATATTTTGTGTAAATTTCAAGATTCTAGCTTTCTTAGTTTTTGAGTTAGCGTGCTGACGGACGGACGGACGGACATGGCTCAAAAGTCTTAGAATTTTTTTCTGATCCGATCCATACCTTTGAAGGTATATCTAGCTCGCTTATTTCGAGGTGTTACAAACGGAGGAGTAATTTTATTATACCCGATGCTATCGTACGGGTATAAATATAAAAATCAGGTACCATTTTGATTTAGTCAAAATGTCATAGTGTAGATTATAGCAATGACATATGTCACTTAAATCATTTATTGTAAAGGTAAAGGTAGTTATAAACTAATAAACATATTTCATTAGATCTTTAACCTACGAAAAACTACGCCATCAAAAATTTGGGACTTTTCATTACAAATGTTTTGATTGATTGATTGATCGTTTGGAAAGTTAGAAAAATAAATCATATTTTAACTTATTGTTATTTCGAAGAGGAACTTCTAACTGCCCTTATATCTTAGTAAACCGTTCTGTTGCACTGCTCGGTGGTTCTTTCATAACTTACAACATCTCATCCAGCTAATCTATACTCTTCATGAACCGTATGCTGTTTCCCAAATTGAGCTTTCTCATTTCGGCGAAGTTCTCCCAGTTTCCCTCACCCAAGAGGAGTTCCAAGATTGGGCATTGCCACAAACTTCCCCCAGTTTTCTCTTCATTTGAAGTTTCAAGATTGGGCACAAAACATGGAGTACTGTTTCCGTTTTCTACCCACATCAACTTCATATATTAGTCTCTGCTATACTAATTTTGGACATTCGACCATGTACCTAAATAGACGCATTAAAACGGAATCGTTCGACTTTTTACATTCAACGTAAGAATTTTAAAATGGGACAACTTCTAAAGATGACATGATTATAAAGTTTTGTAATTGGGTATTTTTTCAATTACCCCAACTAAAAAACTGATTGTAAAGAAAAATTATTTAAAATTTTTAATCCTTTTTTTTGTTTTTTTCAATAAAACAAAATTTGGGAAGGCAATGAGGAAATTTTCTGCGGAAAAAAAAGTTTATTTGTTAATAGTTAATTAAAAGTTTGTCTCCAAAAAAAAAATAACTATCAAATTTAATAACAATGACAAAATATTAATAGTGCTGTGAACTAAATTTTATTCAAAAATTTGTGGTAAAAGGTTTTACAAATTGATTTTTTTTTTTTTTGGTATTTTATTAGAGGTTTTAAATTTATACTGTTTTCGGTTTATCTTCCTGTATTAAATAGTTGACAATTTAAAATTTATAAAAAAATATAAATTTTTGGTTTTTATATGTTTCACATTTTTATTAATTTTTTTTTATTTAATTTTTGTAATTTTTTTTTAATTTTTACGTCTACTGTGTTTGTTTTTTTAGTTAGCTAAAAAAAAAACACAGTAGGCGTTGAAAATTATTAAAAACTAATTTAAAAAAAATGTTTTTAAAGCTTTAACAATTAAATAAAGTAAAGCTAGCCAAAAAAAAACAGTTATACTATAAAGGCACATATAATCTCTATAATATGTGGAATACCTCTATTCCCTCTTCCTGGACAACTTAAAATTAATATAATATTTGTGATTATGACAGGAATTCGATCTTTGAAAAATAACCATGTTGGAAAAATGTTTGTTTCCTTCAACTTTAATAGTTAATGGTGGAAATATAGAAATAGAGAGAGTATCATATGCCTGCATTTAATTTACCTCAATTGTAGTTTGACTGTATTTTTGCAAGTTACCTGCATTATTATTTGACTGGATTATAATTTGACTGGATTTCAATTGACTGTAAATAAGTTGGATCATTTTATTTCATTGGATCTAAATACGTTGTCTTTGTATTGAAATGAAGAAAATATAAAAAAATTAAAAGAGATTTGATAGTTGGATAGGAAATTAGGGAAAATAGGAAATCTATTAAATATACAAAATTCTTAATTAGAAGGGAATCCACTTAAATGACATTACAGGCAAATGAAATTCAGTCAAATGGAATCCAGTCAAATTAAACCTAATCAAATGGTAAAATACAGTCTTCTGATACTAATCCTGAGTATAATGTGTCGAGAATTTAAAACTTGTTATTTTTAGATACCTGAGAACTTGATATTTATACAATTTTTCAAAGTTATGATGCAAGAGAACTCAAATATAATATAATATGTGTAAAAAGAAGGACTTATCTTTATACCCGTACGATAGGATCGGGTATAATAAAATTACTCCTCCGTTTGTAACACCTCGAAATAAGCGAGCTAGATATACCTTCAAAGGTATGGATCGGATCAGAAAAAAATTCTAAGACTTTTGAGCCATGTCCGTCCGTCCGTCCGTCCGTCGGCACGCTAACTCAAAAATTAAGAAAGCTAGAATCTTCAAATTTACACAAAATATTCTGGGAGTAATTTGTAGGTTTTCTATTTTTTTTGGTTGAGTTTGGACCAACACTTAGGGTAGCTCTCGAACACCTAATTTTTAGATACCCACATTTTTTTTGAAATAGAGCTATGAAATTTTAACAAATGATAGATCACACAGAAATATTAATTTTATTTTTAATAACTTTTTTTTGTAGCCCCACCCGTTACGGAGCTACAGCTCCCCAAAGGTTCAAAAAAGCTCTATATTTAAATTGTTATAGCACAAGTTGTATAAGGTATATCTTCATTTTGAAAACGCCAAATGATTACTACTTTCATTAGCTTTAAAAGTATATATACAATAAATATATATTTTTGGCATACGGTGTCTCAATTTACCGTTATGCGAAACTCAAATTTTGCAAAATCCTTTAACCCTTCTATCTTCTAAACGGTTTAAGTTGGAAACTTGAAATTTTGACAGAAGTTAGATCTTTGAAAATAAGTATAAGTCATTTCAGAAATTTTTTTTGTATCACCCCCCATTTATTAGCTGTAAGGGGTCAAAAACTTGTGGTAAAAATTTCCTATTTTTAAACACCTGTAACTTGAACACCTTTTTTAAATTTTCAAAATTTTTTTAAAGTAATACACAAAAATTAAAGCTTCAACATTATATTCTTATTTCTGTTAACAACTTTTTTTAATAATGTAGGGTTACTTTATAATTGACGAAAGTGTTACTTGATTTTTTCAAATTTTCTAACAAATTTCTTCAACAAATTTTTTGCATTTGTTTTATTCGATAATTTGAAATTGTTGAGGATATAATGCGTAGTACATAAAAATGCAAATAAATAAACAACATAACGGTTGCTTGAAGAATTTTTATTTATATGATATTAATATATATACATACTTATATAATATCATGTTTATTTACATATCGTATATGTCACTAGTGAATGAATGATAAGAGTATAGATTATATTATATAGCGCCGTATTTACATACATATATGTATTTTATTGTACTTATAAGAAATTATTCTGTCAATGGAATATTTAAATATAATATAATATAATATTTAAAATTATATTTGTTATTTTGTACTAAGTAAATTTAATATACATTTACCGCTTAGTATTAAATGGTACTATAGAATAATTGAAAAAGTTTTGGATTGATAATCGTTATGTGGAAGGTTAGAATATGCTTTTGAAGAATGTACATATAAACATATAGTTTGAATATATGTACAACCCATAGTTCTAGAAATTATAAAATTCACCCAAATTATTTTAAAATACTAAAATATTTAAAAAATAATATTGTAAGCAGAGTGACAGGCTGTGAACATACTAACGGTTCGTACGGGTATCTAAGAGTTGATAAAGGCAACTGTGTTCTTCCTCGTTTTTTTTTTTTTTCAAATATAAGAAAGGGTCTCTTGATTTTCCATAATTCTCTAAACAGAAAAAAAAGAACTCTAAGTATTGCAAATGTTTCTTGAAACCTTTACTTTAAAATTATTAATCAAACCCATATTCGTTTTTAGTTATAGTATTAAATATTTGTACGATTTAAAAAAAAATGTTTTAATTTTAAAAATTTTTTATCATCATTAGAAAATTTCTACATTTAGAAACTTTATTTAGAAATCATTATACCCGTACGATAAGGATTGGATATATTAAAATTGCTCCTCCGTTTGTAACACCTCGAAATAAGCTAGCTAGATATACCTTCAAAGGTATGGATCAGATCAGAAAAAAATTCTAAGACGATTGAGCTTTGTCCGTCCGTCCGTCTGTCCGTCAGCAAGATAACTCAAAAACTAAGAAAGCTAGAGTCTTGAAATTAACACAAAATATTCTTACAACAATTTGTAGGTTCCCTATTTTTTTTGGTTGAGATCCGACTACAACTTCGGGTAGCTCTCGAACACCTAACTTTTAGATCCCCACATTTTTTTTGAAATAGAGACATGAAATTTTAACTGCTGATAGATAACATAAAAATATTAATTTTATACTTTACAACTTTTTTTTGTAGCCCCATCCGTTACGGAGCTACAGCTCCTCAAACTTTTAAAAAGCCCTAAGTATTTTTAAATGCATATGTCTCATGTTCTACTTAAGATTTTTTCAATCAGAAAACTTCATTCGACAGGTATTTTTTTAAATTTATAAATTAGTATCAAAATTGTACAATTTTTTTAAATTTAGTATTTAAATTTACCGTTATATGAAAACTAAATTTTGCATGATTTTTCTACCCTCATAACTCTGGAATGCTTTCAAATAGGGACTTGCAATTTTGAGAGCAGAAAGAACTCTTAGAATTAGTATAAGTTTGCTCAGAAATTTTTTTTGGACCACCCCCTGTTTATGAGGTATTAGGGCTCAAAAATTGAAAATTTGCTATTTTTAAACACCTTTAACTTAGGCATCTGTACACATTTTTCTTCGGCAAGACAAAAAATTTAAAGGTCCAGTAATATATTTGTACGTGTGTTAATGGTTTCTTTTAATTGTATAGAGTTCCTAAGTTACAGCCCCCCAAAATTTCAAAAATCCCCTATTTTCAGATGTATATATCTCAGGTTCTGTGTAGTAGTTTTACAATCTAAAAACACTAGAAGACCGGAATTTTTGTTATCTCCATAAGACAATATCAAAATTATGCAATAGTTTGTAATTTACTATTTAAATTTACCGTTATGGTAAAACCAAATTTTGCATGATATTTCTTTTTTCATAACTCCGGCACGTTTTGAAATAGGAATTTTGAGACAAGAAAGAACTTTTAGAATTAGTATAAGTTTCCTCAGAAAATTTTTTGGTAGCGCCCCCTCTTTAAGAGTTATTACTCCTCAAAAATTGAAAATTTGCTAGGCACCTGTAACTTAGGCACCTGTAAACATTTTTCCTCGGCAAGACATGAAAATTAAAGGATCAATAATATATTTTTACGTATGTTAACGGGTTTTTTTAATTATATAGGGTTCCGGACTTACAGCCCCTCAAAATTCCAGAAAAGTCAATTCTTCACATTTTTTATACCGTACGATAAATAATTTATACATATGTATAGTATAAATTATTAAACTTATGCATTATACATTTGCCGCTTAGTATTAAATGGTACTATAGCATATTTGGAAAAGTTAGATAGATAATCGTTATTCGGAAGGTTAGAATCTGCTTTTGAAGAGTGTACCTATAAACATATAGTTTGAATATATGTACAACCCACAGTTCTAGAAATTATAAAATTTCACCCAAATTAATTTAAAATACTAAAAAATTAAAAAAATAATATTATAAGCAGAGTGATAGGCTGTGAACATACTAACGGGTCGTACGGGTATCTAAGAGTTGACAAAGGCAACTGTATTCTTTCTCGTTTTATTTAAATTTTCATTTAACATGAATTTTTTCCTTTACCTCAATAATAAAAATATTTCATTATTAAACATACTTATACTTAATTTTAAACAAAATATTTTATTTCATTCTCATACCTATTCGTATATTTATTATCAAATCTTAAGCATTTCATTTATTCAAAGAATTTATCAACTTTATACATCAAAAAATTATTTACATTTGATTTTACTTTGAAATGAAAATAATAAAGAAAAACAAAAAAAAAACATCAGTTGTTTTGAAAAGGTACACAAATTTTAATTTATATAAAAACATTTACTAAAGATGTTTTACCTAAGGAATTCACTATCTTAAAATAATCCCTTTGGAAATTTTGGTGAAAAAAAAAAATAAAAAAATGTGAGATAACATTCAAGGATTTCATGTCATATCATTAAATATTTACAAATAAAAAAAGAAGAGAACAGAACAACAATCTGAAATGTCTTATGTAGAACTTTAACATTTAAATTTTACTTGCTATTTTAAAAGATTTAATAGGATATTAATTAAATTGTAATATATTTTAATGTAAAACTTGTAAGGATTATCAGTTTTTAAATTTTCATTAATAAAAATATTTTACTAGGGTTACTTTATGAACTACAATATTTAACCTGCATTTCTGTCACTTAGAATTCTTATATAGGAGAGCGTTAAAATCCTGCACGTCAAAATCTACCTACGACAAAATGTTATATTTTTTCCTAAAATCTTGCATTACAAAATTTTTCACGGACAAAATCTTACTAAGCAAGCGTACGGTTACTACGGTGAATATTCTATATAAACTGTATTCTTTTTGAAGGTGCATTCAAAATTAAGGTTGTCATTTTTCTAGAATATCTATATATAGACTTTTTCTGAATTAAGAGAGATTTTAGAGTTAGATTTCAAATCAGAATTGCCCGTTTTTGCAGAATATATATATATTATATGGATGGTTAAGGAATGATTTAGGTTGGCTGGGTAATAGCATTTTCTATAAGGGATGAAAAGGTCTCTGTGAAATATAAATTGTCTAATGAAAATTACTTCCTTAATTAAATAATTTATTCTTCATTCTACGCTTACGTTTCTTTTAATTAATATGTACTTCAACACGAATAATATTTTTGATAAATGGAATATAATCTACTTGAACACAATAATAAGCCATTTTATACCAATGTTATTTCGAAATTTTCATATTTTTTTTTTTCAAATTTTTGCTAATTTCATATTCTGGTTCACACCTACTTTTTATTTTTAACAAAGCTTCCTTTAATTTTCCACTGGTTACGTTTTGTACAGGATTTAGCTGATGGTTTTCTATTTACCAATTTTTTACGGAAAAATTATTTATTTAAAGGTTCTCAGAAATATTATCGTAAATTTTAATATTTTTAATTGTTTGACGACAACCATTTTCATCTTAAACATGTTTGGTGTTCTTGATTCTCTTAAAGACCATTACTTTTTTTTGAAAATATTTTGCTGTTATGATTTTGTTTTGATTCAAAAAAAATTTTAACATTTCGTAACCATAAAATTTTCTTTTAACTTTCTATATGCTTGCCAATATCTTAATCGGCTACATTATTTTCTTAACATCCACGTTATTGTCCACTAGTTGTATAATATATTTATATTTTCAACTATATTCAGTTGCTTTTAGCTTGAAATTCCTGCCTTTTGAATAATAATCGCTTATGGGGAACACCTATTTAATTTTTTTGTTTAATTTTCTTCTTTTATTGCTTATATAGTTGGCACCTGATATCAATATAGACTCCATCTCTTCAAAAACTTCCCGACGTTCTAGTCCCCATGGTATTTGATTTTCTA
The DNA here is from genome assembly GCA_947095535.1 of Poecilobothrus nobilitatus. Taxonomy (NCBI): domain Eukaryota; kingdom Metazoa; phylum Arthropoda; class Insecta; order Diptera; family Dolichopodidae; genus Poecilobothrus; species Poecilobothrus nobilitatus. The sequence continues at coordinate 55,217,160 of OX352772.1, read as the reverse complement.
TACACCCGACTCATTATTTTTTTCCTTCAATCACCCCCCGAGATAGCGGATACAAGGACGTCCCTCTAGAAGTTGCAGAATTTGAAGAAAACCCTTATAATGTTTCTTTTAATGAGTGGATGCTTTTCTACAACTTTTTACCTACGCTGTTATTAAAATGCATTCTTGTTGTTATTGAAAACATTCAAATTATGAAGTAGGCTAATATATCTTATTTCAAAGTGATCACTTAGCTACATATTTTACAACCAAAATATAGTTACATTTGAATATTTGTTTAAAAGGCTTTACTCTTATTTGAAATTTTCTCTATTTTTGCGTGTAAATAAAATTTAGACATAGAAAATGCACCTATAATATGCTATTATTATACCCTACACATTAAGTATAGGGTATATTAACTTTGGTATGGTGTTTGTAACCACCAAAAGGAAGCGAGTTAGGTATAGACATGTATATATATATTCTGAATCAGGATCACCGCCTGAGTCGATTTAGCGATGTCCGTCCGCCCGTACACACGATAACTCAAAAAATAATGATGCTATCTTGATGAAATTTATACTGTAGGTTAACAATCACTAAGGTAAGGCGGGGATTGTAAATGGGCGAAATCGGACCATGCCTTCGAGTACCTCCCATACAACTCAAAAAACCTAATACGCATATTTTCGAAATTAATAAAGATAGAAACTTAAAATTTTGTACGAGGGTGTGTTTTTCTGAATCCCTGATATCCCCAAAATTTGAGATGAATTGGAGTGGTTGTTCGGGTACCTCCCATACAAATCCCAAAACCGAACAAGCATTAATAAAGATAGAAACTTCAAATTTGATACGAGGGTGCTGTTTCCTAAATCTCTGATTTGCCTAAAATTTGAAATGAATTGGAGTGGTCGTTCAGGTACCTCCCATACAACTCCCAAAACCGAACAAGCATATCTTCGAAATTAATAAAGATAGAAACCTCAAATTTGGTACTAGGGTGTTGTTTCCTGAATCCCTGATTTGTCCAAAATTTAAGATGAATTAGAATGGTTGTTCGGGTATCTACCACACAACTCCTAAGACCAAACAAGCATATCTTCGAAATTAATAAATATATAAACTTGAAATTTGATATAAGAATGTTCTACCCTGTTGATGTCTCTAAAATTTGAGATGAATTGGGGTGGTGGTCCGCGTGCCTTCACACACTTCCCAAGACCTAACAAGCATATTTTCGAATTTAATAAAGATAGAAATCTGAAATTTTGTACAAAGGTTGTAAAAGCATTTATTTTTTTAGCTTAGTTATATTAAATACCTAACTAAAATAACTTATGGATTTTTAATTTAATTTGAATTTTTTAGGTGTAGGGTATAAATAAGTCGGTTGCATCGACTTACTGTTACTTTTACTTGTTTTTCTATGTTTTATGTTGCTCTTTTCTATGTTTTCTTTTGCTTTGAAACGTTTGATTTTTTTCTTTTTTTTGAACTTCTGAATTCTGATAATAAATTTTAAATATGTCATCTATCCATCATTAACAAAAACAAATTTCAAATTATTATCACATTTTACAACCCACAATAATTTCATCTCAATTTCCACGAATTGATCGTTTAATTATGATTTTTTAAATGTTTGAAATGACCATACAAATATGTTTGAAAATTAAATAAAAAGTACGAAAAATTTAAAAAAAGAAATTTGTTAAAAATGTTTAAAAATATTTAAAAAAAACAAAAAAAAAAGAGAAAACTTTCTTTGAAGTGGCCTTTAATCAATTGCCAACAAATTATTTTGACAAACAAATTTTTACTTTCGTTGAATTTTAATTTTTTTTAATTTTCCTTTGTGAAAACTAATACTTTTTGTTATTTTGGAGTCAACTTTTTATAGTTTTTAATTATTTTCAAAGAAGCAAACAGAAACCATATGAATATTATCAATTGATTTTAGAAAGTGAAACAAATTTAGGTAATCTGATGTAGCAAAATGTTTAAATTTTCATTTTAAATAAAAAAAGAATTAAAAAACTAAAATGCAAATGACTGAAAATAATTAACACTAAGAAAGTTTTGGTACTGATTACTATAGGATTAATAAAATTTAAAATTTTTAAAATCAAATATTATCTTACGTTTTAATATAATTTTTTTTTTTTTTTTTTTGTTTCATTTATTTATACCAATTTTAAATAATATAAGAGGTTTTTAAATAAATGTTCGTAGAGAAACTTTTTTTGATCTTCTTCACTCTTATAAAATTCTTCTGACTTCCCTTCAAATTATTTATACCCTGACTTTTCGCTTCTACATGTTCCCTACAATTACACTTTTGGCTCTATTCGAATAATTTAGAAGTCTTATAGTCAAATTTTCGAATAGTATGGAGTATATTTAATTTTTTTTTTTTAATGCATTTCTCTGCCAAATAAATATGGACACGAAATTACAAAGTCTTTGCTGTCCAGGCGTGGTTATAAATGTCGTAAGGGGGAAAAACTCTTACGACGTGTGTGGGATTCGAACCCACATTCCCTCGGTGTTTACAGCGTATTTTTCACGCTCTTGCCCACTAGGCCACCGAGGCCTCCGTATATTTTAATATATAAATAATAATAGAATAAGTTGCGGTATTGGCCGGAGTCTTTTGTTGATTCTATGAAATAAAATTAATTAAATTTTGTTTTTACGTTAATTTAATTTAATTTATAAAATAACCTGAAAAATTTAATAGAATTCTGTTAGAAATTTTTTTGACAGATCGGCATACCGAAAAGGGTTAACGCATCCTAATTAAAAATCAATTCGTCGGTCTACTTTAACAATGAATAACATTTTGACAAAATTTAAACTTATTCGGCCAAACAGTATAAATATGATCATTAACAGACTAAAATTTATTTAAAAAATTGTCGCGCCGGAACAGATTAACTAACTTCTAATAATTTGTCAAACTCTTTCTTTAAAACCATTCAAAAATAAGTCTGAAAAAAAAATGTTTAATTAATGGCCTATTCAATAAATTTTAATAGGTATTCATTTTACAAAAAAAATTGCCGCATTAAGATTTTTTAGTAATTCATATGTTTGTTCACAATTAAAAAATTGAACTTTTTCAGATATTCGAAAAAAACAAAAGAAGAAAATTTGAATATAAACAACAGAATTTATATTCTATTTTGTTGGCCCACATATAAATTGTGTATAAATATTCCATATAGCGGTACGCAAAAAATCTTTAGAAAAAGTTATTTAAAACGCTTATAGTTCTAGATATAATTTAAGGCATGCTAGTATAGCCCTCAAAACCTTTGAAACAAATTAAAGCTACAATTAACAATCGTTTTTGTAATACTGAATTCTCACTGATTTGTTGGTGCATTTCAAATTTTCTGTCCCCTTTTGTAAAGGTAAAAAAATTTGGAATATTATAATTTTAAGGTTTTATTTCACCATTGTTCACAAGGTGTCATGTTTCAGTTTAGGGAAAATAACAAATTTTTCTCATACACCTTTTTTCTCATACCGATAGGAACAGAAAATTGTGATGTCATTATATTTTTGAATAAAAACATTTAGTGGAACCTAAAGTTATAAGCTACATAGGCTACATAGCTTGTAAGCAGGCAGGGCTATATAAAAAAATATTTTTATAATAAAATCTAATATCCATGATTAAAATTACATTACATTATCCAAAACAGTATTGAAACAAATATGTGTACTTAACCAGAGGGGGGCGAAATAAAACTAAATCCATTGTAATTTACAAAATTCAAATTTTTTAAGTTGTGTGATTTTTGGTTAAAAATTTCCAACTTGTTAACTTTAATTAGTACCAAAAATTTTAAGCAAGAATATTACAATATAATATAACAGAAACAGTAAATAAAAAAACAAAAATTAATACAACAACAAAAAAATGTTCTTTTATCATTTTATTTATTTTCTTCATCTGGACATATTCAATAAGTGATAATAATCGTTACCGCAGCACTATCAAATTACAAAATAAAAAAAAATATGACAGGAGGGAACAGAATAAAAATAAAATAAAGCATAAACTTCCCATCGCTATAGTATTGTATTATTGGTATATGCAAGCAGTTGACTAAAATAAAAAGAAAGATGACATCTGATGATATTATGGCAGAAAATTAAATTTTCCGCTAAATTAATACCAAGAAAATTAAATTTTTTTGTTTGTTGTATAATATAATATAAAGAGGTTTTTTTTTTTTTATATAATTAATACAATTTCATTTGTACGGTTTTTTTCCCAACAATTAAATACAGTAGAAAAATAAAAGAATAATTATAAAAATGAGTCTACGGAATCTCGGTATTGATTTATTTATGTTCATATTCAATGCATAAAAAATATATATACATCATTCTATATAAATTTTAAGAGCAATAAAAAAAATATTGATATCAATAAAAATTTTGGTCAAAAAACAAAAAATATATAAAATTTCATATACATATGTATCAAAATATGCGTTTATAATGTTATAAAGTTAAAGAATGTATGTATTCAGTTTATTACACAGATAAACCGCATCCTATATATCATAAATAAGTGTCATAAAATACACATAATGAGAATTCATAAAAGCATGATCATATAAAACCATGGCCCTGATTTCGATAGTCATATCACTTTAATTTTTTATGAAAAACAAAATTTTTTCGATAGTCATAAAAATTGAAAAAAATCATAAAAAATTAAAAGAAACTGATTTTGATAGTCATTTTTTATGAATATACTCATTTAAAACGTCAAATTTTCTCAATTTTCTTGAAATTGTTAAATGAGTGCTTTTAAAAATGGATTTAGGAAAAAATGATGAAGTATTTTATTTATATTTATGTGAATATAGACATTTTTATAAATTATAAGTAACCTATGACTATTCGATAGCATAGGTTGCAAGAAAGTCCATTAATTTGTGAATTAGAAGTCGTTCCGACATGATTAAAAAAAGGTACTCACCGATTTTGTAGTAAAATTTAAATTTCATAAAAAAAAAAAAAAAAAGTTCAACTTTTAAGCCCGCCCCAAAAAACAGAACCCAAAAACTAAGGAACCACTTTTCGGCACTTCTTTTCTATTACAGTATTGGGAACTACGTGTTTTAACTTAATTTTTCACTTATAGCTTTTCTTTCTATAGTCAAAACCTCAAAAAAAGAAAGTGCTGCCGGTTTAAAAAAAAAAATATAAATCATTTTAATTTTAAATTCCATTTCATTTTGCCCATCGAAATCGCAAAAAATTATTAAAATGAAAAGATATTTTTCATTTTCATTTTTATGAAATGACTATCGAAATCAGGGCCCATATAAAATTAAATATATCATATAAAATTTTATAGTCTTTCTTTTAATTCAAATGCAAAAAAGGCAACAACTCTTTCTGCTCTTATTAATTTTCCATGTTATATTATATGTTTCACTCTTATAAGAAACACATATTATCTACCAAGCCGCTTATAATTTATAATAGATTATGTGTTAGCTTCTTCAAACATTTTAACACTAAGTTTTGATTACTCGACTATAGTACAACAACTGCAAGAATATGTGCGGCATCTATTATCTTTTTAAAAAATTATTTATTTATTAATTATTTTATGATACGGTAAATCACAGTTATACACTTTTTCCAGAATATATATAATATTCGAAAGAGATATGTTCATCAAATATCTTTTTTCGGAGTGTCTCATTATTCGAAATGACACATTACAAAATTTCCCTTTCGCCAAAAGATGTAAAATGACATTTTGCAATTTTGACTTCATTTAACTGTACAAAAACCAATTACTGCTATTGGATATGATTTGACCGGAGTTAAGAACCAAAACCTTCCCATTGAAAACCGATTATTTAACAACTAACCACCATAAACCAATTAAAAGAATTTCATAATATAACAATAATTTCGAACCATTTTATTATATTTTAAAGAAATTATCTTTTACCTCTCCAATGTTCAGAAATTAATTTAAAATTTAAGCTTATATTATATTGGTTGAAGTCGCTTTCAAAGTTGCAAAAATTATAACTTCTTTTAATTATTATATATTACTTAAAACCAATAAAAAATTAATTACTTAATTGTAAGTCTTTTAAATAGTATATTGTTGCTTATTGTTTGCCAAAGATTGGTATTCATCGTGTGAAAATTATTTTAAAATTATTAGATCCTTTTTCTATTATATTTAAAAAATTTCCTTAATACCTACTTGTTTTGTATTGTGCAAAGTCGTAATAGATAAGTTATCACTATATATATATCAACAGGAATGAGAAAATTCTCTTTACTGTTTCTGTAAACTTTCTAATAAAATATTAAACTAAATTGAAGATACATGATATGATATCAAAAACTAAATAAAATGATTTAAAGGTTCCCATTTAAAATAAAAACAATACAATTAACATTATTTATTAAAATATTCTGACAGGAAAAATAAAATCTGACTAATGGCGTACTGATTAAGTCGCCAGCCTTTCTTCAATCGGAGGGTCTTGTGTTCAAACCGAGGCAGATCATATTAAAAATAAGTAGTCATTTTATATCGTAATAATGTATATCGTATAATTAATAATACTAATAATAATAACTGCTACAGTGGAGTTACCTTTGGTTACATCATACAGGAAGGTATTATATACTACTGCACGTTGTAATTCACTGTTGGCCGTGACTCAGAAGTAAACAATATAATTATAATAATAATTAATACTAATACCAACAATAATAACTGGTACAGTGACAGTGGGATTGCTTTCAATTATTACCTCATGCAGGAAGATTCCATATACTACTGCATGTTTTAACTATTCGTCATTATTATCACTGATAGCGAAATAGTAGTAATAATAGACGAATTCATAGTTTCCTTAGAGTTCCATACTCAATTCAATGTTTCCGCATCCTTGTCCTATCCTCTCCTATCCCTCCTCCCTAGCAAATATACTGCGTCAGCAGTCAGGGGTTTCATCCCATTATATTGGCTAAACGGTGAGGTGGATTTTTCAGTAAGAATCTGATACTACCAAGGGGAGATTCTTTGTGTCTTTAGAAGATTTTCACCTCCCTTAGAAAAAAGCAAAAAACATTATTTCAAAAATAATCTCAAATAAACAGACAATGCGTCTACCATGAAATGAAAAAAATGAGAAATAAAAAGATTCTATATACATCTTTATTTATTATTCTAAAGTTAAAAGTTATTTATTATTATATAATTAAAATAAAAAATTACATAAAAGTGAAGTAAAAATAAAATTAAAACTAAAATTTAAATTTAAAATTTAAAAATCATACTTCACAATAGCAAGAAAAACAAAAATAAAAAAAATTCTAATAATAGCGATTGTATAGTTTTCGTTTTTGGGAGTGTTTTAATAGTGTAAAGTCAATACTAAGTTTATGTTTGTTACCCACATTAAGCAATCTATTAATAGGTTCAAATTTCCCATAATTAGTCCTATGATTATTGGTTTTGAATAAATTACAAGTGCGAAGGTGTTGAAAATTTCTAATAATAATTTTACTATAAATTAATGTAGATTTAACGTTATCCTTGACAATCTCTGCAATGAAAATAACATCAGAATCCTCACGTCTAAAACTTAATGTACACAAAATAATTAACTTAAGTCTTTGTTCATATCGTGATAAAGTAATAGGATTCGACCATGGCAAGTGGCGCAAGGCAAATCCAAGATAAAGTGGCAAGTGGAGTAAATCAAATGTAAATCTAAGTTTTTCTGTACTGCCTCAATCCCATCAATGTGTACCATATAAAACGGAGACCAAACTTGACTAGCATATTCCAAGTTCAGTCTTACGAGACAAGTGTACAACGATTTAAGAGCATAGGAATCTAAAAATTCATTTGATAAACTTTTAACAAACGCCAAAAATGAATTAGCTTTATTTGTAATATTATTATAATGAATTTTAAAGCTAAAAGAAGAATCAAAATACACACCTAAGTCTTTTATTGAGCTAACTTTAGGTAAATACCATCTAAGGTATAGTTGAAACAAATGGGTCTAGAACGATGTGTATAAGATATCAAGTAGCAAACAATTATGAACGCACCAAATGTTAAAATTTTGAAGATTATTCTGCAGAAGGATGGCATCATTTTTAGATGTAATCTTTCTAGAGATTTTCATTTCATCATCGTAAATTTTGACGCTCACAATTATAAATGATAAAAGTAACATCATTTACAGATAAAATAAAAAGTAACGGACCAAGGTGGCTACCTTGTGGAACACCGAAATTTGCCACAAAAGGTTCTACAATTACATTTTTAAATATGACGCTACAGGAGTGATCACAAAAATAAGAATATATCCACTTAAGGAAAAATTCTGGAAAGCCATATTTTTTAAGTTTTAGTAATATGATACTATGAGTGAGTGTTGTTTCAACTAGGTTTGTTACAGTAGATTTTTGTTTTATAAAACCATGTTGGTTATCAATTAAAAGATTAGATCAGTGATTAGAAATTGAAACCGTTATGATTAACTCAAATAATTTTGGAATTGAAGATAATTTGGCTATCGGACGGTAATTAGTAATATCATTTTTAGCATTTTTTTTATGAATTGGTTTGATATAGGATATTTTCGAAATAGGAGGAAAAACTCCAGAATTTAATGAATTTTTGAGTAGTAAAGTTAAAGGAGTAATGAGAATTTTAGAACACTTACTCAGAATTATGTCTGGTATACCATCAGGGCCGGAAATAGTATTATTGCCGAGTTTATTTAGATAGCTGTAAACTGTTTGTTCATTTATATTTTTATCATTAAGAGAAGTTTTTTGAAAACTTTCCATATAGGAGAAATAATTCCTCGCGAAAATAAAAACTCGCGGAAATATTTCGAATAACTAGAGGGTCATTACTTGAGACAGAATTGAAATTTATAAATGTTGGATAATTATCGCATTTACGTTTAAAGTTTATGAAATTTCAAAATTTTTTCTGATGAGATTTTAGTTTAGTTGCCATTTGATTAATGTAATTGTTATAAAGAACAGAATATTACAAAATTATTATAGTCATTATAATATCTTTAGTTTTGAGGTATTCATGCCAGACTTTGTTTTTCTTATTTCTGAGAGATCCAAGCTCCTTTGTGAACCATGGTGGGCCAAAGTTGGAAGATCTTATTTTTGAAATAGGAACAAATTGTGTAAAACCATTAAACATTATTTCATAAAATCTAATTGACATTTGATTTAGGTCTATATTATTGAATATAGGCGTGAAGTCATAGAGGTTAATTTGGTTCAATAAGTCACATAGATTAATTTGGTTTTATTAAAATTGAAACTATACGCATAATTTATGGAATTGGTTAAACTATAAGTAAAACTTATTGAAAGGTGATAAGGGTCTAACGTAACAAGCGATGACACCGAATCACAGAAGAAAAGATTATTCTAATCTGTATTAAATATTAAATCAAGTTGTTTACCCTTAAAATTAGGATATTGGAAAACCTGCTGTAAATTGTTGGTATTTAAACCATCAATAATTTGCGAATCAGTTTCATTCATTAAAAAATCGAAAACTAGAAAAGATTCTTCTTCATGATTGATTCATGTTATATTACGGAGATTAAAATCTTCACATAAAATTATCTCGTCATTAGGACCTAAATTACAGCAAATTGAATCTATTACGTTTAAAAAAGTAATATATATATAGGTATTTAAAATATTTATTATATATATTTATAATATATATTTTATATATATTAAATATCTTAAAGTCTTTTTCGTTTTTGTTGATTTTTGTCTTTTTCGTTGATTTTTTTATGGATTTATTGTAACTGTTGATTTCCTTTTAACTAAAAACGTCAATTCAAAATAAATTTTAATATTCATTAACAATAAACAAAAAATTTACGATCTACGCTTATTTCATTCATTTATTTTACACGAAAAAACAGAAATTCATTAATTAGTTCAAAGAATTGAAATTAAAATTTCAATAAAATCAAAGTTAATACTCCAATTCCGGGATGCCTTTTATTCTATAATATGTTACACAATATTATACATAATAAATAAATTAATATATCTGTAGGTACCTATATATATTATTTATTCCCGGAAAATTATTTTTAAGAGTTCTTATTTTAAATAGAAACCTACAATTAATTAAAATTTTGATCCTTAAAGGATTTTAATTGAACACAAAAAAAAAAAAACAAAAACAAAACACTTCAAAAAAAAAACTAGAACAATGTAATCAAAGTTTTGAAAAATATAAAAAATTCTTAAATAAAAAACACAGATAAAAAAAAAAAAAATAAAAACATGATTCTTTTCTTTTCGTTGTCGCTTGAGGTTACATTTACTTTACAACACTTTTCATTTTTAATCCTTTGTAACAGTGAACCAAAAAAAAAAGAATTTTTTTTTATTTACAATATTTTTGACATATTGAAAATGATTTGTGAAAGGATGCTGGGGAATCCCTACTAATGCTCTAATTATTACCAAATAAAACATTAGCATAGTATGTTTGTGCGTTTGGGTAGAAAAAAATTTTTTTTTGTTTTGTTTTTGTAAATATGAACATAAAATTCACCTAAAAGCCCTTTTACATACCTAAAGATTTTTTCATGTTTTTTTTTTAATATCAGTGCGGAAAATATTTTTAAAGGTATAATAAATTTGCCAATACGTTTTTGTGATAATGTAAAGCAGATGGAGATAGATATGTAAAAGTAAATAATATATTTTTGTTCAAGATTGAATTTAGCTGTGTGCGTTTTCCGTCTATCTGTCTGTCTGTTCGTCAACACTATAAATTATAAAATAAAGAAGCTGGGATTTGGATATTTTTACCATTTTTGCTATTGCAATTTAAGAAGTTCGATCGTGAGGATGTTTTAAATTTCATACAGCTTCTCTTTTTATATAAGAATATTTTAGTATCCAATTAAGTATGTCTGGAATTTAGTAAAAGATGATTAAGTTTTATGATAATAACTTTTGTAAAATTTACATTAGTTTGGTTTATCGGGTTCAATTAGTTGTTATACAACTCCAAAACTGACATAAATACATATATCTAGATATTTAATTACGTCAAAAATCTGAAAAATTTTCTAAAATATAATTAAGTTTCATCGAAACAGCATATAATATATTCGCGCCCTATAGTTGACTATGTCAATCATACGCCCTTCTTCGTTTATTTATTTTTTTACTTTTTTCTTTATTTTTAAAAAGTACCTTTGGGATAATTAAGACTGTAAAAAAGGGTTGAAATTCATTTTTCCTTTTTTGTGATATTATATAATATTTAATAACACTGATTAATTCTTTATATAAAATATACATATACACATATACATGTGTTAATATTAATATGTGTTACATGACAATTAGAAATGACGTTATAGGCATACACTTCAAAATATTCTATTTAAAGTTGTAAGAATGTTATTTTAAGTGAAAAATTTTGTCAAAATATAAATTTATGAATTTATAAATAAAATTAATTTTTTTTTTTTTTTTAAATTAAACTTAATAACTTTATACTTAATATACATTAACATGTACATTAATTCGCTTGACATTAATTTACTAGTAAATTTATGTGAAAACGCAAAGCATTTGGATATTTTATTTATTTAATTGTTTGCTTTATCATGAGAAACTATCTTGGGTCCTAATTTTGTGCCTAATTGTTCTATTAGATATCACCTAATACCCATTATATTAAATAGTTGTCTAAATTGCGTGCCATTTTTGATATTTCCTGTCTGGAGAATTTCGTCTTCGCCTTCAGTTAATCAAATTGGTAACGAATTTCAACTTTTAATTTTTTTAACATATGAACTAAAAAAATGTGATAATTTCCTTCACAAACAAATTATTTTAAAAATTTAATTTACTTTGTAAGACATTTAATATGACTTTCATTTGTTTCAAAAAACTAATGTATACGTTTTTAAATAAATCACTATTGTTTTCATTAGTATGCTTTAAGCCCCTTCTCTACCGTTTAAGAAGAAGTAATGAAATTTTCATCTTAGACAGGTCCCTTAAAAAAATTAATGTTGTGAAACAACTTTTTTATGTAGCCTCACTAAATATGAACTTATAGCTCTTCAAAGGCTCACAATCTTCAAATGAAAGAATATTTTTGCTGTCATCGAATATTAGATAGTTTGACTTTATCATAAAGACAAGCAGTAACTATAACAGTGCAGATACAAAATAAATGATTAATAAAACTACAAAAATTATGCCGATTGTCACTGTTTTACTGGTACTAACAAGATTTTTAATAAAACTTCAATTATTAAAATTACCAATTACAAAAAAGTATGAAAAATTCATGGATATTTGGTAAAATATTAAACGATCTTTAATTTATCCAAATAAAATTTAAAAGTAATGTCACTATTAACTTAACTCAATCTGAAATATGTTCGAACCTAATGTCATTCCCTATTCTCAAAAGTCAGTAATTTTTTCATTAATTTTAATAAATTAATTAACTGATATTGGTTATATACTATATAATATCGAAATAAAAAAAAGGGTATGGAAAAATTTCTTTTAGTAGAGTCATAAAAATTTTTTAAAATAAATTTTTAGAATTTCTTCAGAAATTCAACCTTTTTTTCCCTTCCAAAATTTTATTTTATTATGTCATAAATTTTAATTTTTGATTATTGGTTTCAATTAAAAAAGTTTACGAATCCATTATTGTATAGAAAAGAAAATACAATACAAAAACAAAATATGTTTTACTTTACGAATCTCAAAAAGATTTTGATGTCCTTCTGTAAAATTACAAAAGAATTAAACAATACCCAATTTAAAAAAAAAACTGGTAGCCATTGTTATTATGTTCTTAAAATTCTTTTCAAAAAAATTTTGAATCCTACTGCTTTTTTTATCCTTTATTTTTTTCTCCATTTTTTTTTTACTTTTCTTTCTTTTTAATTGAATTAAACACAAACTTTTAATTCAGATTTATTCAAATTTAGTTAAAAGAAGGAAATTTTTTTTTCCAATAGTTTTATATAATTTTATAATACGAAATTTTAATTTTATGATATAAGAGTAGTATAGCAGATGGTAACAAAATCCTTTAATTTATCCAAAATCCAAATGTTATTTAGTATAATTTTTAATTTAATAATTTGCAGTACTTTAAAAATAAAAGTATATTTTAAAAATTTTATTGATCCTTTTGTGTTGTTTAATAAATTTAATACGAATTTATATCTTTGTATTAGATGTCATCCTTTTTCTTATTTCATTTATTATTTTAATAATTTTATTTTAATTTTACATGGAATTTAAAATTTAAATTGGAGATCTAAAAATTGCATTTTATTCAGAGATACCAAAGAAGAGTTATTTTTAGAAAAGAAATTAGCTTCAAAAAACATACGAGTTGTTAAAAGTGCTGCAATGTGTGACACTTTAACGATATCTTAAAAATAAAAATCTCTGATACCAAAATGCAGAATAACAAGTAAATGTAACAGTAAGTCGATGCAACCGACTTATTAATACCCTACACCTGAATAATTCGAATTAAATTAACAATCCATAAGTGTTTTTGGCAGCTGCTTGAACTTCTTCCCTTTTCTGTCTTATTCAACTCGAATTTCAAGAACGTAAAAGAGGCATCCGCTTGGGATATGCTTGACACCCTTGTATAAAATTTTAAGTTTCTATCTTAATTATTTTCGGAGATTGGTAGTCCTTGGGATGTTTGTGTCAGCTACCCGAATTGCCACTCCAATTCATCGAATCCATCTCAGGAACATAAAGAAAACGTGCCAGAACACCATTCTATTAAATTTAAAGGTTCTACTTTTGTTGGTTTTGGAGATATGCTTGTTGCTCTTGTGCTCGTCCGGAAGTTTCCAAAATACGAACCCATGGTTCAAATTCTTTCAAATGTCAGTTTCCAATTTTACAGAAAAGGAAACATAACAGAACACCTTTGTACTAAAAATAAAAGTTCTATCTTTGTTGGTTGTGGAGATATACTCGTTTGCTCTGGGGCTCGTCCGGAAGCTTCCAAGATTTGAACCCATGGACCAAATCCTCACAAATTTCAGAAACATAAATCAAACATGAAGGAACACCATTCTGCCTAATTTAAAGGTTATATCTTTGTTGCATTTGGAGATAATATCATTTGCTCTGAGGCTCGTTCGGAAGCTTTCAAAATCCGAACCCAAGGACCAAATCCTCTCAAATTTCAGAGGCCTAAATCATACATGAAAGAACACCATTATGCCAAAAGTAAAGGTTATATATTTGTTGTTTTTGGAGATAATCTCATTTGCTCTGGGGCTCGTTCGGAAGCTTCCAAAATCCAAACCCATGGACCACATCCTCTTAAATTTTAGAGACATAAATCAAACTGGAAGAAACATCATTATAAAAAATTTAAAGGTTCTATCTTTATTGGTTTTGGAGATAATCTCGTTTGCTCTGGGGCTCTTTCGGAAGTTTCCAAAACCCGAACCCATGGACCAAATCTTCTCACATTTCAGAGACTTAAATAAAACATGAAAGAACACCACCCTGCCAAATTTAAAGGTTATATCTTTGTTGGTTTTGGAGATAATCTCATTTGCTCTGGTGCTCGTTCGGAAGCTTCCAAAACCAAACCCATGGACCAAATCCTCTTAAATTTCAGAGACATAAATCAAACACGAAAGAACACCATTGTACCAAATTCAAAGGTTCTACCTTTGTTCATATTGGATATAATCTCATTTGCTCTGCGGCTCGTTCGGAAGCTTCCAAAATTCGAATCCACGGTTCAAATTCTTTCAAATTTAAACCCATGGCCAAATCCTCTCAAATTTCAGAGACTTAAATCAAACATGAAAAAACACCATTCGGCCAAATTTAAAGGTTATATATATTTGTTGTTTTTGGAGATAATCTCATTTGCTCTGGGGCTCGTTGGGAAGCTTCCAAAATCCAAACCCATGCACCACATCCTCTTAAATTTTAGAGACATAAATCAAACTGGAAGAAACATCATTATAAAAAATTTAAAGGTTCTATCTTTATTGGTTTTGGAGATAATCTCGTTTGCTCTGGGGCTCGTTCGGAAGTTTCCAAAACCCGAACCCATGGACCAAATCTTCTCACATTTCAGAGACTTAAATAAAACATGAAAGAACACCACCCTGCCAAATTTAAAGGTTATATCTTTGTTGGTTTTGGAGATAATCTCATTTGCTCTGGTGCTCGTTAGGAAGCTTCCAAATCCAAACCCATGGACCAAATTCTCCTAAATTTCAGAGGCCTAAATCATACATGAAAGAACACCATTCTGCCAAAAGTAAAGGTTATATCTTTATTGGTTTTGGAGATAATCTCATTTGCTCTGGGGCTCGTTCGGAAGCTTCCAAATCCAAAACCCATGGACCAAATCCTCTTAAATTTCAGAGACATAAATCGAATGGGAAGGAACATCATTGTACAAAATTTAAAGGTTCTATCTTTGTTGGTTTTGGAAATAATCTCATTTGCTCTGGTGCTCGTTCGGAAGCTTCCAAAACCCAAACCCATGGACCAAATCCTCTTAAATTTCAGAGACATAAATCGAACGGGAAGAAACATCATTGTACAAAATTTGAAGGTTCTATCTTTGTTGCTTTTGGAGATAATCTCGTTTGCAGAGATTATCTCCAAAAGCCGGAATCATTCGGAAGCTTCCAGAATCCGAACCCATGGACGGATTTTGTCCAGATTCGAGCTTAGCCTTTCTTTCGTAATTAGTAACCTACTATATAAATTTCATCAAGATAGCATCATTATTTTTTGAGTTATCGTGCGTACGGACGGACGGACGGACGGACGGACGGACATCGCTAAATCGACTCCGGCGGTGATCCTGATTCAGAATATATATACATGTCTATACCTAACTCGCTTCCTTTTGGTGGTTACAAACACCATACCAAAGTTAATATACCCTATACTTTAGGTGTAGGGTATAAAAATATTCAAAAAATGAAAAATCTTTTTATATAAATATTTCGAATCTGAAAATCTAAAAAATAATTTAGATTAAATACTTTCGAAGGACATAAAATAATTATCAGAAAAATAAATCATGAGAATGATTCATATTTGAATAGACTTCAGTATCTGAAATCATTAGTTTCACTAATCCGTTGATTACGCGACTACAGCTATTATACAAATCTATGACACACATATTGTATTTATACAAGATTGATTTTATTATATACCACGATATGATATTAATTATAGGATATGTTTTATTTAATTATATTTATATATAATATTATAAGAAAAATCTTATTTTTCATTAATTTATTTTATTAATTTAAATGGATCAGCCAGGGTTTGAATCTAAGGCCTTTCAAATGAGATGCCGGTGTCTTAAACATTACATCATTAGATGTATTATTGTATAATAGAAACAAAAATTTTTTTTTATTATTATACCCTACACCTAAAGTATAGGGTATATTAACTTTGGTATGGTGTTTGTAACCACCAAAAGGAAGCGAGTTAGGTATAGACATGTATATATATTCTGAATCAGGATCACCGCCGGAGTCGATTTAGCGATGTCCGTCCGTCCGTCCGTCCGTACGCACGATAACTCAAAAAATAATGATGCTATCTTGATGAAATTTATATAGTAGGTTACTAATTACGAAAGAAAGGCTAAGTTCGAATCTGGACAAAATCCGTCCATGGGTTCGGATTCTGGAAGCTTCCGAATGATTCCGGGCTTTTGGAGATAATCTCCGCAAACGAGATTATCTCCAAAAGCAACAAAGATAGAACCTTCAAATTTTGTACAATAATGTTTCTTCCCGTTCGATTTATGTCTCTGAAATTTAAGAGGATTTGGTCCATGGGTTTGGGTTTTGGAAGCTTCCGAACGAGCACCAGAGCAAATGAGATTATTTCCAAAACCAACAAAGATAGAACCTTTAAATTTTGTACAATGATGTTCCTTCCCGTTCGATTTATGTCTCTGAAATTTAAGAGGATTTGGTCCATGGGTTTGGATTTGGAAGCTTCCGAACGAGCCCCAGAGCAAATGAGATTATCTCCAAAACCAATAAAGATATAACCTTTACTTTTGGCAGAATGGTGTTCTTTCATGTATGATTTAGGCCTCTGAAATTTAAGAGGATTTGGTCCATGGGTTTGGATTTGGAAGCTTCCGAACGAGCACCAGAGCAAATAAGATTATCTCCAAAACCAACAAAGATATAACCTTTAAATTTGGCAGGGTGGTGTTCTTTCATGTTTTATTTAAGTCTCTGAAATGTGAGAAGATTTGGTCCATGGGTTTGGTTTTGGAAACTTCCGAACGAGCCCCAGAGCAAACGAGATTATCTCCAAAACCAATAAAGATAGAACCTTTAAATTTTTTATAATGATGTTTCTTCCAGTTTGATTTATGTCTCTAAAATTTAAGAGGATGTGGTCCATGGGTTTGGATTTTGGAAGCTTCCGAACGAGCCCCAGAGCAAATGAGATTATTTCCAAAAACAACAAATATATATAACCTTTAAATTTGGCCGAATGGTGTTTTTTCATGTTTGATTTAAGTCTCTGAAATTTGAGAGGATTTGGCCATGGGTTTAAATTTGAAAGAATTTGAACCGTGGATTCGAATTTTGGAAGCTTCCGAACGAGCCGCAGAGCAAATGAGATTATATCCAATACGAACAAAGGTAGAACCTTTGAATTTGGTACAATGGTGTTCTTTCGTGTTTGATTTATGTCTCTGAAATTTAAGAGGATTTGGTCCATGGGTTTGGTTTTGGAAACTTCCAAACGAGCCCCAGAGCAAACGAGATTATCTCCAAAACCAATAAAGATAGAACCTTTAAATTTTTTATAATGATGTTTCTTCCAGTTTGATTTATGTCTCTAAAATTTAAGAGGATGTGGTCCATGGGTTTGGATTTTGGAAGCTTCCGAACGAGCCCCAGAACAAATGAGATTATCTCCAAAAACAACAAATATATATAACCTTAACTTTTGGCATAATGGTGTTCTTTCATGTATGATTTAGGCCTCTGAAATTTGAGAGGATTTGGTCCTTGGGTTCGGATTTTGAAAGCTTCCGAACGAGCCTCAGAGCAAATGATATTATCTCCAAACGCAACAAAGATATAACCTTTAAATTAGGCAGAATGGTGTTCCTTCATGTTTGATTTATGTTTCTGAAATTTGTGGGGATTTGGTCCATGGGTTCAAATCTTGGAAGCTTCCGGACGAGCCCCAGAGCAAACGAGTATATCTCCACAACCAACAAAGATAGAACTTTTATTTTTAGTACAAAGGTGTTCTGTTATGTTTCCTTTTCTGTAAAATTGGAAACTGACATTTGAAAGAATTTGAACCATGAGTTCGTATTTAGGAAATTTCCGGACGAGCACAAGAGCAACGAGCATATCTCCAAAACCAACAAAAATAGAACCTTTAAATTTAATAGAATGGTGTTCTGGCAAGTTTTCTTTATGTTCCTGAGATGGATTCGATGAATTGGAGTGGCAATTCGGGTAGCTGACACAAACATCCCAAGGACTACCAATCTTCGAAAATAATTAAGATAGAAACTTAAAATTTTATACAAGGGTGTCAAGCATATCCCAAGCGGATGCCTCTTTTACGTTCTTGAAATTCGAGTTGAATAAGACAGAAAAGGGAAGAAGTTCAAGCAGCTGCCAAAAACACTTATGGATTGTTAATTTAATTCGAATTATTCAGGTGTAGGGTATTAATAAGTCGGTTGCATCGACTTACTGTTACATTTACTTGTTTTTGTTTTGTTTTAACGCCCAAAAACAAAAATTAGCCCATCCCCGTCACTATTCATTATGAACTAACCCTAAAAAAAAATGTACTTAATCCCAAAAAAATAATGAATAATTTTTAGTGTTTATAGTTCATATGAAGTAACCGCCAAAAAACAAGAATTAATCCCCAAGTTAAATTTTAGCAAAACTAATAGGGATTTGTTTATTCTGGTTTTGGGTGTTAGTGACTTGATAATTAGTTCATAACGCCAAAAAATTGTTAAAAGAAAATTTTTGTAATAAATCTTGTGTCAAAACATTTTTTTTTAGTCAAAATTTCGATATTTTTCCAAAAAAAAAACAATTTTTTCATTCTAAATTTTTCCAAAAATACTTTTGCTTTTTTTTTTCAAGAAAACAGGATGAACGTTATATTTGTTACTAATAACTCTACGAAATCAAGATATCATTTTGAAACGTTATTGCATATAAAGTCCTTGGCTTTGATTAAATAAAAATATTAAATTTATAATATTAAATAAAATTCATAAATTTTAAATTTAAAACAGAAAAATAACAGTCCTACATAATAAATTTTTTTAAAACGATTAAATAATTCAAATTATTTTTTATAAAAAGGATTCTATTGCAAACTTTTAAAATGACTTTAAAAACTCTTTATTTAAAATATTCGAAGTATTTTATTTACTTCATTCAGAAATTCACTGGAATATTTATTTTTAAATTTCTTTTAAATTTCTCAATAACAAAATCCTTCATTGTAGTAAATATGACAATCAGTCAGAAATGATATGTTGTTAAAATGATTTATTTTTGTATATGCGTGTCTCTGTATAAAAAATATATATATGTATGTCTGTTAAAGTATCTTTATAGTTCTATAATAGTATGTACTTCACTCTTCTTAAAAATTTTTAAGTTTTATCCAACAGTAATTTAAAAAGATTTTATGTCGTAAGTCAGTCATAACAGACACGTTTCTATTACTTTTCGTTTTTTTTTTTTTTTTGAAGAAAAAAAAACAAAACGTTCTAACAACAAATTAAAAGCGCTGTTATGAGATTTAAAGAAATTTCAACTCCTACCAATGAAACTACAAAACTTTTCTAAAACTTCAGAAAAAAAAAAATTTTATAATTCAAAGAGTTATGATACAGATATTGATGTGTGTGTGTGTGTCTACGTTTCTTTAAACATACCGCAAGGGATAAACTTTAACAATAAGCTGCTGTTAACTTTTACTCTTTATAGTCTTAAATAGAACGACTTGTTTTTTTTTTTATGGAACTGAACAGCATTGAATTTTAATGGAGTTAAATCGAATCTTAATAGTGAAAAAAGAAAATTCATGCGAAATTTAACTTACAAAAATTCTCATCATTATTTTAGTCTCATAATATTTCTGCATTGCATCAAGTGTTTTAAAAATGTTAGACAGTTTTTTGATTTTAAAATGTTTATAATAACTATATTTTAAGTTTGTTAGACTTTGGAAAAAAACGAGAAAGTGCAGAGTCCAGTAGAATTGACTGTGTCAACTCTGAGATACTCGTATGAACATGATATATGACAGCGACTCGAACCTATTGTTGTCCACATTTTACAAAAATTATTGCCATAAATCTTGATCATCTATTACAAAACTTCAGATGCCTAGCTCAATTATGTTCCAATATAAGAACTATTCCCGAACCTTACTGCTCAACCTAATTTGCTGGCATGTAGCTTCTTTCTCACGAAATTTCAGATATCTAGCTTCAATAGCCACTGAGTTATTTTCATTTAAAAAGCGAAATTGTATACATCAGCATAACCACATTTTGCAGAAGTTATTGATCATCTTTTGTAAGATTTCCGATAGCTAGCTTCATTAAATTCCAAGATATTCAAAAGCCTGAACCTGTTGGGTTGGAACTTGAACATTTTTTAGAAAATGTCAGATGTTTAGTTTTATTAAGTACCAAGTTATGGGGATATAAATTAAATGCTTATATAAAGAAAAAAGTTATACGGCACTTCCCAGAATCTGCTATTCTAGACCAACCAAATTTTACAAAAGTTCTTGGGATACAACAGACATATTATTTTGACAAAATTTCAGATACCTAGCTTCAACACGCACAAAGAAATTTGCATATATAGAAAGAAGTTGTATGGTAGCTACTCAAACTCGCTAGTTGCTTGAATTTAATATCGAAACTAACAATTTTACAAAAATGACGTAAAAACATTTCAGATCCTGACTCTTTAATTTTTTGAGTTATCGTGGGGACGGACAAACGGCTTGACAGATGTACGTGGCTTAATCGACTATGAATTCAATTCAGATCCTACTCATACACTTGAGCCTATATTTAGAACGATTCCTTTAAGGTAATGGCAAATTTTAATATACTCTTGAACACACGTTCATACGGTAAATTTGTATATTAAAACTGTCTAATAATATATGAGTATTTAGCAGACTATTTATATGAACAAGGATGTTTTTTTATACCCGTACGATAAGTATCGGGTATAATAAAATTGCTCCTCTGTTTGTAACACCTCGAAATAAGCGAACTAGATATACCTTCAAAGGTATGGATCTGATCAGAACCAAATTCTGAGTCGATTAAGCCATGTCCGTCCGTCCGACCGTCAGCAAGCTAACACAAAAACTAAGAAAGCTAGAATCTTGAAATTTACACAAAATATTCTGGGAGCAATTTGTAGATTCCCTATTTTTTTTGATTGACTTCCGACCAAAACTTCGGGTCGACCAAACAAACGGTTCGGAAGCTACTTCTTCTAAACGGTTTAAGTTGGAAACTTGACAGAAGTTAGATCTTAGAAAATAAGTATGAATTTGGGAGCTGTAAGGGGTCAAAAACTGAAAATTTCCTATTTTTAAACACCTGTAACTTGAACACCTGTTAAAATTTTTTTGAAGTAATACATAAAAATTAAAGTTTCAACATTATACTCTTATTTTTGTTAACAACTTTTTTTAATAATATAGGGTTACTTTATAATTGACGAAAGTGTTACTTGATTTTTTCAAATTTTCTAACAAATTTCTTTAACGAATTTTTTCCATTTTGTTTTACTCGATAATTTGAAATTGTTGAGGATATAATGCGTAGTACAAAACAATGTAAATAAATAAACAACATAACGGTTGCTTGAAGAATTTTTATTTATATGATATTGATATACATACATACTTATATAATATCATGTTTATTTACATATCGTATATGTTACTGATGAATGAATTATAAGAGTATAGATGTATATTATATAACTCCGTATTTACATACATATACATATGTATTTTATTGTTCTTATAAGAAATTATTCTATGAATGGAAATATTTTTAAAGAAATATTGCAATGTATGGCGATATACTTATAACAATATAAATATACTATATACGCATTAATATAATATAATATTTAATATTATATTTACTATTTTGTACTAAGTAAATTTAATATACATTTACCGCTTAGTATTAAATGGTACTGTAGAATATTTGCAAAAGTTTTCGATTGATAATCGTTATGTGGAAGGTTAGAATCTGCTTTTGAAGAATGTATAAACATATAGTTTGAATACCCATAGTTCTAGAAATTATAAAATTCACCCAAATTATTTTAAAATACTAAAATATTAAAAAAATAATATTGTAAGCAGAGTGACAGGCTGTGAACATACTAACGGTTCGTACGGGTATCTAAGAGTTGACAAGGCAACTGTATTCTTTCTCGTTTTTAAATAAAAATAAAATTTTAGAATTACAAATTATCAGTTACCATAAGTTAATTAAGAATTCTACACTCATTTTTATTAAATTTTTTATTAAATTTTATATAAATAACCTTTTACTTTTAGTAACCAGAGTAATCCTTAACAAATCTGCTCTTGTTTTGTATTTTATCAATCTCTTGTCTTGTTTATAAATATTTTCTCAATCTCTGGCTATTCAAAATCATGAATTTCTTTTCAAGATATTGTTTTCTAAAAAAGTAAAATTATCTTTTCTTACTTTTAAATAAATGAAACTAGAATTTATAGCTAAAAAATACATTTATTTAGAATCCAGTGAAAAGTCTTTTAAAAATCTGTTATTCTTTATATAAAAAAAAAGTATAATTAGAAAGCCATCCATTTATTTTTGAACCACCTTGTAGTTAAAAACTTAACTTTTAATTTTATTTCCAATAATATAAAATTTCCATGTTATTTTTCAAAGTTACATTCAGTCAGTTTAAATTCTCATAAAACCAAGTTATCACGAATTTAACTGAGCATTCTTAAGAATGAGACGAAATTTATAAAATAATGATGAATTTTTTAATAAAAAAAGTTACAAAACCTAAAAGTGAATTCCTTAAGAAACAGATTAAAATTTCTAAGATTAAAATTTTTAATATATTTTACTTAAATTTGACAGAGTATCATTTTTATTTAGAATTTTTTGTAAATCAAAAATTTTAGACACAATGTGGATAAAAGAATTTGAGGGTAGATGGGAATCATTATAATCATTGGCACTACAGAGGAATGGAACGCGCATGAGTCCTCTATGAACATATGGGACTTCAACTCACCAAATACCACCTTCTTTTTTTGACCAAACAATAAGACTATACCACCTTTGGTACTCATGTATACTGCCTATGGTTAAGGGAAGTTAAGTTTACGGAATGAAAATTGATTTCAAATTGATAGACATATTGTGAACAAAGTTGTAAATGTTTATCTCAAATCTTTGAACGATGTAATGCTATCTAATTTTAAGGAACACATGAGGTGAAAGATGGTTCCAAATTCGCAATGTTCGCACCACAAACTAGTTTCCATAAGCCGAATTATGCCATCTGGAAATTTTAACTATATAGAATATGTAGCAGAACCTCTCCTTGTTTCTATTTGATGTTTTAAATGGAGTCATCAAACTTTTAGTCTCGTCAGAACAAGTACCCACTTCTATAAGGTATCTATAAAACTAAGTAAATGTTCCTGTCAGATGGTGAAGACCAAGTTGGAAAAAGCGTTGAGGTGACATTAGAAGTAATTATTAGACGAATTGCTCTGTTCTGTCAATTTCGAAAGCATACAATTGTATCCATTTTATAATTATAAGTAATGAAAAAATTGTATCCATTTTATAATAATGACTAATGAGTAATAAAAATTCACAATTTCGATTTTAGGGCTTCTTTCTGTTATTTCAATTTTTTTTTCTTATCGAGCTATAGCTCGATGTCAGCTATAACCTTTCCACACATAATATCTCTATCATAATCTTTATAACATATCACAATCTTTAACAAACCCTTTCCAATTTCTAATGTACTAAGTATATACTAGAGCGAAATTTTTAATATTATTTAACCATCGCATTCATGTCCTATATCTTGTACTTCTTATATTACTAATTTTCCTCATTCTAATCATCATATATATGTGTAACCCATTGTAATCAATTTGTGTCTTGATAAATCGAACAAAATCTTCTTGTTTAGATAATTAATTCAATTAGTTTACTATCATTTTTTCTAATATATTCGCCGTCCTCTAGTCTACTACAACTGGTTAAATTACAGTTTTAATAAATATGATCTTTGTTTGCTTTGTTTTGATAGCAAAATTGGATCTATCGTATAAAAAACCTAACTTTTTGTCATAAATCAATTATCATTTTGACACATGACGTATCGAATTTTTTTTTTTCTTTTTTTTTTGATTTTTTTAGTGATGTTTCCAGTTGGGGAAATGCTGAATGATCTCAAAAATTGTAGAAATGAAGAAATGGTTTTAAGATTTAGCTAATAAAAGTAAAAAGAAAATAATTAAATTTCTTAAAGGTTTTGAACTATTAAAAATTTCCCAAAAACTGAAAACATCTCTACATCTCTAAATATCCTTTCGAAGTCTTCTTTATTTTCTATATGTTTCAAAGTATACAATATAAACTCTTTAAATATTCGCATAATAAAGATTTAGTTGAAAAATTTCATTTTAAAAATTTTTTTTCTGTAGAATTTAATATTCAAACTTTTTCCCGCGTAGATTCCCATCTACCCGCATTCAAATAAAAAAAAAATGTTTATTCACTTTTGCTATTTTATGCACTATTTCTATCTTTTTTTTTTTATATTTACAATATCTAATTATAATTTTTAAGCAAAATATTTGCTCTAAATTCAAACAAAGGCGAATCTTTTGATACTAGACAAACAATGGATATGCATTAGTTGATGAAAATATTTAATTCTTTTCAAACAAAAAAAAAAAATAATCAACTATACACAATAATATGCTTTTCAAAAATTTTCATTTTAATTTTTATAAATGAATTTATTTATTTCATTATTAAATTATTTAAAATCGTGATTTAAAAAATTTTGTTTGTTCTTTAGAAAAGATGTGCTTAAATACAGAATGAAAATATCATTCATTATCTAGTGGTGTTCTTTTAAATAATACTAAAATCTAAAACGTAAGACGAATAAATATTATAAATGAAACTACATTTTATCAAACATAGGCAAAGATCAGTAAAATATAATTATGCTCCTCAAAGCATTTTAGCACATTTTCAAAAAAAATTTGGAGATAATGTGCCTATTAGTTTCACTCTGTCCGTCCATCCGTATGTTGGTTTAAAAAACTTCTACACCGTTAAAGATAAAGCATTGAAATTTTGATCGTAAATTTTCAAGATCTCATAAAACAAATTAATATTGTTGAACAACTTTTTTAAATAGCCCCATTCATT
The DNA here is from genome assembly GCA_947095535.1 of Poecilobothrus nobilitatus. Lineage (NCBI taxonomy): Eukaryota > Metazoa > Arthropoda > Insecta > Diptera > Dolichopodidae > Poecilobothrus > Poecilobothrus nobilitatus. The sequence goes on along the minus strand of OX352772.1, from coordinate 55,191,536 downwards.
ACGGATCTACACACCCTCAAACTTTGAAATAACTTAATTTTTAAATGTGCATATCTCAAGTTACGTTTAACATTTTTTCGATACAAAAACGCCATTTGGCTATTCTTTTTTTACCTTTACAAATCAATATCAAAATTATACACTTATTTTAAATTTAGTATTTAAATTTACCGTTATGTGAAAACAAAATTTTGCATAATTTTTCTTCCTTCATAAGTACGGAAGTCCGGCACGCTTTTGGTTAGGGACTTTTTGAGAGAAAAAATAACTTTTAGAATTAATACAAGTTTCCTTAGACAATTTATTTTGAGCTATTAATGCTCAAAAATTGATAATTTGCTATTTTTAGACATGTGTAATCTAGGCCCCTATACAAACTTTTCATCTGTAAGACATAAAAATTAAAGCTCCAGTAACATTAACATGTTTAGTTATATAGGGTTATAGAGTTACAGCCCCTTAAAATTACAGAAAATCCCTATTTTCAAATGTATATATAAGGCAAAAATGAAAGCTTTATTATTTTACATGTTAATGTAAAATTTAAAATTTAATAAAGTGTCTCTTTATTATTCAAACAACAAAAGAAACTGAATATTTTATAAAACGAGGAAGAATACAGTTGCCTTTGTCAACTCTTAGATACCCGTACGAACCGTTATTATGTTCACAGCCTGTCACTCTGCTCACAATATTATTTTTTTAATATTTTAGTACTTTAAAATAATTTGGGTGAATTTTATAATTTCTAGAACTATGGGTTGTACATATATTCAAACTATATGTTTATATGTACATTCTTCGAAAGCAGATTCTAACCTTTCACATAACGATTATCAATCCAAAACTTTTTCAAATATTCTATAGTACCATTTAATACTAAGCGGTAAATGTATATTAAATTTACTTAGTACAAAATAATAAATATAATTTTAAATATTATATTATATTATATTTAAATATTCCATTGACAGAATAATTTCTTATAAGTACAATAAAATACATATATGTATGTAAATACGGCGCTATATAATATACATCTATACTCTTATCATTCATTCCCTAGTGACATATACGATATGTAAATAAACATGATATTATATAAGTATGTATATATATCAATATCATATAAATAAAAATTCTTCAAGCAACCGTTATGTTGTTTATTTATTTACATTTTTTTGTACTACGCATTATATCCTCAACAATTTCAAATTATCGAGTAAAACAAAATGCAAAAAATTCGTTAAAGAAATTTGTTAGAAAATTTGAAAAAATCAAGTAACACTTTCGTCAATTATAAAGTAACCCTATATTATTAAAAAAAGTTGTTAACAGAAATAAGAGTATAATGTTGAAGCTTTAATTTTTGTGTATTACTTCAAAAAAATTTTAACAGGTGTTCAAGTTACAGGGGTTTAAAAATAAGAAATTTTCAGTTTTTGACCCCTTACAGCTCCTAAACGGGGAGTGACACAAAAAAAATTTCTGAAATGACTCATACTTATTTTCTAAGATCTAACTTCTGTCAAAATTTCAAGAGTTTCGTATAACGGTAAATTAAGACACCGTATGCCACAAATGTATATTTATTGTATATATACTTTTAAAGCTAATGAAAGTAGTAATCGTTTGGCGTTTTCAAAATGAAGATATATCTTATATAACTTGTGCTATAACAATTTAAATATAGAGCTTTTTTGAACCTTTGGGGAGCTGTAGCTCCGTAACGGGTGGGGCTACATAAAAAAGTTATTAAAAACAAAATTAATATTTTTATGAGATCTATTAGCAGTTAAAATTTCGGGATCTAAAAGTTAGGTGTTCGAGAGCTACCCTAAGTTTTGATCCAAAACAAACCAAAAAAAATAGGGAACCTACAAATTACTCCCAGAATATTTTGTGTAAATTGCAAGATTCTAGCTTTCTTAGTTTTTGAGTTAGCGTGCTGACGGACGGACGGACGGACATGGCTCAAAAGTCTTAGAATTTTTTTCTGATCCGATCCATAGCTTTGAAGTATATCTAGCTCGCTTATTTCGAGGTGTTACAAACGGAGGAGTAATTGTATTATACCCGATCCTATCGTACGGGTATAAAGATATTATAGTTTAGTTAAATTTGCATTGTGGTATATTACGCTCTATAACTTTGAAGTTTCTTAGTTCTAAAAATATAAGCCAACAACTATTTTATTATATGACTCCTTATTTTCTAATTTCTATTGCACTTGACGGGTAAAGTTACTTGGATTGGATTCATATTTCTTTTGAAAGACAAGGTTAGTTGTTGTAATTTTTCCTACTTGCTCCTTTTTTTGTAGTCAGATACCTTATTAAACCATTATAGTGGTTTTAATGGTGAGTGGTATCATAACAAAGTCTGTTTGTCAAGGTGAATTGTTGAATATTCTCATTTGCCCCTTTTTATACCCTACACATTAAGTATAGGGTAAATTAACTTTGGTATGGTGTTTGTAACCACCAAAAGGAAGCGAGTTAGGTATAGACATGTATATATATTCTGAATCAGGATCACCTCCTGAGTCGATTTACCGATGTCCGTCCGTCCGTCCGTACGCACGATAACTCAAAAAATAATGATGCTTTCTTGATGAAGTTTATACTGTAGGTTAACAAAGACTAAAGAAAGACGGGGATTGCAAATGGGTCAAATAGGATGATGCGTTCGGGTACCTCCCATACAACTCCCAAAACCGAATACGAATATCTTCGAAATTAATAAAGATAGAAACTTAAAATTTTGTACGAGGCTGTGTTTTCCGGAATCCTTGATATCTCTAAAATTTGAGATGAATTGAAGGAGCTGTTCGGGTACCTCTAATACAACTTCCAAAACCGAACAAGCATATCTTCAAATTAATAAAGATAGGAACTTCAAATTTGATACGAGTGTGCTGTTTCCTAAATCCCTAATTTGCCTAAAATTTGAGATGAATTGGAGTGATCGTTCGGGTACCTCCCATACAACTCCCAAAACCGAACAAGCATGTTTTCGAAATTAATAAAGATAGAAACTGCAAATTTGTTACCACGGTGTTATTTCCTGAATCCCTGATTTGCCTAAAATTTCAGATGAATTGGAATGGTTGTTCGGGTATCTCCCACACAGCTCCCAAGACCGAAAAAGCATATCTTCGAAATTAATAAATATAAAAACTTGAAATTTGATATAAGAGTATTCTACCCTGTTCTGATGATGTCTCTAAAATTTGAGATGAATTGCGGTGGTGGTCCGGGTGCCTTCACACACTTCCCAAGACCTTACAAGCATATCTTCGAATTTAATAAAGATAGAAATCTGAAATTTTGTACAAAGGCTGTAAACGCATTTATTTTTTTAGCTTAGTTATATTAAATACCTAACTAAAATAACTTATGAATTTTTAATTTAATTTGAATTTTTTAGGTGTAGGGTATAAATAAGTCGGTTGCATCGACTTACTGTTACTTTTACTTGTTTTTATGGTCAGTTAGTTCTATATAGTCTTTAGCATTTTTAATTGTGAAAAATTTCAGATGTTGGTATATTATTGGGCCCTTTTGTTCAGATACCTCTCTTTATTCTAACACTTTTCAAGATAATCAAATTTATTTTTTAGGTAACAAAATTTAAAACAAAAGTAGGGCAAATTCTCAAAAAAAAAATTCATTCAAAGAAAATTGATTGACTAATCTGTATTAGAGTAAAAGGGTACTTTTAAATGGTAGCAGGTTCTTTTAAAATTTATGGTTTATCGTTATTTGATATTTAAATCCAGATTTAAATTTAAAAATAATAATTTTAAATTTTACTCTCATAATCTTCTTAATAAAAGTAAAAAAAAAATCTCTAACTTTTAAAATAATAATAATTTAATGAATATTACTTTTAAAAAACTCATAAAAATTTTTAAAATTAAATTTTTTGCTTTTTTTTTTTTTTGTTTTTTAATCCAAACGGAAAACATGAACAATCAATTTGGAAAATGTTCTTCCTGTTTACAATTAATCATAAAATCCAACCTTTTTGACAAAAAGGTATACCACTAATGGAAAATTTTGTACATATTATTTTTTATTTTTTTTTGCCTTAAGAATTTATTTTATGATCTGTCCTGTAAATTTCTTAAATAAATTTAAAAAAAAAATTTTTTTTTCAATCAGAATTTTCCGTTCTACCAGTATTTTAAATTTCATAATATGGGTAATAAGAAAATATCCAACCATATTTTTCAATTATTCATTATAATTCTTTTTTTTTTTTTACTTCTTTTGTAAAATTTGTATAATTAATAAACAGAGTAAAACTGAGATAATTTAACATATAAAATTTTTGATCAATGATAATAATTTCTTTTAAAAGAAGAAACTTTTAAGGGATAATATGAATGCAGCATAAATAGTTAATTTAGGTAGGCATGTAATTTTTTTTTAAGTTCTTCCAGTTTCCAATATATGTGGAGACTTATATGAAATTTTCATATATTTTTTTTTTTTATTTTAATAAATTGGCATCTGACTCCTTTTCTATTTATCATGTCCGAAAATTCTGTAAAATGAAATCAAAAACTCAAGTTTTTTATGGTTTAGAGTTGTTAGATGCCAATTTATTGCCTCATCTTGCCTTCAGACAAAAAATTACCTATACGTAAGGGTATACCCAGCGGTACATAAAAGTGACATTAATTAAGAAATATCCATATATCATTTAAATCTAACATTAATTTATTTTAATATATTTTTTCTGCAAAAAAAAAACAAAAAAAAAAGATCTAATTAAATTATTTTACTAAAAGTCGCAGATTATCTCCACTAACGGAGCTTTATAAGCCAGATGTGGCGTTAATTCATGTTTGGTACTAGTACTAATTATGTTCGTGCTGGAATAATGGCTTCAAAACCAGTAATTGTACAAATAAATAAACAAATGCCTAGAACATTTGGTGATTCAATTATTCATTTGTCACATTTTGATGCTGCTATTAATATTAATGAACCATTACTTCAATATGGTGATAAAAAAATTAGTCATGTTGAAAATAAAATTGGTAAAAAAACTTATTACCGAAAATTTTGTTGACGATGGCGCTACTTTGCAAATGGGTATTAGTTCCATACCGGATGCTGTGTTAATGCTTCATATAATCATAAAAATTTGGATATTCATTCAGAAATGTTTGCCAATGGAGTTGTTGAGTTGGTTGTAAAAGGTTGTGTTGACATTTTCTTTTTTTGTGTATACCTGTTAATTGTTTTCAGATACTTCCATGATCTGATTTGTACTCCAATTATAATTTAGCTAAGTTTAATCCTTTTTTTTTTTTTTGTGATTCTTTTGTGACCCAAAACATTGACAGGAATTAAATATAGTCTAAGGATATTAGAAGCTAAAACATTTTACCGAGCCTTTTTCGCTTTTACTAATGATCTTAATTGAAATTTTAGTCTTTCAGAACAAAAAAAAATAAAAAAATAATACACAGGTCAATTATTTACCTTACAGCCAACCCATTTTCTTTAATATTTATAATGAAACTTTTGGTTTTAGTTTATTCTGTTTTTATTTTTTTTTTTTTTGTGCCATAATAAACCTTTTAACCGCCAATGCGGATCCATAATTCAAAAAAAAAATAAAACAAAAAAAAAAACTTAAACAGAAAATTGTATAACAGAAGAAAGCATAAAAGTAATTTTATTTAAAATTATGAATAAGATTTTACATTAATAGCTTATTAATAGCCCACAATTTAAAACAACAAACAAAAAAAAATAAGAAAGAGAGAGAGAGAAAAAATATATATCCATTTTTATTTCTGCATGACAAAAAGATATATGTATTCTTTATTTTTCTGTTATTGCAAAAACAAAAAAATGAATAATTTTTTTTTTGTTCTTATTTTTTTTTTTTCATTGTTTTATAAACTGAACTGTAGTTTATCCTTTGGGTATTTTTTGGCATTTTAATAATTTATTATACAAGTATACTCTTCAGATTTGATGCAATAGCTGGACAATAATTCAATCATGTAAATTAATTTAAAAAAAAAAAATAAAAATATCCTTACGTGAAGAGTTATTATTGATTTCATTCTAAGATTCTTTTAAAATTCGCGTTTCTTTTTGTTTTACTTAAATTAAATAAAAACTTATTTAATGTTGAGTTTTGGAAACATGCTGTCATAGTAAGTAGCAACCATAGTGAAAACCATTCATACTGAGATCCATTAAAGACGTAATCGTAAAAGATCCAAAAAATTCAAAATAATAAACTGTCAATTAGTTACTAACTGTCTGAAAGAATCCAGGGGTAAAGTAAAATAAAGTATCTATAATTATAATTTAGTAGTTTTCAGCCACACCCTACGTATTATGAATTCTGTTTCAAGCTTTGAACATCAGTAACTACATATTTTTTACGATTTTTTTACTATAAAACCTATACATAATATTAATAATAAAACATAAACAACACATTTCATATTTACATTACATTAGTATGGTACCTACGATAGTCGGTAGTAGTAACAAAATGTACACAACAGAATTACAAAAAAAAACACAAAATTATAAGAAACATTTTCACTTTACTCTATATAAAACTGTATATTTTTTTTTCCTTTCGAGTCTCGACTCGACCGCAACAACTCAACTATTATTTGGCTATATGTATGTAATGTACTTTAACTTAGCATATGTATATATGTATAAAGAAAAAAATTTAAAAATTGATAAAAATCATCATTTATCACAATATGTATTGAAGTTTTAAATAATATTGATGATATTGATCTGATATTAATAATCAATATGTATCTAAGTATGTACTTATGTATGATCAGCGGACAGAGTCTCTTTAAAATTCAAATATATAATTATTTTGGTTTTGTACTTTTCTATTAAATTGTTGCATTTATGCATTATTGTTTATTTATTATTTGAAACGATCAGAAAACTTTTCTAATTGTATTCTTTTTTGAATTCTATTTCTTCTCATATAAGTACTTAAATTTTAGTATACACCAGTTCTTACACCTAAAATTAAATATGGATAATTTTTTATTTTAAATATTTTGTATGTCAATTTTATGCAGGGTTACCATTTGCACAATTGTGGTAATATTTGTACGGTTTTCTCGCCCTCTGTACCATGCATAATCTAAATCAAAGATTGTGCACCAAATATACGGTCTTTTCAGATTTTAAATTTTTTACATTAGGGCAAGGTAAAACGAACAAGGGAAATATTGTTACAGACAACGTCGCTTATAAAAAAATTTAACTGAATTTTGCTCCCAACTTTGTTTGTGCATTTTACGAATGTTTTACGGATACCTATTCTGTTTTCCCCACCTTTACCTTTAAAACATTTATTTCGAACTCGATAAATAAATAGACATAATAGTCATCACTTACAATACCAAATAATCTAAATATACGTACACCAACTACAGGCTCTTTATACAATTTAATTCTGTTTTGGCGTTATTTTAAAAATAATTTCAGTTAGTGTTTTGACGAATTTGGTTTTGCTTTCTGATTTTTTACAGATTGTACTTTTTCCATAAATTATATTTTTCTAAACTGCAACTGTCTATTATATGAATTGGAATTCAACATAGAATTTGACTACACATTAACAGGGGCCCCTAGTTTAAATATATTAGCGTGTTAGATTTTAAAATTATAAAATAATCCATATGAATTTTTTAGTTTCGATTGGAATGCGTGAAAGATATATAAAATAAAAGTTAATGTTAGACCGATTCTTGTACATTTTTTGACCGATTATTCCAAAATCTTGTATACATAAAATATAATATATATAATTTAATAATTTATATAATAATTTAAATTTATTTGTATTATGTAGTAGTATAAAACTAGGGAACTGATGAAAAGCTTAATAATGTTAAAAGTTCGCGACTTTTCGTATCCTATATATGTATAACGCCGCAGATAGATATAATTGTATGATACCATTTTTTGCTTTTTTAAAACAAACAGTGATTTTATTTCTTTGAACGAATAAAATGATAACCCACAGAATATTACACTTTCAGCATGGCGGGAAACATGCTGTTAAACATTTTTTTTTCTCTATTAGTCCTCATTTTCTGAAGATTCCAAAATAAAAACCCATTTTTCGATTACCTCTTACAGTTTTACTTAAATTTATAAACTTTCATACAGTTAAATAACGTGAACCACGAACCACCACTAATAACCATTTTAGAATATTTATCAACATTTTTACTGCATTAATTTTGTAGAAATAAAAAGCAGCGAAAAAAATACAAAAAAAAATAAATGTTTATTCCAACATAAGAATTGAATTGCATATTATAATCACCATGAAATTAAAGAAGAAAATTAAATTTTTCAGAAAAAATACCAAATCTATTTTTCAAATTATAACAAAATGTAAATGGGGTCATACTTTAAAAAATAAAATAGTATCTAAATTTAAAAGAACATCAATAAAGAATTTGCAAAATTGTTTAATATGGAAAATGTTTCCGTTATGAAATTTGTATTTAATTTCGTGTATTACAGTAGAGTTACCAACATAACATATAAAATAGAAAACTTTCTTCAATTATAGTTGAATTATTGTTAAATGAGGAAAAGTGCAGTAGAGTTGACTATGTCAACTTTGGGATACCTGTATAAATGTAATATATTCTGTTTCTATATAACTTGATCATCTTTTAAACAATTTCAGAAGTTTTAGTACCGACGTTATAACTACCGAGATGTATTTATGTAAATTGTGGAGTTGTATGACAGCTACCAAAATCTATTGCACCAGCACAACCATATTTTAGAGAAGTTGTTGCCATAAAACTTGATCTTCATTTGCAAGATTGCAGACGCCTAGCTTCATTAAGTTCCAAGACGTGCAAAAAACCTGAACCGGCTACTCTAGACCAACCAAAGCTTACAAAAGTTTTTGGCATGTAACTCGACACCTCTTCACAAAATGGCAGCTAAATAGCTTCAATAGACACTGAGTTATTCTCATTTAGTTATCATACCTGGTTTTTGTTTCTTGTTAAAAAGGACAGTAAAACTATGTTTTAAATTTTTATTTTATTGGTTTCATTTTAAAAAGAATCAGCTTCTAATTTAGCTGAATAGGAACTAAATTAACTTAAATAAAGCTTTTTCCATTGATTTTTGCGTTAGAAAGGAAACGATTCTACCAATATACACCGCAGCAGACATCAAAATAAAATTGTATCAAGTTAAAAGAAAAATTTAGGATTTTATTTATTAAAAATAGATTATTAGATTATGAATATTTAGTTGATTATGAAAGAACTTTTATTGGTAAAATTCAAAGTAATTTAAAGCAACGAAAAGTATACAGTTGACTGTATCAACTCTAAGATACCCCCACGAACATAACATATTCTGTTTCTATAAATTTTGATTATGTTTTAGAAAACAAGATATCTAATTTAGTTAAGTACTGAGATGTATTTATGTAAATTTTGGAATTGTATGACAGATACTTGATCCCGTTTCGTCAAACCAACGAAATTGTTGTCGCCAAACCAACCAGAAATTGTTGCTATAAAACTTGATCATCCTTTAGAAAATTACTAGATGTCTAGCTTTTTTAAGATCCAATATGAGGTCATTTGTTGGCATAAAATTTCTTTTGATAAAATAATAAATACCGAGATAATATAGACATTGTGCTGACATAAAAAAACAAGTTATATGGCAGCTTACATAAATTTGCAGTTTAGTTATAGTGCGGACTAATGAACGTACTCAGCTAAATCATTTGAGAATTTGATTCTGAGCATAAATATGTATCACTTTTCCACATGTATCTTGTCCAATTTAAGGAATGAGAAATGTAATGCCAAATTTATAATACCCTTGTATGTTCGTATGGGTATAAGAATTATACAAGATTAAATTGCACCTGATCAAAAAAAATTGTGAATCAAATAAATTTACTTTATAATCTTTTTGCCGGAAAATCTCTTGAATTAAAAGTTTTTCTTTGCTTATTTTTTTTTGTAAGGAGTGAGATTTGATTAAAAAATGAATAAAAAAAATTAAAAGGTAATGACCAAAATTTGTAAATTTTTTAAGTTATATATTTTTTTCTTTTGGTATATTATCTTTAATCTTCTTTTATAAAACTTTAATCAACATGGTTCTATAATTAAAATTTTAGTTTATCATAGCAATCATAGGGATTAATTTTCATTTATATACATAGGTTACATACATATATATAAAAAAACAAGTGAGTTCTAAATTTGTATGTGAACGCGTTGTTAAGTGGAACCACAAACGTTTGATAATTGATCGAATTTTCTTTAATACAAAATATAAATATGATCATATCTCTGATTCTTCTTCAAATATTAAATTAAAGTCCAAAGTTTTACTATAGCTGGAAAGTTCAAATACTCTAGCGTCTAGACTCTTTAATTCTGCCTCTTACTAAAATATCAAATTTTTGATTTACATAAAATCTTTCAGAAGAAGGTTAACTAACAATTTGCCTACCTCTTCTTCCTCAAAAACACTTTAATACGAGAGTACGAAAATATTTATTAACATAGCATTAAAGAGTGTATGCAAACAATATCGTAATTTATTTTACGCCTTTTCGTAGTTTGCAATTCTTTATTTTTGTTTTTAAACTTTTTATCCATCCTAAAAACATTGTATTATGTATTTTTGTATTATCTATTCCATCTTCTTCTATATAAATAAAAGTGAATGTTTGTCTGTCTGTTTCTGATTTATAGACTCCTAAACTGTTCAGCCGATGAACATGAAAATCTGTATATAGAGGTTTTTAGGTAAGGGGAATGTTTCTGAGGTAATCATTTTGCTCTAACAGGCCGCCAAGTTGAAGCTTTGGTGCAAATATTTAAACTTTTTCGTTCTAAAAAACTGTTTGACAGATTGATTTCAAATTTTGTGTACGACAATGAAGTAGAATCTATTAACCTGCTTGAAATTTGTTAACCCATATCTTCAATTAAAACTCCATATATCTTTTTATTGTGGGGTGCAGCAACGCGCACCGGGTATTAGCTAGTTGCATATAAAAGTATTTGCAAAGCAACAAAATTTAACTACTATATCTAATGCTGTTACACAAAATTGTATTTTTCTGTAGAATAACCAAATCATGTTTCATAAAACATTTTATTTTTTTTTATTTAAAAAAATATTGTCTATAACTTAAAATTACATACATATGTTTTTATTATGTGCGTTATGTATATACATAACATTTACATATACATAACGTACATTAATTACATACATATGTTTTTAACGTACATAATATGTACATAACATTTACATATACATAACGTACATAACATTTACATATACAAAAATATCTGCAGATTATATTTTTGTGTACTTATAATACAAAATCCTTACTATTTAAACGCGTTCTTTCTAGGTCATGGAACTTTTATGCTTGTCTGCCTTTTTATTTTCTATACTATTAGAAAACTTAAAAAAAATGTATGTGTTTATATATAACAGTTCTTCTAAATTTCTTTGCCCTAATACATTTTCGACTCTCTTATTCGGAAATTAACACATTTTTAAAAAAAAATTTTAAAAATTTTCTTATTAGTTTCACTCTATCCATTAGTCCCTTCATCTGTCCTTCGTCAGTCTGTGAATCAGTTTGACCGCTAATAAACTTCTGCAGCACTAAACTTAGAGCAATAAAATTTTAATCATGGATAGATTCCATAAAAAAAAGTAATGTTGTGGAACAACCTTTTTACGTATCCTCAGAAATTAGCTACAGCACCTCAAAATTTGAAACAACGCTAGTTTTCAAATGTGTATATCTCAGAATCTGCTTAACATTTTTGCAATATAAAAATGTCAAAGTGCTCCACATTTTTTTAGCTTCAGTAATTCAGTATTAAAATTACACAAATTTTTGAAATTAGTATATAAATTTACTTACTTCATATATTCGGGTGCATTTAGTTAAAAATTCGACAAGAAACATTTTTACGAATTAGCATAATTTGCCTCACTGCCACATTAGTTGACTACTTCCTCCTATTTAAAAAGTATTACGAGTCAAAAATTGTAAATTTGGTTTTTTAGACTCTTAGTAACTTAAGTGCAAGGTACAATTTTTTTAATTTTCCATAATTATATAGGTCATAGATTATGACGATTTAGTTTTCTTCTTTCACAGATTAACTTTAATGATAATATTTAAAATAAATAGTTTTAAAATGCAGAAATTGAAATTTCAAATTATGTAGGTACCTGTAATATTTTTATCTTTGAGTATAAATATGAATCATAAAATCAACCAACCCCCTCTTAATAATTCATTTAGCTCACTTTTTTTATTTTGCCCATGCTCTATGCATATATCAATTAGTAAACGAGATCTTCCATAATATTTATAAAGAATGTCTCACAATATATATGGAAACAATAAAAGAGGTATTAGGAAAGGGCAAAAGCAAGTACTGAGTTATAAATTTTCGATTCAGTATTAGTTCTCAAATTAATGGCCTGTATGGCTTACATAGCCTGTATGTTTAAAATAAGTAAACAATATCTAACCAGTTTTGAAATTTGGTTTCAAAATAAAATTAGAATATTATATAACTTTAATGAGTAAAATATTTTTGGCCAATATCAAATACTTTTGTTTCTTCCTTCGAATACAAAGAGCAAAATCATACAAAAATTCTTAGAAATATAATAGGGTACAAAAAAAAAGGTCTATATTGAATAATTAAATTAATTTATAATTCCATATTTAAACTTGTGGAATACGAGCACCAATTCCGCACAAATTAGGAGCTTTCTTCTTTATACCTATCCCGGTTTGAAGGTGAACTACGAAGCTAGAGTTTAACAATTACTGATGAGTTCATCAATTATATAAAAATAAAGAAAAATTCTAATCCTTCTTTCAGACATCCTCCTGTCCAACTTAACTTATTAATTCTGCTGGAAATAGCCTTCCTTCTTCTTAACCTCCATTATGGAACCTAACCAAATTCAAATTACTATACCAGGGGGCCACGGTGGTCTAGTGGGTAAGAGCGTATGAAATACGCTGTAAACACCGAGGGAGTGTGGGTTCGAATCCCACACACGTCGTAAGAGTTATTCCCCCTTACGACATTTACAGCCACGCCTGAAAAGGAAAGGCTGTGTAATTTCCTGTTCACATTTATGTGGCAGAGAAATGCACTAAAAAAAAAAATTACTATACAAATTAGTTTTAGACAAACGATTCCCTCTTCAAACAAAAATTTTTTTTTACTCCCATTATTTTTTGTTTCATTCTTATATTTTTAAAAATACTCAAATAAAAACATTTAATTTTTACTTTGTTGTTTTTATTTTCTTTTTAATTTAATTTTTCTTTTACGTTTTGCAATGCAATATTATTTAAATCGTTTTAGTTGTCTTATATTAAAGAGATTAGGAAGCATCACATATGTACATACGATTATAGGAAAATATATTTATATATATATATATACATTTTATATATATGAATATATATATGTATATATATATATAAAATCGTGATATAAATAAATAAATACAAGAAAAACAGGGAGAAAAAAAGGGAAAGAGATGAATATAACAGGCACTAAATTGTTTGCAACTTCCGTAAAAAATTTTATTCTGTTTCAGTATTTTTTTTTTTTCTTTAATTTTCTTTTCATTCTCTCCCATTGAAATTTTATTTATCAGAAGAGCATTCATGAATTATAATGTTAAAAATGAAAATATAGAGTTAAAAAAATTGTTATTCTAGAAAAGTGCAATGAATCGTATTGTTAAAAATTAGTTGATTTGCCAGTTACTTCTGTTAATTTTCAAATTTTGCTTTTATACTAAAAAGCAACATAGATCCATATTTCTTTTAATAATACACTTTCGGCGTCTCGGTGGCCTAGTAGGTAAGAGCGTATAATATACGCTGTAAATACCGGGGGAGTGTGGATTCGTATCCCACACACGTCATAAGAATAATACCCTCTTACGTCATTTACAGCCACGTCAGAAAAAGAAAGACTGCGTAATTTCCTTGTCACAGGGGAATAAACTTAAAACAAAAAACACACTTTCGGTTAATAACATTTCAAAATAAATACAAAAGATTATGGATATTGATAGATTACGACGTATTTTAATGGTTTTATATACAGATATATATAGATGCGGATATTTTATATTGTTAATTTAGAGTTAAAAGTTTAAGCAGATGACAATACTTTTATTAAACTTTTGGTAAAATTTTAACACCGTTAAATTTTCCTTATTCTTCAAAAACTGTTTTTTTAGTTACGTTTGAAGTTTTAGCTTAAGAAAAGATTGAAAAATAAAAAAAAGTATAAATATTATTTCACCCTTTAAAGGTATATATTCCGGCAAAATTTTTTATTTACAAATAAAATTTAGCTGTATCTAAAATAGGATTAAGCTTGTAGACTCACCTTTTGAATTTCTCACTTAATAACGGCTAATTGTGAATTGAAGCAATGTAAATAGTAATTATTTTGTTATCACTTACATTTTATAAGATAATTATCGTATTCACCATTTTTAGCATTTACACAAAAAAAAATTAAAAAATGTTCTTATTAGTTTTATTATATCCATTTGGCCATTCATTTGTTTACAAATTTTCTACACTGTTTGAGATAGAGCAATCTAATTTTAACCATGGATTAGCTTCATAAACAAATTTACTTTGTGAAATGACATTTTTTTGCAGTCCTCCATTACGAAGCTATAACCTCTGATAGAATGTATCTTTCCTTTATTTTATACAATTATTCCTTGCAAAAAAAATTCTAAATATACCTACTTACAAAATGTTGATGTAAAAGTATACACAATTCTAAAATGTTTTTATATTTTACAATAATATGTTAATAGTATTTCGTTTTTCTCATCAATAGGCATTTGTAATTTTGAAATTGCCTAGATAACTCCTGTCTCAGCTTTTGATTTGTTCTAATACTTAAATGATTTTCAATAGAAATTATCTGCGAGTTATTAGGACAAATTAAAAAACTTTTACGTCAGACCTCTTTTAAAAAATGATTATTGGAAAAAAAAAATGTTTTTTCTCAATAAAAATGTTTAATTAAATATTAATTAAATTATAACACTTTTTTTATGGTCTTACTTATGTACAAATAAAAAACTACTTATTTGAACTTTTAAAAAGACTACTGAATTTGTTTTTTTTATTGTCTTTTTAAAAATTTGGACCTTCCTTTAAAAACGTTTAATATACAAGAATTACTTTGATTGGATAGGCAATAGATGAACCTACGGCGTATTCTAGCTCAAAAATTAATAGCCCGAGCCTATGCATTAATTTAAAAAATTTTCATTTTAAATATCTCTAATGATATTAAACGAATTTTGAATACCATTGACTAAGATATATATTTTTATTAAACTGGCTCTGTGATCTATTGTGATAAGCGAGCGTCTCATGGAGTTAGGATGCACAACGGGTTGCAAGGCTTAGGTGTGAGGATAATTGTCTATCCCTTCGATAATATAACAACAACATTAATTAAAAATTTTAATTTATTCATTATTAAGTCTAGTCTACTATTAAACCTACCATTATCATTTACTCTGTTCCTGTTACTCTGTTCCTGTTATCTTGTGAATTATTAATATGACTTTCAGAAGAAAATCTTATATATACATTAATTTTCATAATAACAGATTAATCTGAATTAAATTATAAATGTAATGATTTTGTTTAAAATTTATCTTTAAGAAAATTTTGTTAAATTTCTATCTGTTGAAATAACTTTTTACTGTCAAAAATAACTAATTTTAATTTCTTTTTTAATTTTAGTGTTTATTTTTATTTTTTTTACTTTTTATTTTATCTCTGTTTATCCTTTCAACAGAATATATCTTTTTAGTATTCAGTGTTTTTTTATTTTTATATTTTTTTTTTATTTTTTTCAGAGTCACGTACAATAATCGCCTTTATTAACGATAATGGGTGGGTTCTTAACAAAAAAGAAAATAATTTTGACAATATTGTACTGCCAAGAGGCAGTATAATCATCTATCACTACTTTGTAAACACAAAGGAAAATTATTTTACAAAAAAAAAAGTCAAAAAAAAAAAAGAAATAATAAACACGAAACAGCACTTCATCACTCTTGCAACAACAGAACAACGAGAAGAAGAAGTCGAAGTATAATACAAAAAATAATAAAACAAACAAAAATATGGATGGTCTACTTATAACTTTTATATGTGTTATGGTGTTAGTTGTTATACTGTTAATTGTTTCATTTGTTTGTCATTTTTTTGGACCACGAGCTATAGCATGGTTTCGTTCAAATCGTGAAGAAAAAATTGGTTTATCAAAAAGTAAAATTTTTAATGCAAATGGTTATATGGTAAGTTTTATTATTGTAAAATATTAAAAACATTTAAAACGATTTTTCATATATTGTTTTTGATTTCTTCAGAAAAAAAATTTAATGTATTGTATTTATTATTTTGTAATTTATCTTCTTCTTATTGCTTTTCATCTACTTACATTCTATTAGAAATTTTATATAATATGACTGTTTTTCACTAGGTTTGTCACCAATGTTCTTAACTTAAAACAAATAAGTACTATAAAATCAAATTGATTTAAAGGAAAAACAGAATAATTTGCTTTAAATTTATTATTAATTTTATTTTTTTTACCTTTTATTCTTTTTTACATTTATTTTACTTGTTATTACCTTTATATAGGACCAATAAATGTATTTTATTTTAAAAGTAAATTAAAAAACAATTCCTCAATTATTGCAATCTCTAACATATATTTTCTTCTTTTTTTTTTTAATTATCATTTCTATTTCCACACTCTAAAAAAGTAATTAAAACTTTATTTATTTTCTGTTGTTTTTATTTTTTTCTTTGTATAGATTCATTCAGGTTCAGATTTCCTACAATTAAGTTCAACTGGTAGCTTTAAACGTTTTGATTCTATTGATCGTGATTATAAACAGGTGGGTCAAAGTTCAATTAGTTCACCATCATGGAATATACCTCCAACAGATACAAATATACCACCTCAACCTTTAAGGCCTGCACCAGCACCTGCACCCCCGGCAATACGTCAAAATACAATTAAAACAAAACAACTTACACAACAAGAACAGATAATAAAAGAAAATTCTAATCTAAAAATACAAAATGCTGATAATAATTATACTCCTATAAAACAACATCAGCAACAAGAATTTGTGCAACAACAAATTATCGACAGAATTATTAAACAAAAAAGTTTAGAACAATTTGAAACGACAACATCATCATCAAAATCAATATCCTCACCTTCAATAAATAATACATCATCATCATCAGTTATACCAAGACCTGTAGCAAAACGTCAATTGTCAACACCTGTCGAAAATTATTTAACATCAATGAAAAATTCTGGTATTATTATTGGAAATGGTAGTGTTATAAGTAATGGTGATATACCAGGTAAAATAAATATATCACAAATTGCAAGTAAAATACAAGCTCATAATATAAATAATAATAATAACAACAATAACAACAGTAATAACAATAATAACAATAACATAACAAATAATGAAAAAAAATCAAATAATACTTCATCTTTTACTCCATCGTCTCCTTTAACTCCAACAAATTCAACATCAGGAAAAATTATTTCACCTAAAATTCGTAGGCAACGATTATTAATGGAACATCATCAACAACAATTGCAAAGAATATCTAGTAATGGTAGTATAGGTACCAATAATACCAATAACAGTAGTACAATAACACTAACAACAATATCAACAAATACAAATCCATTTTTAAATGGAAATAATTTTACAGTAACCGAACAGGAAGATGATGAAAATAAAATAAAAACATTATCATCATCAACAACAACAACAACAACAATTCCAATACAAGAAGAAAATATAGACAATCCAATAAATCATGATAATATAAAAAAAAACATGAAAAATACAAAAACATGTGATACAATAAATACAACAAATGAAATTAATTTAAAATATTCAACACATAATGATTTAAATACAACATATAATAAAACACAACAAAAAAAATCAATTAATGATATTCAATGTAATAATATAGATAGAAATATTAATTTAAAATATAAAAATGAAATAAATATAAGTAATAAGAACCCATTTACAGCTGATTCAATATTAGAATATCAACGTCAACGTCATAAACAAGCAAATATATCTTCATCAGAAGATGCCTTTGATTTATTACCTGAATTAAAAGAACCTCCTAAAACTGATCTAGATAGATATACGATATTTAATTTTGAACCTGATAATATTAATACAATTTTAACAAGCCAACAACAACAACAGCAAAATTCTAAAGAAATGACAACAACAACAATTATGGATCAATTTAATTTAAAATTTGATCTTAATCCTGAAAAAAATAATAAAAATAAAATAAACGATTATATAAGTACTACTGTAAATTCTCCAAGATTATATCAAACAAAAAAGATAAACAATAGTCTAACATCATTAAATGAATCCTTAAGCTCAATAACACCAAATTCACCACGTAACTTTATAAATAGTTTTGATTCCAGTAATAATATAAATATATTTCAAATACAAGAAAATAATATAAACGAATTACAAAATTCATTGACACAACATAATCAACAATATCGGAATGAAACAACAACAATCAACACTGCCTTTAATCCGTTACCAATTACAGAAAATTTTAAAATTAAATTGTCCGAAAATGATAATGATTTAAATAAAATACAAAGTTCAAATAATATTATTAATAATACTACCGAACAAAAACGTAATTTTTTATTTAATCGATTTGATTCAAATATCGATAAGATTATTAATCAAAATTTAGAATATAAACCATCAAATTTATACAATTATAATAGTACATCAGTTCCATCACTATTTAATACAACAAATAATCACGATGATCGTAATAAAATTAATGAAATTGATTTATCAATGAGAACAGATTTTTCATGTTTATCATTTTGGAATAATATCGATACAATATCGAATTATCGTAATGATAATACTACAATAACATCAACAACATCAACAAAACCTTCAAGTATATTAAATTTTCAAAGAAGAGCATCATCTGCTAGCCAATTATTTAATTTTGATCGAAAAAATGATTTTGAAAAACCTACAGACCAATTTCGATCAACAAAATCATTCAAATTATATAACGGTAATAATGTCGGTTATCAATCACCTTACTATAGTTTACAAAAAACTTTATTCACTTCATCAAGTTCTCCACCAGACAAAAAACCTACTCCTTTAAAAACATCAACTTCTAACAGTTCAATTTTTGACTATTCTAATAGTATTTCACAATTATCGAAATATTTCGGAATGCCAACACATTCTTCTTCTTTTGAAAAAGAATCAGAAACATCTTTATCAAACAATCAAAGACTTCAATTGAATCATAATACTCAAACACTGGATGAACAATTTCGAACTAATCTTAATGCTTCAATAAATCAAAACATATTGGAATCGATTAATAATACTAATATAAATCAATCACCAATATTAATAGCACCTAACACGAATCAACAACAAATCTTCGATTTTAAAGAAGAAAATTTTAGTCAATATCAGAAGCCATCAATGTATAATTCTATTAATACAACAAACAGCTCTAAGACATTGTCATTTCAGTCGACCAATACAAATCAAAACCCAACCTATATTACAAATTCTACTTGTTCCCTCTATCATAGTCTAAGTTCTTCAACAAATATCAATACTCCGAAGGAATCTGATATCAATACTGGCACTCTTAACAACAATAGTTTCCTTAAAAAATATTTAGATTCCCCATGCTCAGATGTTTTTGATGATATAGAACAAATGATACGAAAACGTTGTCGAAACCGTTCCCATTCAGAAACTGAAGCAACGGAAAATGATTTTAAGTTTTTTAATAGGCATTCAACATTCCGAAGATCACTGAATACAAATCCATTTATGGAAAAGGGAACTCATATGCTGCATAAAACATTTTCAGAAAATTTCTTATCTAAAGGTTTTAATTCCGCTCAACAACAACAACAGCAACAACAGCAGCAACAAAATTATCAAACATGGTGTTTCGGTAGAACTTTTTCACAACAGGAATCATTAAGTTTTAATTTAGGACGTAGAAATAGTTCACAAAGTTCTATGAATGATATTGAACGTGGTGTTGGCTCATTGGACAGTTTACATCATGCCATTTCATGTGAATCAGTTAATTCAGTTTCTTCTGTTCTATTATCAGATTTAGAACCAGTTCAACCAGCAGTTACAGGGCAACTTTGCGTTGGACTAAAATATGACAAGTAAGTGCAATTTTTAATATTTATCATTTGCAACCCCTTTCTGTCTACCTACCTAGCATTTTTTTTTTTCTGTATATTCCCCTGCCACATAAATGTGACAATGAAATTACAAAACCTTTCCTTTTCAGGCATGGCTGTAAAGGTTGTAAGGGGGAAATATTCTTACGACTTGTGCGGGATTCGAACCCACACTCCTTCGGTGTTTAAACCACCGAGGTCCCCCTAGAATTTTTATTAATTATATTTCAACTTATGAAACTTCTCCACTATATTGTAGTATATCTTGACTGTACTGTAATTACCAAAATTGCAATCACCAGATAACTATAAAAATAAAATTATTATCTAATAACAATAATGCTGACCTAACATTTTGTGTGGTCATAATTTTCAATTGCTAACATCTCTTTGTATTTCATTATAACAAGTGCATTCACTTGTTTAGTAAGAATATTGAATGAAATTAAATAAAGATGATCGGGTTACAAATTTTGTACTATATTTTAAAAAAGTAATCCGATTGCATGAAAATAATATATTTTCAATAATAATATTTTGGTTGATAATCTGTACACAAGGTAATTATATTGTAAATGAATTCTAGGTCAAGATATTGCATTAAAATAAAATTCTTTGTAACAAAGCAATAAATTATTATTTTGTTAAATAAATTCAGATATAATCATAACTCAGAACTGGTTCTTTCCTAATAAGGAAAATTTCAGATTTTAGTTTTTATCTTGCATTTATTGCGAGCATTCGCTAAATTATAAGATTTGTTTTATCACATATATTTTGGTATGCCGTGAAACTAATACGGAAAATTTGGCAGAATTGCCAGGTGTTATGTGATATCCTTTCTCGCAGTTTAAATAATTAAAGCAACTTTCTGCATCATAAATTTGGTGAGCATCTAAGTATGCTCATATCTTTCTGATTAGAAAGTGTTAGGAAATACATAAAACAAATCACAAATAGTAAATCAAAACTTACTACAATATATTAATTTCATATTAGCTTCTTTTTTAATCTAATTAAGTGGTATTAAGTTATAATCTAAAAATGTACAAGTCCTATTTTATATTTGCTGTATCCTTTTATACTCTAAAACCTAAGTTTTGTGAATAGCACACTCAATAATGTAATAAACTTCCTTTTAAAATCTGAGTTGTATACCAAAAGCATTTTAATTATTTTTTAAAACATAATCCAACCTTTGTCATACAGGATTTAAAATAATTAAAAACCAAAAATTAGAATCTATATTCAATTAAACCAAATTTAAAAGTTCTGAGAATTAAATTCCGGTTAGTTTCAGTCATATTGTGAAAAGTTCATGAAACTGTGTTATTGAGTGCGCTAATTTTCCATAGTATCATTTAACTAATACATTGTATTTCTTTCACCTCGAAATAATTAATAACACCATTTTGTAATATTTGTCAAGATTTTATGACAGACTATTTTATACGATTACCCTCTCTAAGTCATTTTGTTCAAAAACATCATAACTGAAGCTAAAAATGTTTAATGCGAGAACCTTTTAATATGAAATTACACTATTCAACTTAAAAAACAATCCTTTAACTTTTTTTTTCTGTTTTGTTCCCTTCGGGAACATAGGGCTTCCATAAATTGTCTCCAAATTTCCCGATCTTGGGCTAATCTTTTAATTTCAGCCCAAAACTTCCCACTCTTTATTTCTTCAATTTGAACGCTTCTTCTCCAAGTTGCTTTAGGTCCTCCCACGTTTCTTCTGCATTGAGGGTTCCACTCCAATGCCTGGCACTGATGTTGTTGAGCGACTGAGGATGTGGCCGATCTATCTCCATTTTCTTCTACATATTTGCGTTTCAATCGGCTCTTGGCTGGAAATTACCCATAATTACTGGTACAGTATTCTTCTTGGCCAGAATATTCGGCATATTATTCTGTAGCTTTTGTATGTTGTTCCGTGTTACCAGCCAGGTTTCGCTGCGTTATAATAGCAAAGATTCAACACATGCGTTGCCCATAATCTAGCAAAGGTACTTCTTGGCTTTGAAATTCTGGGGTCTATATCTTTTGTTGTACCCCCGCCTGTTATAATCATGCTTCCCAAATATTCATATTGCGCTACCTCTTCAATTTGGGTATTCCCGATGAATACTAGTATTTATTTGTCCCATTGATTTTCATGACTTTTGTTTTCCTTATATTGATACGGAGGCCTATATTTTCTGCTTTTTTTGCAAGCTTATTGACTAGTGCTGCATATCGCTGGCTGAATGCGTGAGAAGAGCTATATCATCTGCGTATTCTAGGTTTTGGAGCTTGCTTGAGAGTTGCCATGCGCTACGTTTCAACATTGAGACTAAGTCCTTCAGGCATCTATCCAGAGTTGTGATGGACAGTAGAGGGGAAAATGGGCATCCTTGTCTTACTCCTACTGATGTTGTAATTGGCGTGCTTAATGCGCTATTGTGTGATATCATCGTTTCTGCGTCGGTATATAGAGCACTTTGATGATTCTAATTATTTTTGATGGAATTCTGTTTTTTTTAAGAGCAGCCCAGATAGCACTTCGATTAATAGTGTCGAAGGCTCTTTTGAAGTTGATGAATGTGATATAGAATGAACTGTTCCATTCTACCGACTGTTCCACAATTAATGCTTTAATTAGATTAGATTTATTTAGGAGGTATAAATGACACTTGGACCTTTTGATGTAGATCTATTGTGCTCCCCCTGTTACTACGTGTTATGGATTTTGCCTCTATTTATAATTCTTCAGTCAGCCTAACTGCCTCTGAGAAAGTGAAGATTTGCATATGGTTTATTGCTGGCAGTTCATCTTCAGCATGAATTTGCATGTACCGTAATTTTTTATTCCAATTTTCTTTAAGTGTTCCTTTAGTCGGCAAGGTCCCGACAGGAATCCTTTTTAAATGCTCAGTTTATTTTTACTCAATCCGATAATTTTATCACATCTTTTCCAGTTATAGTTTCTCAAAAGGTCCTTAGATTCTCTTATATGCTTTAATTTGATAAGTGGAAATTGTAAAATTCTATAATAAATTAACGTAATAATATTCTCACACTTTCATTTAACTTTCATTATATATTTTCATTTCTATTTTAGTTTGAATTCAATTCCAAATATTGACACAATTTAATTTCAACATCAATATTTTTATTACGAATTTTTTTTTATCATAATTTTTTTTAATTTCCTGAATTGCGTTTTCAACATCTTTTTAATCCTGTACTCATTTTGTTTTTTTCCATTTTTTATATCAAAAAAAAATCATGGTTGAAATCATCATCAATATAATTATTTTTGATGAGGTCAACTAACATCGGACATTTTAAATATACATGTATGATTTCTACTTTACTAAATGTCGATTTGAGTTTCAATATAACTGTCAATATAAATAAATATGTACATATACACGATTCAAAATACAACACATGTGCTTGTTTTGATTTGAGAAAAAACGGAAACGGAAACAAAAAATTTCAAAAAAAAATGATATGTTTTATGTAATCATTCAGGTGTCATTTTAATTCATATTTATGTCAACTTTAAATACAATTTTCCGGTTAATAATAATATGGTTTAATAATAAAAATTTTTATTTTTTTTTAAATTTTTTTTATTTTATAAAAAGTTTATTTTTGACCGTAAATAGAATTGGTCATAATTTAATATCAATTCCCACTACACCGGCACTTGACGACACCGTGACAACGCTGTACCGTTACGACAATGTATTTTTATTCAAACAATACTGAGGTCAGTTTTGACGACACCGCTTTTTTATTATATTAAAGTCACGTTGGTAGTCTAATAAGACATAATGCCGGATGTGATTTATTTTTTGATCCGTAATTTTTATTTTACTTTATAATTTTTTATTTAATTGGTCCTATGCATTTCTTATAAATATATTCATACTATACCGGCAACAGCGGCGGCCGGCAAAGTATTCATTATTCATTTCACAAAACTTCTGTACCGTTTGAAACACAAAAATTATTCAATTCTAACCAGGGATTGTTCAAAAAAATTAATGTTGTGGAAATTCATATTGTTGTGGAAGTGAACTAAAAACTAAATTTTTATTATTAATAGTTGGTATGTCTATTATTGATTTATTAAATATTGGTTTTTGTCTTCAATAGATTTTACGACGATTTGATAAATAAATAATTTATTTTAGAATTTTAGAATAATTGATTTTAGAATTGATAAAACTAAACGATACGCAGCATACTATAGGTTTATATACTGAACTGACAGATATTACGAAATTAATGTACTTGTATATAATTGCATTAGTAAATGCATCGATCTGTAAAAAAAAAAATGAAATAAAGGACATATTCATAGAAAACCCATTTTAAAATTAAAAACAAAACAAATTAAATTTTAATTTAAAATAATTCAACGGTAAAATTTTATTCCAGTTTCTTTTTTGTTTTTTTTTTTTAAATTATATAATTTTAAAACATAATCCAAACTTAATCTACTTCCGATACCATTTAAAATGAACTGTAAAAGAGATCAGCTTTATAAATATAAATTACACTCAAGCAGTTATAGTGTAAAAATAAAAATTTAATGAAATTCTTCAACAAAAAAAAAAATAAATAAATAAATTTGTCTGGGTTTTAGTTTTATAACGATAAACTTTATAAAAAAAAATTCATTTAATTAACATAAATGCAATCAATTCTAGCATGAAATTGCTTTTAATAATTTATTGACAAACTATAATACAAAAATTTAGTGCTTCAAAGGTATACTTATGTACATATATTTTAATGACACTTCAACAAATACTGGAATATCTTAAAAAAAAATATTTAGTTTGTTTTTGTTGTTTTAATTGACATGTATAACCTATGGAATAAACATACATCCCATTTTCGAATATTTAAACGATTGCATTATAGGATGCTAAGATGATTTTCTAGGAAATTTTTTTTTTATTAATGCTAATAAAAATCTTAAAATTTAAAACAAATGCAATATTTTAATAAATTTAAAAAAAAATGTATCCTCTCATGAAGTGCAAAGCTTACATGTGTTTAGATTAAATTAAAATAGCTTTTATAACCTTCCATGGTATAACGAACCGAACTTACCTAACCTAATTTACTCTAACTTAATGCCACTATAAAAAAAAAGTATGCACATTATTATTATTACATCAATAAGTACCTTAAAATGTAACCTTACATATTTGTCCTCTTACAAGCTAAGTTAATTCTACCGAAAGATGTATAATTATCTCCTAGCCGTTTCTAAAGTTCTGCTTTAAACTCTTGAAAAGCTTGCTCAAAATGTTTGCTCTTCATAAGCAGAGCAATTGTAACGGCTATATGAAAGAAAGATTCAACGAGGACAAGTGTAGCCAAAACTTTATGATACCCGCACAAATATAATATTATCCTGTTTAAGGAAAGCAATTTTTTTTTTTTGAGTTGTTGTTAAAACAGACGGACATCCGCATACAGTTGAGTCGCGTCCGAATTCAATCCTGAGCAAGAATTTTTCTCCATATCCACCTCGACTGCTTTACAACGTTACGAACGTAATGTTAAATTTACTATACACTTAGAATTCTTAGAATGTTCGTTCAGGTATAAAGAAAGTCTCGTTTTAAATAGAATTTTGGCTTCCTTAATTGATTTCGTTAGTATCCTTTTGAATTGTTCAAATAACAATGCTAAGTTCATTTGCTTATAGATTAAATGATTTTCGATCCTTATTTTATATGGTAAGTCCTTTTCTTGACCAAACATTTTTAAATTAGAAATGAAAGATTTCGGACATTATATTTATAAGTATGAATGAAATTTTATTTACTCATTTAATGCGTAAAATTAGAATATCCAATAGATTGTATTAGATTGTTATTTAAGGAGTATAAATGACACTACGTCTTTTTTATGGAAATCTATTGTGCTTGCACTATTAAAAATGTGTTGTCGATTTTACAACCACTTATGTTACTTCTGTCAGTCGTACTAAGAAAGTAAAGATCATGTATATTGCTGGCAGTTCATCTACGGTAAAGCAATATGCTCCTAGATAGACATATATTCTTTCGAGTAAAGCTCCGTAGTTTTTGACGGTGTAACATAGGGTTCTTCTTCTTCTTGATAGAATCCTCATGTACCATCATTTTCTATTCCAATTTTCTTTAAGTGTCCCTTTAGGTGGAAATATCTCGACAGTAATCCTGTTAGAATTCTCCATTTATTTTTACTAAATCTTATGATTTTTTTCATATCTTTTATCCGCTAAGTTAAAAGACAAATCTCTGGATAATACATAAAACCTTTATTATTAAATTTTTATGTAAACTTCCAAAAACTATGCAATATCATTTATTTATACTAAAAATATTTAAATTTAAATTGAATGTTTAATCTGTACTCCCAGATTTCAACAGAGTAAATCAACTTAATCAACTTTTAATTATATGTTTATTCAATTCTGATCCTAACTTGAACATCAAAAACAAGTTTATATACAAAAACAAAAATCCTAAAGTTGCTAATAATTATTTTTTTTATGTAGAAGTTAGGTCTGAGTAAAATGAATAAATTGCAACAATATTCAATATAATTAGAATTTTATTAAATTAAAACAACAATTAGTCAATATTTCAAAATTTATAATTTTGCCTCCAGTTAAAATGAACTCTGTATATGAAAATTAAAACTTATTATACCCTACACATTAAGTATAGGGTATATTAACTTTGGTATGGTGTTTGTAACCACCAAAAGGAAGCGAGTTAGGTATAGACATGTATATATATTCTGAATCAGGATCATCTCCGAGTCGATTTAGCGATATCCGTCCGTCCCTACGCACGATAACTCAAAAAATAATGATGCTATCTTGATGAAATTTATACTGTAGGTTAACAATGACTAAGGTAAGGCGGGGATTGTAAATGGGCGAAATCAGACCATGCGTTCGGGTACCTTCCATACAACTCCCAAAACCGAATACGCATATCTTCGAAATTAATAAAGATAGAAACTTAAAATTTTGTACGAGGCTGTGTTTTCCCGAATCCCTGATATCTCTAAAATTTGAGATGAATTGGAGTAGTTGTTCGGGTAGCTCCCATACAACTTTCAAAACCGAACAAGCATATCTTCGAAATTAATAAAGATAGAAACTTCAAATTTAGTACTAGGATTTTGTTTCCTGAATCCCTTATTTGTCCAAAATTTGAGATGAATTGGAGGAGGTGTTCGGGTACCTCCCATACAACTCCCAAAACGAACAAGCATATCTTCGAAGTTAATAAAGATTGGAACTTCAAATTTGATACGAGGGTGTCGTTTCCTAAATCCCTGATTTGCCTAAAATTTGAGATGAATTGGAGTTATCGTTCGAGTACCTCCCATACAACTCCCAAAACCGAACAAGCATATCTTCGAAATTAATAAAGATAGAAACTGCAAATTTGATACCAGGGTGTTCTTTCCTGAATCCTTGATTTGCTTAAAATTTCAGATGAATTGGAATGGTTGTTCGGGTATCTCCCACACAACTCCCAAGACCGAAAAAGCATATCTTCGAAATTAATAAATATAAAAACTTGAAATTTGATATAAGAGTATTCTACCCTGTTCTGATGATATCTCTAAAATTTGAGATGAATTGGGGTGGTGCTCCGGGTGCCTTCACACACTTTCAAAGACTTTACAAGCATATCTTCGAATTTAATAAAGATATAAACCTGAAATTTTGTACAAAGGTTGTAAAAGCATTTATTTTTTTTAGCTTATATTAAATACCTAACTAAAATAACTTATGGATTTTTAATTTAATTTGAATTTTTTAGGTGTAGGGTATAAATAAGTCGGTTGCATCGACTTACTGTTACATTTACTTGTTTTTTTTTAAATCTGTTCATAACAAATTAGCTTTAAAATGAACTTAATAAAGTTTTGTAGAATATTATAAAGAATAGATAAGGCAAAACACTTCTCCTTTTTACCATTTTTTAAGTATTATCTAGCTAGAAGATAATAAAAACAAAAATTCCAAGTAAAAGAAAACAAGATAAAACAAAGAAAAAATAATTTCTAAGAATAAATTAAGTTATTTATTCATTCATTATTTGAATTCATTTTCAATTTTAGTAATTGCTTATTTTAGATGAAGGAAAATAAAATAAAATCTATCATAGCAGTATTTTAATTCACGTTTGATTCTTATAAATTTGCCTTAAATAATATAAAATTTTCATTTTGTTTTTTTTTTTTTTAATTTTTCAACTCTCTTTTCACCATTTGTCTACACCAGGTTCCACAGGTTCCTTATCCTATCTTCTATTTTCAATCTTTACCGTTTATCGTTTTTCTCTTTCAATATCTTTTCTTATGTTATTTTATATAAAAATTCTTAAATTTTTCAAAAAGAAAAAAAAATAAAAAGCCTAAAGCCCAACGTTTAATTCTGAAAAATATTCGGATCTAAATTTACATAAACAATAGGAGAAGAAGAAAATGAGGGAAAATTTTTGAAATTTTTTTTCTTTTTTTATTGGATGAGAAAATTGGAAAAATTGTGAAAAAATGAACCGAAAAATAAATTTTAAGTGGTTCTTAATATAAAAATTTTTGTTTTCTGAAGATTTTTTGAACCTATTTAAATCGAATATTTATCGTCTGCCAAACAAATTGAAATCTAAAACAGTAAAAAAAAATTAAAAAATAAAAAGGAAAGCAAGGAAGTAACAAATAAATAACGAATTTGCAATTCAAAAAAAAAAAAATAACAAATTCCAAAAGTTTCTCTATCAATTCAATTTGTTTCCTTTTTTTTTTTTTTTGCAGATTCCGTCTTTGGGTGTCCCTTTTTTTTAAATATAAAAAAAAATAAATTGTTTGTATGAAAATTAAGAAAAAACAAAATAAGGATAAAATTTTGTTTTAACTCCCTAAATCTAATTCGGTCCTTTTATATTAAAAGTAGTTACACTAATTTTTATTTAACATTTATTTTATTCCTTGTTATGGATTTTGATTTGCATCTTATCAACAAGCAGTAATAGAAGTTAAGCCAATGATTTGTGTTTAAAATTGTTGTTAATCGGATTTAAAAAATATTTATATTTATTATTAAAGATTCTATCAAATATTATTATGTTTTTAAATTTTTGATACTAGTTTTTCAATAAAAATATTTTTATACATGATTTCGATAAATGTTCATTCTTGTGCTCGTTAAAGAAAACAAAATTCTCTTAGATTTTTTATAGCTTTTAATAGAAATTGTTGGAATGTAATATGTAAATGAACAATCTATTGGAAAACCCTTTTTTTTAGAGTTCATTCCCTAACTCAACTTCCTTTGACCATTTCTTCACTTACTAAAAGCACATGAGTACTAAAGGTCGTATAATCTATTGTTTGGTCAATAAAGCGAAGTGGGGTCTGGTGGGATAAAGTCCCACACACTCATAGAGGACTCGTGCTCAATCTTTGTATCACTTCTTTATTGTGTCTTTCGATGATTCCCAGCTACCCTCCCGAAAAAAAATTATACACTCATTGTTTTTTAAATATTCTAGAATATAATTATACAAACAAAAGTGCCTCATTGTTTTCATTTTAAATAATTGTCACTTATTCACATATTCACCTTAGATCAAATTTATATAACATCTTGTAATATAATGTTTTATAAGATCATATAAGGCAAACTATATAAACAACATAAATCCAAATTTAAAATAAATTAATAAATACTAATTGTTAAATATTCTTACCGAAAATTGGATGGCCTGTTTTTAACAAAAATATTTAACTGGCGAACTATAACGTGTATTAGTTGCAGGCAACATAATATTGCATTTAAATAAAGCACCAAGAAATTTTTAAATGCATACTACTGCAGTTCGCTTTCTAAAAGAGATTATTTACTTTTAATAACTTTACCGATCGTACAAATCTTTACTTTCTTAGAAGTAGTAGGGCTCACAGAAGTATTATAAGTGGAGACAAAATCCACAACAAATAGTAACAGGGGCAGCACAATATATCTACATCGAAAGGTCATAGTGTCATTTATAACATTTATATAACAAGCTAATCTAATCTAATATTGAAAAATAGAAAATAAAAGAAAAAAACTATAGGTGCTATCTATTTATAAAATTAAGCTGCAATTACAACGTTTTTAGTTTGATTTAAGTTTGACCGTTTTACGGTGACAAAATTTAGTAGATTTTAACAAAAAAAAAAACAAATAAGACTTTACATTGCCATTATTTAAGTGTTGTCGATGCATTAAATTTATAAAATATTGAATTTTTCGCCTTTGATAAAAATTGATAAACACTAAAGCTGTAAAAACAGAAAAATTGAATCTATAGCAAACCTATCGGTACCGCACTTAATAGTCATTTTTAAATCAATGAAATTAACTATTGAAGAAAAATATTCTTCTTTTCAACGCCTCATCATCTGATTACTCCTAACACAGTATACTAATGTTAACACTTATTTAGTTATTTTTACCCAATCATTTTTTATAAAATGTTATCGACTCCATTTGTTTTCTGTTTTTATATGTATTTCTTTTCGATTCACCGATTATTTTTTTCTTTTAGGTTCAATGATTCGAAAAGCAAAATAAATATTTTCTTTTTTAAATGTTTTTAAATACAATTTAGAAAAAGAAAATAATAAAAATTGAAAACAATAATGATTCTTTTCTCTGACCCTAAATAAAACTTTAGTTAATCAAGAGTTTTATATACTTTTTAAATTTAATATTTTGTATTATCATTCTATTTCTCTTTATTCCATCTGACATTTTTTTTTTTTTGTTTAATATATCTTCAGATATTTAAATGACCATTTTTAACTTAAAAATCATCATTCTCAAAAGTAAAAAAAAATATTTCATACCCTAAAACAATTTAATTTATAAAATTTTATTGAATGTAGAATATTTTTAATTACATTAATTTTATTCAAAAAAAAAACAGAAAAAATTTTATTAGAATGCTAATTATTTAGAAAATCTGCCAGATAATTAAAAAATAAAATTTAAATAAAAAATTTTATTTAATTGAACATGAATTTACATAAAATCATTTTATGATTAAGATGATAATAAACTTAAAAATTTATAAATTATTAACACTATAATACTTCGATTCTCACGTTGGAATAGAAAAATAATTTTTTTTTTGTTTTCTAATTCGAAAATGTTTCTTTAATTCGAAACATAACTTTTATCAATAATTTCTAGATGATTTGCTTAAGCAGTTGAAAGAGATGACTACGGGAAGTAGATGACTATCCTCACACAGTTGTGCATACCAACTCCACGAGACGCTTTTTTATCACAGCAGCTCATCGAGTCAGTCAATACCCCTAAATAATTGGAAGGTATGGTACCCTGGCCATCGCACCTACTTTGGAGTGGTTTTCCCAGTAGTCCTTTCCCAAGGAAGTTCTCATTAATCTCGACCATATATTAAATTAGTAAAACTTGTTTTTTCTTAATATTCACAAAATTAATTTAGACGAGTGTCCGTCTCCAGCTTCATCACAGTCAAATGACGCTTAAAACTTTTGTGTCATACAGTATACAGTCTTTTCGAAAACTAAATTATACTAAAATTTACGCTGAATATTTTCGTCCAATAAAGCCACTTCTGCTTGGCTGAGACCTAAACCATTTTGAGGAATACTGCTAGTTACTTAGACATTATAATAATATCATTCATCAACAAAAATATCATATCACTATTTGAGATAACTTACCAAAAACCAAAAATTGGAAATAAATTTTAAAGATGATCCACTTCGCCTTATATCACATTGCAAATCGAAGATATTTGAACAGAATCGCAATGAAATAAAAATAAATATAAAAACGAAGAAACGGATGATCATGTGAAAATATTGGACAGAAACATCTAAAAAAATTAGTAGTTTTTAGGTCCTAAGCTTTCAGTTATTGAACTATACATATATCTTTTACAGTTAGCTTTAAATAATTAAAAGGTTTGAATTGACCTTGTATAAACTTTCGATGTCCCGCAATAATGCGCAAATAATGAATATGTGATAGGTAGCGAAAGAATAGTCGAAGCAAACAAAAAATTATGTTGTACCTGAAGGCTATTTTCAACAACTTAAAAAATAACTATGCTAAGCAGTCCATGATAAGTTAACATAAAATGTGCTATAATGTAACTCTTTATCCAAATTCTTTAAGAACATAAACTAACAAAAATCACTCTTTAAGTAGAGGTTCTTTTATCTTTTTTATCGCTAATTCCGCCTAAATCTAAATATTCAATAGTGATTAAAATTTAAAACACTCTAAAAATAATAATTACTTACTTACTTTAAATACTGAAACATTTTGTTTCTTTTCGTTTTTTTTAAACTTGCACTTGCAAATAAATGTGTTAGTAATTCATCACTGCATGTTACCAATAAGAATTGATAACTTTTTTACGGAAAAGGACAATTACATCATAATTAAATTTATAGATAAGAAGAAACTTGAATCTCTTATTTGAATTGATTCATTAGATTGTAAAAGTTATCATTGGTTCATCTATATATGCTTTTCTTTGATTTGGAAAATTATATAAATGCTAGTTTCTATCTTAATCTTATACCAATAATTTTTTTAAAACTTCTGCAACATAATTTCTTATTTATATTAATGAATTGAAAAGGATAAAAATCTCTTTATTAAAGTTTATTAAACCTTATCCAAAAATAGATAATATTTTGTTTCTTTTCTGTTTGTTTTTATTTACATAAAAATATACCAAAATTTATATATACAATTAATTACTTTCGTTCATAAGAAGAAATTAACTTTTCCACTTGCTAAAGAAACTTAATTTTATTATTGAATTTTGGGACGCCACGAACTAATCTCCAAGACAAAAATTAATAAATCCCCAATATTTTAAGATCTTAGTTCATTATGAACTAGCCTCCAAAGTCCAAGTCAAAAATGTATTAATCCCCAAAAATATTTTTCGAATTTTTGGGGTTTAGTTCATATGAATTAATTCCCAAATTCCAAAAATGAACTAATCCCCAAAAACAATGAACCAACCCCAAAATAAAAAAAAATTAATCGCTAAAAAACATATACTCATCCCATACAATAAAGCATTTAAAATAATGGTAGCTGCCGCCTCCAAATCCTCGCTAAACAAATTATTCAAACTCTGATTTTCTAACTCTAAAATCGCTCCTAAACCAGAATCTCTCATATACATATATATAATTATTCTGGAAAAAGAGAATACGCTGGTTTTGAATCCAACTTTTATCAAGCTTATACACTTTTTCTTTCGCAATATATATGCAACACAACGTAGTCGTGACAAGGGACGCACAGCGAGCTCTATATTAAATATTATAATCGAAAAAAATGCACTAATTGTCAAAAACAAATTAAGTAATTCCCAAAAGAAATTAACTAATCGCCAAAAAAGATCAACTAATCACAAAAAATATGAACTAGTTGCCAAAAATATTTTTGGAATTTTTGGGGTTTAATTCATATGAATCAATTCCAAAAGTGTAAAAACTAACTAAAGTCCCATAAAAATTAACTAATTCCCATGTTAAATTTTAACAAAAATATTAGGGAATAGTTAAATTTTATACTTAGGGGTTACTTCGTAGCGTCAAATTTTAGTATTAATTTAGTTACTTTAATATAACAAAACAACTACAGAATATCTCAGTTTAATTCATTTAAAACTAAAATAATTATTCACCCCTACATCCCACACAAATCTCATTTGAAAAAAACTAACAAATCGATTAAGAAAAATGAAGATTAAAAGAAATTACACTTACCTTTTATATTTCCTTAAGATTAATTATTATAATAATTACTATTTTTAATTAATTTATTGATTATTTTGTAAATTAAATCTAAATCAATATTTTTGTATT
This sequence comes from Poecilobothrus nobilitatus, assembly GCA_947095535.1. Classification (NCBI taxonomy): domain Eukaryota; kingdom Metazoa; phylum Arthropoda; class Insecta; order Diptera; family Dolichopodidae; genus Poecilobothrus; species Poecilobothrus nobilitatus. The sequence goes on along the minus strand of OX352772.1, from coordinate 55,157,140 downwards.
ATATATAGAAAAGGAATTTTAGAAAACATTTTTAAACATTTAAATCAGACAGGTGTTTTCTTGTAAATTTTCTCTAATTTACAGAACATCAAATTTTCCTCTTTAAATTTTGCAAAGAGTTGTACAACTTTTTATAAGAAATGTTGTTTTATCCTTTATCATACCATTTTTTGGTCACTAATAAAATTTAATAACATTTTTTTATATTAGCTTTTAATTGTTTTTTTTTAAGTTATTTAACTTTTAACCTGTGCATCTTTATAGGAATTCTACAAATGATGATGGCATTGAATTAAATGTTAATGTTATGGAAGCTAAAGAATTGATGGGACCAGGAAATTCAGAATCATTTGATACTTTTGTTAGAATGTATTTAGTTCCTGATGAGACTGGTGCTAGGCAAACAAAGGTAAGTAAAAGTTTAGCTTTTTAAGCCAATAAAATTCCAGGGATATTTTTCTAATATATCAAAAATTGTTTATATCTTGAACTTACAATCTCTTATATAATATTTTTATTCTTCTTTTATGTTCATTTTATGGTTGGTTTGTGTCTATCATTTATTTATTAAAGATTAGTTTGTGTTTGTGATAAATAACCATTTATAGACTGTGACTATATTCGTAGGTATTCGTGGCACCTTGTGAAAATTATGATTCAGAAAACGTCTATCGATTTCTCTCTAATCTATTTCACACCTTGATTTCACAAATAAGTAGTTTATAGAAAAATTACAACATATAGTGTTCAACACAAAATTGACTGAAGACAGTTATATTACGACATTTATCTATATGTAGACCTATCAACTGTATTTATTTCTTAGTCTTTTTTTTTATTTTTTAAAACATCCAATTGGTTAGCGAGAATATCGGTTCCATCCAATTGGTCATTGTTTTAATCCGTTCAGCCATCTGTCTGTTTATAAACTTCTCAAAGTTTAAAAAGAAATGAAATTTCAACCATAGATACATCTCAGTAAAAAATTTAAAATATCAAAAAACTTTTTTTTGTAGCCCCAACCGTTAAACAGATAATTGGACCTCCAAAGTCTAAAAGGCCATTATATACAAAGGATTTTCCTTTATTTATTTTCTTTTATTTACACAAAATTAAATATCTCCTATATTTAACATATGGTAGTGTTGTAGTATTTGTAAAACTCGGTCTTCGAAAAATCTTGAGGTTAAATACCGGCAAAACGATTAATTATTGTAATAGTCAATTTTTGCTTAAGATAATAGATGGCTCACAAGTATTTGTGTTTCATAGTCTTCGTGGCACAATCAACCGCTTTAGTGAAAAAGGAAATTGAAGCTTCATCTAATCTAAATAATAGCGAATAGTGGACGCTCCTATAAGATGCATAATAGGAGTAGCAAAAATAACCTTAAATTCGTTTTTCTTAATTAAAAATGTTTCTTATTTAAATCTTATTTAAAAGAAAATTTCTCTTAAATTATTTATAATTTTTTTAACGTAAAAAAATAACTAAAAATAACTGAATTTTCGAAAATCCTTGATATTACTTGGTATAACTTAGTATAAAAAATCAATTAAATTACCATATTTTATATAGTTTAGTAAAAATTTATAACTTAAACATTCTTTAATAATATTAATTTATTTATTTATGTTTTAATAATAATATTCTAGGAGAAAATATTAAACAAAAATATTTATTTTGAAAATTCTTTAATAGAAAAGGACTAAAACAAAAACAAAATGAAAATTTTTTAATGGTCATCTGTATAATAGTGACATTAAATGACAAGCAACTGATGTTATCTGAAAATTTATTTATGTTTTCATCCTTTTTAATGAATTATTTTTAATACTCTTGAACAGACAGATTGTTAAAGCTTAATTAAGCATCAATTCTTTAGAATTGGTTTTTTTCTTATAATAAATCAATTAAATAATTTATTCTTAGAATTCAGAACAGATTAATAAATCTGGTAGAATGAATAGAATTATTAGAAGTGTTTACATCAAACGATAGTTATTTTTTGTTAAGAATTCTTTTGAATATTAATATCCAATCTTTAGATAATAGAATTAAATTAGTTATCAAGAACTTATTGATTTATAATGGATACATCCAATCATAATTTTAAATAAATATGAAAGAAATTTGATATTCGTCCTTTATATTATGTATAATCCTTTTTTAGAAAGATTTTGTTTTAATCGGTTTTGTTTTTTTAGTAAGGATTTCCTAATATTTAAAAAAAAAAATAAATTCTCCTTTAAAAATTCAGGTTTGGTATTGCTGTCGGGTTTAATCAGTTTTGTACAACATTAAAAAAAAATAATGAACTTTTAAAGAGGAACTTTTATCCCTATTGGGGATAAAGTAGTTAAGAAGTTAATTTCACCTGTTAAAAATATTTAAAAAAAAATTTAAATTACTGTAAATATCTTTTGAACCTCTAAGAGCATAATATCGTTTAAGAGCTTAAAATTAAGTTTTTTAATTAAAGCGTTTTTTCAAAACGACATTAGATATTAATTAAACCAATCATTTCATCTTCTTTTTTTTATCTTATATAAAATTTTGAATATTTTTAGATTTTTAGTAACAGAACATTGGTCACAACTTCAAAACGGAAACAGATGGAATAGAAAAAAAAATTAAAATGTATCGTAATATAAAAACCTTGCTTTTCTTTTCTTCAATATTCAGGGTAATATTAATTTAACCTTTATACTAATGGTTAAATTTGTTCATGTTTAACCCTTCGTCGAAAAAAACGTGTCAAAATTTGTCTTTGAAACTATATACGCTTCTAGCACGTTTCAAAAGATATTTTCAGTAATTTGTATCAATATTAAAAACATATATTAAAACCTTAATAGCTCTATCGCCATTCGGGACTCCAAATCCAACTCCAAGATATAGGAATTAGCCAGAATTAGCCTGTCCTTGTATCTCGGTTGAAATTTTCGACAGGAGGCATTAATGTTTTTATTTCTTCTGAACAGGTTCCTAACAAAATATATATAAAGTAGAGTCAGTGACCCAATTACTCCATCTATTGAGTAGTTTTACATTTATTGTATCGCTATCGAACGTATTTTATTGCGACAACAGCTCTTCTTTCACACGATTTTTTTCCTTTGTTTCATACACTTCTCCTATAAAATCTAATTTAACGTATGGTTTAACCCCAGAAAAAGAAATTTACAGTATCTACTGACCAAAAAAACAAAATTTACAAACACAAATCAAATGCTTTCAATAAGCTTTTAAAAGCTTGTACAAGTGCACATACATATATGCTTGTTAATATTATAGACATAATATAGCAGTTACATGTAACTTAATACAAGCACATAAAAGCGCACAAAATTTAGTACTTTATTGCCTATACATTAAGTATTCATAAAATACTTTGATGCAATCAGTTTACTGTTAACTAATATTTTAATGTTTTAAATATAAATAAACCAACTTAAAAATTCTTTTGATAATTATTAATTAGATTGGTAGTTTTAATTACTTTTACATTTAATCTAATGTTTTAAGTACATTTTCCAAAAAATTTTTGAAAAATTTGCTTTTTATTTCTACTCCGTCCATTTGTTTGTCTGTTAACCAAAAATTCTACACTGCGATACAGTGATGCAATTTTAAACATGGATAGGCCTCGTAAAAAAATTAATTTTGTAGAACACCTTTTTTATATAGCATCATCCATTATGGAGCTACAGTTACCTCAACAAAAACGTTCGAACTTCCTCCTATTTAAGTGCTATTAAGAGTTAACATTTAAAAATTCTATATTTTTAGATACCTATTCAAATTTATCGTAAGTAAAACATAAAAATTTAAGCTCCAATATTATATTTTTACATGTGTTAACAACTTTTCTTAATTCAATAAGATTTCCTTAAAATTGAAGATTGTGTCCATTGAATGTGAAATTTAATTTTGATACAAAAGAAGTTGCTACAATCTTAATATATTGTTATTGTCATTTTTAAAAAACCTTTCGTTTTACTTACTACCTTATTTTAATTCCCTTCATTAGTCATTATTTTGTCATTTTAAAGAATTCTTCACTAATTACCTTTTCCAAACTTGATAGGAAAATATTAATCACAGAAAGACAAAATGACATCGATTAGATTAATATTTAATGTAACTGAACTAATTAGAATTTTATATATTTAAACAAGATGGTTTATAATTAATGACCAGTATTATATCCAGTATTATCCCATATTAAATATCTTTGCTAACAAAATATATTTAATATGGGATTTAACAAAAAATATATGTAATTTTCTTTAATAATATAAAAATTTAACTTACCAATAATTATCTATTACTCTGCTCCTAAAATTGTAATATAAATTGAAATAATACTTAAGTATTATTTTAGTTAAAAATAATCAAAAAAATTCACTGAATAAAGAAATTTTAATTATTAATTTATCCAGGATCAGTTGAGTATTTGAAGATGAGACTTATACTATTGCGTCCAATATACATCTGTGATACATCAATTTTTTTTTTGTGGACTATATTAGTTATTGTGGACTGCAGATTAACCAAGTAATGAATAACGAAGAAAGTCAGCTTGATTTGGTTTTTACCTCTGATATTGGCTGTACATTCGTTGAGAGTACTGATTTATGTTTGTGTAATGTTGATAGTTTCGACCTACCACTTTTGTCTTTGACTCCGTTAATTTTATATCTTCATTTGAACTTAAGAAATAGGAATAATTTGGCATGGTACAAGTATGTAAAATCTAACAATCAGCTCGATTATTCAGTCTATTTATTAACCTTTAAATCTAAGCAGTATTATGATAATTACATTTTACAAGTCAAAACCAGTATATTTAGAGGTCCACCCCGCTACTCCCAGTTTATAAACACAAAACGTAAAACTGATAGTTATCCATTAACCTTAATATATCATAATATGTTTTCTTCGTATTTCTCTTTTATTTTTAGTCAAACAAATATTTTGGTTAATCAATCTTATGCTAATCAAGTTCTTTCTACTGACCTCACGTGTTAATTTGAAATAAATGATATTGTTCTAGCTCCTGAACTGGTTTACTCCTTCATTAAATGTTTGAAATTTTTTTTATTTTTAAAATGTTTTTGTTTTTAAAATATTTTTGTTTTTAAAATGTTAACCCAGATCTTCATCATCAAACTGGACCATAACAAGATCATGTTTTTATACCCGTACGATAGGATCGGGTATAATAAAATTACTCCTCCGTTTGTAACACCTCGAAATAAGCGAGCTAGATATACCTTCAAAGGTATGGATCGGATCAGAAAAAAATTCTAAGACTTTTGAGCCATGTCCGTCCGTCCGTCCGTCCGTCCGTCAGCACGCTAACTCAAAAACTAAGAAAGCTAGAATCTTGAAATTTACACAAAATATTCTGGGAGTAATTTGTAGGTTCCCTATTTTTTTTGGTTGAGTTTGGACCAAGCCTTAGGGTAGCTCTCGAACACCTAACTTTTAGATCCCGACATTTTTTTTGAAATAGAGCTATGAAATTTTAACTGCTGATAGATCCCACAAAAATATTAATTTTATTTTTAATAACTTTTTTTTGTAGCCCCATCCGTTACGGATCTACAGCTCCCCAAAGGTTCAAAAAAGCTCTATATTTAAATTGTTATAGCACAAGTTGTATAAGGTATATCTTCATTTTGAAAACGCCAAACGATTACTACTTTTATTAGCTTTAAAAGTATATATATAATAAATATATATTTGTGGCATACGGTGTCTTAATTTACCGTTATGTGAAACTCAAATTTTGCAAAATCCTTCAACCCTTCTATCTTCTAAACGGTTTAAGTTGGAAACTTGAAATTTTGACAAAAGTTAGATCTTTGAAAATAAGTATGAGTCATTTCAGAAATTTTTTTTGTATCACCCCCCGTTTAGGAGCTGTAAGGGGTCAAAAACTGAAAATTTCCTATTTTTAAACACCTGTAACTTGAACACCTGTTAAAATTTTTTTGAATTAATACCCAAAAATTAAAGCTTCAACATTATACTCTTATTTCTGTTAACAACTTTTTTTAATAATATAAGGTTACTTTATAATTGACGAAAGTGTTACTTGATTTTTCAAAATTTTCTAACAAATTTCTTTAAAACGAATTTTTTCCATTTTGTTTTACTCGATAATTTGAAATTGTTGAGGATATAATGCGTAGTATAAAAAAATGTAAATAAATAAACAACATAACGGTTGCTTGAAGAATTTTTATTATTATTTATATGATATTGATATATATACACACTTATATAATATCATGTTTATTTACATATCGTATATGTCACTAGTGAATGAATGATAAGAGTATATATGTATATTATATAGCGCCGTATTTACATACATATATGTATTTTATTGTACTTATAAGAAATTATTCTGTCAATGGAATATTTAAATATAATAAATATAATATAATATAATATTTAAAATTATATTTACTATTTTGTACTAAGTAAATTTAATATACATTTACCGCTTAGTATTAAATGTTACTATAGAATATTTGAAAAAGTTTTGGATTGATAATCGTTATGTGGAAGGTTAGAATCTGCTTTAGAAGAATGTACATATAAACATATAGTTTGAATATATGTACAACCCATAAGTTCTAGAAATTATAAAATTCACCCAAATTATTTTAAAATACTAAAATATTAAAAAAATAATATTGTAGGCAGAGTGACTGTGAACATACTAACGGTTCGTACGGGTATCTAAGAGTTGACAAAGTCAACTGTATTCTTCCTCGTTTTATACAGAAGTATGTTTTTACAAAATTCTGACAAAGAAAAAAATGTGACAATGTCCGTAAAGCATTTCCGAAATTTTGTTATTTAATTGGATTACATAATTTTTTTTTTAAACTTTATATAAAAATATCATGTTTTAATTTCTTAATAGGAATTGATTTCACATAATACGTTGGCATCGTTTTTTTTATAACGTATTATTACTGAAATATTGTTTGTTCAATACGTCCTTTATTATTCGTCCCATATTCATCCATTTTTAATTGTTATTACGAACACTTTTTAAGACAACTTTACTGTACAAGGATTTATCTATAAGTTTTGACTAGTTTCAAAATAATTTATTTACATTAGATGTATACGCGTTGATTTTTATAATCCAGAGTTAAGTACAATTTTCTGGTTAAGTCAGCGACTAAAGTGTAAATTATAACATTTTATTTATTTTCATATAATTACTTACTTAATTTTTTTTTTTTGTTAATGACAGTTCAAACCTATACTGCTTGAATATTGCAATTAGTTTTATTTTTAAATAATATAATAAAATAATAAAAAAATAAAAAAAAATTTTTGTATTTTTAATACCCTACACCTAAAGTACAGGGTATAGATACTAACTTTGGTATAGAGTTTGTAACCACCAAAAGGAAGCTAGTTAGTTATGGGCATAGTTAGTTATATCGATGAAATTTATATAATAGGTTACTAATTAAGAAAGGAAGGCTAAGTTCGAATCTGGACAAAATCGGTCTATGGGTTCGGATTCTGGAAGCATCCAAACGAGCACAAGAGTAAACGGGCATATCACCAAAACCAACAAAAGTAGAACCTTTAAATATGGTACAATGGTGTTCCTTCATGTCTGATTTATATCTCTGAAATTTGAGAGGATTTGGTCCTTGCGTTCGGGTTTTGAAAGCTCCCGAACGAGCCCCAGAGCAAACCAGTATATCTCCAAATCCAATAAAAATAGAACCTTTAAAGGTACACTGGTGTTAATTTATGTTTCCTTTATGTATCTGAAATTTGAGAGGATTTAGTCCATGAGTTCGATTTTTAGAAGCTTCCGAGCGAGCCCCAGAGCAAGCGAGAGTATCTCCATAACCAACAAAGATAGAACCTTTATTTTTAGTACAAGGGTGTTCTATTCTGTTTCCTTTTCTTTCCTTTTCTGTAAAATTAAAACTGACATTTGAGAGAATTTAAGCCACAGGCTCGTATTTTGGAAACTTCCGAAAGAACCAACAAAAGTAGAACCTTTAAATTTAGTACAATGTTGTTATGGCATGTTTTCTTTATGTTCCTAAGATGAATTGGAGTGGCAATTTGGGTACCTGACACACGGCTTCCAAGGCCTAACAAGCATATCTTCGAAATTAATAAAAATAGAAACTTGAAATTTTGTACAAAAGTGTTAAAAGATGCCTCTTTTACGTTCCTGAAATTTTAGTTCGATAAGGAAGAAAAGAGAAGAGGTTCAAGCAGCTGCCAAAAAACTTAAGGATTTTTAATTTAATTAGAATTATTCAGGTGTAGGGTATTAATAAGTCGGTTGCATCGACTTACCATTACATTTACTTGTTTTTTACTTACCTTGTAGTATTTTTTTATTTTAATATTCTTACACTTAATATAAATAGCTATATATTTTATTTTATTTTTCTATACATAATTTAGTTAATCATTAATTAAATACAATTATTATTATATAATATAAAAGAAAACATATAAAAAAAAAAGTTTAATAATTATTAAAGTATTAATTATATATTTTATTAATACAATATATTATTACTATATATGAATAAAAAATTAATATTTTGATATTAATTATCGATTTTCTTGAACTGCTGGTTCAAAACCAAAACCACTTTTGATTACATCAAGAAATGAAATTAAAAATATTAGACCCAATGCAACATGATTTAAAGCTTCAGCTAATTTCTTTTGTTTTGGTATCAGTAAAGTTATATTACCTTGGATAATAAATAAAAGTGCAGTAACAATCTAAAGTTTAAAAGAAAAAAAAGAAAAAAACAAATGTAAAAAAAGAAAAAAAAAACGAATTCCTTTAAAAAGAAAAATAATTAAAAATTTATTTTATTTTTAAGGACACAAACACTTTTAAAAAATTATCTATATTTTAAATATATTTATTTATATAAAATTGCTGCGATTAAACTTAAAACTATTAATATATAATACGAGTATGTATACAAGTAAATAATATTATTTTTGAAAAAAAAAAATAAAAGTCAAAATTACATCTATAGAATCAAAGTAGAGATTTTTTAATTTGTGTTCGCATCTACTAAAACAAAAGATTTTCCACAACTGTTTTTTTTTTATAGAATTTCATTTTAATTTTTTTTTTTTTTTCGAATTACATAAATTATTTAAAGTTAATTTTAAAAATTATAATTATTAAATCATAACTCATGTCATAACCATTATTTTCAATATACCCCCTGTAAACACCGAGGGATGTGGGTTCAAATCCCACACACGTCGTAAGAGTTATTCCCCCTTACGATATTTACAGCCACGCCTGAAAAAGAAAGGCTATGTAATTTCTTGTTCAGATTTATGTGGCAAAGAAACACTTTTAAAAAAAATATATATATACCCGTAAAAGTATGCAATAAAATATTTAAAAACAGTTTTAAAATTTTTTTTTTTTGGTATAGGTATTTTAAGTTAAGTAAAATGTGTTTATTTTTTCTTCTATTATTATATGTATTTTGACTTTTAATTATTAATTCAAATCACATTATTATTAATTTTAAGTTTTTTTTTTTCTTAAATTAATAAATAGATAATATAAAAATACAAACATTTTTAATTTTTTTTTTTTGTTTTTATTTAAAAAAACTAAAAGAAAAACTCAGGACAAAAATTTTCTTATAGTTCTGGTTTTTGTATAAATACTAACGGATGAGATGCATGTTCAATTCCAAAACCAGAAATAATAACATTTACAACAGATATTACAAAAACAAAAACTAATATTACATCATTTAATATAATTGATGCTGCTTGTTCCGCTTTTCGATTCAAATTAAAACTTCCAATGATTACAAAAAGAACTCCAACTAATAACTTTAAATTAAAATGAAGAAAAAAAAAATTTATTTTTTTTATTTTATTATTTTATTTATTATTATAATATTCAAAGTTTTATTTAATATTATAAACCACAAAAAAAAATAGAAAAAAATATTTATTCAAAACTCTTGTGTGAGATTCTGTTTAAAAATTAATATTCATAATTAAAATGTATACAATTAAAATGAAAATCTTTTTTAGTAATCTGGATTTTTAGATGCATCGAAAGCGGATATAAAAATATTTAAAGCAGTTGTAAAAAATGCCATTGCTGTTCTTATTTCATTCCAAAATATAGCTGAAATTCGATATTTTTCAATATGAAGTCGACAATCTCTCATTAATGTACATGATAAATTTAATAAACCTGATAATATCTAACACCATAATTACAAAACAATTAAAATTATAACTTAAATATGTATTATAATAAAAACAAATAAGCTTAGGACAAAAAAAAAAAATAAGGCTGCTTATAAATTGTTGATTTTTTTTTTTTGTTTTCAAATAAAAAATTTTATGTTGGTTCTATATATTATATTAAATTAATATGTAGATCTCCTACTACATGTAGAGTATAAATTTTTAAAATGAATATACCAAATTATGATAAAAAACTTGATAAGCAACGTTTTAATTAAAATCTAAATATCAAAATGAAAACAAATCAATTACTACAACCCAAAACAAATTAATAAAAATATGAAAAATTTAACCTCTTCCGTTTTAAAAACATAAAATAAAATATTCTAGCAATTTAACTAAATTTTAACTCATATTTAATGATTTAAATTATTATTAAAAGAATGGGACTTTATAAGTATTTCCTCAAAAAAATTAAAGAGTACTCAATTTATTAAAATTTTTAAAAAGAAAAACTTAAAAGGTTCTAGAATAACATTATTCATACGAATTAAAACTATAATGACCAGAAATAAAGCCATATCGCGATTTTTTTTTTTTTCGTATAGCTTTATTTCGCATACAATTGCGATATTATTCGCATACAAAACGAAAATTAATATATTCAGAAAAGAAGGAACCATATAACCCTAATTTTGCCAAAATTATAAAGACCCTCCAAATTATTCGTTTTTACATTCATATTTCCAAGCCAATTAAAATATTGGAGGTTGCCACCCCCAAAAACGTCGTTTAACAATTTATTGAAACACTGATTTTGTAACCAACTCCAAAATGCTTCATAATTAGTTTTTGTTCCTACATATTTTTACTTTCAACATTTTCAACAACAAAACATTTAAATCAAGAAATAAAAAAAAAATCCCGCTAAACAAATTATTGAAACCTTAATTTTGTAGCCAAAACTAAAAAAACTCCTTAATTGTTTCTTAGCAACATTTTAATAACAAAAAATTTAAAAAAATTTTTTTTTATATTTTTCATATATTCTAAAGCCATTAAGGCCGTAATTCGCATGGCTTTAATACACGGTTCCTAAAAATTATAGAAAACTCTTACAAAACTTAAAAATCAATGATTGTAAAATGTTATTCGTCTCATCAAATAAACAACAACTTAAAATAAATTAAATGTTATTTTCAAATTTCAGCTGCCTAAATTTTTTTTTCTTCTGCATAAAAATTGTTCTGAAGTGGTGAATCGTTGTTGAGAGAATTATTTTTGTTTTTTGTAAATAGTTCATTACTTCGGATAAAAGTTTTATATAAAATTTAAAATTCTCTCATTTTTCAAAAAAAGAGTGGAAATTTTTTCTCTCTCTCTACCAAAAGTTGATTAACTTCACATTCAATTTTAACTTGTAGTGTAGAAATTTTTTTTTGCTGTCATTTTTATGACATATATATTTTATTTCAAAAAAAAGTGTTAATTTCCGATGCTACTCTAGTAGAAATGTTTACTTTTTTTTGTTTGTCGAAAATTAGCTCAAGCAATGAGTGAGACAGAAAATTCTCTTCTAAAAAAAATGTGACAAAAATTTGAAATCATTAAATTACGTTATGTAAAAAAAATAATTAGAAGGTATTTTATAATTGGTTACAAAATCAAGGTTTAATAAGTGGGTTTAGCCCCCACAACTTTAAATACCTTGCTGTTGTAATATATATGTAAAATGGGAGCGTGTCTTATACCATTTGCCTGTATTTCTTACAATTTGCCTGTAGTGTCGTTTGCCTGTATTTCATTCTAAATTTGGAAAAAATTTAGAGTTGTATTTAAAAGCAACTATACGCTTTTTCCAGAACATTTATATATATGTATATGTGAGAATCTGAATTCGGAGGGACTTTAGTGAATTCAAAATCAAAGTTATACGCCTTTTACAGAATATTTTTATAATATATGTATCTATTTTTGTATAATATGAAATACAGTCAAATGAAATACAAGCTTGCCATAGTAACCCAATTAAAACAAATAACTATAGGAAGGATTTTAAAGTTTAAAAAATAAACTAGAACTAGAAATAAAATTTTATCAAGATAGCTTTACTACTTTTTAAGTTATCGTGCGAACGGACGAACATCGTTAAATCGACTCAGGAGGTGATCCTGATTCAGAAGGTGATCCTGATTCATATACATGTCCATATCTAACTCGCTTCCTTTAGGTTTGGATACAAACGCCATACAAAAGTTAATATACCCTATATTTTAGATGTAGGGTATAAAAAATAGAACTAGAAATAAAATTTTAGCAAAGTATACAATATGTTAAAAAATATTTTTGACTTTTTTTTTAATTTTAGCTTTATTAATATTTTAAAAATAAAATAAATGTGATAAAAAAGTTCATGACTTTGACTTAATTTCAAATGTGAAATTAAAATTTTAAAATAAAATCAAAAAAAAATTGTATTTCGGCTTTATTTCATTCTGCTTTATTTGAGGTAACGTTTAATTAATGAAAAAAATTATTTAGTTTTAAAACGCGAGATTTTCTGAAATTAAATTTTGAAATGTGAAATTTCGTAGCCAACCCTTAATAAATATTTTAAAATTAGAATAATTTATTTTTATTACAAAAAACTTTCGAAATCATAATAATTAATAATGTTATAAAAAAAAATGTAACACGTAAATAATGATTAGTACTACTTGAATTTTTTTTTTTTGTCTACTTTGCTTCCCTTTTTTCTTCAAAATATTTATTTTTACCCTTATTACTTATTATTTATTTTCTAATATTATTTTTTTACCGACCGCATACAATTATGTATAAGGTAGGTATTGTTTTCATACTAAAAATTTGTACCCGAGATTTTGGCAAATATACACTACTCCGGTGTGAAGAAGGCTCTAAAAAAATTTTTAGCATGATATCTGTCTGCGGGTGTGTGTGTGTGGGTGGTCTGTGGGCACGTGTATAGCTTAAACGACTGAGCGGAATTTTTTGCAATTTTATATTTAGAGTTTTGACTTAAATATCTCGGAATGATTTTGGAGCTTTTGGAGCAAATCGGACAACCGCAAGTGGTAGTTTACTAGTGTACTTTTAAAGTTTTTTACGAATATTTCGTAACAGAAAAATTTTATGAGAAAAATTATTAAGAAAAAGTTGTTACACAAGTAAAGAGCAACAACTTTGCCATAGAACATTTTTTGATTCAAGTCCAAATTTCATACATAACACTCCATATGAATTTATATGAAAAATTTTTTTTTGTTTTTTTTTATATCTCTAAAATGTATGTACATATGTATGTACTTATATATATCTATGCATATAATGTTTTTTGTTGATGACATAAAATAAAAATAAAATCATGTACATTGCATAATAATGTAAATGGATGTATGAATGAATGCACATATATTTTTACGTTTTCATTGCTTATTATTGCTATCGAATAAAACAAAATGTTGTTAAATTATTAGAAGTTATTTTGCTTTGATATAAATTATTATGTAAAAAATCTATAAATTTTGGCATTGTACTTTTCATGCAGTGGCGGTCGGTCCTGTGATGGAGACAGCTGATTTTTTTTTTTTTTGAAATGTAAATATTTAATTTTACCATAAAAATAAATAAAATAACATTTTAAAATCAAACAAGTAGATAATCTTAAATATAATATAATTAAATAAAAATAAAATAAATAAAAATGCAATATTGAACTTCAAAGATAAGATAAATTAACAATAACACTTAATAATAATCAATTTTTTTAAAAGTTTGTTTACATTTTTAATTGATTTATTAGGTTTATTATTCTTTTCTGCTTTTTTTTTGTACGCCATAATGTGAAACTATCATAAAAAGTAATAAAATAATTTAATATCTATTAAATGTTCATTATAAAATTACCTAAATAAAAGAAATTCAATAATACAAGTGTATCAATTATAAATCGGTTACAGGTACGAACATTCGTTTTACATTATCCGTTATGCTCAAAATCCTGTTTTCTTTTTCAAAAAGTCTAACTTTTTTTGTAATTTTTGAAAAATGTGTTGAATATGTTTTTTCGAGATGTTTTACTTTATACCTAGTGTCTTAGACTTTATACCTAGTGTCTTAATTTATTTTATAAAACTTTTGCGAAAAATGGGTAATAATTTTCTTTTGTATACGCAGAATAAACCGAAGCTGACTAATGTGAACATCTATATTGATAATTAACATTACATATAGGCCATTTTGGATCTTAATTTCAATATTGTAATATTATTTCTAGATAAATTTTATAGTTTCGCATGTAAAGGAATGAAGCCTTCTAATATCTGTTTAGTCAATTTTTTAAAATTTCAGCTTACTTACTAAAATAAAAGCTGCTAATAAAACTGGATTTTTAGTAAAAATCGAAGTTTTAAGTATAGGTAAATGGTATAATTAGAGATGTGTTTTTGTAGTGCTCTCAAATTAATATGGGATATTCCCAATTGATTTTATATTAGTCCAAAAGTTAATCTTATCTTAATTAATCAAAATTTAAAATTATTGATAAAAAGTAACGATGAAAACAGTCACCAAAAAAACAAAAATACACTTTAGAAGATATTGCAAAGTAGGCTTACAAATATGTAAATATATATCAGATAAATTATTGTAAAAAACAAAAGCTACTCGAAATATAATAAAATCTGAAATAATTAACTAAAAGATGAAGGTAAAATCAAATTATAAAATCTGGAAATAAACTTAATTAATCGTATAATGTTAACTGAAAGATTAGTTGAAAGGTAAGTTAAAGTAATTTTTTTACCCCGCTAAAATTGGTTACATTTAAAATAAATATATCTAAAAAAATAACTTAATTTAAAACTGTATTAATACTGACTACAAACACAAAATTTAACTTGATAGTTTTAACATATGTATATATCTCAAGAAAAAAATATTGTAAAGTAAAAACCTTCTTTTGAAAACTTTTACAAATAATACTTAGGCCGTGTCCGAAACTATCGCACTTCGCACCAATACTAACTAATCGCACTAAATTAATTTCGAAAAACTCCGAAAATTTTTTAGTTCATTCGAAAATATTACACTAAATTGTCTGATCGCACTTGATTTATCTGTCAATCTTTTACTGCATTCTCGACAACACTTAATGTTCGCCCTAAAAGAGTAATACATGTAAGAAAAAAATGTCTAGTGTCAAATGCTAATGCGATAGATTCGGAAACGGTCTTAGTACCTACTTCGATATTAAATATATATTTTATCTACTTAAGTATAGATCTTTAGTACAAAACAATATTTATTAGTTAATATTTTGTTTAACATTTTTGTTTTGATTAGTACAACATTTAAAAGCTATATTAAACAAATTTAAAGTAAACTTGACAAGATTTTCATATTAATTTATAAGAAAAACTTGTCAAATTTATTGATACGAAAATTTTACATTACAAATTAAAATGAGTTGACTTGCGAAATTCATTTTAAACGTTCAGTTTTATTTATTCAGTTTTATTTTTGGTTATTACTTATTATAAATTAAATAAATTTAAATTATAATAACCATAATAAAAACCAAAGAACAATGCCTGGAAAAAAAATTGAATTTAATGGCTGAAAAATATAATTCAATAAATGAAAAAAACAAATTTCCAATAATAAATTATTTAATTTCTTCTCCTTTTTGCAAAATTTTGGATTAAATTCCAAGTCATTCAACAAAATAAACTATTCTTAATTCTTTTTTTTAAATTTTGGTTAAATCTAGAATAGTCAACTAGCCCTTTATTTTACTTTGACTAAAATCTAAATTGATGATAACGATTGCATTTAACTACAATAATATTTTTTAATTTTCTAAATTTTTTTTTTTGGTGCATTTCTCTGCTACATAAATATAACAAGAAAATTACACAGCCTTTCCTGTTCAGGCGTGGCTGTACATGTCGTAAGGAGGAATTCCTCTTACGACGTGTGTGGGATTCGAACTCATATTCCGTTGGTGTTTATAGCGTATTGTACACGCTCTTACCCACTAGACCGCCGAGGCCCCTTTTCTAAATTTTTTCAACATACTTAAATCTTTTAATAATATTTTAGAATACTTTTACATTGTCGAATAAACTTATTAACACTCTTAATAAATTTTGTTTGAACAACGTTTTACGTGTCAAAATTTGTTGTTTGTCAACTTGTCAAAAATTGTTTGTCAATACAAATAAACAGTATAAGTTGTTACTTGCCATAGATTTTTTCTATAAAACAAAAAATTGTGTACTGTCAACTTGTATTGTCATATTTTGTCCAGATTGTAAAAATAAAAATTATAATAAAAATAAATTTCTCAATTTCTATAGCATTCCATTTTCTAGTAACTTTCAATATTTATATAATAACAAAAATAGCATATTTAAAATATGCAATAAAATGAAATAAGTAAAAAAAAATAATGAAATAAATTCGAAAATATTTTATTTTTGAAATGCAGATTTCATAAAAACCTACAGTTCCTCTCTAATATAAAGTATTATAAAAAAAAATCTTCTAAACCTAAAATTTCAACTCTATAGATAAAATATAGATAATAAATTATTTTTTATAATAATATCCTACATCTATACAATTTTATTGTTTTATTGTAAGAATTCATTAATATATCAATAAATTTTGTCATTTTCGTTATTATAAAATTAATTATCGAATAGTTGTTAAAAAATAAAATTATTACTTAAAACTTAACCAAAATAAAAAAGTAACAACTTACACAACTAAAGAAACAAAACAAAACATTTAATTTATATACTTTTTTCTTTTTTAAACTTTTTCTTTTAAATTTTGTCTTTTAAATATTAACTTATAATCCGCTTTCGAATTCATTTATAGACAGCCTCACTTTTTTTTTCTGTTTTTTTTTTTTTTTTTAAATAATTTTAATTTAAATTTTGTCTTACCTGTAATATAATAGAAGTACTGATTAATCCCAACATTAATTTATAAAATTCATGACGTTCACCAACTTGTAAAATATATTTTAATTGGGATGCATTTGCTGTCAATAACGCAATATCCAACATACCTTGAGCGATTGTCTTTTTTGTTGCATATCGATTTGCATCGATTGCTTTCATCTACAAAACAAAAAAACAAAAATTAACCAAAAAATTCAAATTAAATATATTTTAATTAAATTAAAATAGAAAACAATTATTTCTTTTCAACAATAAACTAATTATTTACATCTTCAAATAAAGCATTCATCATTTTTGCTAATAACAAAAAAAAAAAAATTAACGTTATTTCTTTATGAATTCTATTAAATGTATGAAAACATTTATATAAAACTATTTTTAAATTTTTATAGATATTAGTTGTACAACTAACCCCTTCATTATCACCGTCTTTATCTTTGTTATTATTTTCAACAGTAGTTGATTCATCATTTTCACCACTTCGGTTGCTATTGTCAACTAAATCTTTTTTATCTTTTTTTGACATGTCAATTGATTGAAAATATTGTAATTATTTAAAAACAAAAAAAAAATTTAAATCCAATTTCTTAGACGTTTACTTTCTTACTAAATGTTTTTCTTTTTCTCTTTTTTATATTGCAACATTATTTCAAGTAGAAAATTATCGATAGCTCTTATCAATAAAGGTCTTAATTTTATCAAAAAAAAAAAAAAGAATTATAATTTCAAACAAAATTTAGACTTACCTAACAAATTTATACTTCAATAAATATTAAGTTCAGAGATAAATATTTGAAAATTTGTTGATCAATAAATTTTGTTTTTCTATAAGAATCATAAGACATGATTTCATTCCTATATAAGAAGCATAAGACATCAACTAAGTCATTTATTATCAATTTTCAGTGAAGCTTGAATTTCTGGAATTATTTAAACCGTTAATTAAATTAAGCCGTTGCTTACTCGGTTGTTTACCTTTGAAATCGGTGAAATAAAAAAAAAATACTGAGCCTCTATGCCTAGAATTTTGACATAATAATTCAACAGCTTTCTGTCAACATTTATCTTCATTAAGTCAAAATTATAATCAACTGGCTAAAAAGTGATTAAATTGGCACACAGACTTATATAAAAATAATTTTTTGTAATTTTAAAGTAATGAAAAGAATCGAATCGAAAAATGTTGGTAGCGAGAACACGAATGTATAGACGGTATAATGTAAGAAGATTTTCTTTTAAAAGTTCACATCTGTACACATTATTTAAGTAAGGTAACTATCCGATTAGTAGGTGCGACAAAAAAAAAACCTCAGACATTTGATATATTGAAATTTCATTTAATTATTAACAAAATAGTGTATTAAAACTTGTTGAAAAATGTAATAAAAGGTTACTTCACCATTTCTATCAATGTACTGACTGAATACACTCTTTTAAGCTAAAATCGCAAAACCTACAAGCAATTTGAATTATATTCAAAAATTTTTTTCTTTGTTCTAATCATATTCGTATTTCATATAGAATCTTGTATTATCTTTCTATTTTTTATTATTGTTCATATATTTAACATATATCAATGCTTATCAAAAGTAATTTTTCTATTATACCATGATTAGATATTATAATACTTATCAATAAATAATAATTTTCCATAACAAAAAACATTTTTCTCTTTTCCATAATATTTTTTATCAATTAAATCTAACAAATCACTTAAAAAATGAATTTGATTTCTTATGTTCATTGAAACATTGAAACAAAAACAAAAAACAAAGGTTTTTATCAGATAAAAAGAATACAAGTTACAACTGATTCAAAAAAGTTGATTGAACTGTTTTCTTTGTAATTGAAAAGTATCGATAAGTATTATATAAGTAGAAAAAAAAATTAAAAGAAACATAATATATATTAGGTCATAGGTGGTTATTAGACGTAAATGTTTTATATCCCTTGTTTGAATCTCTTTATTGCTACACAATTGCTACAACATGTTATTCAAATGACAGGAGTCGAACTTTTTTGAAACGTTTAAAAAATAGAATGAAAAAATTATAGAAATTCAAATTTTTTGAAGTGTTTATTTATATTTATTTGGAAGGTACTTTTTCTTTTTTTAAATTTTAACTATTACCGCGTTTATATGGTAGCTTCAAATGGATTTGAAATCTACTTCAAGCTTATGTAAAAATTTTTGTTTAGTGAACTTGAAATTTGAGAGTAAAAACACTGTTTAAAAGCTCGAAAGCTTGAAAATCACAACATTTTAACAGAGTTATTAATTTTTCTGCCATTTAAAAAATAAATTTGTTATTTCAAAATTAGGGTATACTTTACTTTAGGTACATTGTCCAATTACTTTATAATTTTACATAACGGTACATAGTGACGTCACTTATATTTCATAGAACATAATTTTTGGCGACAAGGTCATTTAAAGGTCAAATTGATTATTTTAAAAATTTTCTAACATTTTGCAGTAATTCACTTAAACCGTTATAGTTTTCGTCTACGATAGTATACAGAAACCATTTTCTATCTTTAATAGAAATAATACTATCTTTAATATACATCTTTTTTCATCTTAAATGGTGTTACCGTTTTTCAGAAGTATTTCAAAATAATTTTTATAATTTTCAATATATTCCACCAAATTTTTTTTTCCTAATTGGATTCATCTTTTCATTATGTTCTTTAATTTACATTGTAGTAAAATATTATAAAAGCTGTCAAATTCAAGTTGATTCGAAGCCAAATGTCATTGTTTTGAATTTTGTTCAAACTTTGAAGCTGACAGAATGAAAACTCTCCTTGTAATTTGAGCTAACTTCAAGTCAAGTACTCAAGTCGCCATATAAACCCAGGATATGCCTTACTTATTGTAACTGACCACAATATAAAAAAATTCACTTTTAAAAGAAAATATGTAGTTCACAACTTTGACAAACTCTTTAAGTTTCAGCGTATTTATTTACGGCTCAAAAAGTCAAAAAAAAAATTAAATAAATAAAATAAATGTCAAAAAAAGTGGATCAAAATTTTATGTTTTATATATATTCAAAGTGATATATAAAAATTTCTATTTTTCATTTGTTAACTGAACAAAAAAAGGATCAAAAGGGGACGCTAAGTAACATTTCTTTCTATTAAAAATTCTTTAACTTGAAAAATAAAATTAAAAAATCAGTTAGTACGAATTTAATGCGGTAAAAACAAAAATTAATAACCTGTAAAAATTTCAAAAAGAATATTTTTTTTAAGGTATTTTAGAGTTACATTTAAAATATTTTTTGAGACAATAAATATTTAAAAATTTTAATTTCTATAATTTAGTTCAAAGTATTAATAAACTATTATGAAGTAAAAAATCTATAGTCAAACTATTTATTAATTAAATAAATGAAAAAGCAGATAAGTAAATGCAACATTTGCTCACAAACTATATAAAAATGCTGATAACAATATTCAGTACATAACATAAGTTTCACACCAGTACTAAATATTTGATGGTAATAATATTTATTTCATGGAATATTTGTTTCTCACATCAAAATAGTTGACAACAAGTCTACAGTTTGCTTAACCAAATAATTTTTTTCCATAACAAAGGCTATCACGTGTAAATATCAATAGATAGATTAATTTAGCATAAGTCAGCTAAAATTGAAAATGAATGAATTATTTATTGTACTGTAAACAAATAATGTTAAAAAATATATATTTCCTTAATAAAAAATAATTATAACAAAAGTGTTAATTGATACACTAAAATCTAATCAAAATCAAATAACTTAAATAAAACCGAAATACCCTTTTGAGAATTAAATATAATCAATTTTATTGCTTAATAATTTTAATATTCTCGAAATCCCTTACAAGTTATTTAATTACTAAACAATTTAAATTTGTTATCACCTTCATTTGTATTAAGTGTTATGTTCTCAACTATATTTTATTGTCAATTTTAGTCAATTCAGGTGGAAACCCCTGGCGGTAACTTATGTCAATTATTGTCAGTTAAATTATATATTAACTCAAATTTTTATTTATTGATTGACAATATAACTGATAACATGTCACTTGGTGTACAGAAAGCCTTCTTATAAAAAAGCTTTATAACTATAAGAAACTAAAACATTTTAAAATTAAGAAATTTGGAAAATTTCTTTTGTTTCATTAAAATTTTTCATTAATTTTTCTAAATGAAATTTGTAAAATTTTTGATCTTATGAGTAAGAGATAATTATTCATTATATGAATCACATAGCCAAAATTCCATTTCCTTATCGTTAAATCAAGATTTACCTCAAAATCTCTTAGTTGAGTGAAATTATGAGAGTCGGTTTCATTGAAATTATGAATTCCAAAAAAATCCAGTGCTGTTTTAGTCCCGCGGAAAATTAACACTACGATCCCTACCATAACATTTTAAGGAGAGAATTTGGAATATTTATGGTGAACTGAACACTTTGAGCCTGGAACTAATTATCAAAAACGAAGTTGGACTAACGATATTTTTAGTGTAGCAAAAGAAACATCTAGATTGGTTTTTCTGTATAAATGTAAAACCTTCTTCTCATCTTCCGATCTTCTCAATATCTACCTAGCATTTGTACGACCAATGACGGTGTATAATGCATATATTTGAGCAGGATTCTCTAAAAGGCAATTGGAATTTCTAGATTAAGCGTAAAATAGAATAATTAATTTAATAAATAATCCTAATGTCAACTTCATACTCTTTTCACTGGACCTACTGACGTTTAATAGGTTATCTTACTCTCTTTTACAGATATCTAGTAAATGTGACAACTTGTTTCAACCAAATAAAAAGTCTCATGCTTCCGTTTAATGTTTTCCAGAGTGTAAAAAGGAGAGGGTTTGTTGTCCACCCTTGCGTAGTTCAAATTTCTAAATGGCATAATTCAGCATAATGGAAATGGAAATTCATTTCTGACTCCAATATCGCGGACATTAAATCATTTTCCAACTCATGTGTTCCAACTCATGTGTCACCAGTTTTAAAAAATTTTAAATTTATTAAAATTTTCTTAAGGATTTAATTTTTACATAATTATCTAAAAAATTTAATGTGATTTTATATTTTAAATTTAATTTTCAAAAAAAAATTTTGTTAAATTAAAAATTTAATTCAATTTATTTTAATTTAATTAAAATAATATAGTAATTTATCAAAAGTAACGACATCACTTCCATTAAAAAAGATTATATAAATATTGTCTCAAAAATCAACCACTTTTCTTTTTTCTTTTTTTTTTTTGAATTATTAAAATATTTTATTTATTTTTAAATTATTTTTATTATCAAATTTCATAATTTTTAATTGGAAAAAAAGTAAAAAATCTCATTAACATATCATAATCACCAATCAAAGATTATTAATTAACACCACTAATTGTTTTTTATTAATTTTAAAAATTATGGTAACACATGCTTCAGACAAAATTTAACAAAAAAAAAAAAGAAATAAAAAAAAATTTGTAACATAATGACATTATAGGTATGGTTGTTTTTAACCTTCATTAACGGTAAAATAAGGTGTAACAAAATTTCCATTAAAAAACTTATTTAAATTGCAACATTTACATTCAATATACACATTTATACATACATATATATAATGAACATAACGTAAATATAAATTGTGTTTTTATTAGCATATTTTATACCGCTTTTTGTTTTTGTAAATTATCCTGTTGTTTCTTTCCTTATCTTTATGTCTCCCTATTTTTCTTTCTTTCATTTTTCCTTATTTAAACTTTAATAAAAATATGATTACTTATATACTGTAGAATATTTCGTGATTTTAAATTAACTTTATTCACTATGCATATCGTAAATAAGTATACAGTATCATAAATATTATATCAGGAGGTATGTAATAAGGCCCTGCGAAATAAATCTCTCGGAGTGTAATTTCTCATTCAATGAGAAACACCATTCAATGAGAACACTCATATGTAACAACACTTCCAAATTTGAGAAATAAGACCCCGGGATATTATTTCTCTTTCAATTTAACTTTCGACTTCTTGATAAATAAAGACCCAGGGTGTTATTTCTCATTGAATGCGAAATAAAACCCCGGAGTATTAATTATCATATTTTGTAGTCTTATTTTTTAATTACATGTGTAATAAAATCCACTTTGGTAACACTAAAACCTTTAAAAAAATACAAAAATAATAATTTTAAAGTAATGGAATAAACAACATTCAGAAAGATTACCAAACTGAATTAAAAAAAAAGTATATTGTCCTTTTCCAAAATATACAATGGTATTCTATCGAATAATGTTCTGCAAAAGGGCAATATATACTTCTTTTTTTAAGTCAGTTTGGTTATCCTAATCTTCCTAGTCTATCTGAAAAAAAAAAAATAAAAAAAAAACTCCATAGTGCCAATCCAACTCCAATTACTATGAGAAATAAGGTTCCGAGGTGTTATTTCCCATAGTAATTGAGAAATAAGACCCCGAGGTTTTATTTAACAGGGCTTTATTTCACGACGCCATTATATCATTGTCTCTTTCTTTCTTTTTTTATAGTAATATATTACCTTTTATTATTAATCAATGAATTATAATAATTTGTTTTTATTATTTAAATTTTAAATTCAATTTCTCATCCCATTTTCTTCCTTCTCTGTTGTAAATTAGTTCAGAAATTATGAGTTATTGTGTCCTTTTTTTGCAAAACAGGTTTGAGCGGAATATTAGAGAAAATAAAATCAATTATCATAAAATAATGTGAATAAGGAAAAAAAAACGAAACAAATTTATTTAACTAATTTTATTTGTATATTCTGGACACGGTTAATTTATTTTCGTCTTTTGTTACAGTTTAGATTGAAGAGCCTTTACATACTACTGGTATGACAATAGAATATTTTTATTGAGAAAATTTCGATGATCTATTAGGATTTTTTCAAGTATACAACAGTTGACTTCAAAATTTTCTGTGGAAATGGTCTATTAAAAATGTGAACAACGTATAATAATGGACATAGCGCCATTGAAACTTTGTGTTTGAATCGATTAGAATTCAAAAGGGAATATACTTCTTTTTCGAAATAATTGAAAAGTACCTAAGTTAAATGCCTTTGCAAAATTCTGAAAAAAAGACTTTACCGCTTTTTTTCAAAAAACTTGAGAAAAAAATTTATTAGGTACTCCATTCAAAGTTTGCAGACGTGAAACAAGGAGTGCGACAGATGTCTAAGCCCTATACTGTCGAACTGTCAAGCCGCGTACAACTGTCGCGTAATATAGGGTTCACAAATTCGTTTATCGAACTATTTTTTAATTATGAAACTTTATACAGCACATATGTATTCCCAAAAGTTGGTTTTCAGATTCATATCTGTACAATATAACAAAATTTAAGAAATATATTAACTTCATTCTTTAAAACAATTCTCCCAATTTCCCACTTCATCCTTTATAATCCTAATTACGCCAAAACCCAATTTCCCAAGCATCCTTTCCACATTCTTATCTCCAAAAACATGACAGAAAGTAGTGTACAAAATATAAAGTAAGGAAACGCAAAAATATATGTACAAAACTTCAATTAGTTAAAACTATTTTTGTAGGCACCTTAAAAACCCTAGAAATTTACCAACTTTCTTGAAATATTTATTCCAGAAACTTATACTGTTTTTACTGTAAATAAACCTAAAAATTTTCATTTTAATATCCAAATTAGAGATGGAACAATAATAAAAATTGATTCTAAATGTTTAAATAATTTTTAAAGACTTTCAAATGGCAAACTTTCAAACATTGCAAATCCATACAATTCAAAAAAAAATTAAAAATAATTTTAATTATGTACTTATATATCACAGATAACAGACTTATTATCACAGAAAATTAGACTTATTACATAAATTGAATCCAAAATACATATTATTAGATCTTCGCAACTCTTACTAGGCCAACTAACAACTGGATGTCGTTTACACATTTTTTACGATTTATATTTAGTAAAAAAAAAATTTTCCTATTAAAATTAATATTAAGATTTATATCAAAAATTTGTTTGATATTGAAATCAGGAGTGGTTTTTCAAGGAAATAAAAGTTCCAAAAAATTTTAATCAAACTACAAAAGAAATTTTAAGCATGAGAATTACAACATTTATATAAAAAGTTATATATTTTAGTATTTAAATTTATATATTTTGACAAAAATTTACGGATTAACCTTATAAATTAATTAGAATTATTTCTTAATGAGTCTATTAACCCTTATATTAATTAAAAAGTTTCACGAAAATATATGTACATTATTTCATTCTTCAAGACTTTTTTTAAATACAAATTTTTTTATCGTTGTAAAATAAAAATTTTTACCAAACAAGCAAAAGCTCAAAATTACTTTAAGTTTTTTAATTTTTGACGTGTTATATTCCAAAAAAAAAAGCTCGACTTTCCATTATTTTATAGTTAGTCTCTTGTTTTAATGATAAGGTAAAAATTTTTCATAACTATATCAACTTACAACTATCAATATCCTTTTATTAATAAAATATTAAATGTATAAAACAAAAATAAAATGATGAAAAATTCATAAAGTGAATCATGGAATCATTTTTAATAATTATAGAATAAAAAAAGGATATTTTTTTAAAAAAGAAGAACCTTTAAATAAACAGAACAGATGACATTAATTTTCTTGGTATGAAGACATTTCAAACAATTTATTTAATAAATAAAATGAGGATTAGTGCAGTAGAGTAGACTGTGACAACTCTGGGATAACCGTATGAACGTATACTGATTTTATAAAACTTGATCATCTTTTAATAAATTTCAAATGTTTTAGTACCGCCGTTAGCTGCTAATATATTTATGTAAATTTTGGAATTGTATGACAGCTAATCGGATCTGTTGTACCAGCACAACCAAATTTTACAGAAGTTACTGCGATAAAACTTGATCATCATTTGTAAAATTTCAGATGCCTAGCTTCATTAAGTTCTAAGAGGTGCAAGAAGCCTGCACTGGCAGCTCTAGACCAACGAAATTTTACAAAAGTTATTGGCTCGACACCACTTCACTAAATTGCAGACACCTAGCTTTAATAGATACTGAGTTATTTTCATTTAAAGAGAGAAATTGTATGGCAGCTACCCAAACCTGTCTCACCAGCACAACCAAATTTTATACATGTTGTTTGGCCTATAACTCGACACCATTTAGCAAAATTTCAGATACCTAGCTTCAATAGATACTGAATTATTTCCATATAAAAAATAGATTTTGTATGGCAGCTACTCGAACACGGCGGTAGAAAATGCTGGATTTAAATAGCGTAACTAAAAATTTTGCAAAAGTGACGTAAAAAAAATTTCAGCCCCCAACCTTCCTAATTTTTTGAGTTATCGTGCGGACACACAAACGAAAGGACGCACATGGCTTAATCGACTCAGAATTTGATTCTGAGCTGATCCATACCTTTAACACTATATCTAGCTCGACTCCTTTAAGGTGTCACAAACGTAATAGCATTTTTATTATACCCTCGAACATAGTTCATACGGGTATAACAATATAAGTTATCGATTTCAAATTTTAGACTCATTATGAAAAATAATTTTGGAAGAATTTATTTATTAGTTTCGTTCGGTCTGTCCGTCTCTTTACAAAGTCGATGATAATAACGTAAAGACATAGAATGACTTATATGACATATTAGCAATAAAATACCCATAGATAATTTTCTTAAAAATTAAAACAAAAAATTAAAAGCCCTATAAAAAGTCCTAAATAAAAATAGATATATGGAACTATATAACATAAATTATTAAAATTTTACAATTTTATATTCAAATTTAAAACACAATTATATAAAACAAATATTTTCAGAAATTCTACTGTTTTTGTCAATTACGAGAGTTTTAAGTATTTACGATTTATAATTCAAAACTCTTAAAGTTTTGAAAGGAGCAAGCTGTTTGACAATAAGTGGAAATTATCTTAGGAAAAAGTATTCTCTCTCCTCTAAAACCTAAAGCCTCTATCTATACTAAAAAAATTCAATAAAACCACTAAAATTATATATTCGAACAATTCAATTTCTTACACTATTCCTTACTTACTTAATATACTGGATGTTTCAGAGCATGCGTATCAATTTTTTTTATTAAAATATAAAAACAAATTTATAAAATAAATCGGGGTTACACTATATTGGTGATTAGTTATATTTTAAATTTTCCGAAAGGTCCGAAAATGAAGTATTTAGAACGTAAATACACATAAATCCAGATTTTTAAATAGGAAGATGTATTTTTCTATGCAAATCGGATTTTTCTTCAAAAAATACGAAACTTGTTTTGTCTTATTAATTTTTTTTTTTTTTTTGGTTTCTTGGTAAATTGCTTTAAAATTAATAATAATAAAACAAATATCTTTAAATTTTTCCTTATAAAAGAAAAAAACTGATATGCATGTATGGTGAGACTAAGAACAAAAATTTTTTTTAAATAGAAATACATTCAAAGTTTTTTTTAAGTATTCACCGTTAAATGATCTGATGGTTACCTTAATTTAATCAATAATTATTTTAAATTAAAATACATATATATTTATTTTTATATGATTTATTATATTATATAGTACCTATCTAACTAAATGTAATAAATTTTAAATTTTTCTAAAAATAACAAAAAAAAGTAATTTATTTTGTTAGTAGCCATCACGTTAACTATTGATAAATGTGGGAATTTAAACTTTAAACTCAGCATTTTATTAATTTTTAAAAATATTTTACATATTTAAAATTAGTTTCTAACTTTTTTTTTATATCTATTTGTTATTATAAAATATAACATAATATATTAAGTATTGATTGTTATTTATAAAATAGATATTGTTTGGGTTATAATACTGCTCATCTTTTTCAGGGGTTCAGTATTTTTTAGTTTTACGTGACCGCTAATTTTTTTCTAATATATTTTTTTTTCATATTATTTAAAAATAAATAAAAATCATACAATTAAAACAATTGAAAATATATTTATTGATGAGGTGATATATTATTATATTTATTTATTAACGGTAAAAGTTTTAAATTAAAGTAAATATACCTATTTGTTATAAAACATCAAAAGTTAATCATAATAATAAACAAAATATATTTATGATTAAAGTTTTAATAAAATTAAATTGTAAACATTTTTAAAAACACAAAAGCTTAATCATCATCATCATCATCATCATGATGTAATTGCTTATATACTATTTACAAAAAATATATTCGTTAATTGAGTCTACAAAATATAAATAACTACAATATGTTATGTAGTTATGTAGTAAAAATAAAAATATAACAATCAACTGAAACAATTTTGAATGCATTTTATTAACATGTTAAACGCCAAATCAAATTCTAATTAAATTTTTATTTTAACATCACTTTAAAAATATTCTAATTAGAATTTAAAAAAAAAAAATCTAATTAACAATTTCTTTTTTTTTTTTATATTTTGTACTGCTGCAAAGAGCATTGGGTATCCTGTTTATTGTTCATATTAAATTAAATTTAAGTTTTTTCAATCATTATTTTCTAAATAAACCGTTAAATACTATAATATATTGAAGAAGATTATGAAACACAAATATTATATTTGGGAGCCATCTATTATCTTATACAAGAATTATTTATATTTTCTTTATATTATATTACTATATAGACATGTATAATTACTATTACGATATTAATTATTACAAATTAAATTACTACCATATTGGATATAACTTGAACGTGATTTGAATCCAAGACCTTTCAATTGAAAGATCTCAGTCACTACACCATTGGTCATACATTAATATTAATTAATTTATAATTAATTACCAAAAAGAACACAATAATTATAACCTTTTAAAAAAAAATTATTTTTTTAATATGTATTAATAATTCTTCTAATGAAAGAGGAGATAAAAATATGTTACCTAAATGTACCTGTAAATGTATGTTACCTAAAAATGTAATAAAGTATCATATAATCCAACATGGCCAATACAACCAATGGTATAGTGGTTAAGAAATCGGCTTTTCATTCGAAGGGTCACGGGTTCAAATCAAACCATATGGCTTGGTTATATAAATTAATACAAAATAATGTAAATCTTTCTTATAACATACAATTAGGACAGTATGTATAATTAAATAAAAAATAAGTTATTATTACATATTATATTATAATATATGATATAATTAATATCATATTGTAATATATTATAATAAAATTGAAAGAATTCTTGCATAAGATAATAGATGGCGCTAGAAATAAAAATCATTGCGTTTCCGTCTTGTACAAGAGACGTTAGTTAAGTAATCACCAGCTTACCGAAACTAATAATTCCGAAAAGTGAAGCTTAGTCAAATATGAATAACAAATGGCTTAGTGGATATGCTCTTTTTTCTTTCTTATATAGGAGTGAAAAGAAGAGAGAAAAAAAAAAGAAAGAAAATGATCAATATTTCATTTAATTCGATCACTATTATTATTAGTTCATTGACCATCACAGAACAAGTAAATCAATATAAAACAAATTTAAATCTTTTCAATATTTATAATATACTATAAATTCCTAAATTAGTTACATTAAAATGAATTTATTTAAATTTATTTTCATTTTTTATGTTTTAATTAAAATTCCCGTCATTATGCAAGTACATTGTATATATAATTTTTATACTTAAGTATTTAAATACATATATTAAACTTAAATTCAAAAAAAAAAAGAAATTTTAATACCTATGTACATATGATTTATTAATAAACCACAAAATTCTTATTAATTTAGATTACAGCAAAGTAAAATTTTAAATACGCGTACCAAATGAATTCAATAATATAGTTAACCACTGGCTAAATAATTCCTATATGTATATTGAAATCAATCAACCAAATTTTATTACAATATGGTATTGTTCTCACATTTTAATTTGTAAATGATTCTTTTATAAATATATACATTTCACTTTAGTTCACTTTACTTTCAATGAAAACTTTTACAAGTTTGAAAATAAATTTTGAAAAAAAAACAAAAAACAAATTTAAATAAATTTAAATAATTGGAATAATAATAACATTTATATTTTATAATCTTTACTTAATATTTCATATAATATCTAATGTTATAAAATCTTCTATTGATTAATCAATTTTCACATTTTTTTTAATTAATTTTAATAAAAAATTATAATATTTTAAAAATATTTAAAAATTTTTTTAAAATTACCTCTGTCTCACCTCCTACAACTTGATTAATACCATTTAAAACTGCAGCCATTGTCTTTTGTTAATTTGTTTATTTTTATTTTACAGTATTTACAGTCTTCTCCAATTTTCAATTAAAATATAAAATAAATATAATTTTTTTTTTATTATTTTTCTTTTTTATTAATATTTTTTTTTTCAATTTTTTTATATTATTAATTTTACTATCATTTTTAATTTTTATAAAGAAAATATGAATGAGTTTATTTTCACCATTATTTTAATATAAAATAATTCAAGCGAAATAATTGCGTAAAATGTTAGCAACGGTTGCTATTAAAATACTCGCTATATACAGTTGTTAAAACTATCGACCAAACAATTTAAAATAAACTGAATGATGAAAAAAGCTCTAAACGTCTAATAGCAAATAAGAAACAAAATTGGACAAAACAACAAAAAAACAAAAAAAAAACTAAATTTTTTTTTTTTTTTTGTCGTTATGTAGTTTTAGTGTAATGTGTAGTTATATAGCTTTGTTACACTGTTATGATATGTTAGTTAAACGGAAGTTAATAATAATTTCGTTACTTTAGTTTTTTTTTTTCTTTTTGCTCTGTTTTATTTGTTTTTTTTTCTATATTTTTTTTTTTTAAGGAAAATGAACCTGTATTAACAAATTAAAATGATTGAAATGAATTTACTTGTCGCTATTGCTATTGCAATACCAATAGTTTGCATGTAATATGATTATTAAGTTATTATAAACAACTTGATTAATTTCTTTAAAAACTGAAAGTAATCGTTTTCGTCTCCTTTGTGGTAGGAAGAATTTGCATAAATTGATTTGTTTTTAAGCCGATTTACATTATGCGAGAATATTATGTATCATTAAAACAATATTATTAAAATATTAATTATACATGTACATTAATACTGTATCCAATGATCCACTAAACTATTTCCAACTATATTGCTAATAGAAAACTAATTAAACAAAATTAAGATTTTAGTTCCGAAAGAATTTGAATTAATCTCGAAATGATTTTTGATCAAAATCTAAAAAAATTATCATATTATGAAAATTTTTTGTCACTTTTTTATTTTGAATTAAATTGCATTTTCGAAACATATACCTTTTTTTTGTACGTAAACCAAAAAAATGTCTATAATAAATAAAAATCAAAAAAATAAATAAAAATACACCTAAATTTTTTTTTTTAACAAAAATCTGAGTTCCTCAAAAGTTTGCTGATTTTTTTTTTTTTTTTCCTAGGGGTCGTGGGAAACTTCCAAAGACACCAAGAATTTCCCCTTGGTAGTTATAAAGTTATAAATCTTAAATCATAAACTTAAATCCAAATATAAAAACTTTATTAGATTGCGTAAAATGCCAGTTAAAAGAGCTTTCGTTTCATTTTTCGTCCGAAACCAATGTTAGATTAACAAAACAAAAGTTTGCTGTATATAATACAAAGTTTTTCCGAATACGAATTATTGTCATCACTCATCATAATATCTTTTTCATTTTAATGTAGTTAATCCATTGACTATTTTAAAGGGCGTACCTTACTGTTCAATACATAGAGACCTTAATTATCATAATTGCATAAATACTAACTAATGACTGTAATAAATTACAACACCATTAAAAAAAAAAAAAATTTTGTCAGACAGAAAGACAGTCAAAATGAATTTAAATCAGAATATAAATTTGAAAGTAGTATAATTACTATAATTACATCGCTTCTTAATGCACGCTAATTTTAAAAAATTCATTAATTTTATTACAAATGAAAATAAAAGTTAATGACGATTTTTTTTTATAGAAATACATATTATTACATACATTATGTAGTGTAATATATGACCATTCGCAACATATACGAACAGACAGAGTTTAATTATCCCAAAAATCAAAATTTTAAAGTTACAAAATTTGAAAAACTCTAAAACGACATCTAAGAAACTTTACTATGCTATGAGTGTGAGAGTTGACCATAAAGACCACAGGGCTTCAATAATTTGGTTAACGAAGATTTAGGAAGTCTATTCACCGATAGGGAGATAATTGACTTGTTTCTTTCGGAAATCACTGAAATCACGAATAAATTCATTTTGTTAGACACATACAAAATGCATATTGGGTCAAATGCATAAAACTCAGCTGGACTTCAAATCTCATTTTTTCAGACAAAAACTAACTCTTGAACTCTTATTTTTGTTTGCAAAGGTGAGATTTCAGTTCTAGGTCGGTTTTATGCATTTGGCCCATTATCTGTGCGATCATAATTCATACAAATGAAAATTACGGTGATTTGAAATTTTGAAGTTTTTAATTACAGATTAAGTACCAAATCACTGGAGAAACATACATATCCATTATACATAAACGCGTTACGGTATATGCTTTTGTTTTAATAATATTTCAGTAGTACATATTATACGAAAATTTTGCTATTAATTTTTTTTTTCTCAGTTTAAAAAAATATTTCAAAATATAAAAAAATCAACGAAATGTTCAAGATTTTATATTTAAAAAGGAAAACAAAAAAATTTTTTTGCAATGTCAACATACTGTTGTTGTTGTTGTTGTTGTTGTTTTTATTTGAACTTAATTTTTTGAACTTAATTTCTTTATAATTTTTTGATTGTCATTAAATTCGAATTGATGAAAAACTTCCAGGTTTTCAATTTTAATTTATAAATAAAAGAAATTAAATTGCACATTGTTGAAGAAATTTGATATAATACGGAAAAAAAATACAAAATTAATGATAAATTTAGCATTAAAGCAATAACAGCTATATAGAAATTACCTTTTGAAAGTAATTTGCAAGAAATGACCTTTTATGATAGTTACATATTCTCTTTCTCTAAACTTGAAATAAGACAATTTCTAGGTGTTATTACGGGCCATTGTCTTTTCGGTAGACGTGCTAGGATATTACTAAAGTGGATTTCAACCGTAGGTTTTGCAGAGGAATTGAAGCGATAGAGAACGTGGAGCGCTTTCTCTGCATCTGTCCTAGTCTGTCAAGTAAAAGGAGAATATACCTCGGTAGTTTTTTTTCTAAGATTAGGTGAAGTCTCTGGTAAGGATCTAAGAAGCCTTCAAAGCTTCTTTCGTCAGAGTGATATCATCATGGTAAAAAATCTTGGGGAACTTAACACCAACACTGGTCGAATAGATTTCCCTACGTTTTGAAGGTACACTACGGACCTATAGTCTAATGAATTCTGACGCGTTTGCTCAGCCAGTTATATTTTTCAGAGTACATTCAGACGTTTTATAAATTTTTACATTTATCAATATTAATAAATCTATCAAGACCAATCAATCTACTCTTTATATGAATAATTAAAAGACTATAAACTAAATTACTTACACATCTGCTACCTGGGTAGTTTGCATACAACTTTCCGTGAGCTATAACTAAATAAGTTAGATTAAACTGCTTTTTATCTCATTTCTTTCTCTTTTCTTTGTGTACTAATTTTGTTGACAGTTAAGTAATTTAATGATTAAATAATGTACTAGCGTATCTAACTACTTTACTTATATACTTAATAATTAGATTCTTAAAGAATTGTTTAAAACATAAAGTTCAAATTAAAATTATTACAAAATTAGAAATTCTGTTGTTCTATAGATATGATTTTTTCAATTAAGTCAAAAAACACTTTACCTCTTTATAAACCAGTTTAACTCTATAGTAGTGATATACATATTTTAAACCTATAGCTCTTGCAATATCAATTAAAATAACTATTCTTAAAAAATAAATTTGTTTTTTAAGTTTATTAACTTAGTAATAATTTTAAATTTTATTTTTTTATTTTTTTTTTTTGTTTTCAATGTTACGTATAGAAGATATTTTTATTTTTATATTATAAGGCTAAGTAACTTTTGTTAATTAAACGCGATTTAAAAAACCACATTTATTAATAATAAAATAGTTGTTTTTTTCTGACTCACATCTATAAAAAGACATTTATAAGACTAATTCAAAATTAATTATTTGCTATAGTAATTTTGGGTCTTTCCCTCGTTATTACTGATATTCAAAAAATTTTTAATCCTCATTCATTCATTTAAAAAATTGATCAGTGTTAACTAATAACACAAAACGACAGCATGTAATAAGTCATCAAAAAATAACTTTGTAACTTTGCATCAAATTGCGGAGTTATTTCATAATGAATAAATCCGATAGTTTTTTGAAATAATTCCGCACAAAACGGAATAAGTCCGTAAAATAAAAATGAAATAAATCATAATTTTTTTTTATTTAAATTTTTGAGGAGTTATCAAAAATGAAATATGTCTCTAATTTCAAGAAGGAAATAAGTCCTCAAATATGAAATTAAATTTATAGATAGAACGAATAGATAATATATATGCAAAAATATGATTCATATATTTAATGATAACGAAATACATAAAAATATATAAAAAATTTTAACTCTAAAATCCCCCTTAATTCAGATTCTGCATATGCATATTCTTAAATATTTTGTATGAAGGAAAATTCCTAATTTTTTTTCTAACTCTAAAATCCCTTCTAATGTAGAATTTCGCATACATATCAATTATAAACTTATATTAGAGTTGATTATAAAATGGGTCTTTCAATATTTTGTTCAGCGGGTGGTTTGGAGTCGGTAGCCTCCTCTATTTTAAAAACTTCCACATTGAAATATGTAGGAAAAAAAATATTTAGGAGAGATTTTAGAGTTGGTTACAAAATGTGGAGTATACGAATATCGCATATATACATATTATTAAGCTAATTTTGATAAAATAAAATAAAAATATGAAAAAAAGATAAATGAAATAAATCCGCAAAATAGAAATCCCCACAAAATGATGAAATAACTCCGTATCACAAGTAAGAAAAATATTTGAGGAATTATATCATTTTTGGGTAACGGAGTTATTTCATATGCTGCTGACGAAACTACATACATTTAATTCATTTTTTAAATATAAAAAAACCGAAATTTTCCAAAAATGAATGGTCATATTATTTTATTTTTGATTAATTCATTCATTATTAATTAAGATACAAGCTTTTAATAGATTAGTCAGCAGAATTTCAGATAAATTAAAAACATTAAAGTTCAAATATTTTTAATTAATTAGTTCAGAATATTTTCTAAGAATTAAATATCATCTCTTCAAAATAAAATTTTTTTTTATAAAAGTAAAAAATGTACAAAATTTGTTTAAATACAAAATCAGATGAAACTTTGTCTATCGATTTTATAGTATTATACATATTGTTTGTTTTCATTAATGTTAGTTGTTATAACTACCCTATTTTAATCACACCTAATATATTACAAAATAAAAATCTATTTTAAAACAATAAAATTTAATTGAAACCTACTAAAAAATTAATTATACATATAGATAGGTAACTATATACATACATTCATACATATTATGTAAATAAAATCAAATAATTCTTTAGACCAATCAATATAATAAATACCTATTAGAAAATTATTATATCACTTACCTCTGTATTATCATCCATTTTTAATTCCATTATTAATTAATTAAATTATTTAAGTTTCAATATTATTTAACAGCTAAAATTTATAACTAAATTCAATATAATATAATGTATAAAATATATAATATGTATAATGTATTATCTAGGTATGTATTATAAGACCTTTTACTCTTAATTATTGGTATTTTTGGCAACAAATTACCAAAAATAATAAATTATTCTAAATTACGAGAGTTTAATTTTAATTCATAATAATAATAAACGTTTATTGATAAACACATTTCAAATAACTCTAACTCTGAAGTATTTAAAATTTCTTAAACGTTCACAACTTTCAGACAAACGCCGGATCACAACTGATCACAACTTTAAACGAAAAATAAAAAACAAAAAAAAAAAAAAAAAAATTTAATACAAAAAAAAAGCACTTTCAATTTTCAGATCAATATTTTAAACCCGATGATTAGTCATTCCTTATTTAAAATATTATTATTGACCAATTTTAAAACCAATTATTGTACATATAAATTTAACCAATACTTAAATTATTTTCTTAGCAACTTAATTGTCTAGAAACATTTAATTTAAATTAAATTTATGATGCGATACAAAATTTTAATGTATCTCTACATATTATGGTATTAAGTTTTGTGTATACATAAATTTTTTCTTGTTACATATTTTAATTAAATTTAACTTTAATTTTAATTAGAATAATAAAGTAAAAAAAAAAATAATGAAAATAATATAATAATTAAATTAATTTTAAATATTTGTTTTTTTATTTCATCACTTTATTTTTTTAATTTTAACGTACCTATAAGAGTTTTTCAAAAATCATTATTTTGTCTGAGCTTTGAAAGCTTTCAATTCAACAAGTATATGTAAATTGTTGTGAATATAATCTTATGTATGTGTACATAATATTATGTATCGGTATATGCGGAGTAATGAAAACGTGATACAAGTTTTTATTAAATGAGCAATATTATGTTTAGAAACCTGAAATAATGAGCAATATTATGTTTAGAAACCTGAATCATTTGCTTTGATTTATTACGAAACTTGACACAACAAAATTTCATTAAAAATTAGGTGTTCCTCCGGCGGGGGGAAATAAGGTCTAGAGCAATAAAACCCAATTATAGGCCTTATATCTCTTTGGAATGAGAAATAAAGCCTAAATCGCCAAATATTTTTCTTTCATAATGTAATTCCCATATTTCAGTTTATTTAAGTAATAAAATGTTTTCTGTTTTTTTTGGCACATTTCACTCCTTAAGTTCGTCAGTCAGTGTTTCTTCATAATGAAATAAGTTCGACAAGTTAAAAATTAAAAAATTTTGTTTAAATTCAACATTCAAACTTATTTCACTTTTTAATGTAATAATTTTGTCGAACTTAGTTCAGTTATTAGAGTTGGTTCAAAAATCTGGATTGCCTCTTTTTTCGAAATATGAATATATGTAAGTATGCGGGACTCTAAAACAGAAGGTATTTTATAGTTGGTTACAAAATCAGCATTACAGCTTTTTCTAGAATATTTAAAAATAATTTGGAAAAAGCTAATAATTCTGATTTTGAAGCCAACACTAAAATTTCTCCTAATTACAAAGAATTTGAAATCATGGGGGAAAAAAATTATGTTTCAGCTTTCCATGCAAAAGTATTAAATTTTGACTGTTCTTTGTGAAATATAATAATAAATTTTGTGAAAACTTAGACATTTTTATGAAAAACAAAAAAAAATTGTTTTGAAGGAATAAGGCCTGCTACCCCCGCGTTGGTTAGCCCGCGCCGTTGTTGTGTGCGGGCACGGTAGCAGAGGCAGCAGTTCTAATTCCTTCAAGGGAAGTCTGAAGGGAGTTGTGAAGGCATCGGAAAAGTGAGAGACGAAGAGTGGCTCGAAAGAGAGGACGCGAAGGTCACAGGGCTGATCAGAATATAGAAAATTGTTTGAAACCTGTTAAAAATATTCGTATTTTACAGTCGGCTACAAATTTGTAATTGGAATAATATAATAATAATATATTAAATAAGGCCTATTAGGTCTTATTGCTTTAGGCTTTATTTCTCGCTGCCTTTCCTCCTAACAAAATTTAATCAAATTTGTATAATTATGAATCAGCTGAAATTAATTTTAAAAAGAATAAAAAAAAATTTAAATTGGTAAACTGGCTAAAACATGGTACATATATTTAATAGTTTAGAATTTTAATGTTAACGGCATACTATAAATTGTATACAGATGCGATGATAAAATTTAAAGAGTATTTAAGAATATGATTGCTTTAAGATGAAATCAGAATTCTAAAATTTAACGTATTAGTAATCAAAATTAAAATATACAGGGTTTTTTTTTTCTTTATTATCTTTGTTTAATTGTTACTAATTTTTAAGATTTGAGAAAATTTATTAACTAGGTGAGAAATTATGGTAGGTAATATGTGAGAAATCTGTAAAAACCCTAAAACATATTAAATGTTTTATTCATTTAAATTTGTCATAATTAAAAAATATGTATCTACATTGGTATACACAAATTTATAACAAATTATGTAGAAAAAAAATATATGTATGTAACTAATTTAAACTACTAAATAAATTTTATAAATTTCTATAGAAAACTATATTATGAAAACGACTATAGTTAAAATTTAAAGAAATTATTTTGGATGTATAGATAACATAAATGAAATAATTTTTTTTTTTTTATGCATTTCTCTGTCACATAAATGTTGAAATTACACAGCCTTTCCTGTTTAGACGTGGCTGTAAATGTCTTAAGGAGGAGTAACTCTTACGACGGTGTGGGATTTGAACCCACAATCCTTCGGTGTTTACAGCGTATTTTATACGCTCTTACCCACTAGGCCACCGAGGCCCCAAATGAAATAATAGATAACTAAAATTAACATTACAGCTCGTTTTAACACATTTTCAAACAAATTTTAAAAGATGTGCCTATTAGTTTCGCTCTATCCGTCTCTCTGTCCTTCCGACTGTCCATCCGTTTGTTCTTCTGTCTGTTCGTCCGTCTGTTCTTTTTTTCACTTTTTATATTTTTATAAATTTATTTTATTCAATATATCTACTTATATACTCCATACCCAAAACTTACAATGGAATATTTTTTAATTTACGATATGTACTTTTTTTTTTAAATCCGTGTCAATGCTAATTTGTAAATATAGTTATGATATAGTTAAGATATTATGCACAATAAATATTAGATTTTTCAAACTGTAAAGAGAAATGGAAGACTTCAACCTTAAAATGTGACGAGATCACATATTCTCCAGTCCGTAATTTCCAAATATAGTTTTAGAACTATGTATCATGAGATTATAAACTATATCTCACTTGCATCCAGACAAAATCCTCAAACTATTTTAGACATTAATTGAAAATAATACCAATTTTTGGTGAGTTATTAGTTTCTAATTTTTTAGTTACGTTATGTCGCATCGCTAGTAAGACATAATCCACAAACTAAATTTAGGAATTATAACTCAATATTGGTGAGACCTAATCTCCAAGCGAACTGACACTTCGCTCTGATAATAATATAAAATTTATATTAAAAACAGCTTTCGATTAAAATTTAAAAAGCAATATAAAAGTTAAAGAAAAAGAAAAAAAAGCACCTGGATTATTGAAGGGATTTTAACTAATACTGCAGTGTGAATAAGAAGGATGATGATTCAAAAAAATGAATAAAAATATAATTTGAACAAGACATTTAACTAAGCAACTTCAAAGTTATTATTAAATTATAAAACTGCAGCCGTTTTTAAATACTTCTCTTTTAAATACATCCTAAAGTTTGGTTTTAAAAGGGGGGTGGTTTTGGTTGGTTAAAGTCCAACACTACCTTGAGGAAGCACGTGCAGTTCCTTTTGGTGACTTTCGAGTTTTCCACCAACCCTTGTAAAAAAAAAAAAAAAAAAAAATTATATAAACAAACACGGTTTCCAGAATTCTGCGGCACCGCATACAAATTTGAGCCATTGTTTTCAGCCCTGATCCCCAATAATACCAGGTTAGTTAATAAAATTAAATTTTTAAAACTTTAGCTGTAATTACAAGCCAGTGCGATGCGATAAATGTTCATTTAAAATCACTTGAAAACAGACAGAAGGATTAGACAACATTTAACTAATATTCAAGTCCTAATCAAAATTATCATAGAAATAAAAACAAGTTTTTCAATTTTCCCAAATTTTCAAATATTTTAAAATCATTGTGTTATTTTAAACTTAAAAGCTCCGATCCTTTAACATTTTTATAAAAACATTAATTTATTATTCTAATACATTTTATAAATTTAAAGTGTCTATATACCATTACGATTGTTAGGTAAAATAATCTATCTACTTAAAAGGAAAAAATATAATGAAATTATTTTTATTTTATTTCACTGTCACAGCCAAACAAAAAAAAAAAGGAGTGGAGGTCAATATCAAAAAATGTTCTTCTTTGAATTTTAAAGTTTTATTTTCACTCAAATTCTGATAAAAAACCCTATATAATACAAACAAAAATATTTGGTTTGGTACACCATTCCATTTTATGAATACCAAACAATAAAAACTTAATATGACCTTTAAAAAAAAAAATTTTATTTTTGCCTATAGCAAGGACTTTTTTTTTCGCTTTTATTTCCCAAGAAAGAAAAGGAAAATTATTGTTAATCTTTTTTGTTTGTTGTTTGTTTTTTCTATAGTCTCTTTTAAAACAGGAAAATAGCAACATCTCTTGACATAAAATTGAAACAAAATGACATAAAAACATCTTTTTATCTTTAAATAAAAATAACGTTGCATCAGAATTTAAATGAAAAATTCAAAAAAAAAAAAACAAGAATTAAATGGTATCATACTTTTTCTATATCCTTTTTGTTAAAATTGCAATGCAATGCATTCCGGATTTTTTATATTCAAATTACGATACAAGTTATACAATACAATATTAGAATCTCATTTTTTTACTTTATTTTTTATTTGGCCCATCCAAAATTTAATTCAAAAAACAAAATAAAACAAAACAACAAAAGAAATCTTCAAAAGGAAAATTTTAAGAAAAGAATTAATTTAAAAACGAGATTATGAAAAATCTCGGGATGGGATCTTATGCGAAACATAACTTGCTCTGTACATAATTGAATCAAAAATGCAAACAAGCTTCAATCTTCTGCAAGCTCTCCAACATATTTAATTGATAATGCCAAACTTTAAACTTAAAATTCCAATATTTAAAAACTTAAATGGATTCCGTAATATTGTAATTTGTATTGATTATATTAGACCACAAGGACAGGGATATTTGAAAATTCTTAGAAAATATTTTGTTTTGTTATTTTGAAAAGGAAAATTAATGGTGTACTTTATTATGAAATATGTATAGATGTTTTCAAAGTTTCAGTATCAAGCTTCATCGTATGTATTCATGAAAATATCCTTGTATGGCACATTTACTGGTATAATATGTACACATTTACTATTTATAAGATTTTTGAAAAGAAAAAGCTGTGTAATTTTCTTGTTACATTTATGTGACAGGGAAATGCACGAAAAACAAAAAATTCTATATGGACATTTTTTGAAAAAGCTAAATAGAATGGGCTCCAAATCGTTCCTAACAAATATTTTGACAGATCTACATGCTGAAACGGGTTAATTGATTGCAGTTCAATCATGTAATGACCTCTGCTGTTAGTAATATATTTCACAATTCCAAGGTGCGTTTTCTGAAAAATTTCCTATATTTCAAAGATACATTTACTTCTTAAAATTAGGGTTTTTCTTCGAACAGGTTCTATTGTATATGAATGACAGTAACCTGACGAATTACTTTTACGTCGAATGGTTTAAATTTTTATCATAATACTATTTTTTTCATGAGAAGAGTTTCCTAAAATATTTCAGATATTTATATAGAAAAGATAAGAACTATCTTCAGCCATTTCGCCGATGATGACAATTATGTTAAATCTTTGTTATATTAGTATCATTAATGATTGAAATAACTCTCTTTTGAATCTTATTGAAATACAACTGCAGAGCGTTACTGAATGCACCAACAAAAATACAATATCTAATATTACAAATTTTCTTAAATTTTCTAAAAAAAAAACCAGATTATGCGAAATGAGTACCTATATATAACGCTTCCAATTACATAACAATTTTTTTTACAACGAAAAGAAAATAAATATATATATATACATAATCATAATCTTATTTTATATAGAAATATTTAAATATTAATATTTTTAATGACTATATATAAAATGCAATTCCTTTGAGAATTTTTTTTTTATTACACTATAAAATTATACTAAACATAATATTTTCTATATATGCAAAATAGACAGATGCTTGTAAAGAAAAGATAGATTTCATATTTTTTTTTTTTATTAGATATCTTTTAAATATTAGAAACTCTACTTGTTTTTTATTGAAATAAAAATACAATATAAAATATTTGCTTATATTAAAATGATTTTTTGTTCTATTCTTTAAGTTTATATTAATCTTTCATAAATTGGTTACTTGATATAATTCATATTATACGTTACATTGACTACTGTTTTACGAGTATAGACAAATATAAAAAAAAAAAATTCGCTTAAGGCGAGGAATAAATAATAAAGGATATATTCAGATTTTATAAAAATAAAAAAATTAGGTTATTCCTAGATAAGTAAAAATACTAAAAATACCAAAAGTATACTCAGTAAATATACCAAAAGTATACTTAGGAAATACTAAGGACTTCGAGGAAAAAA
The DNA here is from genome assembly GCA_947095535.1 of Poecilobothrus nobilitatus. Taxonomy (NCBI): domain Eukaryota; kingdom Metazoa; phylum Arthropoda; class Insecta; order Diptera; family Dolichopodidae; genus Poecilobothrus; species Poecilobothrus nobilitatus. The sequence continues at coordinate 55,114,319 of OX352772.1, read as the reverse complement.
TTAATTTTAATCAACTCTGAAGATATTAAAATCGTTCATCCCAAAAATTCTATCTTAGCAATTAAAAAAATACTTTCTAAAATGTTTTTCTTTATAAAAAAAAAAACGATGATTATTATTCCACAGGGAAAATTTATTTCCTTCCTTGAGGTATTTTTAAGCAATCAAAACTATCAAAATTATATGGAATTCTAGCGTTTCATATAAAAGTTTAAACAGAAAACAAGTTTAATTGTAATTATAACAACAGTGGGCTGCAAAACTATACGCAAGTATGTGCTTTTTAAAAAAAATTTCATGAATATTTCATATAAACTATTATTACTGCTTCTGTAAGGAAAATTATTTATTTTCCCGATTATCCAATCCTCGCTAGACCTTAATCAAAATTTGAATAGCAAGTTTTCTTCCTCTTAAGGTTAACAATTTCGAAGTACATTAAAATATTGAAGAGTGAAAATATAATATCAAATATAAAAATAAATAAATATTTTGCGTAAAAAAATGGTTACTTAACTGATAATAATTGACATTAATAGTAAGTCTAGTAAAAAACTCAAAGGATTCTGAATAATATTATACTTATTTAAAATAAATACTTGTTAAAATTTTTATAATAATCAGAGAATAACCCATTATGTATATTATATGTGGATACTGAAAAAGTAAAAAATAAAAATTTTTACATATTATATAAACCCAAGTTATTAGAAAAATATGTTTTTCTAGGATACCTTTGAAAGTTCATTAACGTGCCCCAGGATACTTAAATATTTTTTTAATAGAGGAAATTAATTATTATATTTAAATCCTTTTTTGGCACAATATTTACTTATAACTATAACAATATATATTTTTATCAATAACATACTGGTCGTATATATAATATGTATGTAATATGGTATATGTAATATATATATGGTATATAAAATATGAATGTTACATTTTTTAACATAAAAAAAAAAAAAATTTAAAGGAAAAATTTAAAATATGTTGGGTCAAAAAATTATTCTTTAATTTTAAATATGCGTTTATTATTTAACATTCTCTGAAGAATTAAAGGGAAAAAAAACTAAAAGCAAAAATCTTGGTTAATATAAGACACCGCAATATGTAAAATGTACAAATAATAACCAGTATGGCGTATTTATATGCATGGAAAGCCTCCTTACCAATGAGTATTATTGACTACAAAATCAGAAAACAACATCAGTAAGAGTCACATGAACAAAACGTACCTTAGGTTAGCCATTTAAAGGCATTTTCAAATAGGAAAAGGAGAGAATGCATACTGTTGAACTAACAGTTAGCCCTATGCTATCAATGAAATATTGGCCTCAATAGCTGTATTTAAGCTCGAATTATACAATCTTTACAAAGTTTTTTTTTTATAAAACAAAAGTTTCACTGACGCATCAGCAATCACGAAATTTATATTATAGATCTAAAATCCTTGAATGATGGGGGAATCTTATAAAAAGTTATTTCTGAATTATCTTTATGATTTTTGCCCCGATAATACTGCTCTGAAAGAAGAAATTTTGAAAACTTCTTAAGCCCATGCTCGAGAACTCTTCTGGAAAATCCGGAAAGAAAAATTACGACGATATTATTGCATTTTTAAATAGACCAGAACAGGTGCAGATAAAGTGCTCAACGCTATCAACGATGTCATTTTCTCGAAAAAAATCTACCTTTGAATATGTATATATGGATATATATATATATATATATGCATATGTATATACACAATCACACAGATATGCTAAAAGTTTTCCGATCAGAAAATGACCTGTAATAATATCAATTACTTATTGTCTAACTTCAGGTCTAGACAGATAGTGTATACAATTGGATCTTTTTCAACTCAGTTACATTATTTTGGTAATCCCTGAATTTGTAGTAATTACGATTCACCATTCCTTAATTATTTGAAAAAGGCTTTCTTTAATGTTAAACTATAGTTTCTATATTGGTATCAGAATAAATGGCGTTACTTTAACGCTTAGCTTAAATGTTTTAATAGTTTGTTATCTCATCAGTAAGTTTCTCCCGTACTCTGATTCTGAAATCAACTTGATAGAATTTTAAATTGACAGTATTTTTAATAGTTTTCAAAGGCTCTCAAAGGGGAGGAATTTTTTTTCATCGACAAAAAAAATTCTAATGGATTTAAAAAAGCAAATATCATACCGATATTAATAGACTGTTTTATTAATGGTTTTTCCATATACCTATTTGAAAATAATTAAGATGTTTTCTATCAATTATATTTTTTCAAAACACAAAAAAAGAAACAATATATTTTTAATTCTTTAATGGACTTATTTTTATTTTTAATATTTTATTATATTTTTTTAGCTTTTTAAGAATTCATCATCACCACGTTACAATGAAACATTCAATTTTAGCCTTGATAAGAATAAAGGACGACGTTCTTTGTGGTTTCATTTATATCACAGTGGAAATTCCCATTCTCTCATAGGTAAGTTTCCTTGATATTAGAAAAAAAAATTTTTTTTCTTCATTGGTATATGCACATAGTTACCATTTAAGAAATTAAAACGTAATAAACTTATAGTATTATAATATAATCCAAGGATATATTAAAAACAAAAATTTAAAATAAGGAGATTTAAAATTTCCCTTATTTTTAAAAATTAATATGAGATCAAACTTAAGCCTAATTATGCTGATTGTATGAAACTGTCTACACACTACAGTTGTCCTACCTTTAATTTATATTTTATGTATTTACCAGCTTTTCTTTTCTATATTATGTTTAAGCAATAATAACAAAGTGGATTATTGATCAAATATAGAAAAAAAACTTGCATACAATTGTATTTTTTAAACCTTATTTTTAAACAAAAAATTTTTAAATAAAATTAATATTATTTTTCTTTTTTTTTTTAATATTTAGGTGAAACTGAACTTCAAATTGCTGATGTATCAACAGCACGACCATTTACAACATGGTTATCACTTTCTGATTCACGTAATCTAAATTTAAAATGGGGCGAATTAATGTTTTCCCTAAGTTACTTACCAACGGCGGAACGTTTAACTGTTGTTGTTGTTAAAGGTAGAAATTTTCATTTTGAACAAAATATCAATGAAATGGAATCACAAAATATTTTTGTAAAGGTAAAATTTTTATATAATTTTTGTACATTTTAAATTTTTTAAAATTTTTAATATACTGTTAAAAACTTAAATATATTTTTTCAGCATTAAACACTTCCTCTACTTTTATTTTTAATAGACTTGTAGTCTAGATTTTTGTAATCGTTTTTCTTCGCGGTGTAGATGAAAAAATATTGATAAGTACAACTGATTTCTTTTACAGACATGAAAGATCAACTCTAAGGTTTTTAAGTACCTACCTTTAATTTAATATTAATGAAACCGGGTAAATCTTTATTTTTGAGGGATAAGCAAATAAAATAACAACCACTTTTTTAGTTTTGCTTTAAAATTACTAATCAACTAAAACCAAAAATCTCTGAAAGAAAAGTCTCTCAGCCTTTCAACTGGAGGGTCTTGGGTTTAAATTGCGGTCAGATCATATAAAAAAATAAATAGTAACTTTATATCTTAATAATAATAATAATAATATCAATATTAATAATAATAGTAGATAAGCGGCTGTAGAGGAGTTGCCTTAAATTACCTCATGCAGGATGTTGTTGTACCACTGCATGTTGTAACTTTTGATGGCTTCGTCAATGATAGCAAAATAGTAATAATAATAGGTGGATTCATTCTTTCCTTACAGTTCCCCTACCCAATTCAAAGTTTCCGCATCCTTATTCGATCCTATCTCCTTTTCCTACTCCTAAACCGATAAACTATGTCAGGGGTTTTATCCCATTATATTGGCTAAATTGGGAGGTTCCGGTAAGGGGGTATTCTTGATGTCTTTCGAATATTTTCACCTCCTTCAGGAAAAAAAGAGGATTATATATCAGTTCCACTAATTGATTGTAGCAAACTGGGCAATTAACGATTAAAAAGAAATATTGAGACTGAGGAATTAACTGGGTTAAAGATAGAAATTAGAAAAGGGATTAAAAATAATTAAAATATATTACGTTATTTATTCCTACCTTCGTACATAAAAAGGTTAAAATTCAAGCATTTATCTTAAACCTAATAAATATCAGCCGTAACTCAGTTTTAAGCTTTAAATAAAATATTTCTTTTCACTTATAAATCTAAAGACATATTAAATATAAGCACATATACAAAGAGCATTATTCAGACAATTTTTGTTTCACAATATTCATAGTCAAGTTAAATTTTTTTCTTTTAGTAAATCTCATATTGAATATAATCTACATGGGATACAAAGAAAAGGCATTTTTTACTATATTGACAACTCATATTGCGATATTTTTGTGTGCAATAATTTGTTAAAAATATTATTTATACTATTTTTTTAAAGTAAAAATATTTTTAATGTTTGAATTTTAACAAAGCTACTAATCCTGGTATTATTATTAATTTAAGGGAAGCTTCTGACTTTATAATTCTATTGATGTTCAAAAAAAAAAGAATATCTCGTTTTTGGATTAGTACATTATGTTGAAAATGAACCACTATACTAATAACAATACTTTAATACAAATAAAGAGTTCTGATTCAATACAAATGAATGAACAGTCTTAAACTAAAAAACCAAAACAAGGGAGTAAATAAAATCAAAGGTTTTTGAAGGTGCACATTTTCAAAAAGATCTAATAAAAACATTTTAGAATTAAAACTTAATACTTTTACATCATAATTTATAATTTTAATTATATTAGACTTATATATGTTAGAAAAAATTATGAAAAAAATCAAGTAACATGATATAGTCTTAAATTTTTTAAGGAAATCCTACAAAAAGCTGTCAATACATGTAAAAGTATAATGTTGGAGCTTTAATTTTTGTATCTTTCATTTCCCAAAAAAACTTTATTGCTCAAATATCCAATTCCTACATCCTTATCCCAAAAACTAAACTGTACATTTGTATTAAAGATTCATCCTAAAGATTTTTTTAAATTGAATCGATTTTGATAGGTTAAAGTCTAACACTACCTAGAGGAACTTCGTGCAGATTATCTGTTTGAATAAATTTGAGCTAAAAATACTGAATTAAATTCATTTTTATTATAACAGCTACCAATTATTAAAATTCTATTGCCCTTTCCAAAAGAGTATAACAGTTTTATAAATAAACGAAAGGATTGGCAAAAAGAAACTGCAAACTTTATAAAATTTTTCTATGAAAAGTGTACTAAAAATATTCACTACGTCTGATCATCCTTATTTTCAATATAAAATAACCAACAAATAAAAAGTTTTTTTTTTTTTTTCCATTTAATACAATTTTTATACAGATATTGACTATAAAAAAAAAAGAAAATTGGAAATATTCAATGTCAATGAATACGTTTTTACAATTGAAACTGTCTTTAAAGCAAAAAACTGCTGACAATAACTAAAAAAATCTCATACATTTTTATTAAAATAAAAAGTGAACAAAGTTACAGGATGATTTTTTATTTTATAATTTTATTAATTTTAAGTGTCCTCTATTCCTTCATATTCTACAACTTAGTCACGATCTTCAATTATAAATAGTTACTTAGTTAAAAGTATCATTGCGTTCATATAATTTAATTTTTCGATAAAATGAAATACTGGAGCGACTTTAAACTTAACAAAATTTTTTTAACTTTTAAACCTAGAAGTTTAAACAAAAATTACTCTATGACAGAATGCTATGTAAAACGTATTATAAGCATTTCTAGAAAGAAGGGATTTAGGTACAATTCAATAAATTTAGACAATACACTTATAAAAGTCACCACACATTAAAATATCTTTAAGAGCAGAAAATGCTCGCTTTGCACTGACTTGTTAGATACAAACTGCTAACAAAATATGTGCAACTTCAATGTTTCAATGTTTTTTTTTTGTTTTCAGAATTCTAAAATTTTTTTTTTACTTTTGGTAACCTCGCTGGCTAGATTTCATAATAGAAATTTACGTTTCGCTTTTCACAACAATACAAGCAATACTAGCATTGTTAACGATGTTAATATTTTTTGATGCTGAAGCCGCCATTAAATTGTTTTTTTTTTTATACCACTTTAACATTTCTTGTTTTATATTCACTTCTTCATTTGAAGAATTAGAAATTAAATTGATGATGCTATTGATGGTAGTTTATTTTTTTTTTTATTAGGAAAATTATTCTATTTTTAAAGCATTAAAAATAAAACTAAAGATATGACTTATTTTACCTATCTTAGAATTAAACATTATATCTATATAATTCGCGAACGTATCACGATCAATAGATCTTGTATTAGAATGAAGTTTTTTTTGTGTTTACCTCTGAGGATCCCCTCACATCCCCTTAGAAACATATATATTGTTGAATTGTTTCTGTTTCTAATGTAAATAATTACTTAAATTTAATACTAATGTCAAAAATTCATTTATTCGGAATCATTCACGATATATATATTATATCCTTAGCCCTATGGTATATAAGCTTATTTCTTATTGTATCTTTAGAATATGGGATATGGTTTGTGATCTGTTACATACAACATATACTACTTTTACATAAAACTTCTCATATTGTTTTGTTTTACTATTAATTTATAATTTATTGAAACACTCTGTATTAAATTATCTTTTCGTTTCATCCAAAGTGAATGGATTATCCTTGAAAAGAAATAATTCTTTTTTTTTTTTTTCTATACAAGTCTCGCACAAACTAATTTTTCATCCGTAAATTTTTATTCGAATGCAAGAACTTATCTGATGCTTTTATAAGTAGTTACAAAATATAATACATATATTTTAATTGTATATATATTTTCATATGTATGGATTTCTGTATACGAAAAGGAAAATCTTTTTTATTTATTATATACATACATATATATAATATTTATTGCAAATTGCACATATTAAATTGAAAAATTGCACATTCATTGCACTCTTATGATAGAAATATCTAATGAATTCGTATAAAAATAAATATTTTTTCACTAATATTTATTTCATACTTATACATACCTATATAATATAATTATTTAATAATTTTATATTAATAATTTTATATTTAATATATATAATAATTAAATTTAATACTTAAAAATTTTAATTAGTTCTATAAAATAGCGCAAAAAAAAAGTATTCCTAAATTTTATACATAATTTGAGGGCTTTGTTTATTAAAATTCCACCTATTAACAAATTTCAAAAATTTACTGAATGTTAGGAAATATTTATAATATTATTTTTTATCACTATTATTATGTTAATATATAAATATGAATGTACAACTTATCGAAATATCATATTTCTATGCTGGCGCTGTCTATTTAGTTCTTCTTGCACAACCAGCAAATATAATACTTAATTCATCATGAACAATACATTGATAATATGTATGTATATGTTTCAACGAAATAAGACCTTTACTGGCTTTTATTGGCCTTTATTGCGTTCATATATTGCGTTCATATTTTTGAAATTTGCCGCAAATTACATACATACATATATGCATATTTATACATATCCTAGGAAAAGCGTATAATCCTGATTTGCTACCAACTATCTTTAAAATCCCTACCTTTATCCTATCTACCTTTAAAATCCCTCCTAATTCAAAATTTTGAATATAAAATATTTTAACAGTAAACAATTTAAAATAGTAATATTGAGGTTAAATCCTCGGCCTTAAATCCTCGCTAAACAAATTATGGTAAAATTTGTTAAATAAAAAAAAAATGATGACTTTGTATACATCAACAATAAAGCATTACGAGCACGACTAACTAAATTCGTGAAACCCTGATTTTATGTTGAAATTAAATTCTTACTTTGGAAAAAAAAAAAGAATTTTAGGAAAAATTTGAAATTTTTGAAAAAAAAAAATAAAATAAAATTTATAAAAAAAAATTAAAATCAATTAAAAATTAAAATAAGATTACAAATTAATTACACTTCTATCTTTTATACTATAATATCCTAAATTTTCTAAAATATCGCAAAAGTAGATACACCTGTAAAATAATCCTGAGTGTATTGAAGTAGCATCAGACAAATTTAAAAACTAACTAAGTATTACAGAATCAGTTCTTTTTTAGCATAATTTGAAAAAAATTTCAAAAAATGTGCCTTTACCCATCATCCTGTGTGTTCGGATTATGTTTACAAAACTTCTACACCTTTTGAAATAGAACAATGCAATTTTAATTACGGATAGACATCGGAAAAAAATTAATTTTGGTGCCACAAAATTCAACTTTTTTCTGTACCCCTATCCCACCCATTACAGAGCTATGCAGACCCGCAAATTTCGGAAAAGCCCTATATTAAAAAGTCTTATAATGAAAATTCTATAAGGTATGTCTTCAATCTGGACATATTATTTTATACTTTTGCCATACGGTTTATCCCTTCTATCTTCTAAACGGTTTAAGTCAGAAATTTAAAAAATTTTATTCCAGTATTTTCACATTACAACAAGAGCTGTGATCAAAGAAAGAAACCAAAAAATTATCTTTAAATCCGTTTTTTCGTATACAACTTAATCCTAAATTGAAAAGAATAATCGTAATAACAAAATATTTGAACTTGATTTAAAATCAGGGTATAATTGGTGATTCATTAGAATGCAGCATCATACCGAAAGAACCCATAGATGGTTCTGCTTAAAATTATTGTATTACGATGTGTATTTATAACTTTCTGATTTTCTTCTTACAATGATTATGATATAATTTTATATTTTCAAATATTGAAATATTTTAAATATTAATATGTATTTTAATACCTTATTTAAAACGTTGTTAGATGTTTTTAAAAAAAAATGTTTTGTTTTCTTTAAATAACTTTTCAGTATAAATTGAACTTTGCCTACCATTAATCCATTCTTATACCATTTTTCTTATAAAAGCAAAATGAATCAATTTATTCAAACCTAGAACTAAATTATTTTTAAAAATATACATATTGTTAATAAAATTAAATCTCATTTATAAAACAAATGTGACTTAAAAAAATAAATTAATTTTATTTCCAAAATAGAACTTTTCAATTTAAAATCCTATTAACATTTCTTTTATTCATTGTATCATTTTTCATTAATTCAACAAAAAGTTTTTTTCAAAAAGAATAAATTTTTGTTTAAAATTTTATAAAAGAAACATTAACATTCATTGCAAAAATTTAGAATAGTAAAACAAAAATATTTTGTTTCATAATAAATAATACCAGTTTTAAGGGCCATTTCTTTCAAAAGTTCAAAACGAAGTGGAAAAACACACTAAATTTTGCCAGGGCTGTTATTTGAAATAACGTCTGCTATTATTTTAAGCGTTTAAACAAAACAACTTAACCATCACACAGGTATAAAGTTGTAAACTATCAAAAACATAGCCATAGAATTTCTCGAAACTCAACAACAGCATAAAATTGAAAATCACCATAGCAAGTTTTTAGTGACATTATTTTTTATGCATATTCGAATATAAACAACAACAAAATAACGTAAGAGACTGTCAAAGTGGATATTTTTCGTCAAAGTTGAAAGTTGAACAACTCCATCAGCAACAGCTGTCACTGTAATGACTAACTTAACGACTATTTTTATTACGACCATTTCTATTAGTTTATTTATGTTTAAATATTCAAGTAGTATTTCTACGTGATGTGCACGTTTATTGTATTTTAAGGGTAGACCTGTGAAATATTTTTACATTTGTCATATTTTAAAATTGCAACCACTAATAATTTTTTAAAAATAAAATAAAAAATAAAATAAAGTTTGCGTCATCATCAAAACTATCATCATCTATAATTGTCTTTTATTATCATCTTCGTGTTGAATTTTTATATTTAATATAAAATTAAATACATCATATATTATATAGTTATTTTGAATGTATAATTTAATCTCCGCCTACTCTAAACTTTTAGACAAACCAAAACTATCACATTTTGTTTGTACAATTTTTTGTAATTGTATAAATAATGTATCGAACACATCTAATTATTCAAATCATTTTTATTCTACTTTACTTCCGCTATTTTACAAAATATTTATTAAACATCTATCGTTTTATAAATATGCCCCAAAAAAAAACCTAAATTTTTAATTGTTTTAAATGTTTCAATAAATGTATTTATGATTATCTGTCCCTTATCCATTTTTCGTACTTAATTGTTAAAGTTCGCTCTTCTTTAGTTTTTCTATCTATAGAATTTATGTTTTATGAAGCCCACACACGTCGTAAAAGTTATTCCTCCTTACGACATTTACAGCCTCGCCTGAATAGGAAAGTCTGTGTAATTTCGTGTCCACATTTATGTGGCAGAGAAATGCATAAAAAAAAAAAACCTTTTTAAACTCTGATTAAAAAAAAAGGGATTTTAAGGTAATGTATTATAGCATTAAACCTAATTTACCAACTTAAATATTTGCTATGTAACGCATAATATTGATATGTCCGAAGTAAGGGCCCTTGACCAAGAGACCATCGTCCAATTCTTTAGGCGTCATTGACTGACTCTTTCAGCCTCTATAGAAAACGGTACCGTTTCACATTGAGTCAGAGTACACAACGGGTCGAAGAGTTTAGGTGTACAAACAGTAGTCTTTCCCCCTCTATCAAACAACAACAACAACTTATATAACTTTATAATGTCTTTAAAATATTTTTTATTCCGTAACCCGTCTTTTATAAATTCACCCATATGTTAAATACGACATTTTCTAATTGTTTCATTTTAAACTTTTCGAATATAAAAAAATTTTGATATTATACTAAATTTAACGTGATTTACTTCTTATCTAATATAAAATCAAAAAAAATTTTTTTACAGGTGTACTTACTGAAAGACAATAAAAAAATTTCAAAGAAAAAAACTACATTAAAACGTAAAGATCGATGCCCAATATTTAATGAATCAATGATATTTAGTATACCACCATTTGTACTTAATTCAATACAAGTGCGACTAACAGTACTGAGTATATCATCTGACCAACAACAATTACAACAACAATATCAATCTATAATGTTAAGTCAACAACAACAACAACAACAACAAGTATATTGTGAAACACTTGGACATATATTTATTGGTAATGGTACAACTGGTAAAGGTGTTAAACATTGGAATCAAATGTTGTCATCATTAAGAAAACCTATAGCTATGTGGCATCCATTACGAAAAACTAAACCAAAATCAATAGTGATATCAAAAGATATTACATAATAAAATTTATATTGCATTATATAGTATTATTTAATAAATAAATATATAGATAGATAGCATATATAACATAATATACATTTCCATTTCCATTAAAATTAATTAAAAATATGTATTTAAAACATAAATATTATTTATACATATATATACACATAAATACTTATTAACATACATATGTACATAGGAGACATAATAGTTGCTACAGTTACTCCATTTTATAATATATGTATATATTTGTTTTTTTTTTTTTGCAATTTTTATGGACTTATGAGTTATGATGGACATTTAACTCTATATATATATGTTAAAGCATATATTTAAGAAGACTACCAAATTTTCATTTTTCATTTTGGAATATTTTGTAGGGGAAAATTCGGGTTGAATACGAAAGACCCGGACAAAATAGAGCCATTTTATAAAAGCCTCTAAGACAAAATCTCTTACGAAAAACAATCCTAGATCAAAAGATCTTCGAAGGCAAAAGATCCTACAACGAATCCTATTTGAAAAAAGTTAGCAATTATCTTTCCAAAAGTTTTGCTATTAAAAATAAAAATTAAATTCCAAGTACTCATTTGAATGAAACTCTTAAATCCCGCCGAATTCAGAATAACGTGTATACATATACATATATGTAAATATTCTGAAAAAAGGCGTAAAACCCCGATTTTGTAACCAATTATGAAATCGCTTCTAATTATTTACTTTACATATATATTTAAACATATAATGTGGGCTACTACCGCCAAACCCCCGCTAAACAAACTATTGCAACCCTGATTTTGAATCCAACTCTAAAATCCCTCTTAATTCAGAATCTCGAATATAAATATATATTCTGGAAAATGGTAATAACCTGATTTTGAAACTCAAAACCTGAATCCATCTTTTAAAACTTAAAAGCAAACATAGACCTTCTTAAATCTCATAGTTAGATATTTCGACGTAGGCTTTTTTGTCCATAGGAAATTTTTCTTTTGTCGTAGGGAATTTTTATGATACATTTTTTAAATTGAAAAGAAAAAAAACTTTTGCCCCAGGGAATTTTTAAATAGAGTCAAACGTACAGGTTCCGAAAAATTCTTCATTAACTATAATGTCATATTTTTAAATTTTTTAGAATTTGCGTTATTTTACATAGCTTTTAAGCTATAAGCACTTCAAATAGACATGATTGCACGTTATTATTAAATTTTTATATGCAAAGATAGCAAAACTGCCCAGTTTTTTATAAACGATTAACAACAAGTAAACTCTTTGTGGTCTGCGAGCGTAATAAGTATCTATGTTTATGGCTAACTGCTAAGGTATTGAAGCAATACAAGAGAAATATTGTTAGTTATCGAAGATATATTTCTTTATCGAATTTATATCACGAATTTCATACTCAATTGTTACGACAAACATTTTATAATGTTAAACGGTAGATACTTTACAGAATATTTAGAATTATTGAAAATATTATAAATACATATAGGTAATTTTTTATTATTAGTTCATGTGTGTTCATAAGCAATTAATATTAATTTCATTTTACAGTGCAAAACAAAATATTTTCAAAGATCACAATTTTTAAATTTTTTATTTTTTTTTTAATACATCATTAATTTTTTATTACTTCAGTAAAACAAATGTTTTCCGATTAAAAGTATTTAGTTAACTACATAAGTTTTTTTCAATTATTCATGAGGAATTTCAGTAGGCACCTACTTGAAATGAAACAATCAACAACTAACGTAAAGCTTTAGCCTTAAGATTTGCACTAATAAAGGTTTTTATAATAAATAAAAATTTGAGTTTTTAGAGTTTCGTTAAATTTTATTATTTGCCCATATTATTTTTTTAAAATCAAAAAATATTATATTACTTTAAAAATAATTTTTAATTAATAAAATAGTGAAAGTACTGGAAAATAGGATCGAAATATTTTTTTATAATAAAATTTGAGATTTATTTATATAAAATTGTTTAATTTAAAAAAATTAACCAAGGAAGTTTTCAAAAACCAAAAATATATACATATGTAATCTTGGAATTTTTTTTTTTTTTAGTTTTTTTACTTAGAAATTTCAACAGTGTTGCCTAAAAATAATAAATTCTTTAATTTTTGGCCTCTACATAACGCTTAAACAAGAGAAAATACACAAAATTTCTTCTGAAAAAGGTTATGTTTATTCTCAAATATGTTCTTTCTATGAAACTTTTTAGATTATAACTAAAAGCGTTCCTGAGGTATGGGAAGAAAAAAAATTTTACAAAGTTTTAGTTTCCCATAACAGTAAATTTAAAAACTAAATTGCAAAAATTTACATAATTTTTATTCTAATTTATAAAATTTAAATTACCTTTTGTTTGACTTTTTTATATTAAACGGGGAAGAATACAGTTGCCTTTGTCAACTCTAGATACCCGTACAACCAGTTAGTATGCCTATCACTCTGCTTATAATATTATTTTTTTAATTTTTTAGTATTTTAAAATAATTTGGGTGAAATTTTATAATTTCTAGAACTATGGGTTGTACATATATTCAAACTATATGTTTATACATTCTTCAAAAGCAGATTCTAACCTTCCGAATAACGATTATCTATCTAACTTTTCCAAATATGCTATAGTACCATTTAATACTAAGCGGCAAATGTATAATGCCTAAGTTTAATAATTTATACTATACATATGTATAAATTATTTATCGTACGGTATAAAAAATGTGAAGAATTGACTTTTCTGGAATTTTGAGGGGCTGTAAGTCCGGAACCCAATATAATTAAAAAAACCCGTTAACATACGTAAAAATATATTATTGAACGTTTAATTTTCATGTCTTGCCGAGGAAAAATTTTTACAGGTGCCTGAAAATAGCAAATTTTCAATTTTTGAGGAGTAATAACTCTTAAAGAGGAAACGTATACTTATATAACTTATAATTCTAAAAGTTCTTTCTTGTCTCAAAATTTCAGGTTCCTATCTCAAAACGTGCCGGAGTTATGAAAAAAGAAATATCAAGCAAAATTTGGTTTTAACATAACGGTAAATTTAAATAGTAAATTACAAACTATTGCATAATTTTGATATTGTCTTATGGAGATAACAAAAATTCTGGTCTTCTAGTGTTTTTAGATTGTAAAACTACTACACAGAACCTGAGATATATACATCTGAAAATAGGGGTTTTTTGAAATTTTGGGAGCTGTAACTTAAGAACCCTATACAATTAAAAGAAACCATTAACACACGTACAAATATATTACTGGACCTTTAATTTTTTTGTCTTGCCGAAGAAAAATGTGTACAGGTGCCTAAGTTGAAGGTGTTTAAAAATAGAAAATTTTCAATTTTTGAGCCCTAATACTTCATTAGCCCTAGTCTTCATTAGTGGTTCAAAAAAAATTTCTGAGCAAACTTATACTAATTCTAAGAGTTCTTTCTGCTCTCAAAATTGCAAGTCCCTATTTGAAAGCGTTTCGGAGTTATGAGGGTAGAAAAATCATGCAAAATTTGGTTTTCATATAACGGTAAATTTAAATACTAAATTTAAAAAAATTGTACAATTTTGATACTAGTTTATAAATTTAAAAAAAATAGCTGTCGAATGACGTTTTCTAATTGAAACATGAGATATATGCATTTAAAAATAGGGCTTTTTAAAAGTTTGAGGAGCTGTAGCTCCGTAACGGATGGGGCTACAAAAAAAAGTTGTAAATTATAAAATTAATATTTTATGTTATCTATCAGCAGTTAAAATTTCATGTCTCTATTTCAAAAAAATGTGGGGATCTAAAAGTTAGGTGTTCGAGAGCTACCCGAAGTTGTGGTCGGATCTCAACCAAAAAAAATAGGGAACCTACAAATTGTTGTAAGAATATTTTGTGTTAATTTCAAGACTCTAGCTTTCTTAGTTTTTGAGTTATCTTGCTGACGGACAGACGAACGGACAAGCTCAATCGTCTTAGAATTTTTTTCTGATCCGATCCATACCTTTGAAGGTATATCTAGCTAGCTTATTTCGAGGTGTTACAAACGAAGGAGCAATTTTAATATACCCGATCCTTATCGTACGGGTATAAAAATTATGCAGTAGAACTTGAGATAATCACATTTGAAAATTAAGCTTTTGAAAAAGCTTGTAACAAAACTTTTCTAAAAAATTAATTTTTTAATGTGACCCATTCATAAACGAACGGACGGAGAAACTAATAAACAAATTTTTAAAAATAATTTTTTTTTGGTAAACGATCTGAAAACTTAAACTAATATAACGATTAAACATAATTATATTATTTTAAGTTTTTTTTTTTGTATTTGTATAAGTTCTTATTTTACATTAAAAATATTTTGTAAAAAGCTATAGAAAAATGTGTCGATATCAATAAATAACCTATTTTAATTATAAGTAATTTTGTTTTAACGGTAAATTTGACTACGTTTTATATTTGATTGAACAAATATTTAGCAAAACTGAAATATAAATGTATAAAAATAACTACACAAAAAAAGGTGTTCTGCAGCTGCTATTTTTTGATGAGATTAAATTCATAGTTAAGATTGCATAAATGTAAGAGAAATTTTCGAAAAAGTTAGACAGATATTGTTGCAAAAAAATAGATGTTGCAAAAAATATTATACCTAAAGTTTATTTCACCAAAGTGTACCATAATTATACCCGTACGATAGGATCGGGTATAATAAAATTACTCCTCCGTTTGTAACACCTCGAAATAAGCGAGCTAGATATACCTTCAAAGGTATGGATCGGATCAGAAAAAAATTCTAAGACTTTTGAGCCATGTCCGTCCGTCCGTCCGTCCGTCAGCACGCTAACTCAAAAACTAAGAAAGCTAGAATCTTGAAATTTACACAAAATATTTTGGGAGTAATTTGTAGGTTCCCTATTTTTTTTGGTTGAGTTTGGACCAAGCCTTAGGGTAGCTCTCGAACACCTAACTTTTAGATCCCCACATTTTTTTTGAAATAGAGCTATGCAATTTTAACTGCTGATAGATCTTACAAAAATATTAATTTTATTTTTAATAACTTTTTTTTGTAGCCCCACCCGTTACGGAACTACAGCTCCCCAAAGGTTCAAAAAAGCTCTATATTTAAATTGTTATAGCACAAGTTGTATAAGGTATATCTTCATTTTGAAAACGCCAAACGATTACTACTTTCATTAGCTTTAAAAGTATATATACAATAAATATATATTTGTGGCATACGGTGTTTTAATTTACCGTTATGCGAAACTAAAATTTTGCAAAATCCTTTAACCCTTCTATCTTCTAAACGGTTTAAGTTGGAAACTTGAAATTTTGATAGAAGTTAGATCTTTGAAAATAAGTATGAGTTATTTCAGAAATTTCTTTTGTATCACCCCCCGTTTAGGAGCTGTAAGGAGTCAAAAACTGAAAATTTCCTATTTTTAAACACCTGTAACTTGAACACCTGTTAGAATTTTTTTGAAGTAATACACAAAAATTAAAGCTTCAACATCATACTCTTATTTCTGTTAACAATTTTTTTTAATAATATAGGGTTACTTTATAATTGACGAAAGTGTTACTTGATTTTTTCAAATTTTCTAACAAATTTCTTTAACGAATTTTTTCCATTTTGTTTTACTCGATAATTTGAAATTGTTGAGGATATAATGCGTAGTACAAAAAAATGTAATTAAATAAACAACATAACGGTTGCTTGAAGAATTTTTATTTATATGATATTGATATATATACATACTTATATAATATCATGTTTATTTACATATCGTATATGCCACTAGTGAGTGAATGATAAGAGTATATATGTATATTATATAGCGCCGTATTTACATAAAATATGTATTTTATTGTACTTATAAGAAATTATTCTGTCAATGGAATATTTAAATATAATATAATATTTAAAATTATATTTACTATTTTGTACTAAGTAAATTTAATATAAATTTACCGCTTAGTATTAAATGGTAATATAGAATATTTGAAAAAGTTTTGGATTGATAATCGTTATGTGGAAGGTTAGAATCTGCTTTTGAAGAATGTATAAACATATAGTTTGAATATATGTACAACCCATAATTCTAGAAATTATAAAATTCACCCAAATTATTTTAAAATACTAAAATATTAAAAAAATAATATTTTAAGCAGAGTGACAGGCTCTTAACATACTAACGGTTCGTACGGGTATCTAAGAGTTGACAAAGGCAACTGTATTCTTCCTCGTTTTTTAAAAAATTCAAATTTTTCATAATAACCCAATGACATTTTTTAATTCCATGTAGATATAGTAGATGAAAAATTCCTCTTGGGATAGGGAAAATAGCTGAAAGCTAATTTTATTCAGAGCAAAGAAATTATGAATTATGATTGACTTGACTGATTAAATTTTGTGATTCTGCATCCTTTAGAAAAAAAAAACTGTTTTAATGATATCCCATTTAGAACAATTCTAGACTTTTAATATTCTTAAATTACTCTTATATTTATCGAATTGTATCAAGTTTCGTACGGAACTTTTAAAATCTTAAAGATCGTTAAATCGTTAAATTCTGTAAATTCTGTAAATTCTTTTAAAGACGCTGAATTACAAAAAAAAAATTCATATACAAATATCTATGTACTTTGCAAGCATCGCCCTATATTATTATTATATTATAAAAATCTTCTTACTAATAAAGAATGATTTTTGTGAAAAGCAACCTAATGATCTTCATTTCAGAAGTGCAATTCAAGTTTAATATTATGAAGGTGATTTGATATAAACTATGGCCTAAAGATTTTTTATAAATTTTATATGATAATTTTTTAAAAAATCATCTGCTAATTGAAAAAAAAAAAATCAATCTTATGGATGTTTTGAAAGGTAAATGTGTATCTATAAGTTTATTGGTATAAGAATAATGATAGATGTAAATAGATGTGTACCTGTAAATTTATTGGTATAAGAAAAATAGTTGTAAATAGATGCTTTAACCTAAATAAACATTTTGTCTTCACATTTTTGCATATAACAGTACTAAACAGTACAAAGCAATAATAGTCCTTAATAAGTCCTTTTTTTTTCTTTCTTTTTTTTTTTTTTTTGAATAACACAATTATACAATTAAACCAAATTATAACAAATTTATCCATTCAATGTTAGCAACTTTTTACAAAATTTAAAATTAAATACAAAATGTGTGATATTAAAAACAAAAAAAATTCATTAATTTAACACTTAACACTTTTTAAAAACCAAAACAAATAAAAAATAAACAATTTTTTTTAGAAATAAAATAAATTTCATTTATAAATTAATAATATTCAATTTAATATAACAATTTAATCTTATATTACTAATAAAATTTATTATTATTATATTACATATTATTATTACATTATAAATTTCAAATTGTTAAAAAGAAAAACAAAAAAATTAGAATATCTTAAGATACAAAACAAAAAAAATACTTAAATAATAAAACTTTTTTACTCATATATTTATTATTCATTAATTACATTAATTATATAATATATAAATAAATAGTCTTTAATTATAAATATATGTATTATTTAAAATTAATTTTTACCTAAAAGTATAAATAAAAAATAAATAAACAAGATGTTCTATAATTTTTGTAAATTAATGTTTTAAAGAATATAAATAATATATTAAAAATGATTTGTAATATAAAAAAACTATGACAGTTTATTTAATTAAGGCGAATTTAAAAAAACAAAAAAAGCTATTTGATTTCAAATTTTAAAAATAATTTATAAACCTTACATTTATGTCTTATAAAATTATTTTTTTTATTTTATTTATTTAATAATATCTTTAATAATATCGAATTACAGATTGAAAATATTAATAATACTCGGCGACTCGGTAAGCTAGTAAGTAAGAGTGTACAAAATACTTTGAATATAAAAAATTTTGAAAGTACATTGAGGGTTGTGTGTTCGAATTCCACACACCGTTCTAAGAATAATTCCACCTTTCGATATTTGCAGTCACAGCTGGAAAAGAAAGGATGTGGTAATTTTCATGTTACATTTAAGTAGCAGGTATTACCAGTACAACCAGTACTTGTCAGTATCAACCAGTACTTACCAATACCAACCTATATTTACCAGTATAATTATTATCAATAATATTTTTTAGTAATAATATTTAGTTATTAATTTTTGTAATATTTTATCAATTGATTTTATAATATAATAGTTGAAGTAATTTTTTTTTTTTAAATATTGTATAGTTTCAATGGATTTTAATTATTTGCTTATTATAAAAATTTAATAAAAAATCAACATATTTAAAATATAATAGTTTCTTAACTAACCCTTATTAAATTCCTATAATAACAAAATATTACTAAAAAATATTACTGATAATTACTGGTAAACATAGGTTGATACTGGTAAATACCGATAGTACTAGTAAGTACTGGTAAGTACTGATTGTACTGATAGGTACTGGTTGGTACTACTAATACTGATAAATACTGGTAAGCTCTGATAAAGTACCGGTTAGTTCTAATAAAGTACTAGTAGCTATCAATAAGTACTACCAGTATTGTAGCTTAAAAAAATACAAGTACCGTTACTGTATTTAAATTTTACTGAATAAATTTTACGGAATATTTTTTCTAATATTAGTACTGGTTCTTGATTGGTACTGGTACTTGAAAATCACCACCTATATCATGTCTATACATCAAGTTTCTTCTTAATAAATTTAATGTTTATTAAGAAAAAAAAGTATAACCTTAACGGAGGTAAGATTTTTTTTTAACTGCAAAATTTATTTTTGAAAATTGATAAAATAATTTCTTTTTAAAAAAAATTATTTTATATATTGTAATATTATGTAATTAAAACATTGGTATAACTTACTTTAACATATTATGTAAATGCCACTAAGTTTTTAAAAATCAATAAATAATAAAAACGAAATACCATTAAATAGGTTACTCCAAAATAAAAGTTTTGGTTTTTTATTTGAATATTTAGTATACCATTATTTTTTGATATTCATTCCTGTAATAATCGTTTATATTTATAGTTTAATTACTACTACACGCAGAACATCTTGTTTGGTTGTGGAAGGTCACGAAAATCAAAAGTGAAAGAAATAGGTGCGTTTCATTTAAATCTAACACCGCAAAATAACTGTAGCTGTACGAATAAAATATATACCTACTGAAAGATTTTTAAAGTAGCACATCAATGCATTTTGCAGCAAAAAAAAAAAATCTATGTGAACTAATTTTGTGAACCAATTTTTTACTGTCGTTTTTATTACGATTACTTTTTTGATATAAAAATATGAATATTGTTTTACAGTTTACATATTTATTTGGAATTTTTTGAAAAGTTGAAAATATGTTTTTTTTAAATATTAAAATTATTTAAAGTAAAATTTCAAGAATACTTTTTTTTATTAAAATTTTTAAAAATTACAGTAAGTATTTAAAAAAAAAGAAAAATATATGAAAAAAAATTTTACGCACAACAAATGTATAATTTTAATTATTACTATGCAAAAAATTCAACACTAATTACTACAACATTGCAATTCATCATAAAGCTTACATTCATCTGTGTGTTCAGATCAATTAAAAATTTTTATTAAATTTGATTAAAATTTAAGAAAAATGGTTTTTTTTTTTTTTTTTTTTGATTTTTTATTGTAATATAAATCACTTTTTTTGTGCCCTTCCACGCCACCCTATTGTATATCCAATACCCTAATACATAATTAAATATTTTGTAGATAAATTATATTATGTACAATTAATGTTAAAAATAATGAAAACCAAAAACAAAAAAAATTTGAGAAAATAAGAAAAACTTTAACTTACATAATTATATTATATATAACTAAATTGTTTTTATACAATATTATTATTAGATATAATATATTTAAATAAAAAAAAAAAAAGCATTTTATTATTATATACATTAAAATTATATACAAAAAAAAAACAATTATTACCTAAATAAAATAAAATAAAACTTTTTGTACATTTTTCTCTTAAAACAAAAAAAAAAAAAAAAACAAAAACTTTATATTCATCATATCATAACCAACAAAAAAAAAAAAAAAAACAAACAAAAAAAAACCCAAACAAATTATTACAAATTATATTATAAAAAAAAAAAAACAAAAATTAAATGTTATAAACTTATTTAAATGAATATAATATTTAAAAATCATTTTTCAATTTATATAATAATTAAAATATAAATTATTAAACTTTAATACAAAAATTAAACAAAAAAAAAAAAAATAATACCATATTAAAATTAAACCAAAAAAATAAAAAAATAAAAATATCACTTGAAACGCTTTATATATGGAATTGTTAAACAAAATTTCCAAACAATTAAAATATAAGATAAAATAAATCCAAAAAAAAAAAAAAATTATGTTCTATTTCCTTTAGCTAGAATTATTATAGAAAATTATTATCAGAATTTAATTTTAATTTTCAGTAAGAAATTAATTAAGACTATAATTGCTTAAATCTATCGCTGTAAAATAACTGTGGCGATTTCGAAAATTTTCTACTAACCGTTCTTTTTTTTTTTTTTGGTGTTGTGCTAAAGTATAAAGCTATTCAATATTAAATCAACTAATTACCAGTTATATAAATTTAAAATTCTGATTAAATACTTTCAATGACTTTTACTGTAATGACGTACGTCTAAAGCATAGAATTAAATTAGATAGACCAAGAGAATGGCTTAATCACTATTAAAAAAAAAAGTTATTTATTTGTTTCCGGTCAGTTTATATTCAATCAAATACAATAGTAAATTTATATCGTAATAGTTTATATTATAAAGTTTAGTATGTTATTCCCTTGGAATTTTCACAGTCTGTATCTTAATACATTAGTTAAAAAGAGAGAGAAATAGCCGTGAAATAGTTGTGAAAATTTTATGCGTCAAATTGTCATTTTTAGGTACGCAGTTCACGTGAAAAAAAAAAACTTTTATTTTTCACCGCCAGGTTTTGTTACAAGAAGTCAGAACATCTTGTTTGGTTGTGGAAGGTCACGAAAATAAAAATTGCAAAAAATAGGTGCGTTCATCTAAATCTAACACCGCAAAATAACTGTAGCTGCACAAACAAATTATATACCTACTGAACGATTTTTAAAGTAGCGCATAAATGCATTTTGCAGCAAAAAAAAAATCTATGCTTTATTTTGTGAACCAATTTTTTCACGATTTTTTTCACGCTTGGGCATATACTAAATTACCGTGAAATTTGACAATTCAAGCTATACGTCATATCAAAAATAAAATAATTTTAAAAAAGTTAAACACATAATTGCAATTTTTTAAATAAAATAAATTAAAAACTATATTTTTTTACAAAATTTAAAATTTTTTATTTTTTTTTCAAAATAATTCAAAATGCCAAAAGATTTGATTTATTGATTTTTTCATTCATTCAAATCCATTATTTTTGATTTATTTATATTTATTCGAATTCAACAGTTATTAAAGCAAAACAATTATTTGACATTTCAGTATATTTTTCAGTTGTCATTTTTCACTAACAAATGTCATTATTTAATATGCCCAAATTTCATGTGAATTTTTCACTAAGCTTAATAATTAATATCGTAATATAAAAATACCTTAGAGGTCTCGGGTTCGATTACCCGGCTGGGTACAATAATTATAATATAAAAAAAAAAAATATTCATATATCGGAATATAAAAATACTTAATATATCACATAATATCTCGTACACCCCACATTCCTACCAGGAAGCAGGGGTTATAGCTACCTGGCACATTTATGTACCACGATACCTGTATATAAATAAATAAATAAAAAATAAAATAATTCTTTTATAAGATAATAGATGACGTACAAATAAAAATATTAAAAATGTTCATCTATAGATTGTGCATGATTAAATTTCATATATTATTAGTTGTCAGGTATGTTATATACGAGTATGTGTTAATATATTATATTACCCAAGTCAAAATTGCTTAAAAATGTTTAAAATTTCTCAAAAAAAGGAACATGAACGAAATAGCTTACTAGCTAGTAGTATATAATTGTGATGTCTTAAGGTAGCAAAATATTTTAACCACTATAGTGGTTTAATTCTTTCTTTCATCGAATATTTGTTATTTATCGGATAAAATTTAAAACAATTTTCTATATATTATACTTAATTTTCAATATCCTAAATGCACAAAATACACAAAAAAAGAAAAAGAAATGTCAGAAAATTCGCGATTTTATCAACTGATCATCAATTACTTTAAAAAACATTAAAAATTAAATTTTTTATTTTACGATTTTTTTAATTTATCCCATCCTTTGATTTTGATAATTTCAGACTTATTAAAGCCTATGTAAATATTTGAGAAAGTTACATTTAATGTTAGAATCCTTAATCGACATCATAAATTTCTAATGAAAATATCTAATATTTAAAGGACTGTTCAAATACTCCGTTTTTTATTCCGTTTAATTGAATGGACGGACTCGGTCTGCTCAATTGTTTCAAGATAATGAGAGAATTAGTTTTTTCTAAGTCTAAAGCTATTACTGCTACTAATTAGCAGATTAAAACTGATAACTCTTATTAAATTATAACCTCTAATTGTTAGTTCATTCGATCATTTTTTTATTCATCACGTGATATCTGAACGCACAAATAGGATTTTTCCCTCATTGGTATGAAAGTCGATATATCCTTCGTGATAAACACGTTTGATAAATGATGTTTGTTTTGTTTTTTTTTTTTTTATATTATGACTGTATCATAGACATAATATGATAATTTATTAACTTTGTTTTTTAATTAAAATAAAATGGTCTAATAGTACCAGATGATTGAATTACCGTCACATGACAACCATCTAAACAGTTTCCGAAATGCAAAATTTAGAGTAATTTTTTTAAACTCATGTTTTACATTTTTCTATAATCTATACTTTAGAAAGAGTATCATTTAAATATAAAATAATATTTTATAAATATGTATGTTTTCTTTTAAGGCATATCTCTGATTTTAATAAACCGCAGCTAAATATTGAAGCGACAGATAACATAAATGAAACAAATATTAAATAAAGACTTGACAAGCTTTTAATGACTTGATTAATTTCTTTAAAAAAATTAACAATGAAAAATTTATATGTATATATATATATTATATATTTGTATATATATTAATATTAATTTTTCTTTTATCATAAATACTAAAAACAATTTAATTTTCAATTAAAGTAAAAAAAAAAAACAATTTATATAAAAACGCTTAAATTATTCAAATCTAATGTTTAGATATTAAATAAAAATAACGCATTTAAGACAATAATTAAAAAAAAAAAAAAAATAAAACAAAAAGCTTCAAAAATGAAATAAATTTTTAATATTTGTAAAACAATAATTGGAATTTTATAGCTATTTTTTAGGATAGGAATTTTATTTTTTTATGATATTTCTTTTTTATTTTATTATTAATTAAAAAAAAAAGGAAATTATATACAATATATATAAATAACCATGAAATAATAATTATTTGCAAGTATACATATTATACAGGATGTTTCACGATAAACTTTCCGTAGAACTAGAGTTTCTTCTGAAGTTCATAATAAAATAAACAAAATATTATTTCGGAGGTAGGGTTTTTTGTCAGCCGTTTGAAAAATATGGGGTCTTAAAAATTTATTTTATCCCTAAAAATTTTATTTTATATCTAGAAATTATATTTATAATTTTAATAGATTTCCCCTCTAAAGCTTCGTCTATCTATATTTTATCAATATTTTGTCTATTTTGCTTTATTCTAACTTCTATGCTTTTGATTTTATACATAATATACATATGTAAAATTGACTTATAGTATTGAGGGCGTAAAAAAATTTTTTAAGACCCCATATCTTCTAAACGGCTGAGAATAGACTTCCAAAAGAATTTTTTATTTGTTTTGAACTCCAGAATAACTTTTAGTTTCTTGACCGGTTTATTGTGAAACACCCTATATATGAATCATGTATACATTTAGCTATTACCGAATTATTACTATAGTGAAGCCCATGTATTTGCAATTGTCAAATTCATAGGTATGTAAATTTTATTTGTAAAGTATGTAGTAATTTTATTTCAAAAATAAAAGAATTAAATTGATTACAAATTCAGGTTTTCAATCATTTGTTTAACGGGGCGATTTTTTAAGCTTATTTAATTATTTTTAATTTAAATTTTAATTTTAATTATATTGAAAAATTTTGATTTTACAAAGCCTAGTGGTTGGTTTAACAATTAGTTTTTTTTTTATAAGACAGACTTGTGAACATAAATTTTTTTTTTAAGAGGGTCTGTCGAAAACTTCCACAGTCACCTAGAAGAGTTACACGTGATTCTGGACGTAATTGAACTTTAACTAACCAAAATCACATTTGACAATTGAGGTAATTGACTTTTTGGAAAAATTTTATAAAAAATATTGTGAGACCTAAAAATTATTTAGAATTATCAATATAATTAAATATACATTGTATTAAACAATTTTACTATACCTAATTTTTATGTTAATGCAGTAATATGGGTAAATATAATATCAGTAATAGGGTTAAAAATCCCTGTTACAGTAATAGATAATTATGATGTGAATAAAATATAAATATATGGTTTGAAAAAATTATAATTCAATTTTATTTTTTTCTGCTTTTTTAGTTTTTGACATTTATACATGTTAAAAATATGTTATTTTAACACTTATTTTGTCAACAAATTGACCCGGATTGATGAAAGTATGAAATCATTTTAAAGCAAAATCGTTAATGTGAAAAAGAAGAGTCGTTACACTGAAACTTCGTTAAGTCGAAACCATATTACAATTTAATTAAGTCTTAGTTATAAAGGTTCTATGTACATTATGTTTAGAAAGTTAAAATTAACAAAAAAAAAAAAAAAATACGCACAAATGACAAGTAGAACTACACAAAAAAACCTTAAAAAGTACAAAATATCAATTGAAGGTTATCAACTGTTGAACTTTTGTGTTTAAAAACTTGAAATTAATTAAAACACATCAAAAAACAAAACATTAACAAAAAAATAGTAAGCAAATTTTTAAATATATGTATATATGTAATTTGTCCTTACAAAATTAATTTTCAAAAGTTTTTATTAATTATTGTCCGCTTACAATTCTTATTTAAAATGTCTGACCAAGTTATACAAAGTGTTATAATTTTATACTAAAGTAAAAAGTTAAGAATTTTGTTGGCCTTTTTTGTTTGTATATTTTTTTAGGGTTTAGTGTGTGTTAGGGTTAGTGTTCATCCATACCATATTAATATACCCTAAGGGTGCGTTTATATTAAAACTGATATAACGGTGCATTTATATTGGAGCTACGATAAATTATAAGAGCATCTTTACCAGCATATCGTAGAAAATTATTTACAAGTTTTCAATTAAAGTGTTTATATTGTAGCATCGCTTTAATCATTGATAAACGATAAGAGCATCGCAAAAACTTTATTCAATTTTTTACGCTCTTATCGATTATAAAAGAATTTTTTTTTTTAATTTTGTTTTTAATTTTTTTCTTTGGTGATTCTTTGTCTTTATATAAAATCATAAAAATGAAATAATGAAAATAACTCAGGATTTTAATAAACCACCTGAAAAGAATTTTGAGATTTGAGAAATATTCATAACTATAATATCCAGCGATTTTATGACTGAAACCATAGACATAGACTACGTAAACAGTCTAATAGAAACCACACAAAAAATGATTACAAGTTACCTGAATGAATCACTCCTCTTGTACAATTGATGTAACATGACTATTGCGTCAAGCTTTTTCTCTGTTTTCAAATAAAAGGTAGTAATAGGTTTCTACTTTCATTCGCATATATATTAGGTAAATTTAATTGAGTGTTCTCTTAAGTATTAGAAACTCTTTTACTTCCGAAACTTATTTCTTTTTTTATTAATATAATGAGTAATAAATTCGCAAGCTTTTATAGTACTTAATGAGTCCTTTTGTAGTACTTGATAAGAAAAATATTTGCTCGTCTTTTGTGTCACTCAATTTTTACATATACATATTTTTTTTTTTTTGTAATAAATTTATTTAAAATTTATTTTTTTATAATTATACAAAATAACTTCAGCTAAAAATGGTCTTATCTATGCTCTCGATCGATGCTCTTATCATTTACCGTAGCTCCAATATAAACGCACCCTTAGGGTAACAGAACCACGGAATATCACTACAATATTATAATACATAAATGTAAATTTTTCTGTCAGAAATCTGCCACGTTCCAATATATATTAAGTGAAGCATGTATAAGATAAATAATTAACAAAACATTTACAATCAGAATCAAAATAGTTCCGAATTGAAACATAATTAAATAAATATATAAGTACAATTTAAAATAATTTGCTTTCATAATAAAATTTAAATTTTTTTCATTAATTTAAAAGATTTTTTTAGATTAATTAGTCTTTAGGGTGATATTATTTTAATATTTTTTTAATGAATTAATTTTTTTTTTAATAAAAAGAAATATTATTATAATACAAAAATAAATTTATATAAAAACTAATTTAAAAAAAAAAAATTAAAAATTATTTAAATAAATAAAAATTATTAAATTATAATAATTTGTTAAAATTTTAATTAATATGATAAATGAAATTATGTTATTTAATAATAATAAAAACAAAAAATAAAACATAATATTATGATATAAAATTAAAATTTTAATTTCATATTATTTTCAATAATTTTTTTTTTTTAAAGTTTCAGGACGTCTTATACTCTTATACAGACCTACTAATTAAGTTTAACCAAAAAAAAAAAATGAATGAAAAATAATATAACATCGGCTGCTTGCAATTTGCATCTTTCATCAGAACGCCATTTTTAATTTGTTTTTCTATAATATGAGGATTTTCGGAACTCTCTTCCTTTCTATCGTTATTAATATTTAATACTTCTATCTCAATCTACTATTAATATTTTTTGAGATTTTGCGATATAACTCTCAATTTTCAACCTCTTTTGTTATAATTTGTGACGCAACTTGAATCAAATATCTCTTCATCAGAAACATAAATTTGGTTTGTAATTCAATATTATTTCCAAAGATTTTTTTTGTTTTCTTCGCCTCAAATTGTCTTTTTTGATGAAATTACAAAACTAATCCAATGTATTGATTGTAAGATTCTTAAAATTGATAATATAAATAAATTAGTAGACATTTGAAGGAAACCAGCTTTTCCAATAATTGAATTGGAAGTTCCAATAAAACAATGAAATTTCAATCATAATCATCTTAAATAAACTAGAGTTGTAAAAAAACTTTTTTATGAACCTTCACCAACAGTCGAAAAAAAATATAAATAAAAACTACATACTACATACTACATACTTATTCAAACTAATTTCTACTCAATAGATTCTAAAATCTAAACATCAGAAGAAATAAAAATTTTTAAAAATATATACAACATTATTGTGCAATTTGGTGCATAAATTATGGTAATAGTACAAAAAATTGAAATGAAAAAATCAAAGCTTAAAAAAAATATGTTTTATTTAAGGTAAATTTTTTTTCTTAATTAAGGTAAGTTTTCTTAAAGATCCAAAGTCTTATGATTTCTTTATAATTATTTTTCCAACCAGAAGTAAAAATCGAGGGAAAACCGCAATTATATAACTATTTTAAGAGAAATTTTTATAGAAAGTTTGTTATAAGAACTGTAATGACGTGATCAGGTTCAAGATATGAAGTATACTTGTATACTTCAATATCTTGAGATTTTTAATATCAGTGTAAATTTTTTTCACAATACTCTACTTATTTTTTAGAACATAAGATAATTTTTTGAAACATAAAAGTAAATATATTATTTTCTTCTAGTCGCTATTTATAGCTATACCTTTGCAAAACCTTGGATTCTTTTATAAAGGGACGATAAATTTTTAATTTATGCTTTAATTAACAGAACAAGTTTCATTTGTGTACCACTTATAAATGTTTTAATGCAAGCAAATAGCATAAAGTTTTTTTTTTCTTTTTTTAAGAAAATTTTCCATACATATATATAAAACGAAAATGAATGCATATTAATTATTTTTATCATACTGTAAACCTCTGTAAATATTTGTTTTAAAAAGTTAGAGTTCTCATTCAATAGTAAACCATTAAAAATAATCAACCAATCGCATATAATACCAATTACCAAAAATTTAACGTATACATTTACCTGTGTTTAAGATGTACCCGAACAAACCCTCAGACTCCCTTAGAGCTTCATTGAGTTATCCAGAAAATGATTGCAAGGAGGTTTAGCTTGTAGTATAACCAGAGTTTTGTGACCGGATCTGAATTTAAAAAGATTCAAATGCATACTTTCTCTCTTTAGACCGGAAATAATACCCGGTTGGTGTCATTACGGGACATTGTCTCATCGGTAGACATGCTAGATAATTAGGACATGCATGTTGATTTTAACTTTGGGGGGAATTGACGCGACAAAGAATGTGGAGCACTTTCTTTACACCTGTCCTAATCTGTTAAGGAAAAGCTAAAATATTTTAATGGTTTTTTTTTACAAGATTTAGGTGAACTGTCTGACTTAGATCAGAGAAGTTTTCAAAGCTTCTCTGATCTATGTCAAAGCTCAGAGTGGCATAAGGAAATCTTAGGAAACTTAACACCAACTCTGGCCGAATTTTTTTTCTACTACTTTTTGAAGCTTAACTACGGACCTTGAGTCTAGTGAATACTGACACATTGACTCAGTCTTCATCATAAAAAAAAAAAAAAAACCAAGATATACCTTCAAAAGAAAACCCAACCATTTAAAAAAACAAATTTCCAGATGTGATTAATATAAACATTTTTTATAACTTTCATATATTAATTTCACAATCTGTTCCAAAACAAAACTTAAACAGAATCGTTTTTTTCTTTGCCTTAAAAAAGATAAAATCTAACACATATAAAAGATTTTAAAAATTATTAAGTCTTTTAAATCTTTTACTGATTTAAACCTTATCTTTTGCTGATTTAAAAATAATTCAATTAAAAATGTAATAAAATTTTAAATTTTAAAAATAAAAATAATTTTAAGAAAACTTTAAATTATTAATAAAGAATTTTTTTATTTTTTTTATATACAATATGTAAAAAAAAAAACAAAATAATTTTTTTTAATATTTACAAGATTTTATATAATTCTTTTCAATTTAAACATAAAAAACACTTATAAATAAATAGATAATAAAATAATATATACATATTATATATATATATAATTTTCATTCATTTAACACCAATTATTGATTCTATTGAAAATGAAATTTTAGGATTACTACTTTTAATATTATATTTTTTTGACATTTTAAATGATTCTTTTTCATCATTAATAATTCTATTGTCAATATTATTATTATTATGACTACCGTTACTATTACTACTACCATTAAAATTCTTATTATATTCATTATTATTATTTAATTTTATTTTTTTATATTGATTAAATCCTGTTTCAATGTCAGATTGTAATAAAATTTTTTGATTATTAATTAAACAACAATCATTATTATCATTATTATGATTATTCTCATTATTATCATTTGATTCTATACTGACAACATCATATACATATGATGAATTCATATTAGAACATTGTTTTATTTTCATCATATCTTCAATTGGAATTATTTTGTTACTAATATTATTATTATTATTATAATAATGATTATTTAATAATGAAAATAATTTCATTTTTGTTGAATCTATCACATCATTATTTAAATTTTCATTTAGAAAAGAAGCAGAGGATGAAGAAGATGAAGAATTTAATTCAGATTTTTTTATTATTTTTATAAAAGTATTCTGATCATTTTTATTATCATCATTATTATTATTATTATTATCAATTTCATCTTCGACATCAATAAAATAATCAACATCATTATTATGAATTTTATCATTATCATTATCATCATTATCACTATTATTGTTATTATTAATATGATGATAAAAATTTGATTTTTTTGTTAAATTTAAAAAAGGATTTAATATTTTTGTTTTTATATTAATATTATCATCATTTTTATCAATTTTTATTGATTTTTCAATTTTTGTTGTAATATCTTTTGTTAATTTATTCATAATTAAATAATTATTATTAATAGAAGAATTTTCTTGATTTAAATTAGATTTGATAGCAGTATTGGCAACATTAAAATCTATAGATTTTATAAAAGTATTTTGATGTTTTAAATTTGATGAATGATGTGTTGGTAATACTGTTTTATTGTCATTATTATAATTTTTATTATCATTATTATAAATTTTATTATTATTTGAATTATTTGAAATTTCATTAAAATTAACACGATTTGTATAATATTGTGATTGTGTCATTAAATATTCATGATTATATAAATTTTTTTGTAAAAATAATGATGAATTTATTTCATCTACTGTTGTTTTATTACTATAATTATTATTATTGTTATTACTATTATAAAATCCATAAAATTGATTTAATGCTGTTAATGCATTCAATTGTGTTGATAAATATTTTGCATCAATTTCTGGATTATCTAATTCACGATCAGCAAATGCTTTACGTTTTCTTATTCTATCTAAAATTGGTGAACGAATTGTTGAATAAAATTTTAATTCTGAAAAAAAATAAAAAAATAATAAATAAATATAAATTAAAAAATTATTTAAAAAATTTTATAATATTAATTATTTAATAACTATTTTAGTATTTTGTATCTGTATTTAAATTTTGTAAAATTTTAATTAACTTTTTATATTATATCAAGGATAAAATCAATTGAGTCTTTAACTGATAAAAAAGAAGTTTAAATCGTATAACAAAACCAGGCAGTAAGTAAAATGAAGAGTTCTGTAAGGCGTAAATTTTTTAAAGTACATATATGTCTTTTTGTATTAATAAAGGCTCCCCTAATGCGTCAGTAATCACTAGATTCTAAGTTAATAGTGCACCTTGAACACATCAAGAACCTTTTCACAAGAATTGGTGTTAAGTTTGCCTAGATTCTTAGGTACTGCCATGATAATTGATATCGAACGAAGGAAGTCTTGAAAACTTCTCAGATTCATGTCAGAAAGTTTAAATCTTCAAAAAAAAAAAAAGAATTTACCGAGGCATTACCATCTTTTTCTTGACATATTTTGGGATACGTGCAGAAAAAGTGCTCCTCGCCAAATCTACATGTATATCTAATCTTCTATATGTGTACCGATAAGACAATGACCCGTAATAACACCAATTAATTTCCTATTTCCGGCCTAGAAAGAGAAAGGACGCATTTGAATCTTTTTCAAGTCAAATCCGGCTACTTGGTTCTGGTTTTACTGCAAGTTACACCTCCTAGCCAGCGCTCTCTGGGCAACTCTACACACTTTTTTTATTAATATTGAATTTAAGAATTTGTATAACTACCTGAACAGCTCTGTCCAGTACTTTGCTAACTCATCCGTTTTCTAAAAAGGCTATTAATTTGTAAGAAAACAACGAATGTTTTATTCTTCAAATTTAAGATCAACTGAGAAAATGTTTGAACTTATATTTTTTTATACAATCAGATCTAAGTTAATTAGAATTAGAATATTAATATGCATACCAAAAACAAAATCACTAAATTATTCTAAAACTAAAGTAGTTACACTTTTCAACTACCACTGATGCTCATGTAATAATATAATGACTGTACAATTGGAGAAACAGAACTAAATATTCAGAACAAATTAGGCTTTGTTATCTTGTCAATTATCATATTTTTTCTGATGTAATCTCACATCTGACTTATCTGGACTATATATACGTATTTAAAAGTTAAACTTTACACAAAAAAAAATCTATAAATGAGGTAACAATTTGTTCTTATAAAATTTTTTAATTTTTTAATTACTATCAAAGTTTGAAGGATTTTCAAATCAAATTTTACAAAATTTGTTACCAATAATGCCATTTGTAAGATTTCAGACGCCTAACTTCATTAAGTTCCAAGAAGTGCAAGAAGGCTGAACCGGGTACTTTAGACCAACTAAATTTTACAAAAATTGTTGGCACGTAACTCGACACCTCTTCACTAAATTTCATATAACTAATTTCAACAAACACTGAGTTATTTTCATTTAAAAAGAAAAGTTGTATGGCAGCTACCCGAACCTGTTGCTAAATTTTACTGACATTGTTGACTTATAACACGACATAATTTTGCAAATTTTCAGATAAGTAACTTCAATAGATACTGAGGTATTTCCATAATAAGAAAGAAGTTGTATATGGCAGCTATTCAAACCCGTCGGCCGAAAATGCTAGATTTAAATAGCGAAACTAGTAATTTTGAAAAAGTGACGTAAAAAAAATTTCAGCCTCCTAGTTCCTTTATTTTTTGAGTTATCGTGCGAACGGAGAGACAGACAAACGTACATGGTCGTACATTGCTTAATCGACTCAAAATTCGATTCTGAGTCTATCCATACCTTTGACACTATATATAGTTCGACTCCTTTAAGGTGTCACAAACATAATGGCAAATTTATTATTATACTCTTGCACATAGTTCATACGGGTACAAAAATATTAAATTTTTAACATAAAATTTAAACCAAAAAACTTTATAAGAAATTATTTTTAATTTTATTAACTAAATGATTTTTATTTTGTCTTATTTTTTTCCATCGTTTTTCCACTTCGATTTTTTCATATTAGCATTATTTTTTTAAATTAATTGGTTATTATTAACTCTTATAAATTAAAATATCAAATTAAATATTACCAAGAAAAAAATTATTTTCTATGACAGCATGTTTTTTTTAATATAAGTATAAATAGAAAATTTTCAATTTTATTTTCATCTTAGAAAAAAATTAAATCAATTTTATACATAACAAATTAATGAAATCGATTCAACTTTAAAACAATTAAAAATATATTTAATAAAATTGAAATAACAACAATTAAAGCAATATTTGTTTTATTTTATAAATAAATAATTATCAATTTAACAATTTTTTAATTCATCAAATTAATAAATAAACAAATAAATAAAGAGAAATAATTTTCGAAATTTATTTTCGAAATTTGATATTTTAAAGAGAAATTAAACTTTCTTAAAACAAAGGAAAAAATAAACAAACAATGTTTACTACAATGAGCAGAAAAAGTATAATAATATCTGGTAATACCACAATATAACAAAATAATACATATTTTACGTTACTTTGTTTCACTTTAATTTTTAATTGCCATGGACCACTACAAAGTATGAGAATTTGGTAATTATATGGTTCCGACAAATGTTATATAAAAAAATTCTTAGCCTTGAACATCTGTCTTGAATCTATCTAAGTATATCTAAGTATATTTAGATTTTATGAAAGTAATTTTCATACGCAATATTTAGCAATTTAATTTTTATTTGACTATGGATAAAATTTATACCTTTATTTTAACAAAGAAGATCAAAAGAACTTCAAGTAGAATAATTTATTGTTCAGTGCAATACACTGATGTAAATACCTATTCTCTTCATACACCCATTTGATGTAGCACAACTTTTTTACATTTTTTGTTGGTTGCGGCTACAAAATCTCGCATATTAAAATCTCGCGTATAAAAATTTTGTGTCTCAAAATCTCGTATCTTAAAAATCTAATATCTCATAATTCACTGTCACAAAATTTCACGTTTTAAAGGCAAATCTTTCTTTTTCATTAATTACAGAAATAGATTTGGTAAGAAAAGTCAAAAACATAAAATTTATACAAAAAATTTCAAATTTAAATTAAGGTTATATACACAAAAGAACTCTAAAATTGCTCCTAATTCAGAATCTCACATATACATAATACATAAATATTCTGGAAAAGAATCTATCATATAATATAAATATATTCTGAAAAAACGAATACCCTGATTTGAATACAACTTGAAAATCCCCCTAATTATATTTTTTACATATATATTAAAAAAAAAAGAAACTTTTCAATAATGGGGGTTGCCGCCACCACACTTCCAAACTAAACAAATTATGGCAACCCTCATTTTGTAACCAACTCTAAAATCCCTCCTAATTATGTTTTTGACATACATATTTCAACAACAAAGCATTTAAAGAAGTGCGGGGTTACCGCCTCCAAAACAAATGATTGAAACCCTAGTTTTGTATCGATTTCTCAAATCTCCGGTAATTATATTTTTTACATACATATTTCGTGATTAATAAAAGTTGATTTTATAATCAACCGTTTTTCTAAATTCGAAATATTTCTTTGCCATTTTTTTTCCGACATTATGTTTTGTAAACCTTTTTTGCTATTCGATGGCCTTTTTATACGGCCTTTTTTTCAACAAAAAGACTGACTCCCAATAATTTCTGTATTTTTTCCATTACTACTTTTTCGTGAGATTTTTTTGACACGAGATTTTAATTCGTATGATTTCGATACTCTACATTTTTTGCCTCAGAAGGATTTTATCCAGGCTGTTATTCTAGAGTCTAATATTGACTAATAAGTACACTTAAACTGAAATGTTAAATAGTATCTCAGAAATTTTTTTCCAACGTTTTCACCAACAAAATATTATATAGCAATATCAAATGCAAATTAATAAAATATAAGAACTTTGTACATTTTCGCCTTAATTTTGTATAATATTGAAATAAATAATTTGGAATAATCCCTAAAAAATTTTAATTTGTACACTAATTTTTTAAACTTACTGTAACATAAAAATTAAATTTCCTATACTTCCTATAAAAATATGCTTATAATTTCGAAAATAGCCATTACATTTTACATTGTTCATAAAAAATAGGAAATGCAATTAAAAAAATAAATGATAAATAATTGATACAATGATGGACATGATGAAAATTTCCATAAATCTCAAAAAAAAAAAGAAAAAATTAAAAACAAACAATCAAATTTTATTTAATTTTTTTTAATTTAAAATTTTAATAATAAAAACTCAGCATTTGTTTTAGATTTACAAAATGCTTTAAATAAATAAACTTTTAACTACATAATTAAATTCGATTATATTTCATTTACAAAAATATTTAATCGCAATATGAACTTTTGTTATTTTGAATTTTTTTTTTTTCTTTTTGTATTTTGACACAAAGTTTTTGTACGCTCATAAACAAAAGTATAAGGAAATTTTTAAGGCATAGTAAGTTGTTTCGAAACCTTTAAAGATTTCATTACATTTGTTTAGGGATTTTCATACGTACGTTTCTCTGTTTGTTTGTAAAATATAAAATGTCATATTATCTATTGTTAATCATTCCTGAAGGCGCTCTAAAAACTCTTTTGCTCTTTAATACTACATTTCTAGATTTTTGGTTATAGAATTGTAACTATCATATAGCTACGATAAAATTATCTTTGTTTGAAATCTTATGAAATTTTCTTTCAAACCCATTAGATGCTAGCTTCAGATGTTCATTAGTTTAGGAGCTATTACCATTATAAATAAATATTTTTGATTTTTTCATTAAAAATTTATTGAAGCCTCTGTTTAAAAAAAAAAAGTATTATAAAAGTATACCTTCTTTTTCATTTTATGTTATTCACTTTTATATTCCTTATAAGTTGAGCGATTAAACTTACCTCTACTCTGAAAATTATGGGATTATGGCAAAAAGCAAATTCTTAAAAATGCACATAATATTAATATTGTTCAACAAAAATTAACAATTTTCAAATAATTAACCAAATCCAATTATCCACTTCCTTTTGGCAACATGCTAATGGGACACCCTATATATGCATATGTGAAAAGCTCAGTGTAAGATTTAACATTGATATGTACTTTCTCAGCAACATCACGATCAACTATAACTTTAGTTGCAAAAGTAAAATATCACTTTACCGTTAGTTCCTACTATGCAGACTTATCTATATTCATTTATTTAATAAGAGTTTTTTATATCATTAAAAAAAATACAGGGTTTTAAGAAAAAACTGGATTTTAAAAACAGGATTTTGATAAAACAGGATTGTGATAAACCGGCTTGCAATACGATTCCATGTGATAAATTATTTAGAATTAGATGAAGAGTATTCTATACCAATAAAAGGGGAGCTCAAGACCTATAACCTATACTGCGTTAAGCTTTAAACAACTGATCTACCAGAAGTAGAAAAGGTAACAGTTTAGCAACATTCGCTGACCATACTATAATATTTGTAGTAGGATCCAATGTTGACCAGGCTAAGAGTAAAATTACCAAAAACTAGTGACAAAATATGTTATTGAACAAATAAATGGAAAATAAAAAAATAAATAATGATGAAAATTATTGGCTCCTAGATTGCAAAGTCTAAATGAATAAAATATAATAAAGATTAATTTTACAATCAAAATATTAAACCTATATGGTTATATGGCATTCAATTTTGGGGTTGTGTCAAGCAAACGTTTTTAAATAAAATACCAGTTTTTTAAAATAAATTTCTACGCAATATCAAAATTCCGCCCTGGTGTGTGGGTAATAGTGATATTCATATAAAGATTTAGAAATCTTCAAAGT
Organism: Poecilobothrus nobilitatus; assembly: GCA_947095535.1. Lineage (NCBI taxonomy): Eukaryota > Metazoa > Arthropoda > Insecta > Diptera > Dolichopodidae > Poecilobothrus > Poecilobothrus nobilitatus. The sequence continues at coordinate 55,076,426 of OX352772.1, read as the reverse complement.
TATAAATGAAATAAAGAGATGTGCCTTATAAAATAAAACTCATCTAGAACGGCATATACACACTAAAACGATATGTAAAATACACTAAAAGAATTTCAATTCAATTCTACAGTTGGTGCTAAAATGATGAAAAACTGTCCCCATCATTTCAAGGTCATCTGAAATAAAATTAAAACATCTCTATACATTTTTGATAAATAATTTGGAATATTATCAAACTATACTTCAAATTTAGCTCAATTAATTTAGAGACTATACATCATTTTACTTCTATTCTCATAAACTTCGAAAATATTTTTTTTAGTAAAGCTATTTTCAATTTAAAATATTAAAATTTAATAAAATGTTTTGTAGAAAAATATATTTTTATTTTCTATTAAAGATAGTCAATCATCGTTTGACAATATTATCAGAAGAGAAAATCAGATAGTTGCTGAAGGTGAAGAATGGGTAAAAGAAAAATACTTAAGAATCTAAAAAATTCATACATTTTTTATATGTAACAAAAAGAATAAAAAAAAAGCATTTTTCTTTTTTGAACTTTGTACAGTGATTCACATATTTATTCGTACAAATCACAACAACATAAAAAAAGAAAACGGCTTAAGAATCTTAAAATTATATAACTAAAAGAATATAATAAAGAGCTCGTAGCATGTAACATCAAAGACAAAAATATATTTAAACGTCCATAATAATAACCATAGATTTTCTATCTTATTGTGGATTTCGTTTACTTATAATACTTCTGTCAGCCCTACTGGCTCTAAGAAACTAAACACCTGTAGAAAATTTATTGATAGTAGTTCAAATTCGATAAAACAATATGCTATTTGCACATATTTTGCTCGAAGTTAAGCTTCGCAGTTTTTGAGTATGTGTACAAGATATTCCCCAATTTAAGTTACGAAATCAACAGGGAAAATATATACTTAAACCATATATACAAAAAATATTGATTGAAAGAAGGTTGAAAGTATGTCAGTTATTAGAATGCCGACCTTTAGAAAATTTGAATCCAAATAAATGTGAAAACTATAACCACTTTTCCTTATCTATTATCAATAATTTGTCGGATTTGACCTTACCTTCCATATCCGGCGCTAAAAAAAAATGAACTAAGTTAGAAAAAAAATTTTTTTTTTCCGCACTTATTTCACTTTTAATTTTTCTGGAATGAAATTATAAAATATTTTCTTATAATAGGAGTCGAAAATGATACATTAATGATACATTATAATAGGGTTAGAAAATTTTGTCATCAGCTTCGGGATCAGCTATAAACTATAACCCTAGTTGTAAAGATAAAATACCACTTTACTTAAACCATTAGATTTCATCAACCATAACTGCTTTCCTATAGAATATAAGAAAAAGCAACTACAGTTAAGCAAAATCTTAAGCTAAGAACTTTCCTCTTTTCCTTTAATAATTTATAGAAGAACCGAATATTTTAAGATTCTATATTTATTTTATCTTCAAGATAAAACTATGCATAATAATGAAACTTAAAGCATTCAATCAAGGTACAAGATTACTTATTTAAAATTTAAAGCATCACTGTGTACAATATAATATATATATATATACAAATATAAATGGTATAATTTTATAGTGTAAGACTGAAATTAGAAAATTTTCTCTACAATATATCACTAGATAAACACTATATTCAATGTACAAAAGTTTTTTTTTTTTCCTTTTCAATTTTTTTCTTTTCCTTCTCAATAAATGAAATGACTTTTACATTAGTAGAAAATTACATTGTCTATGATGATGAATCTTAAAGATTTATTTTGAATTCTTTTTCTGGAAGCGAAAAAATACAATTCGGAAACATCTGCTGTTTATTTAGTTGAAAGCAATTATTATTGACTAAAATTAAATAAATATTACAACTCTTTAACGTGAATATTTAGAAAAACAAGAAAAAAAAAAAATCGATTAAAGCATTGTGTGAAAAAAAAAAACAAAAATCATATTTTTTTGTTAAGAATCTTTAAGATGGTACTTTCAATATATTTTTAAAAAGAAGACTTTTGAATGCGAATTACAAATATATTAAAAGTACGAATGGAAAAACTTTAAAATATTTCAAATTAATAAAAATTTTGAAGAATTTTATAATATTCATTTATAAATACTATCTATGTATATACTTCTTACATATTATATAGTAGAAATATAGAAAATAAGAGTAGACAAAGATGATATAAACTGATCAAATAGGTTAATAATTCTGCTGTCTTTTTTGCAATTTCTGCCAAAGAATCTAAAGCTATAAGTCAGTCATATGTCTATGAATTTCATTATAAATAGTTCAATTGAGATTTTCAACCAGACCATGGGACATTACCATTTATTTAAGTTAATGATATATATAGTAGGTAAATTAACCTATTAATTTATCATTGTAAGTTTATAAAGATATTTTGATTTGGAAGCCTGGGTGGCCTAGTGCGTAAGAACATATAAAATACGCTGACAACATGGGTACCCAAGGGAGTGTAGGTTGAAATCGCATACACATCGTAAGAATAATTCCCCCTTACGACATTTACAGCCACATCAACGGGAATAAATTTAAAAAAAAAAAATATTTGGATTTATTTGAGGATATGAACGTGGTGTCTTAACATTTAAAGAATACTTAAGAATCACTTAAGAATCTTTATCAAGTATCGATCGAGTGGTAAAGTATATAGCTTATTAACAGAATGAGTATCCGGATTCAAATCCTTCACAGGCAGAAAGGTTTTTCAATTGAAATTTAAATTTCTGGAAAAGTTCTTAACAAATGCCTCTTGCTTTTAATTATAGTTCAAATATAAACAAAATAAATAATATTAATGTATAATTGGATAATAGTATTCAACCTATGTTTGTGGCCTTAGTAACGTTTGGTTTATTAATAATTGCTTTATCCTATGTGATATATATATAATATTAATATAAACAAACAAATAAATAAGTTTAAATAACTTTGCAAAATTGCGATTCAAACTGCATTTCAGAAATTTATAAACGTCCTATAGTTTGAATCCTATCAATGCACCAGATATTAATAACTCCCCTTCATAAAAAAATGAGAAAAATGAATTTATTTGGAGTTCAATTTAAAAAAATAACTTTTTTCAAAATTGAATTTCATTTGAAATTTTCTCAATAAAAGGGTATTAATCAAATAATATTACTTCCGACAAAATTGAATTATGTGGAAGGAAAAATACTTAAGTATTTTTCGAGAACAATTTGCTTCCTTCCTCTTTCTGTTGATTTAGCTTTTATTTAAACAATAAATCAAACATAAAATCAATTTAAAATTAAATTGCAACCACTTAAAAAAAAACTCCATTCTTCAAAATAACTATTGACAATTTTAAAAGAGTGTCTGTTAGTAATTTTCTATAATACATTATAATATGTTTGTAATCTATCACATAAATTTGCTTATATAAATGTATATACATATATATATATACAGGGTGTCCGCGTGTACTCAGTGATTGGGGGCATTAAAACAAACAAAAAATTGTACTGGATTCTATTGTGGACCCTTTTCGAGATATGAGGGATTAAAGATTTTTTAGAGACTTTTCATAAAAAAATCTAAAACTTTTCAACGGCTTGCTGTTGAGAGATAACGGCTTACTGTAGAGGTATTGAGATTTTGTAGAGTAAGTCATCAGCTTTAATTTTTGTGTATACTAATGATCCGTATATACCCAAAAGTTAAGTTATGAAGGTTCAAAATGATTTAAAATGAATAAATTATGTTTCAAACTCAATTTTCCTTTGAAACATCCTGTAGTTGTGGTACTTTTTATATCATATTTTGAGACAGCTTTTCAAGCCCTATAATTAGTACCTAATAACTTTTTCTCTATCTCTAACCGTTTTTTAGATATGAAGAATAGAATAGTGTGTTATAACATACAACACGTGTTAACACACTTTTGAAAATAACACACTCTTCTATTGTGATTGAAAATAACACAGCGATTGAAAATAACACACTTTTCTATTCTTCATATCTTCATATCTTAATTTTTTTTATCTCTCTACAGCAAGCCGTTCAAAAGCTATTAATTTTTTTATAAAAAGTCTCTAAAAAATCTTTAATCCCTCATATCTCCAAAAGGGTCCACAATAGACAAATATACAAATATAAATATTGCAAGCAATAGAAATTAAAGGATACATAATGGTAAACATACATCATGATAAGTACCAACGATCGGGGCGTCAAATTTTATCACACAAAATTTTTGTATGACGAAAAAAAATCATTTTATCCTCCAAACTAAATTATTTTTAAATGAATTGTGAGGATGACAAAAAAATTCTATTTTAATATCTTATTCTTTTAGAAGATAAATAATTTTTGGTTATTAGAACAAAATTCAAATTTTTTTATTTTCCTGCAGGAGATCATCAAAAAACCCTATGCTCTGTTGATGCTATGGGATTTTTACCCACTAAAACCACTCCCCTCCATAGCAAATCTCATGGGATAAATACCCTAACTGCAAAACAGTATATACTAATAGAAGCATTATAGGACAAGAAAAGGAAAAGAAATAAGAAGGTAAAATTTTGAACTTAAATTGTATCCCATACCCCATAAATGGAAATTTTTGATTCAAGTTCACTGATTCCTTTTAACTGCTGAGGTGATAATGTGTGTTTGATAATTGAACACCTGTTGTGGTAATGTGTGTTTGTGGTAATAATTGTATATTTATACACAATTTGAACGAACGAGTATTTGAGGTACAGAAAAAATGCATATTTTATTGCAAAAGCAAAAGAGAAACTTTACTTTGGTTTAGAAAGTTGAGATAAATTATCAGGCTTTCAAAAATTTGATTTTCGGGGGTTTCCGGTATTCGAAAATATAAATTTTGGATTAAAAACTCGATTTCCATATTTCCTGTACCAAATCTAAATAATTTAATCAAAAATTATTCTTATAAAAAATAAATCAAAGTGATATTTCTTCGCGCGTATCAAATTCACAGAGCTATAACAATCCCCTAGATATCAGGTAAGGTCCCCTAGATATGTAAGGTAAATTGACAACAGAAAAATTCATTATAAAATTTTTAAATTTCGAATATATATTAATTTAAATATGTATACAAAATACATACATAATAAATTTTTAAAATTATAATTTAATTCTGATCGAATAGTAAACAGATAAATCAACTACAGAGATAAATTTTGATTTCCCTGAACTATTGTATTTAACATTTATAAGCATCCAAAAAAAAAAAAATTGTTTCAAAAAAATGTCTTTATCAAAAACCGCTATCAAATTTTTTTATAAAATAAAATAAATAATAATATTTTTACTAAAAAATAATATTCCCTGCATCCCTAATCTATTCGTCTTACACAATTCCGTAACAAAAACGTATATGGTAAATTTTAAACCAAAAAAAAAATAATATGAAAGCCATAAAAATCATTTGGGAAATAAAAAATAAAATATACAATTTTATTTTATTTTTGTAATATTATTCTATACATTCAAATTTTAAATATATTTTAAGGATTCTTACATATGTTTCTTATATACATAATATTCTACTTTTACTAGATAGATAGTCAAAAATAAAAAGGTAAACCAATTTCTTCAAAAAAAAAAACAAAAGAATCCTTAAAAAAATTACAATTTAAATAAAAATATCATAGTAATAGTTATAAATGTACTAGACCCTAAACATTTACGATATTTTAATGCAAAAATTCTTAATACAGTTTTAGAAAATTATTCAAGGATTAAAACTCCGTAAAATAGATATTGAAGCAGTGAAAATCTGAAAATTCTCTCTTCTCTAAACCTAAAATTTCTAATGATACTAGTCATCTACTCAGGCATTCTCTGAACACTCAATCTAAGAATGTTAAAGAATCAAACAAAAAAGAAATTTTTTTTTAATACCCAAACTCTACGAAAGGATCCAACAATTTGTACAAAATTATTGTAGTTTTAACTATGGGGAAGCGGAATTAGAGGAAAATAGTCGGATAAGGAAAGTTGGAAGGTATAAATTGGAGAGGAAGCTGTATATAAAGAATTATGAAAATCATTTTGATTTTTTAACTTTATTTTCTGTATAAGTAAAAATTAGGGAAAATAACTACTATATATTATAGAAACTATAGGCAAAAAATAGTGCAATCGATACTTGGTTTCGATCCCCAGGATCGATACACACGAACGATTTCTGGGGTGAACCAAATAATATATATTTTATTAATTTTGAATAAAAAGACAAAGAAAGTTCTAAAACTTAACAGAACGCATTAGATTTTTTTTACGGAGGTAAACTGATGCTAAGACGGCAAGAGGTAGAAACAGTACTTCACATTCAATACCAATGTCCAGTCTTAAAATAGTAAATAAAGAGAACTTTGGATGATGAACACTGAGAGAGCTTCTCTGAAATGAGACGCTCTAAGAGAAAAGCGGATTATTCAGCAAGAGAGAACAACAAGTCGCTGGGTTTGGTCTATGTACAGTAAAAAGCATCCCCTTCGAAACAATAACAATACTATATTAAAAACTCTAACACTATAGAGGCTTTATAACAAGCCTTTAAAATTGGTATTTTTTATCGAAAATAGTGTAAATATTAACGTTGAAGTATTTCATGTGTGTTTTAATTCTTTCCTTTTCAAGTATAAATTACATGCATATCATATAGAGCAATCTAATTCTTAATCTTACAAGTTCTTCTTTTCCATTATAAGTTTACCATTAATTAAATCAGTTGATTAATAATCATTGATCATAAAATCATATCCATATTATTGACGATTCATCGTCATAATTGCACACCCCTGAAAACTGCTAGATATTGATATTGATATTGCATTGCTTTGATATTGATTTATAAAGATATAAAACTTCCTGTCGTTTGGCATTTTTACATTACAAAAATATAAAGTAGAATCAGAGATGTATAGATTTAAAAAAAATTTTTGTTGCCAATTTTGACGAGCTGAAACTTCGTAACACTATATAACTAAGAAAAGCTATAAACACACAATATGTCAAAATATAATTTCAGAGCATTAATTTTTATTTCTTACTATAACAAAAACTTTGTACAGGTGCCTAAGTTACAGTTGTCTATTTAATTAAAAATTTGCAATTTTTGAGCTATAAAACAGGGGTTTCACATCTGAGATAACATATGCTAATTTTTAAAGATCTTAATTCTTTCAAGTTTCAAGTTAAACTTGTTGTATAATTTTAATGCTGATTTATAAAGAAAGAAAAATCTTGTCGTTACAGGTTTTAGAATGAAAATATGTAAAGCAGAATCCCAGATATACACATTTAAATGTAGGACTTTTTCAAAATCTGAGCTGTTGTACCTGCTTAACTGATCAAACTACATATAAACGTCATTCTACAACATTCATTTCTTAAGAGACATATGCATGGTTAAAATTTTATTGCTCTATATTAAACGCTGTAGAAGTTTTTTAAACAGACTGAACCAACGGACGGACAGAGTGAAATTAGTTGGCAAATTTATTAAAAAGATAATAAATACAAATAAAAATTACTTTTTTTTCTCTCCTATAGGTTACTTGCTATTGGACGTTACTAAAAATTTCTAAACAACTATACTTATAATCATTCGTGTGGCCACAATATAAAAAAAAACAAATAAAACAAAAATAATTTTCTCAGTGCAAGATCATATAAAGGACAAGGGTATCTAATTAAAAAACCAAATATTTTAATACAAGCTATAAATTGAATTCAATCAATTTCAAAAAAAAAAAACGCAGATTGATCTAAACACACATATAGATAAGGATAATAGAAAATAAAATAAATAATGCAGAACTTGCTTGAACTGATGTTAAAATTTAAAAAAGAACAAGGCAGAATGTAAACCAACGGTTTTTAAAAGCGCACATTTCGAAAAGATAATACAAACTGTTTAGAATTGTGAGTTACAGCAAAATTTTAAAATTTCATATAATAAGAAAAAATGTGAAAATATGACTTGGTTGTAAATCCGGAACCCGTCTTGCCGAAGAAAAATTTGTACAGTTACCTAAGTTACAGTGTCTAAAAATAACAAATTTTCAATTTGTGAGCTCTAATAGCTCTTAAACAAAAAAAATTTCTAAGGAAACTTATACTAATTCTAAAAGTTCTTTCTTGTCTCAAAATTTCTATGAAGGTAGAAAAATCTTGCAAAATTTGATTTTTACATAACGGTAAATTTCAATACTAAATTTAAAAGAATTCTACAATTTATATATTGATTTGCAAGGGTAAAAATTACAGTCGAATAGCGTTTTCAGATTGAAAAAATGTTAAACAGAATATACGCATTTAAAAATAGGACTTTTTCAAATTTTGAGAAGCTGTAACTCCGTAATGGATGAGGCTATATGAAAAAGTTGTTTTAACATTAATTTTTTTAAGAGACCTAAATACCCATGATTAAAATTTTTTTTCTCTATCTTTAACGATGTAGAAGTTTTCTAAACAGACGGACAGACGAACAGAGTGAAACTAATAGGCATATTTTTTAACAAAATTTTTTTTTGGAAATATTCTAAAAATGATTAAAACTTGGTATTATTAAAATGTTAATTATTTTAAATGAGTATTTTATTATGAAAATTAAATCTTAATAAAATTAAACAAAAATATATATTACCCATATCACAATGTGTAGTACAGGACATTTAATCCTTAAAGATAAAAATATAAAATGCAATTCAATATAGAAAAAAATTAAAAATTTATAGTAAAATAAATGAAAAATAATGTACATAAATTAGAAAAAACACATTAACTTTATCTTCTTGTTAAATCTCTATTTATTCTAGGTATCCTTTTTTTTCATTTTTTTTTTTTTGTTTTTTCTTAGTTTTCTGGAATACCCATTTTAAAATTACATAACTGATAGTGAACATAAAATATATGTAAAACAAAACGCAAAAAAAAAAACAATATGTACATATATTTTTTTTTTTGCCAGACAGTATGGCACCGACCAAACATTATTTTCTTATACACAATATCCAGTTTTTACAATCAATTCATCTAAATATACACTATATATGCATTCATATAATATGTACTTATATTTAGAATAGAAATAGAAAATCCTTTTAAATAAAAACAAAAAAATATATGTATATATATAACTTAAAATCCTTTAGGATATATAACTGAATGAGATTGTAAATTAAAAACAAAAACAAAAAAAATTAAATCTTAAATTTAAAAATAGAAAATATTTACTTTTAAACAAACAACAACTGAGCAAAAAAAAAAAGAAAAAAAAAATTAAAGGATGCACACACCAATATGTCGTAAATATCCTTAAATTTCATTCAAGTGGCAGATTTATACATAATATATAATTTGAAGGTGGACGAATGGTTTTTTTTTTTATTATTGTTTAAATTTTTTCTTTAATATTAGAATACCGAGATCCTATTTAAGAATTTAAAAATTTTTTTTTTTTTATTTCGATCCATATATCAAACATCTTTTACTACAACTACACAAAGCATATATACCAATATAAAATGTTGAAGTATTTTTATATGTATTTGTATATTATCAATTAACATGTGCTTTAGATTAAATTTCAATGAAAAAGGAGATTTTTTCTTTTTTTTAATGTTTTTACAGGATAACTGTAAAGGAATTTTTCTTATTTGAAACAAAATAATTATTTATTCATTTGTTACATTTAAAAGAAGTTTTTCATACCAAATTTTAAATGGATCAAATTTCTTTCCAACAATCAAAAAAAAACAAAAAAAAAACAAAAACAATGAAGAAGGAAAGAAATTTTTTTGGTATTGTTTTGTTAAATTTGAGGTGGCATTTTAATGACAAAAATCAACAAATAAAGAGAAAATATTTCATTTTGATAAAAAGTTAATGTAAATTTGTGTTTGTTATAAACGTTTATGATACCAAAAAAAAAAATTTTTTAATTTCAAAAAATTTCAACAAATAAATAAATAGTAATTATTTGAAAATTATTTGTAATTTTATCAATATTAATTTCGTAAGATGGTGAACATAAAATTGAAGTAGGTACTGAAGAAAAAGTGTAGTATTAAAAATATCTTATTGGTAAAATAGATATTGGTAATATAACATATACAACATTAAAGTAAACAGTTTAGTTCGCATAATTTAAATTCGCCTTATCTCGTCTAATAATCATTTACCATAATTAGTTTATTTATCAAATGGAACATTACAGTCGAAGTAACTAATATACTTTTAATAGCATTCAACTTTTCATTTCAACAACCTCTTTTAAAAAAACATACATCTCTGATTTTTCGTAAGCAATTCCGATTACAAGGTTAAGAGGTCATTATGTCACTTTGAAAATGTAATTAATATGAATTTTCGAAAACCAAGTTTTTAAGCTTTTTATACCAGTATTGTAGGAATCTTCACGTAAAAGAGCAAACTAGTCTTGCATTGGAAGATCAGAGAATCTGAGAAAATTTTTGACAGAAATTGTTATTATTTCATATACAAAAAAAATATGCACCGATTCTCCGATCCTAGACTAAAATATCATTTAACTTAATTCTATTACATATTTTATTTACTCGAGAATATTTTTAAAGTTTATTTTTATTTAAATTGATATTTTTGAAAGTTATATATAATAATCAAACATCTCTTCTCTTAAGATACCAATAAACATTTCTCTAAGCTAGTCAACATATCTGTCATCAGTAATTTTTTACTATGTAATTTATATTTTACATTGCATTGGGTCATTTACATAAAGCATTTTTTGATTTTATTTTCCTTCGATGTACTTTTACGTGAACACCCCTGTATTTTTAAAATATCTATTTGATAACCGCTTTCTTTTGTTAAAAACATTTTTTAAAATGCATTGTTTTAGTTGTAAAATTCCATTTTATGATTTGTCTATTGAAAGAATTTAATTAAAATTTCTGCTTTTGGTGAAGAAGTTTTAAGTTAATTGCGTCATATACATACTTACTCCTATTTAAAACAAAGTCTATTAAGATGAAGAATATTAAATTTAAATTAAAAAAATTAATAAGTGTTAGTAACCAATAATAATACAACTACATTATATATAATAAATAAATTACAGTATAAGTAATTTTTATTAAATTTTAAAATGATATATTTTGCCACTTGATAATTAATGCTAACAATTCATAAAAAAAAATTGTGAGAAATGTCAGACATGATACAGACATGATATTTATGTAAGAAAAAATTTTAATTAATAAAAACTAAATATAATTTATTAATATACATATAAAATTGCAATTTTTTTCCTTTTAATAAATATCCATCTTCAAAATATTTCAAAATATTTAACATTAAAAATTTTTGACGTTTGATTTTACGTTTGTATTTGACGTTAAAACGAATTTGCATCTTGTATGCTTCTTATGCTGCCCATACACGTCGGACTAGGTTGTAAATTTGGTACGCGGACGGGTTTTAGAACCATACCACACACTTATCCAACCTATCATTCAACCATTGTAATTATGTATTTTATATTTTTATTATTTTCTCAAATCAAAAAATCTCAATGTTAAAATGACATTTAAGTTGTACAACTTGCCCATAGACAATACAACTCAACTACAAAAAAAAGATTCCGCCAATAAAAATCAAAATTTTTTGATATTCATCCAACCAACTTTTCAACCATCAAAATGATTTTACAATTTACCCATACACGATACAACTTATCAAGTCCGCGTACCAAGTTTTCAACCTAGTCCGCCAAATATGGCCAGCATTATAGAGGATGCAAAAAATTTTGTATCTAAAATGAACGAAAGGGAGAGCATGTCATTAATACGATATATATTTTCAACTAATCAAATGTTTGCATCCGGATACATGCATCCCATGTGAACTTACCCTTAAATGTCAACTATATCCGATTTTTAAATAGAATAGAGGTTTTACAATTTGAACCTTCTATTTCTGATTCGAAAAAAAATATAATTAATTAATTTTTAAATAAAAATATTTTCAGAACTGAAGGTAGGAGAAAATATAAGAATGTCAAACTGAATTCTCCTTATTAAAACATTTGTTTAGTTTACTTTCAAAGCTCCGTTTTAAAATATAAAACATATAAATTATAGGTTTGAGAATTTTAAATGTCATTATAACCCTGACTTTGCATTCATAGTAATTAACGTTTATACAGATACACAAATAATAACGTTTTTCTCTTAAATCACAACCTATATCTTAATCATATTAACCTTTTACTCTCTTAAATCACATTCTTGATTCTATTGTGAGCAAATTGTAACTGTAAAAAATAAAAGACAATTTTGTAAAGGAGTAAAGAATGTGGTATTAAAATGAAATTTGACTTTGATAAAATAAATGCGTTGACTTTTTTTTAAAAAGCAAGTAAAACCTACAGGGGTGATCACGAGTTGATACTAATTTTAGCTAGGGTACAAAAAAAAATATACAATTTTGCACCATCTTTTGAACGAATTTCTAGCAAAATTTGTGTTATTTATATTGTTTAGATAAAAATTAAAAATATTTAATAAATGTCTGTGGTTTATTACTAAAAAAAAATTTTGTAAAATAGATACAAAAATCAATTAATTCCAAAAAATTTGAATAAAATATTTTTAAATTGTCTATGAGACAAAATTTAAAAATCAAATTGACTTTTACAAAGTTTTACAAAATTTTGCACTTTTTTATACATGAAAATAACAATAAATTTTATACTTTAACTGTCAAAATGTTGAAATTTGCTATGTTGCAAAATTTTGGAAGACTAGTTTTTTTCTTTTTTCTAAATTTCATAAATATGTACATAATTTTAAATATTTTTAATATCTTATAGTTATCAAGTATAACTATAAATAATATTTCCACTATTCATTACGTTATTATTTTCTTTTTCTTTGAAAATTTCACTCAATATATACTACATATATAATAAAGTAAAGTAAAAGTAGGTATTTTCAGTAAAATGGAAAATTTAAGGACTAATAAAAACAACAGCAGACAAATTGTCTCCATTTTCAATATTTTTTAATGTCTCTTCATAAATACCATACAGAAAAAAAAAAAAAATGTTTAGGTATGGTTTCACAATTAGAAATTTTTTTTTTTTTTGAGTTCTAAAAAAAATTTTTTTTCTATACTTAATTTATAGGTAAATTATAATTTATTATAACCAAGGATTACTTACTATATAGTAAAATTAATTTTTATCCTAAAATAATATAAATAATAATATATAAAATTGCAGCTGGGTTTTATTTAAACCTGACCCATTTTCCTTTAAATCCTATAAAACAATCTAGTAAAAAAAAAAAAATTTAGAAATTAAATTTGTATAACACTTTTAAAATCTTCTCCTATCAGATGAGAAAACACCAATTAACAAAAAAATTTAATCAATTTTCAATCAATTAAAATATAAAGAAATTTTGTAGTTGTTTTGTCATTTCAAGTTAATAATCATTATAGTTTTAACTCAAAATGGTGTCATAATAAAAAAACAAAAAACAAAATTGCAAAAACATATTTCCCAAAGAAAAATCCATAAATTTGACAAAGACTTACTTCTGGAGCGAAATATAATTAAGACTGAAAAAAACAAAACTTGATAGACATAGAGTTTAAATAAATATCGTCTACAAAAAACTAATTAGGAGGGACCCTATTAGTATAGTTAAAAAATCCGGGTTTTAATAAAATGTTTAGTGGGTGTCATTATTTTAAATGCTTGGTTGAGAAAAAAAAACAACCGTATTATTAAGACAAGATCGCTCAATAAGACATGGCCATAAATCAGATGTCTAATCAATGATCGGGATCGATGAAAGGATTTTGTGAACACCCTATATAGGGGTTAAAAGAAGCAGAAGAAGAAAAAAAAGTAAAACAAATAATTAGGAAGGATTTTAGAGTTGGTTATAAAATCAAAATTATACCAAATATATTTTTCCAGAATATGCGTGTGTGAGTGTATATTCAAGATTCTAGATTACAATTTGGTATAGTTGTATGCAAGATTCTATATTTTATAGTTAAGAATTTTTTTTAATGGAAACTTTTTTTTTTTAAGTATGCACTCCAATCCAGTTAACTTATATCTTTTATTTTTAATTATAATTGAAAACTTGGACTCTTCTTTTTTAATTTTTTTAATAAAAAAAAATAAAAGAATATAAATTATTATAAATAAAATTTTTAATTTACACATTTCATTTTACATTTATACATTATAATGCTAAAGGAAATTATGTTGTCCTTCTTCTTACATCTTAAAAGCATTTAAAATTGAATTGAATAAATTTTTATTTTTTGTTTATTACCCTGCCACATAAAAGTGACAATTACATAACCTTTCAAACTTTTTAATAATATTCTAAATCAATATATAACAATCTATAATACTTATGTACCCAGTGCCTAGGTTTATGAATTCCACTTCATCCAAAAAGAGAAAAATGCTCAATGGAAAAAACTCTTGAAAAACAAAATCTGGAATAAAGCAAAATTTCGAACGTAATACCAAAATCTTGGCAAAAAAAAATATTTTGAAAATAAAAATCTTGATTTAAAATTACTGGTTTTGAAACATTCAATTTTCGGGACAAATTCATAGATTTAAATTTAGAAAGATATATTGTGATTTAAGACTATTAGGTACACCTTTCAAAAAAAATATTGATAAATTTTATTTATTTTACCTCCATTATTATAATATGTACCTACTTATAAAATACAAAAAAAAACTTATTAAATCGTATAATTTAAATGCAATTTCATATAATTTATCTAGCCATTCTAGTGATATTTACCCTATAGATTATTTTTATGTACATATATTTAAACTAATGCAAAATTTAAAATATCAAAAAAAAAATATAATTTTCAATATAAACTCAAGACCTAATATTTTCAGGATAATTCTTATAAATTTTCCTCATATTCTTATAAATTCACAGTTATTTCTCCCTTAAACATTTTACTTTTTTAAGGTATTTTCTACAAAATTTTTTCTATTGAGATTTTTATTTTTTGGGGATAAAAAACATTCGCTTCCTTAAACATAAAAAAATATCTTGTAAAAACATTTCCAAGATACTTTTTCAAGATTCTTTCCATCGAAAGTTTTACCTTTTGGGCAAAAAGTCTCGCTCCCTTAAAAATTTTACGTTTCCAAAATACTATTTCAAGATTTTTTTCATCGAGTATTATTTTGGGGATAATATCATGCTCCCTTAGGAAACTACTATTTATATTCAGTTGATATGTAGAAAAGATCGAAACTCAAATTAATAATAAAAAATTACAAAACAAATTAAAAGAAAAAAAAAATACAACATAAAATAAAATCATAAAATAACTATAATATGTATATACTAGACTAGACCATCTAATTCGTCTTTTTTTTTTTGTCTGGTAAATAAATACCGCAGATAATTCTGGAAAATTATTCCATTACTATTCAAATTATAAGCATATAAAATTACAATTTTTCATATATTTTATAAATTTTCTCAAATATTTATATTCTTTTTTTATTTTTTGTACATATCTTTTGTGTGCAGATGTCCTTCTTTAATAAATATAGATAAAGGAACAATTTGAATCTATATAGAAAATTCAAAATTAAAGAAATTATTTGTCTAATTAAATTATATTAGATACACTGATACTAAAATTTATTTTACTTTTAAATAAAACCGACTCATTTATTACTTCAATTCGAATTTCTTCACATATACGCAAGTATAGCCCATATATGGAAAATGGTTACTAATTTTTTTGAAAGATTTCGTTCCAATTCAATTAATATCTAACGTAGCATCTTTCGATTATTATATAGGCGTAACTGAAATATATTTTTTTTTTTTGTGTTTACTTTATTTTTAATGTTAACCGATCCATTCAACCGGGAAATTTTTATTTAATTATTCATATTAATTCACACATTCTTTCTTTTTTTGTTTTTTATCACTTTTATCACTTAATTAAAGTGTCTTATTTCCCAATTATTTTTTAATGCAAGGTACATTATAGATTTATCTATACAATATATTAAAGGAATTATAAATATGAAAAAATATTTTAGATACATACATCTGCTGATTCTCAAATGTTAATTCTTAAGCGGTAAAAAAAACGGTTATTTCAAAAAATCGATTTAATTTTATACTTCGATTTAATACCTAATGTATTAGTTGGGAATTCATGATAACTGTGTTTGTATTTTCTATCTACTGTCATTTTATTAAACTGCAACCTTTTTGAGATTAGACGCAACCAGAAAGCCTATAATGAATCGTCAGTCTCTTTTGGACCATAGAGCAATTTGATAGATTCGGTTGAAATCAGTTTAAGATTATTAAAAATAACAAATTGTAAAAATGTTGCATAATATTGAAATGCATGAAAGAGAAAATATATAGGAAACCGTTGTTTATGAAGCGCTGTAAAACTATAAAAGAAGAAGAATCATAAATCCTTATTTATAATTTGTATCAAAGACTATTTGGTTATTAGATAACTTTAATATAGGTAAACCCAAAATCAAAGAAAAAAAATAATAATTAAATAAAAATAATATGAGATTTAAAACAAAATAATTTCTACAAATTCAGTTAAAATAATTTAGTTTGTTGACTTTAATTTAATCGTATATAATATAAAATAAAATTCAATTAATGATCAGTAAAAATAATTTATAAATCAGTAAAATTTTAATACTTGAAATCGGAAATAACAATTTGAAACGGGATAAAAAATATGCAAATTTAATATACGATTATAATATTTAATCCTATAGATCACGCACAAGGATATGAAGATAGATTAAATCCCTGAATAACTATACTTACTTTAATTTGTTTAAAAGAAAAATCAAGAATATTAGATTAGTAAAAATCAGAGGAATATTTATATTAATTAAGTCTATCATAGTTAATATAAATCCATTTCTCAAAAAGTAACTTGGCATAAAGACAATTAGCATTTAGAAAAATTCTAATTTATACTAATGGGACACCTCACATACAATTTTCTTGGCAAATGGAACTTTTAATCACCTCACAATTAGAACCTTAAATCTTTTTAGCAAATCAGTCATTTACATAATGTTTTTATAAATGATATTTATGATGTTATTTATGTAGTAAGGTTCGTCGTGTTGGTTATGATGATGATGAACTTATAGATAACTTTTTTTACATATATATTTCAAATAGTTAGTAGATTCAATTATTGATTGAAACTGATTTTAGAGCCAACTCTAAAGTTTTAATTTTATCTTTACATACATATTTTTTTTTTTTTAAATGCATTTCTCTGCCACATAAATGTGGACAGGAAATTACACAGCCTTTCCTGGTCAGGCGTGCCTGTAAGTGTCGTAAGGGGGAATAACTCTTACGATGTGTGTGGGATTCGAACCCACACTCCCTCGGTGCTTACAGCGTATTTTATACGCTCTTACCCACTAGGCCACCGAGGCCCCTTACATATTTTATCTTTACATACATAAATATTTCTATTTAAATATATTAATTGGTTTGAAACGTATATGTAAAAAAAAAGTCATTCAAAAGAAAGCAACTGCACCTGCAAACTCTCACTAAGAAAATTATTAAAGCCCCAAAAACCAAAAAATTTTATTATTTATTATCGCCCAAGAATTTTAAACTTCAGTTTTCTTAAGTTTATATCTAAATTAGAAATTCATCATAATCGTCATTCATCACCATAATAACCAACACTACCAACCTTATTACATAATCAGCAACTAAGATTTAATCGTTAAGCGTTAATTTAATAAGTTAAGCTAATAATATATTTTTATAATGAATGCCGTAAAAAATAATAATTCAGTAAGTTTATGGCACCTTTTGGCACCAGGACACTTTGAAACAATACAACAACTTTTCTTCTAATTAAACGATAATTTATACTTTCCCCAACTGGTGATATTAGTCCATACCAATGGTCGTGTCCACACTTATTGCATTGTTGACGTCAACATTTTAAACATTTATGTGTTCACACTATATTTTTGTTGACGGTTGCATTTTAGTAAATAAGAATTAGTGTAACCGTGTAACCTGTGGTATAACATGGGTATAGTCGTGTAATATAGCAAAATAAAAAATTGTGACCCTATAAAATATATTTTATTAAATTTACGTTGTGTTAGTGAAGTGTTAAATTAAAGCAGGTAAAATGTAGGTTGAAAAAGTGAAACAAGGAAAAATTTTAAAGACTATAGAAAAAAAATTTAGAAGTTTAATTGGAGGGGTGAAACGCATGAAAAACGGGTTGCATTGCATTGTTGTTATAGTGCGGACAGAGCTAATTTGACTATTACAAATTTTAAAATTTTAGTAAATAAATTAAATAAAGTGTATGAACGAACAAAACAAATAGACTTTAATAAAAATTAAAACAAAAATTCCTCACTATATTATCTAAAAATCTTGACATCATATAAAAAAAAAATTAAATATAAAGTCAAAATAATGTATGCTTATAATATATTATGATAATATTATACATAATATAATATATAATAATATTTACCTTCTCTATTTGTTTTATTTATTGCTGATTGTTGTAAACTTTTCAAATGTTTTTGATAAATTTTTTTTTGTTCTATAAAAGCAGTCAATGTTTGTTTATTTAATCTTGATATAGAATCATTAGTATCATCTTTTATTCCATTATTATTACCATTAATATTATCACAACTAATATTATTATTATTGTTATTATTTAAATAATTATCTGCTGATTGTTGCCTTCTTAAAGCAACTTGTGCTGCCATTACTCTTTGTCTTTCAACAACCAATTGACATTGAGGACATTGACATTCTCTCCATCGGCATAATTTTTTATGACCTTTTAAACATGATATAACACCATGATTACGACATCTAGCACATTTTGGTGTTCTAAGTAAACGACGTTCTTTTATTGTTGATTTTATATGATTTTTTATATTATTTTCATAATATGATGACGATGATTGAACATTTGATAACATATTCAAGGATTTATAAGACAAACAATGATGATTATTTTCTAATGATAACATTTTCTCTGTACTTTTTTCTGATAATAATAATTCAGATGTTAATGGTAATGATGATGATGATGGTAATGATAATTTTGGTGACGGTAATGGTGATGGTGTTACCGATAAAAATTCTTCATCTGATATTGAAGTAATAGACATTAGAAATCTTAAATAAAACAACAATAAAAAAAAATAAAAGAATTGCAAATATTAAAACTTACATTAATAACAATTTCAAAAAAAAAAAAAAATAAATCTAAAATTCTAATTATGAAAATAACAAATTTATATATAGAAGAATTAAAATCAATAATATAGGATGCACCATAGCTTAACCCACTCACATCTTCTCAATAATGAAACTCAAACCATATGTCAATTTTGTAACCGGCTACCACTATAGTGATCCAGCACATAGTTTCGTAATGCACTGACCTTTCCCAAAATGAATCACATCATATTAAATAACTGAACTCCGCTACAACTCTTTGCTTCTACAGATCAAAATATGCCAGAACAATCTATACAACTTTCTCAATAAACTTAAAATTTAAGATTTAATGTTATAAGTAATAAATAAAATTAAATAAAAATCCGATAGTCCTGGCAAATTTACGGTATTTAACATAGACAGTTCCTTAAAATGGATAACTTCAACTTAAATTATTTCTTGAAAAAAATTGTCTTTAGATCAAGTCGTAAAGACATAAAATTTATAATTGGTAATTATTTTTGCCTTCATCGCTAATATTTTATTGTAAGTCTGTTAAATTTAAAGTCTAACCATTTTACATTGTATGGGGATAATATGTCTGTCATTACTCATTATAAGAATGTCAACTTACGATCACATAATTTAAAGCTTTTAATACTTCATTTTATGGCATAAGGTAAAATTTGAAACCGCAGATTTTTTATATTCAAAATTAAGTTTGAAGTTTATAATTTTAGAAAATTATGCATAGACTTAACTTCCACATTTGAATCTCACTTTACGTGCTAATATTGTTGGTTTTATTTTATTGTAAATGGGCTTTGACTCTAATAAATCAATAATATATTAAATATAATTCAAAATTTTTATATTGAGTTAAAATAAAGAAACCAAATTTCATATAATTTCTTATTAGTTTCAATATTTTTCCTTCTTTAGTTTTTTTATTAGTGATCTTCCAAAGGCACAATTGCACAATTTAGAATTTAAAAGAACGACAGAATAATTGTAAAAGTCAAACTTAGTATCAATTTCTGGAATTATTAGTTTCACTAAGCCTTAATTAATGAACTGTAAAAAATTTTAATAATATAATACATTTAAAAATTTGAGGTTTGTTTTACGTCATATCCCCGTAGTGAAATCTAATTGTATTACCATATCCTATCACCATCTTATGAATCTACGCTCAAACTTATTGATCTCTGCACTATATCTAAAAAATATGCTGATATAATATTGATCACTCAGTTCATTAAGGTCCAGTTTATAAGGTTCCCATTAGTAACTATTCCCCCTTTAGATCTTCTAACCTTTTCATTACTTACTTTCACAGAACCAATTGTGACATGTTTGAATCAATGAATATAATGATAAAATTAGACAATAAATATTAACATTACCAATCTTTCTTTTACTCAGTAAAGTCATCCAAAAATTACAACTATGTATCGTTAATTAGTAATACAAAAAGGAGAATCACAGATTAGGAAATTCTATGAAAGAACTCTCTAAAATTAGAATGCTTAACCAAACTGTTTGATTTAAACAATTAAATAAATAAATAAATAACTGTAAATCCTTTTCAAATACGTGAAAATCTTATATATTGTTCCGTGGTAATTTTATTTCCGAACATATTCAAAATTTTAACTACAAAGGTGTAAAAATGGAAAATTTGTTCCTTAATATTAAATAGCATACATAGCATACATAGATTAAAATTTATTTCAGGATAAATTTAATTTTTCATTTATTTTGTATTGTATAGTATCAAAAATAATATATAAACTATGTTTATATTATTTTTGATAGTATACAGTGCGCGATATGATAAATCTCTACAATATGTGTATGTACTGTATTATATTTAGTAAAACAAAAGTTAAACCTGGTTAAACTGATTTATATTATAAAATAACAGTTAAAAAAATTAACATCATAACAAAAAAATATAAAGAAAATGCTTAAAGAAAAACAAAAAATATATATTTTTTAATTAAAAAGTATTACTTAATAAAAGATTAATCTTACCATAATAAAATATAAGACAAACAATAGTATATAACTGATACATTTGGATCGACATTAGGGTCGACATTAATGGTACATTAGGGTCGACCCTAAAACCGAGTCAGTAAAACATTTACTCGAGGCGAGCGGCAGATTGAAGAACCAAATTTATAATTAGAGAAAGTGTAAATTAAAATTATGGTACCTATACGTATTTAAAATAAAAATATGTGATTAAGAATATGTTATACACGTACATGATACATACATAAGAATGTATACATTTAAAAAAAAAAAACTAAATTTTTCAAAATCAACACTTTGGCTTACAGATGTATGATCATAAAACAAAACCTTATCATATCGAATCCTACTTAGGCATGACATTTAATTACAGTTACTGCAGAAACTTTTAGCATTTATTTTAACTGTTTCATAAATAAATAAATTATAACCGATTAAATAGAAATTTAAACTTACATACATTCATTGATACCGAGACTCACATCAATTACTTACTTAGGTCTTGATTGATACATATATATGTAATGTATATGTATCGGTATAAAAGCTATAAAATAAATTTAAAACCACTTTATTAAACTTTTAATTTAGAACTTAGAAGAGAAATGATAATTGTTTTCATTCCAAATAGTACGCGTATCGCTTGATTAACGCGATATTTGTATACAAGTTTCAGTTTAACGCGGTATACAGGTATACTAATAAAATTTTGATGATATATTAACCTATTCTTTAATAAAGTAGTTTTTTTTTTTTTTTAAAGAAAAAATGAATTCATTTTTTATCTTTTTTCAAAGAAAAAAACTGTTTAGTTAAAAAGAAGTAGTTGTCTAGACTCTAGGCAATATAACATTACAAAGGCTACTTTGAAAAGTTCAAGATCAAGTAATGTTATAGGT
Organism: Poecilobothrus nobilitatus; assembly: GCA_947095535.1. Classification (NCBI taxonomy): domain Eukaryota; kingdom Metazoa; phylum Arthropoda; class Insecta; order Diptera; family Dolichopodidae; genus Poecilobothrus; species Poecilobothrus nobilitatus. Next base: position 55,054,143 of record OX352772.1, on the reverse strand, counting down.
TGAAGCAGAACACTCCAAAAATGTTCTGTTTATTAAAGTGAATGTGACGCAAATTTAAAACCTTGACTTAGCGTAATACAAATGATCGAGCCGGCGCTGTGAAATATTTAGTATCTAATGTAATAGAAAAGAAAATTTATTGAATTCTACTTAGTAGGTATGAAAGGTTTAATTATTGTTACTGCGGAAAGTTTTAGCATTTATTATAACGGTTTCATAAATAAATAAATACTCGAACAGGTTTTTACCACAAATTTTAGCAAATTTATGAAAATTTATGAGTTCTTGAACAAACCTGTTATAACGGATTAAAGATAAATTTAAACCTATACATATTTATGTATAAACATAAATAATATGTAAGAAATAAGCAATAAGCATACTTATGTAAGTTATACTTCTATAGTAAATATGCATGTATATAGATATAAAAAAAAATACAGAAAAATAAGATTTTATATAGAAAAACGATTTCAAATTTTGTTTTCAATCAAACTAAACTCCAAACTTAACTCTCTAATAAAATACATACGATTTTCGGTAACTTTTAGTTTTATTTGCCTTGATAACTAAAGTATATACATATGTATATGTATGTATGTACTAAAAATTAAATGTTATATTTTTATTAATTAGTCAGATTCACAGTTAATATAACATAATCACAATAAATGTACACAATCACTCGAATTTCTAAAATTTTTTCAAAATTTTTTTCACACCAAAAATATTTTTATTGTAAACTATTATTAATAAATAATTAATAATTTTTTTAAATTTTTAATTAATAATTAATTACCTATTTAAAACACGTCTAAAATTTAAATTTATTAAATTATAAAATAATAATTGTTTTTAAAAATTTTTTTTTTGTTTTGGTCCCCCCGTTATTTTAAATATTCATATACAATTTTTTAACGAATATTTAATTTTAAATTTATTATTTTTTTTTTTCATTTTACGAAATTTCTCAGAAAAAAACAAATCTAAGTCCGATATCTTCGGTATAAACATTTATAAATATAAAATTAGACTAATGAATTTAAAATTGATTTATTTTCAAGTAATTTTCATAATGTTACAATTTTCTTTTGTTTTTCTTAAATTTATCAAAAAAATTTTCAAAAAATTTTCTAAAAATAGAATTTATATTTTTAACGAATGCAATGTTTTTTAGCACTTGGTATATCTTTGTGTTTATTTTTGTTTTTTCCATTTAAATTAATGCTTTTCTATTGGTTACTCTACTCTTACATAAAATAATAGGAGGAGTTAAATTGTAAGATCTTTTCTGATCTTATGTTAAAAAAAAAGGTTAGGAAACAATTCGAAATATTTGAAAAAGATACATTTGTTTGGTATGTTGTTTTAAATTTAATCATGTTTTAATCACCTTAAAATATTCAAAAAAAAAGAGCAATGTAATAAATTTATTGATTCCTTATATTTTTCTTTTTTATTACATTTACAAATTATCACTTAACATAATTACCTTTTAAACACCAACGTTTCTTTTAATTATTAATTCCCCAATATTTAAAATTCTGAATGTGTTATGCTAAACCTAATTATCTAACAATCAATTTTATTTGTAAACTGCAGTTGGGTACTTTTTAATTTTTGTCAGCTCTAACATTAAAGAAATTTTACCCTCAAATTAAAGTTTTAAACTCAAAGTTTTCAGTAATGGTTTAGGATAATTTTTAATAAAATAACAAATCCCCTTTTTTTTTGGAGATTTCTTTAGAAAAAAGTTATTTATTTTTTCAAACAAAGACAATCCTAAAAAGAAGCTTGTAAAATTATTAGTACCATATTAAAATCTACTTTAAATTTTTAATTTATTTAAATATAAACCTTAACTAATTAATAAGCTTTTTAAGATATATACATAATCTATTTTGTTTTTGTTAGTTTGCTAATATTATTTTCTTTTTAAAAAAAAAAAACCGCTAAGATTATTACGATTTATTTGGAAAAAATTAAAATATACCTACTTAAAATAAAAAAAAACGATAACATATTTTCAAAAGTTATTTATTTTTAAAAACCAAAACATGTTTTCAAAATTTATTTATTTATTAACAAAACAGAAAAAAAAACGCATTTAAAAAAAAAAACAATCAATCAATTATTATTAGAGAGCAAAATTAATTTAAAAAAAAAAAAATTAATTAAAATGGCAAAACAAAATCATATTATCTTAATATCTAATTTGAACTTAGAATTCCATCAACAAGGTAAACTACTTTGAAATGCTGCAAGCAATGGTGACACTAAAATAAAAATATTTTTTATATTAAAAAAAAAGAATATTATATATTTTTAATGCAAAAAAAAAATTACAAAAATCTTTTTGATTCCAATAAACTTCATTATTTAAACTTTTCGCTAAATATGTATGACATTTAACATAAGTTCCTTCAATTGATTTTATATCATCAACCATATCATTTAAAGCAATATATTCATTAAAATCATTGGTATTATCAATATCATCAATATTTAAATCATAATCAATATTTTTAACACATATTTTCCATTGTTCTCTAATAACAAAAGTTAAATTAAATAATTGTTCAATACCAGCTTTAACTGTTTCAAATTCAGATGATAATAAACATTGTTCATAAATTGTTTTAACATATGATTTATGAATATATTTTAATTCAGCTAAATTACTACAATTATTGATTTTTTCATCTAATTGTTTATTCATTGATTGTAATACAGCAGTCATAATATGAGAATGAACACAATGTAAACAATATAACATCCATAAACGTAATTGTTCTAACTGTCGCATATTTAAATCAATTAAACGAAAACTTGCATATGGTGGACGGTTTTTATCAGCTCGAGCAAATCTTAAATTTTCTAATGTCCATATTGACCATTTTAATTTTAAAAGAAAATGAAAAACTAAAAATAAAACCAAAAAAAAATACAAAAAGAAAATACATGTACATATTAAAAATATTCAATAAAATTTTAAAGTTAAATAAAAAATTAATATTATGTGTTACATTTATTCAATACTTTTTTATATATAATAATTTACCATCATTGTAATCTTTAATATTTTCTTCAGTGATAACATTCTTTAATTCTTTCCGCACGTTATATATAGCATGTATTTCATCAACGGCATCACAAACCTTAGAATTTTAAAATCTTTTTCAATACAATTTCAATTATTTGTTAATTAAAAAAAAAATTACCTTTGTTGTTCTACAATTTAATTGTGAACCAATATCAATTTTAAAAAGTAATGACATTTCTGGAAATTTTGATGTTAAAATATCATCAAGCTGAACTGTTAATGCAAATGGATTAGCCCATAATTTTTCATGTTCAATCTTGATCCAAACAAAAAAGTTTAATAAATTACATGTAAAAAAAAACGAAAATTAAACTTACATCAGTAAAAATTTTCTGATAAAAAATTTGCATTAAATCTCCAGCTTCTAATAACAATACTTGTCTAATATTTTGTAAATGTTTACCAATTTTAAAATCTTCACGATACATTTTCATTACAAAACTATTTGTAAATGAAACACGATAGGAAAGTATTTTAGATATTGAATTTAAAATTATTTCTTCTAATGGCATTATAATTTGTGAGGTATTATTTAATTTTTGTAATAATATTAAAGCATTTGATAATTTTGATTTATTTACTTCATTATTACTAGATTCATTTTTTAAATAATCTGGATTTAAATTAAAATTACAAGAGAATGCCATTATTAAAAATTCATCATTTACACCAACACATTTTGTTAAAAAATTTTTATTTGAAAATTTTTCAATCAATTCTATAGTTTCTGATGAACTTTCATTAGAATTTTTTTCTTTTTCATATTGACATAAAGCTTCACATGTTTCTCTAGATAATCCACTTTTTATGGATGTTGCACTATCATTTATATTCAAACCTGATTCATCAATATTTTCTATTAAAACCCCATTTTCATTTATAGATTTTTCGAAATTATTTATGTCATCAAGGATGCTGCATTCATCATCAATTGTTTTAAAATTCTCCATAGAGGACATAACATCATCAAAAAATCGATCAAATAAATTATCTTCAAAATTACTGGCATTTCTTAAATAATTAATTTTATCAATTTCATATAAAAAATTCAATGTATATCCAGCTTCTACGGAATGATTAATAATTGATTGAATAAAAGTGCAATCCTTTATCCTATTTGATATATTTGCTGGAACATAAAATGATTTCTCTTTTGATTTTTCAAATAATCGAATATTAAAATTTTCTTGTTCATCATTATAACTATAATTGCAAAATGTTATTTTTATTTATTTATTTAATTTCTTTTTATTTATCTTATACTTTTCAACAACAAATTCATTACGCCAATCGTCTAATGTTCCTTCACCCCATAAATTATTCATAATATCACAAAATGTTCTACAACTATACATAAATAACGTTATAGCCAGATTTGAAGTTTCTAAATCTTTTGATGTTCGAAAACAATACATCAAGGACGATAGCAAATAAGCAGAATTTATATGAGCTAAAATTTTAATAAGTTAAAACACTGATTTTTCTATAAAAAAAAAAAATAATTTATACGAGTTTTTTACCTGGATATTTATCAAATTCTAAAATAACATTTTCATGAATTGTATATATTTTTTCCAAATATTTAAAAACTTTATCTAATTGATTACGTATTTGTATTATTGTTGTAATAGTAGCTGGCAATTGATCTTTAACATATTGCTCCACTTGTAAAACTTTTTCATAATACGGTTCAAGTAAATCCTTCAAGCAAGATGCATAACATTCATAGCTTTTGGGAGGTAAAGTATTATTATAGCAATATACCAATTTAATAAATTCTCGTAACTTTAATTGACGTTTTATTGTTGGTAAAAAAGAAAATTGAAGAAACAATTTTAGGCCATCCTTAAAAGAAAAATCAAATTTTAATTTAAACAATAATTTTGTAAATATGTAATAATATATACAAATATTTTTTTTTGTCGCATATTTACCACTGTAACACTAGGTATTGTAACGTTTTTCCTTATAACAATATTTCCAATTTCATCAACAATAAAAAATTTACATGTTTGTGGACAATATAACATCCAAAAAATTTCTCTCATTAAACGATATTCACTTTCTGTTGATATATTTTCTAATTTGATATAATTATTTGAACTTTCCACTATATATTGATTCCAAAGCTGAGCAAAATTAGCATTTTTTAAGTTACTATTAACTTTAAATTCTGATTTAAAATTCATCCACCACGAATTTTGACAATTTTGAAATAATAAATTTTTACTTTGACTACCATCAGATACAACATAATTTTTTGCTTTTTCAGGTGGATTCAATTTCACACCTGGAATAATTTCAAGTGGCAATGGAAGCCCATTTATTTGCTCGGATTTTGTTATAATTTCACTGCTTTTACTATAAGTCTGATCATTATCAGAATCAGACCAATCCTAGAAAAGTGAATAAGTTTAATATTTAAATACAGAATTATATAAACAAAATTCGAATACACTTAATTCAGAATCTGATTCTCCAATATGTTGTTCAGGATCTGCTGGTATCAGATCTTCTTTTAATATATTAGCCCAATATTCTTGTTCTTTACTTTGTTCTTCGTCATAATCTTTTACAATTTCTAATGAAATTTTACTTTTATTTTCTCTTAAAGCACCAACCGGATTATAAGATAAACAAAATAAAAATTCAACAATAGACCAACCGACATCAGTTTCATAGTGATTTTTGCAAATTGGATGATTGACAATTCCATCGACAAGCTTTTGAAGGTGTTCACCATAAATTTTATAATTACTAACACGAAGTTTTTCTTGCATTCCTTCAATTTTTCTTTTCACATCATGACTATTTGTACTTAAATTACGATGATTCTTCAATATATGATAGGCAAACTCTTCACATCGTTTAAAATTTTCTTCATTACTCTAAAAAAATATAACAGATGATTGAAATTGTTGATGGTTTAAAAAAAAATAAGAACCTCAAATTCTGTAAGATATTTAATCAATTTTGGTATGTTTTCATGTATTATTTGTTGCCTTTGTTCAACAGCCGACATTTTACAAATTTAAAATAAAATATTTTATCAAAAATTTTTGTTAAATTGAAAATTTACATCGTTTTAGCAAATATATATATATATTTTTTTTCAATTTTCAATAAACATTTGAATAAGAAAATAAACAAGTTAGCAAGGGGTGTGAAAAACCAACCAAATTTCGATATATTTTTTTTAGGTTTACCAACACTCAGAGCGCAGTTTGTGTTTTTTTTTTATTAAACATGATAGGTCCCTCACGAGACAAAATTAAATTTTAATAAGTTAACTTATTATCTAATAATAAGCTTTGTCTCGTGAGCGTGTTTTGTGCAGTAAAAATTAATTTATTATTATTTAACAAGTATAATACTGATTTTGACTTTGGTAGTTGTCAAATGAAAATAATAAATTATTTTTTAATAAGTTATTTGAAAAGCCTTGAGGCTTTTTATTTTTTAATAAGCGAGTAATTTTTAATCCGTCCGTCAGGATGCTTCACAGTCTTATAAACAAACAGAATCAAAACTGTCAAAAATAATAAGTTAACTTATGAAAATTTCATTAGTCTCGTGAAGGGACCTGATGAAAAAACACGGTATAGGCGTAAATAGTAACACCAAATATTATGTGGACGCAATTACGACATCATCTGCAAGAATTGTTAATAACATCAACTCGTACCATGCCACCAGAGTGACTACTACGCTTATTGATCACGTTATAACAAATATAGACGAGACAAAAAATGATGTCACTATTGAGCTTCTTTATAACTCGCGATTCGATCATAAAATTATGAAAGTAAAAATAAAGCAACTCAAGATTAAACTCAACCAGATGAGAAACAGCAGTTTTAAGTACATCAACTATACCAACTTAAGTATAAAACTTGAGGCCAGTAACGAAATCATTGAATCAATCAACATTATCAATGAACTGATTAACGAAATTGTGATTGCTAAAAGTGAAAGTACTACTAAAAGGAGGGTAAAAAGCGGAGGAAACACATGGATCACCGTCGACATAATTAAAGCCATAAAGGGAAGAGAGTTTTGATATAAAAAGCTAAAAAATAAACCCAAATAACACGACAATTAGCAACAACTACAAAAGAGTAAGGAATTACATAGGGCATAGGGCAAGATAAATAAATAGTAAGTTCTTTACCTTACAAAATATATTTGTTTTTATTAAAATACCTTCATATTGCATATTCTTAAACAAAAATCACTTAAAATGGATCTAAGAAATATTTTTGAATGATTTCTTTATAACTTTTCTATACTATTTTTAAAAATAGTGGCGAAAATAATTTTTATTTTTTTACGAGAGTTGGTGGCAAACTCGAAAGTCACCAAGAGGAACTGTACGTGCTTCCTCAGGGTTGAATTTTAACCTACCAAAACCACACCCCTTTTAAAACCAAACTTTAGACCTTTATTACAAATAGAAAATTAGGATTATGGGGGATAGATAGAAAAATTGGAAGGATATTTTGAAGAAAGATGTTAATGTTCTTCTTAAACTTAAGTAAATCGTAAACATATGAATTACCAACTTTACGGGACACATGCGATGGTATATGGTTACACAAACGGGACGTGCGCATGACAAACGAATTTCCATAAGCTGTATTTCACCATCTTGATAGCTCTACATTTCAGAGATGAGCTTCTGTTGCACTGCTTTTTTCTCGTTGGAAAACTTTAAGTGGAGCCATTAACTGTTTTATTTCTTTGGAACAGGTGTTATTCACTTCGAGATATCTATAAAACAAGGTCAGTCAAGGTCAGGTCATTGAAGTTACGCTGGTGTCGTTGGTAAGACGAATAGCTATGTTTTGCACATTATTTAAATAACCCAGCTCTGTTTGAGGGCCTGCAACCCAAATGTGTGCAATATACTTCATTTTCGGTCTAATGTACATTTTATAGATATTGAGAGGATCAGATGCAGGGAAGTAGGTTTTGCAGCGATACAAAAAACCCAAACATTTAGCTGCATCTTTAGGTATACTAAAAATGTGATTTGACCAAGTCAATTTTGGGTTTAACTGATACCCAGCTAGATCTGTTCAATTCTGCAAAAATTCTACTTGAAATAATAGGTTGGGAATAGTTGTGGTAATTTTTCGCGATCAGACAGCATTGTGTTTTTTTGGTGTTGAAATCAACTCTGTTGACTTCACCCCATTTTTGAATTTTTGCTAAATCGTTATTTAGCTCACTTAAGTGAAATTTTTTGCTGTTGTATTAATCTGGTGATTAATGTTACAGCGGCTATGAAACTAATAGGAAGCTACAAGGATGCTATCGTTTGCGAAACTATGGATCGGATTGGAGGTTAATGAAAATAGGTCATTGATAAATATTAAGAAATAAAACTGACCCTTGAGGTACACCAGCATTTATTTTGAATTTGTCAGATAAATATCCATCGACCAGTACACGAATCGTACGATTCGAAAGGAAATCCCTACCTACACCTAGAAAAACCCTACCTAGACCTATTGCTTTACATTTTACAAACAAACCATCGTGCCAAACTCGATCAAAAGCCATAGAAATATCAAGAGCCACAACACCAGACTCACCAGAATGATGAAGACTGATGTTTAGCTTCTCATAATGGTAAATCGTGATCAGATCACCGGTTGAACGATGGGCTCTGAACCCGTATTGACCGTCATGAAGCAAACCTGTTGTGGTCCAGGTATTTCAGAAGCTTTTGGTTCACAATTTTTTCCATTACTTTGGAAAGGACCGCAGTTATAGCAATAAGGCGGTAGTTGGAGGAATCGCTCTTATTATCTTTTTTGTGAATTGGGAACTTCTTGGCAAACTTCTATCTAGTTAAGGTTGCACAGAGGTTTTGTATCAAGATTTTTATCACTGCCCGCGTCCCAAAGGAAATTTTACCGAAAATTTACTAAAGGAGCAGCCAACTTGTAAAACAGAAGATGGCATCTGAACTGACTGTGGCAGTGTCGAATTGGAAGCGAACTGCATGTCAAAATAAGTTCGCCTTTTATTTTTATTCATAGTTAAAACCTTTAAATTAATAAAAGAATTCTAATTTCTAAGAGAAGATAAATTCAGCTGAATGCACTCATTATCTTTTATATTCATAAATGTAAGCCTCTTTAAAATTAAATAAGAAAACTAAATACATATAATACTAAACTTCGATTCACTTTTCAATTTCATCACACTATTCATAGTTTCATTCAATTTACAAAAGCAATCGTTTTAAAAAAAAATTAAATTTTATTAAAGATATAAAATTAGGAAAAACATTTGTAGTGGACGATTAAAAATGAATAAAAACTGACACACGAACCATTAACCATTTTTAAATATTTTTTCTACATGGAGTTTTATTTATTTTTATTTATTTATTTACTTTATTCTTGTTATAATGTCCAATAATAATACATAGCTAAATTGAATCATTTAACATTTTCTATTTGATTTCAATTACTTAAGAAATCAAACTAAATTTGTTTTTCAAAATTGTAGTGATTTTTGTTTATTTAAATTTTATATCACGAAAACTAGCATTAAATTTATTTGCATCATACAGAATTTATTTTGTTGTATAATTGCACAAAAAATTTGATTGTTAAAATATTTGCAGATTTAAATTTTGATATAAAAATATAAATATCAAATGTAATTCCAAATTGAAGAAACACTGCTTCCTAATTTTTTTTATCTAATATTGAAAAATACTGTTCTTCATAATTTTGTCTGCTATTCTGTTTGCTGTTGACTGTTGTTGAAGGAATCAATTTAAAAACTTTTAAGATGAATGCTTTAAATTCAAATTCTGCAATATCTATAATATAATTTTATAGTAAAATAATTATATGATCACAACTAACAATGAATTATTTCATTAATAAATTAGATATAATTTATATAAAAAGTTTTCCCATGAAGAAATTGAAAATAATCAAGCATAATAGGTACGAAATTAAAAAAATATCAACAGTTCAAAAACAGCTGATTAATCATTGTTTATATTAAGATGAACTGTCATTAGAATTTATTGATTTTTTAAAGTATTTACAAAAATTTCACCTTAGTATTTTTATTATAGTATTAAAACCATATTAAAACTTCCAATTGGATAAAGGTGAATTAAATATGTGCCAATTACGTCATCTAATTAAGTTAACGTCTTTAACTGATGATGAAGTTATTTGTCATGAAATATTACTAATTAAAGGGATTATTGAAAATCGTTGCCTGTCGGATTTAATTACGCTAAAAGATATTCAAAAAAATCAGATTTTTAAATATAATTTACCTAGAAATTGCAATTACTTTAAATTTTTGGTACAACTTAATATTGGCTCAAATCAGTATATTTTAAATTATTGTAATTTATCAAAAGATATCCAATTAATTTATCAACCATCAAAATCGCCTTATCAAATACAACCACTATATATTATACATCAAAATCATAATGGTAATTTTCAAACAAAATTAGGAGTACCAAATAGTCCATTAGAAGCTTGCAAAATTATTGAGCTTAATTTAAAGTTAGTTCAGAGTTTATTTGCAGAAAAAATATTGGAAAGTGGTTTAACGAAAAATTCACGAAAAACCTTCTCTCTGAAACCGAAGTGCTTGGTTTTTCATAGTAAACAATCTGTAGAAAAAGCTTTAAGATCAGATGAAAATGAGTTATGGAATGATATAGCATTTGAAATTATTAATTCAGATTTGGGAGAAGATCCTAAAATCAAATTTGTGGCATTTTTAGCTTGTACGCAATATAATGGACAAAATTTAAATAGTGATACATCTTATGAAAATATTAAAAAACATACAAAAGCAAATCCAGCACTGGGTGGAGGAGGATTAGCATTATTTGGTTCAGGATATTTTTATGCTTGGCCGAAATCCTTTGATGAAATAATTGATTGTTTTAAAAATTATAAAACTATTGATTTAAATTTATTTTTGGATGAAAGTAATTACAGGTAATCTACTTTAATTTCTATTAGTTAAGTTTTGTTTTATTTGTAAATTATATTCATATTTTAGAAGGACTTACGGTGGTTGTTTTGCAACAACACTTGGGGCAATAGCTCATGAAATTGGACATTGTTTTGATTTAGGCCATACGAAAGATGGTATTATGGGCAATGGCTTCGATTATGTCAATCTTGCATTTATAAGTGAAGATCTTACAGAAAATTTACCTGATAGGATTGTTGAAGTTAAAGAGTATAAAGATCAAAGATTGACTAAAGTAAAAAAGAGTGAAAATAAATTTTTAGATAAATATCGTGAGCAAAAAAACGGTGGAGATTCTACATTTTTTTCTAAAAATTGTAATATTATTTTAGCATATCATAAATGGTTTAATTTATTTAATGATACAGAAGACAAAAATGAAATTTCATTTATTGAAAAAACAAATACTATAAAATCTTCAAAATATGATATAATATTAATTGAAGTTCGAGAAAAATTGAACAGTTTAGTTATACAGTTTTATGAATTAATGAATAGTAAACGAAAAGAATTTGAAATTCCAGAACATTTTGCAAAAAAAGAAAAATATAATATTTTTGTTATAACAGAAAATGGTGATTTAAAATTATTTGAGTAAAATTAAATTTTTTAAAATTTACATATTCAATTTAACATTTATTATTAAATGTTCAATTTGCACAATTAATTATTTAAATATATAAGCGCACAGAAACTATATTGTAGTAACAAAGTAACAATATAATAGGTTACTTATTTAACTTACTATATCTATTTAGAAGAAAAATATTTAAAAGTGTCTACATTTATGTTTAAAAACAAGTACATATATTTTTAATATTATCAAAGAAAACTGTTATCAACTAATATCATATCTATTCTTATCTAATGTCATATTAAAAGTGACAAAGAACAGGGTTAAAAGTGAATTTATATGGTTAAAATTTTATTTAGTAAATAAAAATATACATTTAATTTTCATAATGGAAAATTCTACTTCAAAATTATGTTTTAAAAATCTAAAAGGATTTCAAGAAATAGATAATGAAAGAAAAATTGAAACTGAAACATTTTTAACTGCAGCAGAAGAAATAGTTCAAATTATTGGTAAATAACAAAAACGAAAAAAATATTATTTATATTATTTAATTATTATTTTTTTTTTTTTAATTATTTTTTATATTGTTTTTTTTTATACAGAAACCTTTGGAACTTTATTTATGCCCGTGTCAAGTGACATGCGTGGTAATATTAAAAAATTAAAAATTATTTATGAAAATGATACAAAAATGTTTGGTTATATTGATCATATTGCAAATATTGATTCAAAATCAGTTCATTATAATTCAATTGATGCTCTTAAATGGCTTAAAAGGTCTGCTATTAATTACTTATTGGTCAATTGGATTTCAAATATTGTTTCCAAAATTTTTTTTTTCTAGAGCGCTTAATTTAATCTTTATATTTTTTAAAAATATCTTAAATGATCCTAATACATCAGAAAATTTGAAAGATCATTTAAAAGATGCATATGAAAAAACACTTAAGCAACACCATGGCATTATAGTTAAACAAACAGTCACTGTAAGTAAATAAATAGAAATATTAAATATTTTTATATGAAATGAATGAAATAAATTTATTTTACAAAACTTAATAAATTTAATTACATTAGAATAAAATTTATTTTTTCCGTTACATTTCAGTTTATTTATCGATGGGTGCCAAAGAGATCTGATTTATTAGGTGTAGGAGATTTGTATGATGAAAATATTAAATCATTATCAGAACATTTGAAAATAATGGAAACGAATTTAAATAGAATTAATTTTTTATTAAATGATTTCCCAAACCAAAGTTAACTAAATTAAAACAATAATTAATTTTTTATAAACCAATAATTAATTTTAGTAACGTTTTTTTATTTATTTAAAAAAACATTTTTTTGTATTTTTGTAAGAGAACCTATAATTTTGTTTAAAAAAAAAAAAATCGTTATAATATATTAGTTAACTAAATAATGTGAAAAGAATTGTTAAAATTAAATATAAAATAAAACAAAGTATAAAATTTAATAACTTTTTTTAAATTATTTTTAATCGTTATGCATAATTGTTTTACATTTCAAATTACATTACACATAAAAAAGGTATATGGAAAAAACGAACGACTCGACTCTCAGTAGGAAAAATACATATTATTTATGACTTTACCATATTTATCTCCTCTCCTTTAAAGTATCACAAACGTAGTGGCAAATTTATTATACCCTTAGAACTACGTTCGTTCTAGTGTAATAATAATGACTCCTACCAAAAGTAATCCAAATTAATAATACTGAAGTTCAATAGGTATAATCTATGATTCATAGGTATAGATGGATAGGTATAATAAGTTTGGGAAACAAAAGATGATAATAGTATTGTCGTATTGTGTTACTTATAAGTTTTAATTGAATAGTTCACAATTCGCCTACAAACGAAATTTCATCTATTCGGAATCTTTTCATATTGAAAATGTTTGTACTGTACTGGTCCTTTATTTACAGTATATGTATGCATGTGACGAAAGTTCTTTTTAGTATTAAATAAAAAAAAGGTTGACAACAAAGTAAATAATCCGTGACAAGAAAAGGAATTAAATGATTTAAGTAAATTTAATTTTATATGCTTTTATATTAACTCGTCGGTTTATTTATTTTTTTATTTTTAATTTTACTATTTTTGCTAATAACGTATTAAACTATAAATTTTTATTCTAGCTATTATAATAATTTATTTCCTTAACTTTAGTATTAGTCTTTTAGTCTTTAGACCGGTTTAATATTCAAAAAATTAAAATTTAGATAATCATAATCATAAATGTAATGTATGAATTTTAAATTATCTAAATATTGAAATAATTTGTGTAAATTTTCAATCATCTGAAGGTACTGCAGAATTACCTACAATATTTGATATTAATTTAGAAGAATCCCTGGAAACAAAATTTTAGAATACTACAGGTAGCACATTGTAACGGATGAACATACATATTTAAATTCAGAAAAAAAATATTCCCAAGCAAGCGATTCAAATAAAAATAGCTTTAATACTCTCCGATAACTTTATATATTTTTCTTATAAATCCCTATATAAATCGAGGCAACAAAGTCAAGTGAAGCTTACTTCCAAAAAATACTATAGGTCGGATCGGAATGTACAGATAGTGGTGGTCATAAAAAGTACAGCTAAAAAAATTAAGAGAAGAGAAACAAACCACACGAAATAATTATTGTAAAATACAGATTTTAATCCTTTTTTCCTTTTCTATAAAAAAAAACAAATATGTAGAATGCTCTATTTAACAAAGCAAAGCAAAAAAGTCACATTCCCAATGCAAAATTTCTAGAATCACAATTTATTGAACAATATTTTTGTAGCTCTTCATTAAATCGCTGGAAAACTATTCTTTTTTCAGTTCTTTTTGGACCATAAATTTTTATTATTATTTTGTTATATTAAAATTTTTTAAAAATTTGCTTATTAGTTTTACTTTTTAATCCGTCTTTCTGTTTACAAAATTTCCAAATCGTTTAAGATAGAAAAATGATCAAATTTAAACCTCTTAAGATTCTTACATAAATTAATGTTGTAGAACAATTTTTTTATGCAGCTCTCAACCCATTACGGAGTTATATTCCCTCAAAGTTGGAAAAAATGCTAATTTCAAATGTGCTAATGTTTAAGAACTATTGGGGATCAAAAATTTAAAATTTGTTATTTTTAGACACCAGCTGTGAAAATATTTTCAAAGTAAAGCACGAAAATTAAAACTGCAACATTCTTACAATTGTGTTAACAGCTTTTCCTAATTATAGGCTTTCCTTAAAATTGATAAAAAAATGTCCTTTAAGTTTATTTATTAAATTCTTTATTTTTCTTATATTTTAATGGGATCACTTGCATTTCAATCACTATTAAATGTTGTTTGATGATATACATCTAAGTTTTAAAACTGAAAATTTATCTTTTGATTAGGATTAACCATGTTTAAAAACTTTATTTATATTAAAATTTATAAATTCATATAGAAAAAATATATGTATAAGATAACTATATATCATTTTTCGCATTTACTTTTAACATTTTGATACTTAATCTTAAATATATGTACGTACCTTTGAAATAACTTTTACCGTCAAACCTTATGAAATACCTACCTATACATACATACATAGGTAGTATGGGTTTGCATCTAGAATAACAAGACGAGGTACCACGAGGTATTATATCGTTAGGTACCATGGTACATAAATGGATCAGGTAGCTGTAACACCTTTTTTTCTTATTAAACAAGGCAAAGTGCTTTTGTGTGTTCCTCACTACACTACATTTGTTGATGTGGTTGTTGTCGTTGAGTTGACTGAATATTACTACTTCCTAAATTCCTGTGTGTTGTTGTTGTTGGTTGTACGGAAGTACGAAACGGAAGTAAAAGTTTTTATTTTCTTGTGATGTTTCCGATTAAGTACTGCGGTCTGCGAACTAGATGAAGTGCAATTTTAATTTTAATTTGACTAGGTATGTAGATAGGTGTAGGTTTATTTTTTTTCAAAATATATTTTTTATTTGTATAATTTGTGCTGGTTTGTTTAATTATTTTTTATATGAAGGTCCCTTGTTGATGGCAAGACCCAGAGTGTTACAATTAATTTTATTTGTAAAATTATCTTTAGTTTTAATTTACTAATTCTTTGAGTTTCTTTTTAAATATAGTATTTATAAATAATATATCTAAAATAGTAAAAAAAAAATTGAATTGGTTGTTATTAGATATAAAATAAAATAATTCATTTGCTATTTCTTTAAGTTTTATTTTAGAATATTATAAAATATTTATATAACATAAATTACTAAAGTAAAAATTCTTCATTTAAAGTAAAATATATTTTCACTTAAAGTAAAAAACTAATCTTCCAGTTAAAGTAAAAATGGTATATACATAATAATATTTTATAAATGTAAATTTTTATATTATATACATATGTATATAAATTTAATTAATATATATATGTACTCATGTTTGATCATCATTATTATTAAAATAAACTTGATTATCTTTATTAAAATTAAAAGATTTTTTTTGATTTTTAAAAAATTTATATAAATATAAAATAAAATTTATTATAATAAGTATAAATACAATTATAAATAAAATAATATATATAATATGATTATAATTATTATTTATATCATTATTTGAATTACATTTGTTTTCGTATATTTGATTGTTTTTATCAATACATTTTGTTTCATTTAAATGTAAAATATTTTTATTAATTAATGTTATATTTAAAAATATTCCAATACATTTTTCATTAAAATATTTAATCATATCATTTAAAAATATATAATTAAAATTATTATTTGTTATATCTATAATTAAATCATTTTGTGTTACATTAATAATATATTCATAATCCATAAAATTTATTAAATTATTAGATAAATTTAAATTTGTTAAATAATAAAAATTATTTAAAAATTTAAAATTAAATTTTTCTAATTTATTAAATGATAAATTTAAAATTTTTAAATTATAAAATTTTTTTATTATTACAATTATTATTAAATAATTTATAATAATTAAAATTAAAAAAATATTTTGAATCTTCATTTAATTCAAATGATAAATATTTTATTTTATTTTCACTTAAATTTAAATTTTTTAAATAATTTAATTTATAAAATAAATTTACATTCAAATATTGAATTTGGTTATCAGTTAAAATTAAATCAGTTAAATCTTTCGTATAATAATAAAAACTATTTGGGATTAAACTGATTTTATTATGTGATAAATCCAATATATTTAATGGTCCATTGATGAATTCATTATTATATTTTCCCATAGAAAATGAAATATCTACTAAACTACAATTATTTATTGAAAGATTTGTTACTTTTGAAAAAGCATTAAAAATATTTGGAGGTTTCATATCACAATTTTTTAATATTATTATACTTGAACGACTTAAATAACTGCTGTCGTATGTTAATAAATCATTTGCGTTAGAAATAACAAAATTTGTACAAACACATAAATTTATAGTATGTGGTGTGTGCAATATAATCGTTTTCAAAATTTCTTTTAACAATTTTTGCAATGATAATAATACTAATAAATAATAAAAATGATATCATGAAAATATTTAGTTTTTTTTTTTTTAATTTTTAAGCTAAATAATTTCGAACTATGTATAGTAAAAAAATTTAAATGAAACTGCACGCGCATTTAAAAAATTTCTTTTTATAAAAAAATTTATTTTATTTTTTATGTTTTTGTTGTTTTTTGATTTATAAGAGTAGAATATGGTAGAATTAATATAAGAAACATTAAAACAGAAACAAGATAAATTTATTTTTAAAATGATATTTTAATTTAAATTTTTGTGTTTTGTTTTTCTGATATTATAAAAAAACGAGAAAGAATACAGTTGCCTTTGTCAACTCTTAGATACCCGTACGAACCGTTAGTATGTTCACAGTCTGTCACTCTACTTACAATATTATTTTTTTAATATTTTAGTATTTTAAAATAATTTGGGTGAATTTTATAATTTCTAGAACTATGGGTTGTAGATATATTCAAACTATATGTTTATACATTCTTCAAAAGTAGATTCTAACCTTTCACATAACGATTATCAATCCAAAACTTTTTCAAATATTCTATAGTACCATTTAATACTAAGCGGCAAATGTATATTTAATTTACTTAGTACAAAATAGTAAATATAATTTTAAATATTATATTATATTAATGCGGACATAGTATATTTATATTGTTATAAGTATATCGCCATACATTGCAAAATTTCTTTAAAAATATTTCCATTCATAGAATAATTTCTTATAAGTACAATAAAGTGCATACATATATGTATGTAAATACGGCGCTATATTATATACATCTATACTCTTATCATTCATTTATCAGTGACATATACGATATGTAAATAAACATGATATTATATAAGTATGTATGTATATCAATATCATATAAATAAAAATTCTTCAAGCAACCGTTATGTTGTTTATTTATTTATATTTTTTTGTACTACGCATTATATCCTCAACAATTTCAAATTACCGAGTAAAACAAAATGCAAGAAATTCGTTAAAGAAATTTGTTAGAAAATTTGAAAAAATCAAGTAACACTTTCGTCAATTATAAAGTTACCCTATATTATTAAAAAAAGTTGTTAACAGAAATAAAAGTATAATGTTGAAGCTTTAATTTTTATGTTTTACTTCAAAAAAATTTTTGAAGGTGTGTGAAAATAGGAAACAGGTGTTTAAAAATAGGAAATTTTCAGTTTTTGACCCCTTACAGCTCCTAAACGGGGGGCGAAACAAAAAAAAAAAACTGAAATGACTCATTAGATTTATGGAGTAAAATTAGGAGGTATAAATGTAATATTAAAAAATCGGAAAATTATTCATGTTTAGTATTAAATTGTATTCACCCTGATGATGGCAGTGATGCCGAAGTATATATAGGCTTTGTAATAAATAAATATAATATTTTAAGACTTATAAAAAAAAAAAAATAAAATATTAATAAAATTATTTTGTGGACAAAAAGTATAAATAAAAAACAATTTTTTACTCAATAAAACTAATTAAGATGTTCCACAAACTTACGGTTGAAAAAATTCAAGGAAACTTTTACCCTAGAATTAAAACTTTCACTAATACATGTTTCACAAAAGCAGAACTTAATATTATGGAATATGGATTAAAATATTGCCCGCCAACTATATACAGAATACATAGGTTTTTACTATCGTTATGTGGATGATATTTTATGCTTAGGGAAAGGGGATGAAGAGAACCTGAACAACTTTTTAATATGGATTCATAGTATTAATAAAAATATATAATTCACATCAGAAATAGAATCAAATTGTAAAATGAACTTTTTAGATTTAAAAATAATTCGTAAGAATAGTAGATTAAGTTTTGAAATATATAGGAAAAACACTTATTCAAATATAATCATACCTAAAAATTCTAAGTATCCAACAAATTTAAAATTATCAGTATTTCATTCCATGATTAATAGATTAATTAATATTCCATTAGATGAATTAGCTTATAAAAAAGAACTTTATACAATAATAAATATAGCTTTAGAAAATGGGTATAAAGAAAAAATTATCTATAAATTACTTGACAATAAAACCAAAAAACTAATAACAATGAAATATACCCTGCAAATTACATAAAAAATGACAACAAAAAGTATGTAAAAATAAAATCTATAGGTTCTATTTCTAATAAAATTGCTAATATAATAGAAAAAGAAACGGATTTAAAGATAGCTTTCTATAACAACAACAGCATAGGTAAAATTATAATAAAGAAAAATTAGATAAATTAAAAAATTCAGGTGTATATTAAATTAAATGTGATACATGTGACAGTATCTATATAGGACAAACAGGTACAAATTTTGCGATTCGTTATTCGGAACACATTAGAGAACTTAATAAAGTCGATTCCAAGTCCAATTTTACCAATCACTTAATGGAAAAAAACCATTCTAGCAATATAAATCTTACATATTGATAAAAAAGGTAAAAAGTTGGATTTATTGGAATCTCTAGAAATTAAAAAAGCTATAAAACAAAGTAAATTTATTTTGAACGACCAATTAGAATTGCGAAATTCACCTATATTAAATATTTGTTTAGAATTGTAATTAATTAGTAGATATAAATGTAATATTAAACAAGTAAAAATAACAGTAAGTCGATGCAACCGACTTATTTATACCCTACACCTAAAACATTCAAATTAAATTAAAAATCCATAAGTTATTTTAGTTAGGTATTTAATACAAGCTAAAAAAAATAAATGCTGTTACAACCTTTGTACAAAATTTCAGGTTTCTATCTTTATTAAATTCGAAAATATGATTGTTAGGTCTTGGGAAGTGTGTGAAGGCACGCGGACCACCACCCCAATTCATCTCAAATTTTAGAGACACCAACAGGGTAGAACATTCTTATATCAAATTTCAAGTTTATATATTTATTAATTTCGAAGATATGCTTGTTTGGTCTTAGGAGTAGTTGTGTGGCAGATACCCGAACAACCATTCTAATTCATCTTAAATTTTGGACAAATCAGGGATTCAGGAAACAACACCCTTGTACCAAATTTGAAGTTTCTGTCTTTATTAATTTCGAAGATATGCTTGTTCGGTTTTGGGAGTTGTATGGGAGGTACCCGAACGACCACTCCAATTCATCTCAAATTTTAGGCAAATCAGGGATTTAGGAAACAGCACCCTCGTATCAAATTTGAAGTTCCTATCTTTATTAATTTCGAAGATATGCATGTTCGGTTTTGGGAGTTGTATGGGAGGTACCCGAACAGCTCCACCAATTCATCTCAAATTTTGGGCAAATCAGGGATTCAAAAAACAACACCCTAGTACCAAATTTGAAGTTTCTGTCTTTATTAATTTCGAAGATATGCTTGTTCGGTTTTGGGAGTTGTATGGGAGGTACGCGAACGACCACTCCAATTCATCTCAAATTTTAGGCAAATCAGGGATTTAGGAAACAGCACCCTCGTATCAAATTTGAAGTTCCTATCTTTATTAATTTCGAAGATATGCATGTTCGGTCTTGGGAGTTGTATGGGAGGTACCCGAACAACCACTCCACTTCATCTCAAATTTTGGAGATATCAGGGATTCAGAAAAACACACCCTCGTACAAAATTTTAAGTTTCTATCTTTATTAATTTCGAAAATATGCGTATTAGGTTTTGGAAGTTGTATGGGAGGTACTCGAACGCATGGTCCGATTTCGCCCATTTACAATCCCCGCCTTACCTTAGTCATTGTTAACCTACAGTATAAATTTCATTAAGATAGCATCATTATTTTTTGAGTTATCGTGCGTACGGACGGACGAACGGACGGACATCGCTAAATTGACTCCGGCGGTGATCCTGATTCAGAATATATATACATGTCTATACCTAACTCGCTTCCTTTTGGTGGTTACAAACACCATACCAAAGTTAATATACCCTATACTTAATGTGTAGGGTATAAAAATAGGAAAATTATTCATGTTTAATATTAAATAGTATTCGCCCTGATGATGGCAGTGATGCCGAAATATATATAGGCTTTATAATAAATAATTATAATATTTTAAGACTTATAAAAAAAGAAAATAAAAATAAAAAAAATAAAATATTAATAAAATTATTTTGTGGACAAAAAGTATAAATAAAAAACTCAATAAATTGAGTAATTTTTTACTCAATAAATCTAATTAAGATGTTCCACAAACTTACGGTTGAAAAAATTCAAGGAAATGACTCATACTTATTTTCAAAGATCTAACTTCTGTCAAAATTTCAAGTTTCCAACTTAAACCGTTTAGAAGATAGAAGGGTTAAAGGATTTAACAATAATTCAGTTTCGCACAACGGTAAATTAAGACACCGTATAGCATAAGTATATATTTAATATATACATGTTTGTAAAGCTCATAATAGCACCTATCGTTTGGAATTTCCAGATTGACGATATACCTTATAGAGCTTGCGTTATAACAATTACACAACTCAGAAAAATTAATATATTCATAAAGACTACAAAAAAATTAATATATTCATAAAATTAATATTTTTATGATATCTATAAGCAGTTATAATTTCATGGCTCTACTTCAAAAAAATTGTGGAGATCTAAAAGTTAGTTGTTCGGGAGCTATCCGAAGTTTTCGTCGGAACTCAACCAAAAAAAATAGGGAACCTACAAATTGCTCCCAGAATATTTTGTATAAATTTCAAGATTCTAGCTTTCTTAGTTTTTGAGTTAGCGTGCTGACGGACGGACATGGCGTAATCGACTGAATTTGATTCTGATCCGATCCATACCTTTAAAGGTATATCTAGCTCGCTTATTTCGTGGTGTCCATACCTTTAAAGGTATATCTAGCTCGCTTATTTCGTGGTGTTACAAACGGAGGAGTAATTTTATTATACCCGATACTTATCGTACGGGTACAAAAAAAAAAACTTTGGAATTACCAAAACAGTTTATTTTTATTATTAAAATCAGAATTTTAATATGTAGAAAAGGATATCATTTGATAAGTTGAAATTTATGATATTGTTTGTTGTATGTACATATGTAATTAAAATTTGATTAAAATGGAATTAATTACTTATACCAACATATCATATATAAATATAAGAGTAAGTAATATTACTTGTTTAGCGGGTGTTTTTAGCGCTATTTAAAATGCTTCCCATTCAATTTTGAGTTTTGGAATTTTTTTTTGAGGAAATTTTTTTTGGAATTTCGTACCCAACTCAGACCCGTCACACCCGTCTCGTACCCGTCTCAAAAAAAATAATGTTGAAGAGTATAAAAAAGCTAATTTCAAAAATTAAAAACGTTGAAATCTTGAAAAAATGTTGAATTTCTTTTGTTGCAATTTTTTTCTACAATTTACAAAAAAGTACAAAAAAATGTAAATAAATAAACAACATAACGGTTGCTTGAAGAAATTTTATTTATATGATATTGATATACATACATACTTATATAATATCATGTTTATTTATATATCGTATATGTCACTGATGAATGAATGATAAGAGTAAAGATGTATATTATATAGCGCCGTATTTACATACATATATGTATTTTATTGTATTTATAAAAAATTATTCTATAAATGGAAATATTTTTAAAGAAATATTGCAATGTATGGCGATATACTTATAACAATATAAATATACTATGTGCGCATTAATATAATATAATATTTAAAATTATATTTACTATTTTGTGATTTAATATACAATTACCGCTTAGTATTAAATGGTACTATAGAATATTTGAAAAAGTTTTGGATTGATAATCGTTATTTGGAAGGTTAGAATCTGCTTTTGAAGAATGTATAAACATATAGTTTGAATATATGTACAATCCATAGTTCTAGAAATTATAAAATTCACCCAAATTATTTTAAAATACTAAAATATTAAAAAAAATAATATTGTAAGCAGAGTGACAGGCTGTGAACATACTAACGGTTCGTACGGGTATCTAAGAGTTGAGAAAAGCAACTGTATTCTTTCTCGTTTTTCATTAAAATAACACACATCTGAAATAAAAAAATCAAAACGAATTATGACAACGAAAGTGTTTTGGGATTTTGGTATTTGGGATTTTGGAATTTTGGGATTTTGAATTTTGGGATTTTGTATTTGGGATTTCGTGGTTAATCCGAAAAAACTTATACGTTTGCATATAGAAAAAAAAATGAAGCTCGTTATATACTTTAGAAGGGCTGTTATTATAGTTGAAAGGTAGGATGATTTTATATAGAATATTCTCTGTAATGTTAATTTTTTGAAAAATTTTTCCGATATAACGATTCATTTTAGTTTATCAGCTATGAGACACAACGCAACCAAAAATTTTTGGGTCTTATGATTCACATTGGGTTTGTTTTTATTTAATGTCAGAAAGTTTATATACATGTATGAATATGTGAGATTCTGAATTATGAGGCATTTTATAGTCGATTTCAATATCAACATTATATACGATTTTTTGCAGAAACTGTATTTAATCCTGATTTTGTAACCAACTATGATTTCTCTCTTAATCCAGAATTTTCCATATACTTACATACATATGCATATGTATATACATAATCTGTAAAAAGTGTATAACCCAGATTTTGTAACGAACTCTAAAATTACTTCTAATTCAGAATCTCACATACACAAATAAAGTGCCAAACGAGTTATTGAAACCATGATTTTGAAACCAATTTCAAAATTTCTCCTAATTATTTTTCTTACATAAATATTTCAACTATACAGCTTTTGAAATAGTGGGTGCTCCTAAAGGCTTTTTACTAATTTTTTGGGAAGAATATAAATGTATTATACTCGTAGTATATATTATATGCCAGAGACTTTTTGTCAAACTATGTAACATAAAATTATTCTAAAGCCTTTTGTATTTTTGTTTTTCTTTCTCTAAATCAGACCACAAATCTGACCATGATCAGCACAAAATGAAAACAAAGCTCTGAGCAGATTTTTCTCAGATAAAATCAAATCACTCAGATTTAATAAAATAGAAGATTATGTAAAAACTTGGCTTAAAAATTTCTTTTCTTGGCATAAATTTATTAAATTAGAACGCCAATTTTATCTTTCAGCCATAAGAAACAGCTAGACTAATTACTAATATGTGATATAATATATGAGCATGGTATAGATTATCTACTGTCGGTCTATCCAGGATAATTCCATTTCTTTTGATAGCTGAGTGCTGAGTAAAGGCACATTTTTTTTACTACCCTATTAATATGATCTTTCTATTTCAACTTTTCATCAATTACAACTCCAAGCTCCAATGTATTAATATAATTAAGGGACTCTTTCAATTTCAACCCTTATATAAATTTTTATTTTAGCAGTTTTGGGTTTATATCAACTTTATTTTACTCGTAGTATAAATACTATGAGTGATGGATTTTCCAAAAAAAAAAATAGATTTCGCTGAAATTCATTTTCTGCTCGTTTTTAAGGGTGTAGAATCCAAAAATAGACAAAAGAAATTTTTGTTTTGAAAATTCCGCGTCCACAAAAACTTGTTATCAGCATAACTCATGTAATTCTTATCAGATTAGAATGAAATTTGGCATAGCGATTAGTGTTGTGATTAGCACCTCTGCAAAAACCTTGACCTTGGGGGTCGGAAACTGCATAGTGCGACCTTCTAATAATGTTCGAATAAAATATGATTTGTTCTAAAAAGTCACGTGGTCAGACAAAAAACAAAGTCTCGGATTTCAATCAAATTTGGTATACGAGTTGGTCCTACGCTTTTGCATCAAGACACAAAATTTGAAATCTGTAGCTTCTGTGGGTCCACCTTAAAATATCTGAATATGAATAATATTTGATATTGTCTTAGAGCACATAGAGTAATTATTGTTATACGATTTGTATCAAATTTTATATAAATGTTACTCTTACGATATAGTTGATGCTAAAATAATTTGACGCTGGAAGCTTAAGTGGATACTAGCTCTACTTTTGGGGCTCTACTAAATTAAAATTGTGATAAAATCAAGTGATTTTAAGATACTCTCTTTAAACTTGAAAATTAGGTAAAGTATGTTAGAACCTTTCAAAAACGAGACCAGTTTTCATCCTTCACCTCCTAAAATAAATGAGGAAGTACATTCTTAAACCAGGTTACTGCCCCGGGGGCAAGAAAATAATATCCTGCATTAAATCTCTATTATTAATTTAATCAGTAACGAATAATGGTTGTTTTTAAACATGTGTTTGAATTGTAATTAAAAAAGCCGCTAACCTAAGGGTAGCCCATAACTTGTAGTATATTTAACAATCATTTTAGTTCAAATAGCCTTATAAAAATAAAAATAAATTATTCATACTTAAATTTATTTTAAAAAAAAGTTTACTTTATAACTTATAAAATTACGAAATTACGAGTTTTGGGATACCCTTTAGGTTAGCAGCTTTTTTTATTTTACTTACATATATGCAATATATTTTATTTTTCAGCATTTATAGTTAATTTATTGCCTTTAACAACAACAGTTGGCTTCTTGTGTATTGATAAATCATTGACATTATCTGCAACTATTTTGATAAATCATTTTATTCCATTTATTGATACCTTATACCAAAAGGATTATAGCCTTTATAGCTTTACTTATAAAAAATAAAATAAAAATTAAATAACATTAAAAAAATATTTTATTATTTAAAATAAAAATTATTGATTTTTATTAATTTCAACAGATTTTGAATGTAACAATTTCATATGATACAATTGAGCTTGATATATTGATAATTTTCTTGAAATAATAAATCCAATTGGTGTTTCACATAATAAAAATATTAATATTATATAAGTAGCAATACGCAATATAATTGGACCTTCTGTTGTAAATGATAAATATAAATGAATTGGTAATTGTATAAGACCAGATATAATCCAAAAACCAGCTAAATCAGATACCTAAAATATTAAAAATTTCAATTTACATATTAAAATTTGTATTGTTAAAAATTTAAATTAAAAAAAAAAAAATAAATAAATAAAATATATAACATACTAATAATTATACAAAAATGAGCCCTAGAAAGCAAGAAATATTTCTGAAACGTTTGAAATGTTTCTGAACCTAGTTACAATGAGAGCAAAAAACATTTTTTGTTAAACTGTTTGACTGTCCACGCACAATGATAACGACAACGATTAGTTATTACCATACAATAAAAAAACAAATTGTCCTTGACAGACCTTGTCGTTCAATGGGCCATTCCACACGAG
This sequence comes from Poecilobothrus nobilitatus, assembly GCA_947095535.1. Lineage (NCBI taxonomy): Eukaryota > Metazoa > Arthropoda > Insecta > Diptera > Dolichopodidae > Poecilobothrus > Poecilobothrus nobilitatus. Next base: position 55,027,610 of record OX352772.1, on the reverse strand, counting down.
TAGTGCCCTCTTTCGTTTCGTGACTACTTTCCTCTTTTTTTTATTTCCACACTGTTCCTCTAGATAGTCGTTACTTTTATATATGTGTGTAAATATTTCATTTTAAAACAAAATGTGTTGTGAGAGGTAGATAATAAATATGAGAATGAAATGTATGTACACATAAAAATTTTTTGACCCTAAAAAAAATTTTATTTGAGGTTTTGTTTGAGTTAGTGGACTAAATTTTTAAACTCTAAAATTTTGATTTAAAAAATTACTCCTAAAAATCCCCACCACAAATTTAGTTTATAGGCAAGAGGGAATGAAATAAAGGTAAAAGTAAAAAATAACGAAAGAGGAATGGCCCAATTAGATTTAATTTTGCCGTTGTGGAACATAATTTTTATAAATTCCACAGTGTGAAACTAAATGATATTTAGTTGTCAGTTTATAAATAATCAGATGTAGAGGTGCAATTTTATGTACAAAAAAGTATCAAATATAATTTGAAATTTTGTGTTCGAATTATTTTTTTAATTTACGAAGCTATTCGCCAAATTATTAAAAAAAAAATGTTAAAAAACGTTTAAGTTTCCATTAATAATTGATTAAAAAAAAATATTAATTTTGAATTAACATTTTCATTGCCAGCAAAGTAGCAAAGAATTAAATACAGGTAGCAAAGAATAATTTTTAATGCTTTACCACTTAACATGTCAAATATCCTGTCGTTGCGATAGTGCGCCATTCAACGACAACGACGGATATTTTGGTTTAGTTCATTGTGCGTGGACAGTGACCCCTTCTATTTGTTTAATTTTGTTTCATAACTATTTGTTCGCACCTTTTTATTATTAAAAATGAAACTGGAATAAAAGAAAATTAATTTACAGGCAAGAAAGTTTGATTTCATTTAAAAATTGTTGCCGGCAACTTTTTGTTTCTTTTTTCTTATATTTTTGTATCTATTCTTATTTATTTCCTTAGTTTTGAATTTTGCTTCTTGCCGACAAAAAGTTTCTTGCTTTCATTGTATCTAGGGCTTTAAATAATAAATAACAATTCCGACAATCGATGAAAAATTCGTGACTAAAAAATTAAAACGTAATATGCATTCTTAAGGATTTATACAATTGAAACTATCAATGTCTAAACAAAAATTCGTCGTCGCCAAAATTAAAACATTTTCTATTTTTTCACTATTAGTCCGCTTTGGCATTCATCTCTAGGCAACAAAAGTTAAAAATGCTGTTTCAATAAATAACTACATATATTTTTCTTTTTCAGTTCGCTACAATTATGTTTCATTTGACGATATAGCAATAATTTTTAGCACATTTCCAAAAAAATTTTGAAAAAATGTGCTTATTAGTTTCATTCTGTCCGTTCGTCTTTCCGTCTGTTTACAAAACTTCTACACCGTTAAAGGTAGAGAAAAAAAATTTTAACCATGGGTAGGTCTCATAAAAAAATTATTTTGTGGAACAACTTTTTCATGTAGGCCCCTCCATTACGGAGCTACAGCCCCTCAAACTTTGAAAAAGCCCTACTTTTAAATGCATATATCTTATGTTCTGCTTAAGATTTTTTCAATCTGAAAAAATCATTCGACAGGTATTTTTTTTAACTTTGTAAATTAGTATCAAAATTATACAATTTTTTTAAATTTAGTATTTAAATTTACCGTTATGTGAAAGGCAAATTTTGCATGATTTTTCTACTTTCATAACTCCGGCACGCTTTTAGATAGAGCCTTGAAATTTTGAAGCAAGAAAGAACTTTTAGAATTAGTATAAGTTTGCTCAGAAAATTTTTTTGGACCACCTCCTGTTTATGAGCTATTAGGGCTTAAAAATTGAAAATTTGCTATTTTTAAACACCTGTAACTTAAGAACCTGTACACATTTTACTTCTGCAAGTCTGCAAGACATAAAAGTTAAAGCTACAGTAATATATTTTAACGTGTGTTAAAGGTTTATTTTAGTTGTAAAGGGTTGCAAAGTTGCAGCTCTTCAAAATTGCAAAAAAACCCAATTTTCAGATGTATATATCTCAAACACTGCGTAATAGTTTTGCAATCTAAAACCGCCAGAAAATCGAAAATTTTATTATCTATATAAGACAATATCAAAATTATGTAATATTTTGTAATTTACGATTTAAATTTACCGTTATGTGAAAATCAAATTTTGCATGAAATTTCTTTTTTCATAACTCCGGCACGCCTTTAGATAGGAATCTCAAATTTTGAGACAAGAAAGAACTTTTAGAATTAGTATAAGTTTCCTCAGAAAATTTTTGGGTAACACCCCCTCTTTTAGAGTTATTACGCCACAAATATTGAAAATTTGCTATTTTTAGACACCTGTAAAAAATTTTCTTCGGCAAGACATGAATATTAAAGGTTCAATAATATACTTTTACGTTTGTTAACGGCTTTTCTTAGTTATAAAGGATTCCGGACTTACGGCCCCTCAAAATTTCAAAAATGTCCTATTTTCACGTTGTTTCTTATTACATGAAATTTTCAAATTTTTGTGCAAGTCACAATTCTAAAAAGTTTGTATTGAGTTTTGGAAATGTGCGCTTTTAAAAACCGTTGGTTTACATTCTACCTTGTTTATTTTATTTTTTATTACTATTAATAACAATAGTTGGTCGAAGAGAATTTCACAAATAATCGATGGTTGTTGGTCAATGGTCAGAATTATGTTTATTACTTATACTTTAGGCCTTTAGGTATACATATATTGTTATAATTTTAGAGCTTTATACTTTTAAAGAAAATACTTTTAATATTTAAATTTTTTTAAACTTCTTTATAATTATTAATAAAGATATTTATAATTATATAATTATTATCCGCATAAATTAAAACATTCATATATAATATGATTAAGTTCTGTGGAAATAAATCTTCGAATATAATATATTATTGTAGTGCAGGCGGGGCGATTACAATTCCCTTAAAAATAATAATGCAAAGAAAATTGATATATTTTTGTACTGTTTAACAATCTATATATACATTTTTTTTTGTTTTTAGTCTAAGCAAACATAGATTATATAGCAAATAAAGATAGATTATATTTTGGTACATTTAAAATTTTTATTTTACATTAGATTAGTTAATATACATATTATTATACCCTACACATTAAGTATAGGGTATATTAACTTTGGTATGGTGTTTGTAACCACCAAAAGGAAGCGAGTTAGGTATAGACATGTATATATATTCTGAATCAGAATCACCGCCTGAGTCGATTTAGCGATGTCCGTCCGTCCGTCCGTAGCCACGATTACTCAAAAAATAATGATGCTATCTTGATGAAATTTATACTGTAGGTTAACAATGACTAAGGTAAGGCGGGGATTGTAAATGGGCGTAATCGGACCATGCGTTCGAGTACCTCCCATACAACTCCCAAAACCTAATACGCATATTTTCGAAATTAATAAAGATAGAAACTTAAAATTTTGTACGAGGGTGTGTTTTTCTGAATCCCTGATATCCCCAAAATTTACGATGAATTGGAGTGGTTGTTCGGGTACCTCCCATACAAATCCCAAAACCGAACAAGCATATATTCGAAATTAATAAAGATAGAAACTTCAAATTTGGTACTAGGGTGTTGTTTCCTGAATCCCTGATATGCCTAAAATTTGAGATGAATTGGAGTGGTCGTTCGGGTACCTCCCATACAACTCCCAAAACCGAACAAGCGTATCTTCGAAATTAATAAAGATAGAAACTTCAAATTTGGTACTAGGGTGTTGTTTCCTGAATCCCTGATTTGTCCAAAATTTAAGATGAATTAGAATGGTTGTTCGGGTATTTGCCACACAACTCCTAAGACCAAACAAGCATATCTTCGAAATTAATAAATATATAAACTTGAAATTTGATATAAGAATGTTCTACCCTGTTGATGTCTCTAAAATTTGAGATGAATTGGGGTGGTGGTCCGCGTGCCTTCACACACTTCCCAAGATCTAACAAGTATATTTTCGAATTTAATAGAAAGATAGAAATCTGAAATTTTGTACAAAGGTTGTAAAAGCATTTATTTTTTTAGCTTAGTTATATTAAATACCTAACTAAAATAACTTATGGATTTTTAATTTAATTTGAATTTTTTAGGTGTATGGTATAAATAAGTCGGTTGCATCGACTTACTGTTACTTTTACTTGTTTTTTACATCATACTAACACAACTAGTTACTGTATATAGTAACAGTATAGTAACAGTATAGTAATAAGTATTAAAGTTTTTCTAACATTTGATATCATTTACTAACATACTAAACCTTGTAAATGATAACTGATAATATAATTGAAATATAGTTCACTAAATGAACAACATAACTGAGGCTGGGATTAATGTCTGAATTCTGATACAATATATATAATGATATTTATACATAGTAGTATTTTTATTTTTTAAATTTTTACTGGATTTGACTTATATATTATTTTTAATTTTTATCAATATTATATTATAGTAGATACACAATTAATGTTATCTTAGTTTATAATTATTGACAAAAAATTTAAAACATTACAATTTCTTCGATGTGTATTTTAACTTTAAACTTTAAGCTAACTTTATCTCCTAAGCAAAAGTAGAAAAAAAAAACATTAACCCTTATAGTTATTGTTAATATATACTACGTTCTATTTATGCACCAAATACTTTTTTTAATGCCATATAGCCATTATTCATTCAAAAAACATAAAATTTTTGGGTACAATATATAACCCGATTTTATTGTTTTGTTTATGTACTTTTCGTTATGATAATATATGTGATATTATATTAAACTGTTCTCAGGAGTTTTCAATGCTCTGCCAAAACGATTTCTGATTAAATTTGATTTTTTCATAAAATTGTTAATTTATGTCACTTTTGACACTTCATATAGATGTATACTTATTTACATAAAAATGTTATAGTATTTGATTTACGACTTTTATTAATATACATGTTCTTATGCACTGTCCTTTATATTTGAATTGAGTGTTTGATAATTTTATTATAATATTGTAAGCTATCATGTATTTTTTTTATTTTTTTTTCTTACGAGGGAGGTGGGAAGCATCAAAAGCCACCTAGGGAATTCCACGAAGTTCCTCTAAGTGTTGGACTTTAACTAACTAAACACCACCACCCTTTTAAACCAAACTTCAGGATGGGACCTTTAATACAAACTTCAGAATAGCATTTTTGGGAAAATTAGGATTAGGAAATTAATTAAGGTGAAAATTAGGATTAAGGTGGATGGGTATGAAAGTTTGGAGGGGAACTTTGAAGAAAGATATTAATGTTCTTCTTAATTTTTTTTATATCGAAAACATATGAATCCTTTGTCGCTTGAGTTATTGTTTTATTAATGTACTGTTCAATGTAATTTAGATTTTGATGTAAATAAACACCAAAATAATTAACATAATTGTGGGTTGTTTGATACCGTAATTTCGTAATTTTTTTTTCTTATATTTATGTTTAACTTATTAGTTATTACAGTTTTACAGTTTGCAGTTTTTCGAAAAAGGATTGTTTCGCATTTGTTGTAATTTATTTTTAATAGCCATCTGCTACCATATTCAATACTTTTTTTTTGAGAATTCGCACATCCATATCTATAAAATATCCTTCCCACACCCATACACCCAAAGCAAAACTGTATTTATATGAAAATCCATTTGTATTTAAAGGCTCTTTACTAATTAGGTTATTGCAGACAAAATCATATATATATATTATTTAAGGGGCCTCGGTGGTCTAGTGGGTAAGAGCGTATAAAATACGCTGTAAACACCGAGGGAGTGTGAGTGTCGAATCCCACACACGTCGTAAGAGTTATTGCCCCTTACGACACTTACAGCCACGCCTGTACAGGAAAGGCTGTGCAATTTCCTGTCCACATTTATGTCGCAAAAAAATATTATTTACATTAATATTACAAATCATATAAGATAATACAATAATAAATAATAGTAAACCATCGACTAATAAACCCATTCATTATTAGGTCGAATAATATTTATAATTATTATTCTAACATTAGTTAATTTATACTTTGTTACAAAACTTTAATTTGATCAGTATTAACTTATGCCTATTCCATATTATGATAAATGTTAGTGCTTCTTTGATGGAGAACCTAAGAATGTTTGAACGCAAGTGTTTAAGAGCTTGTACAAACTAAAATTCTGCTATAAGTATTTTCCATTGCTATTCAAATAAATTTATATATGATAAGGCGAATATAATTAAGATCAATACTCTTATAATTCGTCTCATAAATAACCACATTCAAAGTATTGTATAGTGAAACAACCGAAAACTCATTAATCAATTATGTGTGGTATGAAAATTTTGAATATATCAAAAACTGAAACATTCATTTACCTAGAATCCTATATTAAAAATCCTATAAGGTATTGGTTTACCTAGATAAAAATATATATATATATATTGAAAATAATCAATGTATGTGAATTTTGTATCATTACATATTGGATATCATATTACACGCTCTTACCAAAAATGTCCCATTAAATTTCAATTCATTGAATATTGAAAATAACGAGTTGTTTAAATATATATATAACTTCAAAAGAAAAACTAGTAATTAGAAAACCATACCTTTGGGAAAAGTTAGAAAGTTAGTTAGATTAATCAGTTAAATATAGGAACGTTATAAGTAGTACGGTAGTTAAGTTAATTTATTTAAGTTTGTTTTAAAATTTTATATAATAACAAATTTAATAAAAATTAGTTTTTAAAACTAAATTTTTCCAATAAATATTTATTATACCATATAATAAAAATTAGATATTAATATAATCTATTAGACTATTAGAGCAAAAATTATAACATTAAAATATACATACATTATATCAAATTTGATACAAACTAAAATAGACAAAATGAATTGTGAGAGCTATCAGCTAGCATATTGCTAAGTCATGTACATATTATTTAAATTAGTATATAAGAACTCTTTTAAAGTTTTGTTTTTGAATTATAAAGAAAAATGAATTAATTAATTGAAAATATAAAACAAAAAAAATTTCATGTTAGAATAGTAATTATAAAAATAAATTGCATATTATAAGGCGTGTTTATTAATTTTCAATAGTAATTGTCTATATGCCTATATATATTACTAGAAAATCCCCTGTGCAATTGCACAAATTCTATAGATTCAAAAACATTTACGTTATCATACTGACTCCCTTAATAAACTACCTAAAAATTTCATTTTTTACATTTAAAACACTCCCAATAATCGAAATAATTTTAATATTTGTTAAAATTTTACTCTCTATTTTTCTTTAGTTTTAAAAAAAAAATTTTTATTTAGATGAAAAACAGTTGTTTTCGCCGCGAAATTACTTCAATTACTAAAACTACTTTCAAGTCTTTTGCGTCTATTTTTTTTTTGCTTGAAAAAAATTTGCTGAATTTATTTTATTTAAATGTACTTTGGAAGAGGTCTTTGGTATATTTAATAAAAGATTCATGTCTCTGATAATGTAATTTCATAAATTTTCGGGGTCTTTTTTTTTTGTGACGGTCGTTTTCGACAGCTTTTTAATTTAATGGTCTAATAATAAATTAGTACAAAATTATGAATCTATTGTGAGAAAAGGCTTCTAAAATGATATTTTCTATGTTATTTTTTCTTTTTTTTTTAAGAAAAATATCCATTTCTATAATATTTAGTAAGTTTCTGATTTCTGTTATGAAATATAATTAGCTAAGTCTGCCGAATTTTATATTAATAAAAAAAATTCGAATATTTTATGTTATATCAAAAATTCAGCTTAAAAAATCAAAACTCTAACCTAAATAAACAAAACTACTATAAAGTCTGTTGCGAAGCTTTTACCAGCTTTTATAATAGTGAAAACAAAATCAAGAATTAAATCGGCCTATTATTTTTTTCTTATAAATATAAGGCTTACTATAAACTTTGCTCTTTTCACTTTCAGGTCTTTTAATTTTATTAAGAGTATTTTTATTTTTTTCAAAACAAAGAGTCATTTGAAACCTGCCAACAGAAGAATAATAATTTATTTTTAATTTACCGCTGCGACCAGTTCATAATGGATGTGGCGGTCAAATTTAAAAATTAAAAATTTGCTTTAAATTTTGTGTCGAAAGTACAAAGTACTTTTTAAAAAGTAAACATTTGTGTCTCTTGATAATACTTTGAGTCAAAAATTTGTGTCTCTGGTAATAAAATTTGAAATTATTAAATAAATATACAGAAATATCATCATTGCCAGTTTAGTTTACATTCAGTGTGAGTGTTTTATTATAGATATAAAATATATTTTTTTACATGTTGGCAAGGTCTCGCCAACATCTTGTGTATTATCTGGTATTATATTATAGATATATTTATATATATATTTATATTATAATAAATTAAAAATTACTATTATTTTATAATAACGTTATTAAACTATGTAATTTTCTTTTAACAATATATATACATTTAATAAATAATTTATTTTACAAAGAAACATTGTAAATAACCGGACAGATTTAATAATGACAGATTTAATAAAACTGATAAAAAAAAATAGTTAATAATATAGGTTAATAAGTATAACATAATATTTTATGTTTTGGGTTAGGGTATTACGTATTACTTAATTATATTTCAATATACATACAATAAAATTATTGCAAATGTAATGATGTTATCATAATGAAAAAAAAAAAAAAACATACTTATTTGTTAAAATTATATTATAGTAGAATGATAAATTTATTTTTAACAAGTCAAAAAAAAAAATATATATATAAATATTAAAATATAGTGTACTACTACTATATACACCCATATGCCATAGCACTTTGTACAATACAAGCCGTACAAGTATACAACAATAGTTTAATATAGTTGTAAAAGTTTTATATTTAAGGAAATTATATGGTAATAAATCATTTTATGTCTATATCACTATATATATATGTATGCACTGACATAATTAAAATTATAATTAACAAAAAATTTCTTAAGAATTTGAACCATACATTTTATAAATTTGTAAAGTCAACATTTCACGACATTCAATATTTTCACACAATTTTTTATTATTCCGTAAAGGAAAAAAAAAAACTAATACTAAAAACTACAATTTAACGAAATGATACTAAAAATAAAACTAAAAAATCTGAATGCATGCGTACTTTAAAAAATAATGCGTACTGCAAAAATACTCGTAATTTTCTTAAGTTCTTTGTTAAAAACTAAATATCACATAACTAAAGGCGAATTAATATAGAATTGAAAAATATAATGAATTATGTGTTTTTTTTTGACATTATCACGATTTCCTATATATAAAGTTTTCTTTAACTTTTACAAACCTTTATTTTTGGTATATTATAAATACGTATATAATCAATTATAATTTCATATACATACTACAAAAAAAAAAGTATTTATCTTATTCAAATTTTACTTAAATGGTCACTCTATTTATTGGTTTTTTCTTTCTCATCTTTACAAAATTTGTAAACCGTTATCGGTGTAGAAATAATATTTACTTATTTTGTAATATTTTTTTCTTATATATATATATTATTTTTCTTATATATATATATATATATATGGGTATTTAACATAATTTTTATTTATTTTGAATGTGTTATTATTAGCTATTTTAAAAACATAATAATATTGTAAGTAAATATCAAAGTAAACAAATATATCATATTGCATTACTTATAATTTTATTTATATATATATGCATTCCTGTGTATTTCATTCTCTATCATATCTTGTTCAATGTTAGGATTTTTCTGAAACACCTTGTGTAAATTAAAGTAATGTATTTTCATTTATTAACAATGATATTCTGTATGTTACCAGGCGCCAGTTATAGCTATCATTGAAATGCTTCCGGAAAATGTTTATTTTCAATTTTTTTGCAACAAAGACATATAAAATTTAACAAAAGTGTTGATTTAATGATTAAATAATTTCTAAAGAATAAATTCTGCTACAAATTTTTAAATTTTAAGTTAAATATTTAAAAAAAAAATCAATTTTATGATTTTCCGGATTGGTAATCATTTTACTGAACAACTAACTGATCAGTAATTTTGCTAATGAAACAAAATTGTTCCAATGACATATGTTTCATTTCTTCCCATTTCAGTTTGTCATTGAAAAAAATTCTGATGCAATTCTTGATATTTCATTATGATTTTGTATTTTAATGAGTTTGGACTTAAAATTTGTTTTTTTATTATTTTGTTTAAGTTTAGTTTTAAAATTTTTTGTTTTAAAATGAAAATGTCAAAAAAAAATAAAAAAAAAAATTAATTCTAGAAAATTTATACTTTTTTATTCTTCTCAATTCAGCCAATGTCATTATTAAATAAAAAAGATCTTTTTTTATTCTTTATTAATACCATTTTCTACCAATAATAATTAAATAAATTAAAATAATAAAACTTTATTTTGCAAACATCGAAATAACGCTAACAACAATTTAAATTTAAATAAGCGGTTAAAGATATTGAATGTTAAGTATTGTTTTATTATAATAATATGTTATACTTACATCAATAAATTATCTTATATGTATGTATATAGTAAGTTTTTATCTAATAATTCTTGTCTTGTCTAATAGGAATAAAAATTTTCATACATACTTGTTTCTTATCCATATATCATGTGCATAAATTTCAAATTCAGAGCTAAGAAATTTCGAAGTGTTCACCATATAAATGTCATTTCTGGATCTCTCACTTAAATAAGAATTTATTATAAGGTAACAATATCCCATATTTTCAAAAATCTTACACACATTCTCAAAAATTAATATCATTGCTAATTTGTGCCATCTAAATGTAAACGATAAATTTTGTTAACTAAACTAAACGTTAAGAGTTTGCAATATAATTTTAGAAAATGAAATTTAATAAAATTTTGGATTAACAGTAAACAACAGTTGGATTAACAGTGATCTCAGATCTGCCAAGAAAAAAAATGCAGAATCCGGCAAAATTAAACAAATCAATGCTGAAAGAAGCGACGAACCGTTTAGAATTATGACTTGTGACTTAAAATTTGTGATTTTTCTTAGAAAAAATTGTGAAAAATAAAGAGACATAGTTTTTTCGGTGGAGTATTATAAAGGCATAGGTCATAAAGCCATACTCTCGGTATATTTTAACAACAAATAATTTAATATTATGGAGGTCATTGCCACCAAACGTCCACTACACTAATTATTGTTACCTATGATTTTGTAACCAAATCCTGAATTCTCTCGAATCGAAGCTTATTTTTTGAAACCCCTTTCTTTAAATTTAATGAACTTCTATATAATTGAGAAAGCTGTTCCCATGTAAAAATATAATGTTAAAGCTTCAGCTTTTGTATTTCTTTGAAAAATTTTGTACAGATGCCTATGTTACAGCAGGTGTCTAAAAATAGCAAATTACAAAGCTAATAACCTATTACCTATTACCCATATAACATATTATTGTACAAACTAATTTTCTGAGGTATGTAACTTTTTACAATATCTTTCCCATGACTATGAAAATGCTTTGAAAATCTTTCCCTTTTAATGAAACCTTGATGAAAAACTTAATATTAGAAAATTATGTTTCCCCATGTACAATTAATATATTTTTAAATTTAATAATTACATTAATTTTTAATAATTTTTAAAATGTCAGGTCATACTTATTTTAAATTCTCATGGGAAAATTTTTTTTTATTTTAAAAAAAAAATGAATATTCTAAATTTTAATAACATTTGTTTAGTTCATAAAAAATTTAAAAGCATAAAAATAAAAAACGAATCCAATAAAGTTACAAAAAAAAAAAATTTTGTTTTCAATTATGGGAAAATGTAAAACAATTAACATTTGTAATAATTTTTATTTTTTATAATTTTTATTTTTTTTTACAGGGTTAATTTTCAATTAAATATTATTTCAGATTTTCAGATCCGTTGAATATTTATTTTAAACTCTATTTTAGATTTTTCAGATCACATTCTATTTCTTTCTTATACATATGTTATAGAATAGGTGATTTTCTAAAAAATGACACACCATTTTTCGGAATGGATGGAAATTGAATAAACCAGAAAATATTATAAACGTGAACCGATTTAATTTGCAACTTTCACTTGACAAATGGTGGACATTTCATCAGTGAACATTTTGCAAAAAAAACACTTAAACAAAAAGGTATTTGGCAAAATGGACAAATGTTAAGTGTCAATTTTACTAAATGTCTTTTTGTTAAGTGTCCTTTTTGCTGAATGTTTTTTTGTAAAGTATCTTTTTTGTGAAATATTAACTCATCAAATATCTAATTCTATCTGTTCCCACTTAGGTGCATTCTGCAGTTGTAACTTCTTCATTCTCTTTCCCACTTCCTCGTTTCTCCTAAAAAAAAGCTTTAAAACGAATTTATGCGAAAAAAACGACGAAAAAGTAGTTGCAACTTTTTCAACCAAAATTTAGCGATTGAACCAATTGCAAGACACCAAATACATGTAAAACAGCAATAAAAAATTTTATGAGGTCAAAAAATTTTTTATGATGTACACAAAATCATTCTTATATTGAAAAATTGAAGTGATAATATTAACACACACATATAAAGTTGCAATTGCAACTGACAACATAGTGTGAACGCGGAGAGCTTTTGCAATTACATCTTGTGATGTGAACAAGGGCAATGATAAATGAAAATTGCCAAGTGTATCGCATCCATTTTATACCGATTATGTAGAAAAATTAAAGTGGTTCAAGAACAAACAGTTGAATTTCAAATGAATAATATCGAATAAGAAGAAATTTGGGAACAAAAAAACTTATAAATAAGGCAAAATTTACATCGGCCTTTAATCCTATATATGATAAGGTTCTATTCTTTTTTTATATCTTGTTTAAATTGTTTATTTTTTACTTTTGTTTTCCTAACTCCTTTTATATTATTATTGTTTTCATTTTAAAAGACACTCTGTATTTATACATGAATTTATTAAAATTTTATTAAAAATTATATATTTTTTTTGAAAAATTAAATCAGGTGATTCTTACTCTTATCCTCATTCAGGTAAAATATTCACTTTTATCTTTAATTTACTTTCGTATAGATATTAATATGTATAATATGTATATACATAGACACATATATGATAATATAAATTATAATATAGGTATGTAATTTTCTTTTGACCTCGAAATTTTTTAATTAAATATCAATTTTTCTTTTTTCTTTTGTCAATAAAATATACACGTATTTTATTCTTAAGAACTAAAACATATCCAAGGGTCACAACTCACAGTAAATAAAATATATAAAGTATATAATAAAAAAAAAAACATTATGTATTAATAAATAATTAAGAAAATGAATAACTTGGATATTTATATATTAATTAAATAAAAAAAAAAAAATTACTGATATTTTGATTTTTAAGAAATTATTAAAGAAAATTCTACAATTTACTTGTTGAATTGATCTACTCATGCAGTTAATGATGAGTAGTTTATTGTATAAGCATAAAAATGCTGAATTAAACTTTAAGATTATCTCTTAGCGCTTTTTTTTTTTAAACTTCAAATTTTTTTATAATCTGTAGGTGATAATTAAGAATACCATGTAATTTATGTGATTAAATATTTTGAACATTAAAATATTTCACCATAATTCTAATTTATTATGATTTTCTTTAATGTGTTAGGACTTAGAAGGACAATAAAAACAATAATAATATCATTGCGAATAATTTTTTTATTTTTCCGAAGGAAGAAGAAAAATAGGGAAAAATATAAAAAAAAAAAGTATATTATAAAGTATATAAGACGTGGACAACGTAGATTAGGTATGCTAAAGTTTATCTAATCAGATTCTAGAACCACAGATCCTTTCAAATTAAACCATAGATTGTGATGTCCAATATGAATATACAATTTTTTTTTCAATTAAAGGTCATTTAATTGTATTTCTGAAGTTGGATTGAAATTTATTTAAAAAAATAATTGAGAGAGAGATTTTATAGTATAGAATACAAAATCAGGGTTGTACAATATTTTCAAATGTATATATTTATATAAGCGAGATTCTAAATTATGAATTAATAATATGATTTTAAAGGTAATTTCAAAGTTCAGTTTAACAATGCCCATTATTTTAAAGGTTTTTGTTTTTTATTGAACTAAAATAATTAGGAAAGATTTTAGAGTTGAATTTGAAATCAGGATTTCAATAATTTGTTTAGACGCCGGTAATTTTTTATTTTGGATAATATGCTTATTTAGTTTCATTCTATCCCTTTGTCCGTCTATTAAATGCTTTGTTGCTGTTAGTACAACTTTAGATAGTGCAAGTAAATCACGTGAAAAGACACGTGTAAAGACACGTGATATCCATAGTCAAATGAAATGAAAGTTTGTGATAGTAATTCTGTATATATGAGTATCATACTATATACAAGGAATCACTTTTAATATTGACAATTTCACGTTAAAGTCAGAATCTCTCAAGTTAATAAAAATTTAGGTGAAATATAGTTCTTTTACAAATTGCATTTGGTGAAATCCACCACCTCAAATTGGGAGACAATATTTCTATTATTTTTATGTACATTTTCTATGGTTTTAGATTGAAACAATATTTAAGTAAATTTGATTACTATATATCAAATTGCAGGTTTTAAGCAATGTAGAGGATGTTAAAGTTTTGAAACAAGTTATGGGCTCCATTAAAATTTGATAAGATCATACTATGGTTAAAATGTTATTGTTTTATCTTAAAGGGAGTAGACTTGGTTAACAGATAAATGAAGGGATAGAATGAAGCTAATTAGCAGATTTATTCAAAATAAAAAAATTAATAAGAAGCTTCAAAGGAATGATTTTTTTTTTTTAGTTTTCCTCAAGATGTTTTTTTTTGATTTTTATTCATCCTAAATCGACACAAGTCCAAAAGTTGAAAGATATTGAACAATTTAATAATTTTATCAAATCATTTTAAAAAATAAAATTATTTTGAATTGCAGTTTAGATAATATAACATGACACGAACAGGTGATTAAAAAATATTAGAATCGTCTTTTATGTGTTCAAATTATAATATGAATTATTGAATTTAAACGTTTCTCTATATCATTGGCCGGGTCATATAGATTAATAAAATAAAATAGATTTTTCTTATAATATATTATTAATAGAATATAATTAAATTAAAAATAAGTATATATGTCTTATAAATTATAATTAATATCATATTGTAATAGCTATATAATAATAAAATAATAATAAACCATAATTCTTGTATAAGATAATAGATGGCGTAGAAATAAAAAAGAAATGTCTTAGTCTTGTACAATCGCTACAGCCGAGTAATCAACGACTTAGTGAAATTAATGATTCACGAAACTGAAGCTTAGTCAAATATGAATAATAAATGACTTAGTGGATGCCCTATGCTCCTCAAAGGAGTGGCAAAAAAATATATATATCATTAGAAACATATGCCAAATGTTGGTAAAAATAATTGTCTTACCAATAATATTATATGATTATATATAGTACATATAAATACATATGTATTATAATTTCGAAAATACTATAAGAGACCAGTCTGAGCTTTAATCTGAGCTTTTCTATATTAATTTTAACAAACTTGCATTTAAAGCCAAACTGTAAGAACAGAAACAGATGAACAATAACAGTGATTCAATTAATCCAAATAATAATTGTGCTGTATTACAAGTATATACGTGCAGCTGTATTAAAGTATATGCGAGCTACGAACTGTTTACATATACTTTGCTTCATGTGATGTCTAACCGTTAGTAGATTTCTCGTGGAGTATATTTTAAAATAATATATTAGCATAACATATAAACTAATATAACTATGTATATATTATTTAACACCATTTAATTTACTAATAACACATACTTGTAAATAATGATTTAATCAGTTGATAATATGTTATTTAAATAAACATAATATTATAATATATAAATGATGCTTGCATATTAAGCAAAATATCTGATCAATTATATTAGTTTCTACACTTTTTATAAATTATATTAAAATAATAATAATTTTTATTTAATATACCTTGCCAGATAAATTTCCAGAATATCCTAAATATAATCTTAAACCTTCAGCTGGTACTGTTATAAAAAATCCAGAAATTGTTAAAAGTTTTTGTACTTCACCGAATTCTTCTACCTATATTTTATATAGAATTAACAATAAATATATTCATTTACTTTAAATATATAATATATTTTTTTTATTTTTTAATATAAATTTTTGTTTTTTTTTTTTTAAAGAATGATATACATACATTATAAAATAAATAATATCCATACCACATTATCCATGTACCAGAAATATAAACATTACAATATAATAAGATTTGTAAAAGTAAACTGGCTTTATATTGACTCTCTATAAAATAGAAAAATAATGAATAAAAATATATAATATATATTTTATTAAATTTAATTTACCATTGAGAGTTAAATTTTCTTTATTATTTTTATTATTCATATTTTAAATAAAAGTAACATTCACAGGATCTATTTTTATTTATTGATGCATGTATGCATGCATTAATACAAACCACATTTAAATTTGAAACAAACAAAAATGCAAATTATTATAAAAAATTGTAGATACTTAAAATTGTTTTTAATGTAAAAAATGAAAGCAGCTGTTACAACTTTTTAATCAACATCATAATTCATAATATGTTATATATATATTTATATTATTAATTCGTATCCTTACTGTTTCCTTACAAATCTAAAATTTGACTAAAACTAAACTAACCAATAAAAAATATAAAATACATAAATATAATTTTAATAAGTGACCAGCCACCTATAATTTCCAAAGTCAACAAAAATGACAAAAAGAAAAGAACAAAACAAAAATATAAAATTAATATTTCCTTTCAAAAAATTACAATGTTTTACACAAAAAATTGAACAGAATTTTTATTTAAATTTTTTTAAGTGGTTGTTGGTTTGTTTTTTTTTCTTCATTTTTGCAAGGGTAGGTGGGAATCATTGAAATACACTATAGATAGAAGGGTGGAAGGAATACCTGTATTTTATGTGTGTGTGGGAAATTAACTCTCTATGGACATCACATCCCTTTTATGATCAAACAATAGGTTATAATATGTCCTTTAGTGGTAATGTTCTGCCACTCCTTAGTCAAGGAAATGAAATATTAAAGAATGAAAATTATGTAGTTTTAAATTGACGGGGAATATTGTAAGCAAAGTTATGTTAATGTTCACTTTGAATCTTTAAACGTTGTATATGTAATAATATTTTTAGGGTACACATGATATGGAAGATGGTTTCACATTTGTGATGATCGTACGACAAAAAAATTTTCGTAAGCCGAATTGTGTGACCTGGGAATTTCAACTTCATGAGAATGGACAGTCTAAACTCTCCTTGTTTCTCTTTGGAATGTTTTGAGTCAACGTAACAGAATTTTAATCTCGTGAGAATTAGTACCCACAACCATAAGATTTATTTATAAAACAGAGTAAATTTTTCTGTTAGGCGAAAACCAATTGGAAGATTGTTTACGATCGTTTCGTTTATTAGATAAATTGTTCTGTTTTGCACTTAATCAAAAAACCCCAACACCATTATCGTGGTTCTCACCCAAATATATGTACTGTGTAGTTATTGATAGATATGATCATAGTTTTATTTTTTTTTTTAATGTGCATTTTAATTCACCTTCTTATACATTTTATTTAGAGTGAATTGTCAACATCTAGACAAGACCTAAAATTAGAAATTTTTTTTAAAATTAATATCAGTTATCACTAAAATTTGAATGTAACAGAAAGAAAAATACATAGATATTTGAAAGTTTTACTTTAAACAAATTTTATATTAAAAGTATATAAAAGAATTTAATAGAATTTTTAAATAATTTCTCTTATTTATAGAAATATTTCCTCAAAACTGTGAGTCCCTTAATATTATCAAAAAATATTTTAAATTTAAAAAACTTGAAAAACTCATACATCAAATTTTAATATTTATTGAAACATTTACCTTTTATTTACAAACTCAATTACCTTTGAATTATCCTTTGCCCAGCAAATTAAGGTATTTCTACAGTAATGTTAAATCTGTTCTGTTGTATGCTGGTGAATCAGGCACTATGGAGGCGAACAAGGCAAAAGAA
This sequence comes from Poecilobothrus nobilitatus, assembly GCA_947095535.1. NCBI lineage: Eukaryota > Metazoa > Arthropoda > Insecta > Diptera > Dolichopodidae > Poecilobothrus > Poecilobothrus nobilitatus. Next base: position 55,009,380 of record OX352772.1, on the reverse strand, counting down.
GATTGCCGTCGAGATCCAATAAACAAAATGGGGATGGATGGGTGAAATTCTGACAAAGCCAAATGAAAATTAATCCTTCGAATGGAATCACTAGGGCGCGTAACGTGTTGGAAGACTTAAGAAAATCTGGAGGATAAATGTGTTAGCTGAGGCAAAATTGCTAAATATACGAAATGGTTAAGGCATACCATGAATCGCTAAATATTACATATTTCCGTTAAAATATTATTGTATGGAAAATATATAAAGGACATCATTAATTTTTTTCTAAATGTAACATTTTAACAAAAAAGGGCGACTTTAGCTGAAAGTCACTGCATATTTAAAAACATTTTTATAAATGTATGTATGTATATATGTATATATGTATGAATGTGTGTATATATAAAGTTGGTAAGTATGTATATATTTTGTTTGTTTTGAATTTTTGGTTTTGGAAAAATAAAAAAAAAAAGCATAAAAATTGACGGTAGAATTTCCAAGGAAACAATGTTTTTATTTACTTTATATTATTTTGTTATTGTTTTTATTAATATTATTTCTTTTTTTTATTTATAAACCTATTTTATGTAGCTAGTTTTTTTTTTGTTTTAATTAAAATAGAAAAAAAAAATAAAAATTATTTTCTAAAGGATTTATTTTGTAATATAAAAAATTAACAACTTTACTATATAATATAATTACTTGCATATACATTCATATGTACATAATATGTATATATATACATATTATATATAGGTATAATAATTATATGAACATTTTTTAATAAATTATTATTGTAACACGGTTACATAAAATAAAAAATAAAAAAACTTAATAATATTTGAATTATTGAAAATAAAAAAAAAATAAAAACAAACAAAATTAAAATGGGTTCAAATGAACGTGATTTAGCGGAAAATGATTTCAGCTTTTATATAACAAGTCCATGTAGTGATAAATTTGATTTAATAATTGGTGAAATTGAAGATATTGTTGTTGAAGATGTATTTCAGGTAATTTATTAAATATTATTTTATTGATTTTTAAATTATTACTCGTTATCATGTTACACTTGTAAATAGGTATCATTAAAATTTGGCAGCTCAAAAACCTCAACTATAGAACTTTTAATTTTACTTTTGCAAAATAAGCCAAAATGATTTATGTAGCATGTACATACATACATATGTATATGTAGTTATTTCATTTTTTGTTTCTAAACAAAATTAAAAAGTCCATCAATCCGTAATTAATGTCAAACTTTGGTGATCAACGTGCACAAGTTTAATATGATAGGGGTGATTATATTTTTATTTTCCTTTTAGTTAATTTAAATTATCGTTAATTTTTTTAATTTATTATAGTTTGTGATATCTTTTAATATGTTTAAAGAGGTTGTGTTAAATTGTACAAGCTGTAAAAGGATAATCTCTTTCTTACACCACTCCACTGTTGAGAGGTTCGATTGAAAACCATTATTTCATTTTTACTCTGTTTCTTATATTTTTTTTAAATTTTAGAGATTATTATTAGTTCAGTTATATTTTTGCACTAATATAACCCTGTTTTTTCCTTACAAAGTTTTCCTTAAAAATTTTTTTTACTTCTCTCTTAATATATATCTCAAATATTTAAGTTTTGTTTTTTATGGAATTCATTTAAGGCACTGTATGTAAGTATACACATATATAAGTAAACTTAATGCATTTTCATTTCATCATTCATTGTACTTCCAGATTTGGGATTCTGTTTTGTCATATCATTAATTAATGATTTGCCCATACGTTATTTAAAATTCTTCAATTTCTTACTGTCCAAATTTCAACTACGATAAGAATATATTATGGTCATATGAAATATTTTGGAATCTTTACTTTTTGATCCATTTGAGGCTTTTTTTGGTTGTTTTTTACAAAAGCAATTTTGTGTTTTTGTCAAAGTAATCGCAAAATTTTTCTCTTTTTTATATACCGAACCAGGGTGCTTTAATTTTTAGATGTATTGCATATTTATAATAATCAGTTATCATAAAATTCATTCACTGAGAACGTCAGAATTACGAAAAAATATATTGATATTATGATAAATATATATATCGAATTGTAATAAATGCAAATATTGACTTCTACTAAGTAATTACAATATGTAAAGAAAATGCCTCGAAAATCTAGTAAGTCGAAAATCCAGTAACAAAAAAAAAACCATTTAAAAATTTAAGATAAAATTTATATTTGCGAATTTACAAGTTTTACACATAAAGAAAAAATTACACTTTATTGTGAAGAATAAAATATAAAATTAAATTATTTGGTTCACCATGAACCCAATAAAAATACAATCTTTAGAACTAATAAGAACTTGTATATAATTATAAAAAGAGCTTAGGGCAGATAATAAAAAAAATCTTAATATATCATTGAAAAATAAAGCAGTCGATTTTACAAGACCATATAATTAAAAACATTAAATTGTCATATTTTTTGTCATGAATTCTTAAGTTAATTACATAATTCTTTGTTTAATTTTTCTTTTAGGATTTACAAAATGATTTCCTTGAAAATAGTTATAGTATATTCGAAGATACAGAAGAAAATAAATTGGAATATTATGATATTTTTAAAACATATACAAATACAATTGAATCATTTATCTTAGAAGAACTTCAAAAACGTATTCCACAATTTGATATTGATGAATTTACTGAAGAATTAGAGTAAAGATTTTGTTTTTATATTTTAACACATTGTAAATGAATTGTTATCCAAAATTTTTAGCATGTGCAATAATAAAATCTTAAACTAGATACTATCTATATAAAATTTAGATAAAACTAGATTAACATCTTAAACTTAAAATAATCAATAAAATTTGGTTTACAATGTGTTAAATTTTGGTAATTAATATTTTTTATTTTTTTTTTAAACTTAAAATCGATTTTTTTTTTTTTAATTTCTTTTAGACAAAAAAAAGATGTTTTAGATGGAGAAATTTTTGAGCTTTTATTATCTTTTTCTGATTTTTTGAAATTTAAAGATTTAGTTTTAGATTACAAAGCTCAAAAAGAAGGTAAATTTAATGACTTAAATTTATGTGTAACAAAATTAAATTTTGCTGAATAAAAAAAAAAAATTAATCTATTAAAAAAAAATAAATGAAATACCTAAATAATTTAGCATTGAAATTTATTTTAAATTGAAATTATCTATTATTTAAAAAAAATAATATTACCTAAAATGTTTTAATATTTATATATATATGTGTATAGATGTGTATTTACATATATATAAATATACATATATTATAATATTTTAATAATAACTAATTTTATTCTCATATTTATAAAATTTACAATAGTATAAAAAATAAAAATATACGTTAAAAAATATTCCTTTTTTTAATATTTTTATTATAATTAATTTATAGTCCAATACTTAAAAATTAATTAAAAACTTTCGTCTTTAAAATGACTTATTTTTAAATGCAAAAAAAAAAAAACGAGTAATAAAATTAAAAGCTTTCAAGTCCACAACCATAAACAATTCCTTTTACTTTATTATTATGTTCATCAAACAATCGCAATCCTTTTATATCAGCTACACACATTGTTAATCTTTCAATTAATGTATTAGTTTGTAGGCAAAATTTACAAACAATTTGATCTACAGATGTTGAATAAAAATAATTTAAATCTTTGGTAAATTGAACACCTGTAACTTGAGCTGTATGTAAAAAATTTAAAACATTTGTTTTTATTAATTTAAATTTTAAAATTTCATTTTGTTCAACTATTGAATAAACAATTTTTTGATCATCACCTCCCGTAATAATATAAACATAATTATTTTTTTCTAAAACATCCATTGAATGAATACCACTTTCATGATGTTTTATTTCATATAAAAAATTAAAATTAGATGAAAAATCTAAAATATTCCAAAATTTTATTGTGCCATCGGTAGAGGCTGTTATTAATATAAAATTTTTTATAACTTTAACATGTAACAAACATTTATTATATAAAAATTCATCTATAAATTGAATATTATAATTTGAAAAAATAAATTTTCTTATATAACCATCAGAACAACCAGCAAATATTTCAATTTCATTTTTTGAATTACATAAAATATCAATTGACATAATACGAGTTTCTGGATTAAAATCAATTTGTTGATTTTTGCCATTAAAATTTCTTTCAAAATCAGTTGATTTTAACATATAATTACATTTTTCTTCTAAATATAATGTGTTTGTATTAAATTCAGTTACACATATTTGTGCTCTTCCACCAGCAGAAAATATTAAAAGATTTTCAATATTTTTAAGTAAAACAATAGTTTTAATTGATGAAATATGTTGATTCATTTCTTTAATTATTGAAAATTCATTTTTGTTTATCAATGGATTACCGCACTGTTCAAATTTTGATATTTTTAAAATATTATCTTCTCCACCTGATACAAAATATTGTACATTATCAATTTCAATTAATTTTAAAATATTACATTCTTTAATATGCCAATTATGTAATTTTATTTCAACTAAATTTTTCGGAATACTTTTAAATTGTGTTTCAATCGTATATAATTTTCCTTTTTTAATAAAAATTAATTTCAAAGTAAATTTTTGAAAATTAACAAAAAAGTCCCAAAAACGATGTCCTCCACCACAATTATAATTAAATAATTCTCCAGATGATTTACACCATAATATAAAATCAGTTGAATTAAATCCAGCTATATAATCTTCTTGTAAAAAATTCATAACTTTTTCAACCCAAACAACTGGGATATTCTCTCTTGAGACAATTTTAATTTTATTATTTTGTTTATCTAATTTGATTATTTTAATTGTATTGTCATGACCATAAGTTTTTAAAATTGAAATAATTTCAAAATTAGATTCCAAACAAATATTTGTAATTCCAAAATTACCATTCACTTTTTTTATGCAATCTTTTAAAACAAATAAATCGTTTTCAATTACATAAAGTAATAAATTACCTTGACGATTACTAAGTAAAAGATATTTTTCAAGTTTTATCACACATGTTATCCAGGGTTCACGACATTTTGGAATTGAAATTGTAATTTCTTCTGTGAATTTTTTCAAAAATAATTTACAATTACCAATTTCATCACAAACAAAATATTCCTCTTCATTCAAAAAGAATATTGATTTAATATAATTGTTCGAAACAATATCGTTATATTCTATTTTAAATAATTTTAAATTATTATCATATTTAATTATTAACAAAGTATTAAAAGCTCCTATAGCAATTTGATTTTTATATGTTTTCAAAATAGAACATTTATTTTTTAATAACCCAAATGATTTAACATTATTCTCAAGTAATTTTTCTAATAGGATCCATTCAGAATTCTCTATTTTTACTATTAAACTATTTTTATTCGTTAATCCTATTATTATCATATCAGAACATAAAAATGCAATTTTATTCAATTTATGCGATTTTGTAATATCTTCATTTAAGTTATCTAAATTTTCTACCGTTTCTTCACATTTTATTAAATTAGGTTCAATAATAAATTTAAGATTATATTTTAAACAATTTCCATCAGAGCTTGTTGTGAAAACAGTGTCGGTTTGACTATCATAATCTATATTCCAAATTGGCGATCCGAAATGATGCAATCTTTTGAATAAAAGTTTACCGTTTCGATTCCAAACACATAAATATGAATCTTCGCCAACAGTTAAAATATATGGAGAGTTATCTAAAAAAAAATACAAAATTAACTAATTACAAAAAAATTAAAAAAAATCTTTAACATCTTACTCAGTACTATAATTTTTCCTTGGAATACTCGAGCTGTGTGAGCATAACTTTGTATAAACGATTCAGTAGATACAAATAATTTTTTTTCGTCTAAATTTTCATTATTCTTAGATAGTAGCAAGTCATAAATTTTTAATGATCTATCATCCGATGTGGTTACCATCATATTACATTTGGCATTTATATCGATAGACAACGTCACTCCCTTAAATTTTTTTTTATTAATATAAAGAAATTATTTTCTCAAAATAAAATGTTTTTATTCATACGTTTTTTCCACTTAATCTTTGAATTATTTCGGAATTTATAGGTCGAAAAATTATAACATCCATAGCAGTGCCTCCGAAAACATAAATATCGTTCCAAAAGTTTCCAAATATATATGAACAATATAAAGTTGTTTTATCACGGCAATAACATCGATTAATAATTGTACATGTTTTCAACAAATTATCATACATTAATTCAATTACTGCAAGATGTCCAGTAACAAGGCAAATTTTATAATCTTCTAACCATTTTCCAGAACTAATCCAGTCAGTAATTTTCCCTTTGTAAAGTAACTCGAAGCTATTCTAAAATAAAAATAACAATATATTTTAGATTCATAGGAACAATATTCAACAAATACTAACAATTTATTTGATATTTAACCTTTTCATAAGAAATTATTAAAAATTCTCTTTCTCCATAAACCAAAATTAGGTTATGTTTAGGTTCTAAATCTATTCCATGAATTTTTCCTTTTAATTTCCATGGTAGAATTTCAGAAGATGTTGGTGTATGATATCTGAGTTCATTTCCCACAGCTAATAACATTTTTATAACAAATATACATAAAAGGAAATCAAATTATTATCTAATATATTTTATTTATTTTGAGCTGTTACCTAAAAGAATATAATTATTGGCTAAAGATTTAACAGCAATTGAATCACAAATTTTTATCATTTTAAAAGCAGATTTACAAAATTATGTTTAAATACTGATGGTCAAAAATTAAAGAAACAAAGAATTATCAAAACAAGTATGTCGGAGATGAGCCACTTGCAGAACCTACTACCAATATTACGATCAGTTATGATAATGTCCAAGTGTCCAATGATGCAAATGATGTCACATTTGCTTTAATATATTTTTTATTTATTTTTATAAATAAAAAAAACCATGCCAAAATAAAAATGTTTTTTTTTTTGACATTTATGATAACAACTGTCAACAAAAAACATATAAGAGTTTGAATACTACTGTTATTAATATTCTAACATAACCTTATTATAAACAATTAACATTTATAAACTGCCAAGCTGCCGACACCCGCTTTTTGGATGTAATTCATACATAGTTAATATTAGTACAATATATTATAATAATTTAGATAAAATGGATTTTAATAGCTTGTTAGCTCAAGCACAAAAACTAACAAATGAAATACAAAGTGAAGAATTACCAAGAGTAGAAAGAACCATTCCACAGGTAATCATAAAACCTTTTTGCATAAAAAAGTTTTATATTACATGCAATATAAAAATTTTTTCATTCAGGTTCTTCAAGCTACTCAGGAGCTGCATTCTCGTGTTACACAAACTCAAGATATTCAAGATATACAGGCATATATTTTACTTGGTTCTAAAGGAATCGATCTACCAAAAATATCTCAAAAATTGGAAACTTTAAGTGCTCGTAAAACATTCGAACCTTTGGATCCTATTACAGATACTGATATACAAAGTTTTTTGAAAAATGAAAGAGAAAATGCTATTTTATCAGTAATTGAAGAAGTTCATAAAAATGTAAGATTTCTTAAATTGCTTCAAGTTCAAGAATAATAAATACTTTCTCAATTACAAAAGTCTTTTCAAACAGCTCAAAAACAAAAATGGGAACACATCAAGGCTGATTGGAGACAAGAAAAGGTGAAATTGCTTAATGCTTTAGTTGGCCCTTCTCAGAATTGGATTGATATACAAAAAATTCCAGAACAAACAATTTTAAATGACACATCATATGGTGGGAAATCTTGCCTAAACAGAATTGTAAATCATTTTATTTTTGTTTGTAAAAATTATGTTTAAGATTTAATTTTTAGGAAATGGCATATGCCAGAGAGGTATTTGATTATAATAAACTTGTAATTGAAGGTGTTTTGCGGCCAAATTTGGTTCAAAAATTTGCAAAAGTTGCTGAAACTTTTAACGATGCTGTAAGTATTTATTAATTTAAGTAATTTTTTAAAAGTAAAATAATTTCTTGATATTTAAATTACAGAAAGTCACTGAGATGTGGGAAATTATGAAATATATGGTTAATGTCACACCATTATCTAGAAATAGAGATCCAATAAAAACTCGTTCTCAAATGACTCAATTTATCGACCAGGCAAAAAAATATTTAGAGAATCGGTAAAAAATTGTTTAATAAAAATTTGTAAGATGTTTAATTTAAAAAAATTATGTTTAGCTATAAGTTGTATATGTCAACTGTAATATCCGCAAATTTACGTGAAGCTCAACGTGGTGGTGTTCCTAGTATTTTTAATTTAGTTTCATCATTTGTAACTTTAACTTTTAATCAAGGAAATTGCTTTGGATTACAAGACGGATTAATAGAAGGAAAACCATTATGGCCAATGATTTATTATTGCTTAAGATGTGGAGATGTTGCTTCAGCTTTGAAATGTTTGCAAATGTCATATTCCGGACAGGACGATTTTATTCAAGCATTAGAAGATAAATTACATAAACCAGATCAAAAGTTAAATTCGAAATTGGAGAATCAACTTAAACTTTTGTATTGTAATAAAATAAAAAACTCTACAGATCCTTACAAAAAAGCTGTATATTGTATAATAGCAGGATGTGATATTTCAGAACAACATTTGGAAGTTGCAAAAACTACAGATGATTTTCTTTGGATTCAGCTTTCATTACTTAGATCTGATTCAAATGATAATACTGAAACTTTAACATATTCTGGATTACAAACTATGATTTTAGAAAAATATGGAGAAAAACATTTTAATGCTGCCGATCAAAGGCATTTATATTTCCAAGTATTAACTTTAACAGGACAATTTGAGTCAGCTATTGAATTTTTATCAAGAACTGAAAAATATAGAACTCATGCAGTTCATATGGCTTTAGCTCTTAATGAATTATGTATGATTGGTGGACCTAGAAATGTTCAAGAACCACTTTGTAAGTAAAATTTTTATGAAAGCAAAATGTTAATTTCAAAAATGACTTTTATTACAGTATCCGTGGATATTGAAGATCCAATTCCAATGAGAAGAATAAATATTGCTCGTTTAGTAATGCTTTATGTTAAAAAATTTGAAATTACAGATCCAGCTGAAGCAATGCAATATTTCTATTTTTTGAGGTATTTTTGTGTATACAAATTTAAAGAAAGGTTACAATTTTTTTTTTATTCTAAGAAATTTGAAAGATCCTGAAGGAAGAAATTTATTTTTATTATGCGTTTCTGATTTGGCTATTGAATGCCGAGATTATAATTTAATTTTTGGAAAAATTCAACCAAATGGTATTCGATCACGGTAATTTATACTCAACGTTTTAAATTTATTTCAATTATTTGATATATTTTGTATTTAATATTTTATTGATTTTTTTTATATTTTAGTGGACTTTTTGATCAGTTTGAAACTATAGAATTTGATTCTAAACAAGCAGCCAAAATAGTGGCCGAAGAATTAGTTAAAAAAGGAATGTTCGAAGATGCTATCAAATTATTTGATATTGCAGCTGATTATGAGCATGCTTTACGTTATACATCAATTTTATTATCTCAAGTTGTACATCAAATAACAAAAAAAGGATCATTAAGAGAACGTTTACAAATTTTAGCATCTGATTTTAATGAAAGATTAGAAGGCACTGAATTAAATTGTGATCCTCAAGTTTTGAATACATTTTGTTTATTAACAAAATTAATGTCATTTTTTGATTATTATCATGAGAAAAATTATCAATTGGCATTAGAAGTTTTGGCTGATATTAATGTTGTTCCATTATCTATGAATGATTTGGAAAGTTGCGTTAATAATTTTAAACGATTAAGTGGTGAAGTATGTAAAGTATATCCAGATATATTACTAGCAACTATGGATATACTACATATTGAATATAAGAAAATTAAAGGCAGTAACACATCATATGTTGATAAAGGAAGAGATAAAGTAAATTAACTTTTATATACTAAATCAAATCTCTTTTTAAATAATTGAATCTGATATTATTTTCTTTTAGCAACTACAACATTTAAGAGAAAAAGCTAAAGCACTAACAAGTATGGCTGGGATTGTTCCGTATAGAATGCCTGGTGATACAAACAGTCGTTTAGTACAGATTGAAATTCTTATGAATTAAATAATTATGATTTAGTTATAATAAATAAAGATTTTCATTTTTTTTTTAATTATTAATATTTTTTAATTATATTTCTACAGTTAGGTTTTAAAAAATTTAATGAGCTACATATTAATAGTTATTTAAGATTTAAAAAGATTTTTAAACCCAAATTGCCTTTTTAAATTTTATACGTTTTAAATTTAAAATCTCGACTTAATTTGTTCATACGGAGTGGGGCATTATAAAGGTCAAGTATCAACATCTTGAATAGTATCATCATAAAATTAAAGAGTTCTTAAGGGCATGGTTATAGATTGGATATCCGCTAGTAGTTTAAAAATTGTTTTGGAAAATCATTTATCATAGGAAATAAAATATTAATTATCATCCAAATTTCAGTCGTAAGTCCAAAACAACAGCAGCTAATAATGATAAAATATAAAACTGATTGCCGCAGAACGTGTACCCTTCGTACTGTAATGCCTATTTTAAAATATACAAAAAAAAATCACCAAAAGTCATTATTCTTTTAGTTTTTGGCTATCGTAAAAAATTTCATCAGTATTGTTTTAATAATGTTTTAATCATAAACATATTTTAATAATCATCAAAAGAAGTTGAGTTAACAATAAAAGTATATTAGTTAAAACAATAAAAGTATATTAATATTCAGTTGATTTTATTAACTCTTGAATTTTAATAACTTCAAAATTATTCTTTTGCTATTAAAATTATTAAAGTGCTATTAATGTTTGAACCTAGGTAAAACGTCGTAAAATATAAGTACAACTCGATAACCATAGCTCTTCCTTCCATTATTCCAGTTACTCAAGCATCTACAATTTTTTTAAAGTATTTTAAAGATTTCCAGATGCCATAGCAAAAAAAACACAGTTTGTTAGACAGTATAATATATTAAACATTTTTTTTCTTAGTATTTTTTCATAATCTTTTAAAATATAAATTAATAAAAAAGAAATTAACTAAAACCAAATGTATTAATTTACCTATAGTATACTAAGTAATGTAACTTAAATATATTTATTATACCTTTTATTTTTATATGGCTTTGTTTTATTTTCTTCTACATTTGTTTCTTTTGACTAGACCAAATATAGCTTTAATCTTAATTTAATTAAAATAAAAAATTTTCTGTTGATACTTATTTTATTAACGTTTTTTAACTTAACAAGTAATGTGCCTTTTCACATTATTTTGTATTTGTTGGACATTTTTTCATTTACACTCCTTTGAATGATCGATGGGCAAGGAATGTGCTGATGAAATACAATATTGCATTAGCTATTGCAAGAATACCAGCTGTCATTGTACAATTATATCTATCTTTAGCGACCCGATAATCATTAACGGTAGAAACAACAATTAATCCAGCAATTAATAAAAGTATACCAGCAAAAATATGATAAACAGGTTCCTGTAAAAAGAATGTTTTAGAAAAAAGGGTTTTTAGAAAAATTGATTTGAAGTAAATATATAATATGTACTTTAAGTAAGTTAATATGTTTAATAAATAATATGCATAATATGTTTTTGATAATTCCATTACGTTTGGTTAAATATGTTCTAAGGTCCCACTTAGATTTAAATGATAATCACATTTTCTTCATTAAATGGTAATTTTTAATTAAGATTAGAGATTGTAAATTTAAAAATTTTTTTAAACTCTTTTCGTAAATTTTACATGTATTTATATTTTACATATGTATGTATGTACTTATTTGTTTAACAAAAATTATTTTTTCCATAATTTTCCTTTACAATTAAAAAAAAGGTTAATTACTATCTGAGCACGATTTGAATACCAACTGCCTCGATTAGTTAACCACATTAGCCACCAATCGGCCAAGGAGCTCCCTGTCGACGGGATGTATTCTCAACGAGGATTTATTTATTTATATTAATATTATATACATAAATGTAATGCAATATTATAGAACCATCGGCTACTAAAGGCCATTATAGGTTTTTATACTATTATTAAATTATATACTAATATTATTTATTTTGTTTATATTATATACTATATATTTACATTATATTTGGTCGTAAGGGGGGTATGTAAAGAAAAACACTTACGACCTGTGCAGGGATCGAACCCACACTCCAATGCGCCACGCGCCTACCCACTAGGCTACCGAAGCCCCCAACGAGGATTTTAATTAAAATAAAATTATTAAAAAAAAACTGGATTTGCATAACTTCGGGGGTATTATATTTTAACGCCTTTTACCAAAGACTAAAATTGTGTATATAGTTTCTGCTTTTACTTACAAATATTGTCTTTGACATAATAGTTCCAGTTCCCAATGAAATTAAACATGATAAAACAATTAAAAATGTTCCAATCATAAATGTTGTTGACATCAACAAATAGAAAATTTCATAATTTGGTTTTAATGCATAACCAAATGCATAAGATTTATCAAAATAATATCCAATAAGACCGACACAAATGATACCCAAAATCTAAAAAATATTATAATGTAAATGTAATTATAAAATTCATTTTGAATTTAAAAAAAAAAAACTTTTTACCAATTCTAATAATTTTAAAAGTCCTGGAACTGTTTTGAAGAAACCAGTATTAATTACAATGTATGAAGTATTTCCAGATGATGTTATTGTACGTGTTACTGTAACTGAATGTGACATTTTTTATGCGTTTTGTTTTGTTTTTTGAATCTAAAATTAAAATAATACATGTTAAATATTTAAATTAAAAAAAATAATTATAATTTGATTCAAGAAATCAATTATTTTTATAATCTTGAAGTTTGCAAAAGGCTATACAGTTTGTTTTAGGCTCATGGGTCGTGAATTGCATATCATGTAAAAAATCTTATAAAAATATTTGTTTTAAAAGCTTATAAATACGATTATAAAAAGCAAGGAGTATTAATATATAGCATAAATATTAAAAATTGAAAATAAAATATATTTCAAGAGAAAATTTTGTATCTTATGTTAAAATATTTTTGGTCTTGGATGGAACTCTTTTGAACTCATTTTGAAAAAAAGCTACTCAATGTCCTTTGTCTAAATTTAAAAACACTTTTATCATACCATACTAAATACTAATCTCTTAAAAACTGGTTCTATAAAAACAATCTAAATTAATTTAATAGAATCAGGTACAACAAACTATTAATATTAATTTTACTGGATAATTACTGTTAACAGTTAACACATGAGAAAATAAGAACAAGTTACAAGAGTATAAATGATTACACAATTAATTTTCTGTATACCAAAATAATTTGAAATGTAACGACATTTGATACACATATATATGTACAATGTAAATTTGAAGTGTATTATTACAATAAATGTAACATTGAATCAGCCAAGCCACACGAGTATTTATAAGGAACGTTTTACTCGTCGTTTCATACCCTCTTTCCAATCAATTAATTTTGTGGTTTATGGAAAGAGGGTATGAAACGAAGAGGGTTTATCATGTTTCAGAGAGAGGACATTATCATGTTTCATCAAATTTAATCAAACCTATGATAAGAAGCGAAATCTTAACAAAGAAAATAAATAAGACCTATACTATTATTATTACTATTACCACTATTACTATTATAATAGGAAGATATTGTTTTTTTTAATTTTAGTGCTTTTAAATCTGTTTTTTTTTTTTGTTTTTAATTTATATTAACTAATTAGCAGTTTTTTTTAAGTATATTATAATTCTTAAACCATAGATTATCGATACCCCACATTTTAATTATATGTATGGACATAATCTACTTATACATGTATATATAACAAGTAAAATTCGTTTAATTAATTCTATCATCGACTTTTATTGCTCAAAGGCAGGGTTGCCACTCAGAAAAAAATTTGTTTATCAAATTGGTTTTAAAATGTTACCAAATGGACACAAAAGTTACCAAAATATGTTGGATATTGAAACACAATGGTTTTGCCTGATATTAAAATTTATTTATATATGTATTATAAAAATAAATAAAACAATTATTTATATATTATATATGCAACATAAAAAAACAAACAAAACAACAGACCAAACTCTAAAAGCTGATTTATTTCCTTTATCCAGTTCCTTAGCCACTTCCGTTCTTCTTTTTTAGTCCTGAAAATTTCTCTGTCCACTGCATCTGGAATTTTCTGTGATATTTTTCACGTTTACTACTTGCTGAACTTAAATTTAATATTTCACAATCAAATTCATCTAATTTTCTCACAGTCACCGTAGCAGATCCATTATCTTCTTCACCTTGCGAGTGAGATTCATCTACATCCACAAGCCGAGCTTTTCAAATTTGTAACTTATTTTTTATTTTATTTTTCTATTTTAAACAAACGTAAAAAATTTAGATTTTTAACAAAATCAAAAAATTTTGTTTTAAACAAACTTAAAATATTTTGTTAATGTTTCGTAATTGCATTAAAGCTATGTAATTATGTGGTGTCTACACAATATTTTAACTCATAGTTCATTATTTTAAAAATGGATTTTAATTTGCTATTCTCCAAATTATTCCAAAAAATTACCAAATTACCAAAAAAAAATATTATCTGAATAAAATTACCAAAGTGGCGCAACCCTACTCAAAGAATGAGGTGAATATGGATCTATTTTTAAGAGATCCTTTTTTTATTATTTTTGTATACTGCCATAAAAATAAGCATTCACCTTAAAGAATCTAAAATCATTTCACCTTTTGTTAATTTTCTTGAATACAAGAACTCAACTATACCTACAAGCTCCTCTTTTATACTAAGTTCTTCCTTTTTACAACAATTTAAAAGTAATGTATTTGATAATAAGTAACGTTCACATCTATTCTTTCAATAAAAACAATCAAGTTAATCGGTTAAATTCTTTATAAACACTTAATTGTTTTGTACCTAAATTTTAATTTCAAAAATATTTTTTCATGTCATGTTTATGTAGGGTTTCGAATTAAAATTAATTAATTTGAATTAAGTTTTATTGTTGAATAATTAAAAATTAAATTATTAATTACATTACTAAACTTACCAAAAAAAAAAAAAAAAAAAATCAAAATTTATACAAATAAAAAGAATTAAATTTGAAAGAACAAAATTAACACTGAATATACAGCACTGTCTAAACGAACTTTTATACAATAGCAGGTATTGATTAATAAATAAAAAATAACTTTAATTACACATTATCAAATATTATTCATTCCAAAAGCTTCATGATTCATATAAACAATCATGTCATCTCTATAATTTGTAAAATTGCTAATACCTATGTATATTGTATATTTATCTATCTAGCTAGAATATAACTTTATATTATAGTTATTTCTTCAAAAGTAAAGTTGTAATAAATAAGTTGTGATGGTTGTGCACTATATGAATGTTTTTTTTTTTTTTTTTTTTGTATTTTTGTTCTGTTTTGAAATTGTTATTTATAATAAAATGCGATTTTTTGAACACAATAAAGTTGTTTACTTTGGTTTTGTCTAATATTTTAGTTTGTAAAACAATTCTATTCACAAATAGAGATTTTTAAGATTATTATTATAAATAAGTTCAAACAAATCGGATATATTTAATGAAACTTCACTCACAACAGAAATCATCATCTTTCATTGAAAGTTCCTTCTATCAAAATATTCTTATTCTAAATTAAAGGAATATTCTAATATCTTCTATGGGAAATTTCTTCTAATCTCATTATTTCCATCAAAGATCATATTTAAATAACTAAAAAATTTATGAAATTTAATAAAATTTAATTTGTATATAATCAGAAGTACAACAGTAGAGCAAAGATTATCATTATGTACCTATATGATAATCTTTACTCTACTGAAATAAAATCATTTCTTTTTCGTTTAAAAATTTTGATCAGAGGAACAGGAAATATATTTAGTAGATATACTTATCCTTACACGATTTAAATGTAAATATGTAAATAAATAATGAGCAGTTTTGGAAATTCGTTTATAATACGGTTTATAATTCTGTATTTATATATTCACATATTGAAAGTGGTTGTTTTATATACATACATGTATGTATGTATTATTTTAATATGAAAAAATCTACAATAAAATTATACATTTTCCTCCACAAACTCAAAATTCCTTTCCCCATATTGTTCTAATTCCCTCATCAAGTTTAAGTATTTTTTGTTGTAAATTAAAATATTAAAATTTTAAATTTAATCTATTAAAATAATTTTACAAAAACTTCTTTATTTATATGTATATGTATATATATACAAACTATAAAACCGAAATAGATTATCTTGTATACAACTTATAATCAACCCTACAATCCTGATACAACCCTGATGAAATTTAAAATTATTTCAACTAAATTGCATTATTTTTCTCTTTCAAAATCAAAAAAAAAAAAAAATTACAAAAAAAATTTGCAATGAGGTGGATTCATTTTATTAAATTTCTGTATATTTCCCTGATTAGAGGCACAAAATGGAAATGGATAGGACATATACGCTGAGAAAATCAAACCCAAGTAAAACGCGAACGCTCTTAGAGTAGAACCCTCAGGAAACAGAAAGACGCGGCCACCCGAACAATTGCATGGGGCAAAACAATCCATCAAGAACTGACTAAATGCAACATCTTCTGGGATAACATCGAAATATCATCACAAAACGGCTTTAAATGGAGATGTCAAGTGGAAGCCCTATGCTTCCATGAGGAGTAAGGGAAAAACAAATATAGATATAGATATACCATATAACCATTTAGATATACCACATACCATTTGTTTTGCCATACATAAAAAATTGCATGGTATAAAAATATTCTTGAAATGCTATAATAGGTATATGTAGTTATTTTGTAGCGTTAGATTCAACGGAACCAGTATGACTGAACAATACTTAAATATGTATTTTATATTTAAAAAAATATTATGTAACTTCCAAATTTCTGTCAGATTATCTTTTTAACCGTTACACATTTCGCATCACATATATATGTATATACCTATATGTTATGTATGTTAAAATTTTTTGTTGTGGATATCATTAACATTTTTCTCTATGGTAATTTTAGACTATTTTATGTTATTTAGTCTATATCTAGTAATTTTTTCTCGCTTTACTACTATTTAATAGAATAAATTGCATTTTTCAACAAAAAAATTTTGCCATTACTGTATATTAACACATGATAATACAATACAATAAAAAAAAAACAAAAATCGATTCGTATTACATTACAGAGCGCGGTTCTCTTCATAAAAAATATTCATATTTTTCTTATTCTTTCTTTCTTATTACGAAATTCCACACCTTATTATTATTATTATTATTATTCCAAATTCTTTTATTATTGTTATGAAAAGTTATTTTTTAATTTAAATTAAATTTTTTTTTTTTTTATAATTATGTTTTAATTAGATTTTAAAATTTCGTAACTGTATTACATGTATCAGCTATAGTCTATCTATACCATTACTACATTAGAAAGCATATTGTTAATACGTACACTGGTAGTTTAAATTAATATAAAAATGCTGAACAAAGCATAGATTTTTTATATGTCGATATTTTTATTTAATTCAAAATAATTTTAAATATTTAATAAATTAATATTTTAAGTTTAATTTCTAATGAGAGAAGTGTTAACACTAAAAGCACTGATCTAATACTGAAAGTTTCAGTCTGCTGAAACTCTCTTATCTTTTTTCCTTAAAGAAAATGCGATAAAAGTTTCCGTTCTGGTTTTTATTTTTGTTTGTGTTTGTGTTTTGTTTGTTTTGTTTTTGTTATTTATTTAGAAAGGTAAAAAATGCTAAAGCCACTTCAAACTTTACTTGAAATTTTATTAATTTTAAATATAAAAATGAATCATCAATTATATTGATATTTGTCTCTATATTATTATCATCTGTGTATTATCAATTACATGTTAAAAGTTCAATTACAATATTTACAAATTATAAATATTTTATGTTTAAAGATAAGTTTTAAAATTATAATAGTATTTGTATGATTTTATGGATATTGCTTATGTATTAGTTTATTATATTGAAAACATAATGACGTTATGCTGTTGTTTGATTCAATTAAAATTTACTGTTTTTAAAATTAAAAATTATAAATACAATTATAATCCTTTTCATAATAATTAGGTATATAAAAACATGAAAGAAAAATTTTTAAAGAAAATTTATAAAAATGTTTATTACCAAGAGTAAAGTTCGATATAATGTTCATAAAATTTTTAACCATAAAACCCATAAAGATTTAATAAACATTAATAAAAGAGCAGATATTTTATTTTTCCAACATAAGTTTAGAATTTGTAGCCAAATATGTTTATTATTTGTCGTACAATTGATTTCAATTATTTGTCGACAATCGATTTGTCGAATTTGTGTTACCATACTACACGAGTTTTGCTACACCCACCTCCAAATCCGATGTGCTGTTTACAGTGACTTATAAGAAGTTAAAGGAGGATTCATTATATTGGAATATGATTACCTCTTCAGGACCTATATTCATTTAGATTTTCATTCATGTGTTAAAAGTTTATTATTTAGTGTTTTATGAAATAGTGTTGATAACTCCATAAGCTCATATCTATCAGGTATACACTTGCCTTTTGATAGTCAGACTAATTTTTAAATAGGTCACTGATTCTGAAAATATAGACATTTTTCGTAGCCGCTTCTTTGAAGTGCAGATGTTACTAAATCCTACACCGTTGACAGAAAGCCTTTAGGGATAATTTTTCAGCCGATATATGGCCAAAACGGTGCACTACGTTGTAACAAACAACGTTGAATACTTATACCGGTATAGACTGGTTTCCTATAGCTGCCTACTTAGTCATCTTTCATTGTTGCCCATTTTCCACCATGGGGAGGTGTACACTCGTGATTTTTCTTTCATTCGTTCATAAAGCCAATAAGCCATTACATAGCTTCTGTAGTATTTTCGAAAGACTACGTCCTACGCCTCAATACGATAAGGATTATAGAGTATCCAAAGAAGTTTAGGATTATTTAAAAAATTTAAATCTGTTGTTCATACGATTCTCGATAATGATCCACGTTTTTGAAAATTGTTCTTATAATATAGAAGTGAAGACTTTTAATTTGATATATTACGTCTAATTATTTAATATTTAGGTGCAGCTTATTCACAAAGCTTAAATTTATTTAGTATATGGTAAGATAGATTCAGTTGAAAACTCAAAAGAAATATTTAATCTTGAATTTGAAGATGCTAATACTATGCAGTAACCAATACTAATAGTTTTCGATATAGAGTGTTACTATTTGTCAAAAATAAAAACAACGTGGAAAACGAGGAAGAATACAGTTGCCTTTGCCAACTCTTAAATACCCATACGAACCCGTTAGTATGTTCATAGTTTGTCATCTGCTTATAATATTATTTTTTTAATTTTTCGGTATTTTAAAATAATTTGGTTGAAATTTAGAATTTCTAGAACTATGGTTTGTACATACATATGTATGTATATATATTCAAATTATATGTTTAAACATTCTTCAAAAGCAGATTCTAACCTTCCACCTAACGATTATCTATACGCATCATCATCCTCAACAATTTTAAATTATCGAGTTAAAAAAAAATTCAAAAAATCGAAAAAATTTCTTAGAAAATTTTAAAAAATCAAGTCACACCTTCGTCAATTTTAAGGTAACTCTATTATTATTAAGAAAAGTTACTAACAGCAATAAAAGTATGGAAATTTCAGCCTTTGACCTTTACAGCTCTCAAACGAGGGGTGATACAAAAATCTTTTCTGAGATGACTCATACTTATTTTCAAAGATCTAACTTCTGACAAAATTTCAAGTTTCTAACTTAAACAGTTTAGATGATAGAAGAGTTAAAGAATTTTGCAATAATTCAGTTTCGCATAACGATAAATTAAGATACCGTATGGCACAAGTATATATTTATTATATACATATTTGTAAAGGTCATAACTGCAGCTATCGTTTGGCATTTTGAGATTGAAGATATACCTTATAGAACTTGTGTCATAACAATTTAAATATAGAGGTTTTGCGAATTTTGAGAGCCTGTAGCTCCGTAACGGGTGGGGCTACAAAAAAAAGTTCTTCCATAAAATTTATTTTTTTAGAATATCTATCTGTAATTAAAATTGCATGGTTCTACTTCAAACGATGTGGAACTTTCGAAAAATTTGTATGAAAAACGTGCAGATCAAAAAGTTAGTAGTTTGACAGCCATTCGAAGTTTTGGTCGGATTTCAACCAAAAAGAATAGGGAACCTACAAATTGATCCAAAAATATTTTGTGTTAATTTCAATACTCTAGCTTTTCTTAGTTTTTGAGTTAGCGTGCTGACGGACGGACAGACTGACGAACAAAGCTTAATCGACTCAGAATATGATTCTGATCTAATCCATACCTTTGAAGGTATATCTACCTTGCTTATTTCGAATGTCGTAGAGGCGGAATATTTTTACAACGTGTGTGGAATTCGAACCCAAACCCACACTGCCTCGGTGTTTACAGCGTATTTTATACGCTCTTACCTACTAGGCCACCGAGGTCCCTTTTTAAAAGTTTTTCAAAGCATATACCAAATGCCATATGAAAACAAAAATAATAATACAATTTTTTACACATATAGTATTTATTTTAATATTTATTTCTTAGTATTTCTTGGTAAAATTTTTTAAAAATATAAATTAATAAAAATTAAAAAAAAAAAAAAACAATTAACTAAAAAAAAACAAAATATATGATATTAATTTGCCTATAAGATATAATAGACATTACATGGCTTAAATATTTATTCCTTTTATATGGCTTTGTATTATTTTTCTTCTACATTTGTTTCTTTTGACTAGACCAAATATAGATTTAATCTTAATTTAATTAAAATAAAAAAAATCTTCTGTTGATACTTATTTTATTAAATTTTTTTTTTTAACTTGAACTATTTTAAGTAATGTGCCTTTTCACATCATTATTTTGTATTTGTTGGACATATTTTTTATTTACATTCCTTTATATGATCGATGTGCAAGGAATGTACTGACAAAATACAATACTGCATTAGCGATTGCAAGAATACCAGCTGTTAATGTACAATTATATCTATCTTTGGCGACATGATAATCACTGACAGTAGAAACAACAATTAATCCAGCAATTAATAAAAGTATACCAGCAAAAATATGATAAACAGGCTCCTGCAAAAAGAAAATGTTAGAAAAAATTGTTTTTAAAAAAAATTGTTTCATTTAGTTCTTAAAAAATCATAACTAATTCATGTCTATAATTTTATAAAATATACATTATATGAAAAGAAAGAGATAACATCATAGATGGCGCATAAATAAAAACTAGGATTTAAACAGTTAATAGTAATAGATATTATTGCAAGATTTAATGACTTGGAAAACGTTAAGGATTTAAAACGTCTAAGCTCTTTTTTCTCAAATAATAAATAAAAAATTATTTAAGCCAACTTCAATAAATCAGTATTAAAGATGTCATTTTAATTAAATATTACAATTGAGAATAAAATTAGTCATTTAATAAAGTGTTGGCTTGAGCTTGAAGAATATTAGGATATGAATTGTTTTGTTAAATATTTTATTTTCTGATTAAGAAATGCATATCCTATTCATAGCCTGTTATAATAAATAACAAAAGTTTCATTAGAAATTTAACAATTAAAATAATGTAAAATAAATTAAAATAAAAAAAAATAAAAAATTTTGCATAATTTAAGGAGAAATAAATATTTAAATAATATCAAAAATTTACTTACAAATATTGTCTTTGACATAATAGTTCCAGTTCCCAATGAAATTAAACATGATAAAACAATTAAAAATGTTCCAATCATAAATGATGTTGTTATCAACAAATAGAAAATTTCATAATTCCGTTTCAATGCAACATAACCAAATGCATAAGATTTATCAAAGTAATATGCAATAAGGCCGACACAAATGACACCCAAAATCTAAAAATATTATATTTTTTTGTAATTATAAAATTTATTTTGAATTTTTCATAAAAAAATAAAACTTTTTACCAATTCCAATAATTTTAAAAGTCCTGGAATAGATTTGAAGTAACCAGTATTAATTACAATGTATGATGTATTTCCTGATGATGTTGTTGTACGTGTTACTGTAACTGAGTGTGACATTTTTTAAATGTTTTGTTTTTTCAACCTGAAATTAAAATAAAGAAAAAAATATTAAAATCAAAAACTAAAAAGAAAATTCTTAATATATTAATTTTTTATGTTGAAATTATTAATACAAATATTGATATTCACATTAGTTTTTATAGTAATTGTATTTAATTTAAAAATGTTAGATGTTTTAATTGAATCGTAATCAGTATTTTCATTACAGATTAATAAAATTTTCAATGAAATTCATTTTTATTCCTTAGGTGTTTAATTTTGTATATTTTTTATAAAGAAACAAATCAAATGTTTGGTTTAATGGATATTTACTCTAGATGACGACTATAAATCTAATCTATAACGAATTTATTTAATTTTAATGTTTAATCACTGACAAAAAGGGACAAAAGGACATTATTTGAAATTTATATATTAATATATTAAATAAACTTGGTTCTAAACAATCCTCCTAACATCCAGTAATTTCTCATATTTCCCAATTTCTTTTATTCCTATTTTTCCAACTCCCAAACCAAACAGTACATTGTACCATAGGTTCTAACGTAATGTTTACTTTAAAAGAAAAGTAGTGTTTGTTTGGTTAAAGTGTAACATTACCAAAGAAAATTCGTGCATTAATCTCATTGGTGTCTTTCGAGATTCTCACCTACTCTCGAAAAAAAATATAATATCAAAATTCAATGAAATTGAACTGTCAAAATTAGATGGGAATTGAGAGTATTTACATATTTATTTTAAACAAATAATGTAGGTAATCTCCAAAAAAAATTATAGTTTTAAAAAGTATTATAAGTTGAATTGAACGATTTCTTTTACAATTATTTCAATATGCAAGTTTATAATATTAAAATCTAAAATAAAAAAATACAATATTGACACTTCATAAAACTTTGACATTTGTAAAACTCGTTAACTCTGCTGCCGTAGTAGGATTAAAAAAGTTAACTCTGCTAACTCAAATATGCATTTGGAAACGCTAATTGTGTATGATGTCATGGAGGTTATTAAACTATACTCCGGTAATTTATCCGGAACGATTTATCTATCATAAAGTAACTCTAACAACTTGAGAGTAAGAAACGAAATGTATGTGCATTTTAACATAAGGAAATAAGCAATACATTCCAAAAAGTCATATGATAAATACATACATATATATAGTCTGATATGACCTTTTCTTAATAAACGACATGGTCATGAATCTCAAATTCAATATTTACAATTGAATATAAATTTAATAAAGAACAAAACAAAAATAACGGGGTCAACTACGTATACTTTAACTTTAATATCTTACAAGTTTTTTTTTTTTTCTTGATTTTTATACAAAGTATCTTTAATACTATATCTTTATACTATATTTTAATTAAAACAATTTATTTTATCTTAACAGTCATACAAAAAAAAAAAAAAAATAACATCTTTCGAAAAATTTCCCAATAACATCCTTAATCATGCTTAAGCCCTTTAACCATTAAATGGTGGCAATTATTGTCACAATATTTCATTACATTTTTACAAAATTAAATGATGATAATAAAATTTTCAAGAAATTAATAATTTTAAGACAATTATTTTATTGTTATCATTTTTAATTTTAATACATTTTTTGATTACATTTCATATAGATGTATATAGAGATATTATAAAAAGGAAAAACGTTAATGTTTTATTACATATTTTCAAGGTGACACAAAATAAAGATATTTCGAATTTTTCATTAAATTAATTTTGTTTATGGCAATATATGTACATATATACATACATATAGGTATTTTATATAAAAAAAAAAAAAATATTGTTAAAAATCCAATTATATTCAACAAAATCAAAATTGAAAGTCGAAATCAAATTCGAAAATCGATTATATTCAACTTAAAGCCTTATCAAAATAATGGGTCATAATATATAATAAAAATATTATGTCTATATGATAATGGGAACAACCTTATCAATATGATAAAATTACTCATGGATAATTTAGATTAAAAGTTAATATACGAGTATATATGAATATTTTATATATTTGTATCACAAATTCGGAAATGTTTTTTTTTTTGTAGTTAAAATGACGAAAAACCAAATACTATAAATTTTTTCTATATTATTAAAGAAATTGATAAAAAATAAAAACTTTTAATGATTACTTAATTTTTTTACATAAAAAATGCATATATTCTCTCCGTAGCCCGTATAAGTTATAATATTATAAGAACATTGTACTAAGAATAGAAAATCATTTTAGTACTTGAAATATTGAAAGTTGAAACTTTTTAATTAGGGAGAAATTAATGTTTACGTGAAAGTTGTCATAGGGTTGTCATAAAAAAAAAAATATAACTCACAACATTTAAATATTCAATGAAATTCAAATTTAATTCCTTGGTTTATTACTCAGTATTGTTGTCTTGTGTTATTTGAACAAAAAATAAAATTGTAAGTAAATCCTGACTGAATGGAAAATATTTTCTAATCTCATTATCTTTAAAAAGCGATGTAAATATAGTTCTGTACCTATTTAATCCTATACAATTCCTATTTAAAATTATCAAAAAATTAAGAAAAAAAAAATCAGGAAATTTCTTTTGAAAATCGATATACGAGATTTATAATCTATAATGAGAATATAAATTTAAATGTATTAACTATAAATTTTTCACCTCATGATTAAAAATTATTTATTCTGTGATAATGCTACTTAAGTATACTATAAAATAATATATAATATTATTTATATTACAAAAAAAAATTTAAAAAAAAAAAACTAATACATAAGAGAAATTATCATAATTAAAGGGTTTGTACATTCTTTCTCTTGTTTACTTATAAACAGTTTGAAAAAATTGAAAAAAACTTAAATGGTGAATATCTTTATTTATTAAAATAATTACCATATTACTTTAACAAAATCGATTTGAATTCTTACAATAATTTATTAAAGGACAAACTTATCTATAAACAAAATAACATAAAAATATAACAGTTTAAATATTTGTTATATAAACTCTTACTAAAATGACCGATTAATTCTTAACTTATATATAGAGCAATAAAACAGTTGTTAGTTATAAAGAGCAATAAAACACACATACATATATTTCATAGTTTAACATGCCCTCCTGATACAATTTTACGGTAACACGAATTTAATTTGTAAGTTCCCACCACTTTTTGTACAAAAATATCACAATTTTTTAACTTAAGACCTCTTTTTTTTGATATGTATATTCATTCATCATGATATTATGTATTTAATAAATTGTAAATAAATTTCCTATCTTATGCAAAGACAAATATTATTTTTTTTTTTTAAATTATTAAAATTAAACTTTGAAGAACATTATCAAATAAACCTCTCTCCTTTATCAAATGTTTATTTGGCGAGAGGATATTTGGGCAAAATTGGACATAAATCTAAAAATTTAAAGTAACGTACGTATGTATGTATTTGCCCATATTGAGTTATCGCAACCGTATAATGTGAATTGAATTCATATTTAAAAAAAACGTGGAAGAATACAGTTGCCTTTGTCAACTCTAAAATACCCGTACGAATCCGTTAATATGTCTATCAATCTGTTTATAATATTTTCTTTTTAATTTTTCATTATTTTAAAATAATTTGATAAAATATATAAAAGTCATAAAATTTATTTTTTTTTTTATAAATAAGTTTATTAAATATATTTAAACTAAACATTTACCAAAAATAAAAAAAAATATGCATAGGTATGTCACGGTTATACATATACCAAATAAAAGATTATTCTCTCCCAATGTAAATTAGAACATAATTATGTATGTACATTTATCACCTAAACAAAACTCTATCAACTTTACTACAAATTAATACTAAATTTGTATTTCTACAATTGTAGCAAATTTTTATATTATAATATTAATATATATATAATGCATTATGCTATATATTATTATTTATTTTATTTATTTATTTACATTAATTACAATTTAAATTATAATTAATAGAAAAAAAGCTCTAGTAACTCAGGCTATCGGCTTGATATTATTATTATAAACATATTATTATGTACATAATCATCGTGTACATCGCCTTTTTTTTTTTTTTTAAATAATTCATTCATTAATTTTTTTTATAAATAAACAAAATACATAAAAAAAAATAAAATTTTTGAAAAGTTTGCTATAGAGAGATAAAAAAAACAATGCATTTTGTAGAATAAGTTGTGGCTTTAATTTTTATGTACAAATGATCCCCATATATCCAATAGTTACAAAGTTAAATAAAGGTTCACATTGATTTTAAATGAAAAAATTATGTTTTAAACTAAATTTTTATTTGACACACCTTGTATTTGGGGTACTTTTTATAGCATAATTTCGAAACAGCTTTTCAAGCCCTACATGTAGTTAGTACCTAATAACTTTTTCTCTATCTCTAACCGTTTTTGAGATATAAAGAGTAAAAAAGTATGTTATTTTCAATTATAATAGAAAAGTGTGTTAACACATTTTGCGTGTTATATTACTTTTTCTATTACTCATCAAATTATCCTCAACAATTTTTATAAATTTTCGTTATTCAGAAATTTTGTATGAAAAACGTGGAGATCAAAAAGATCTCCACGTTCGAGAGCTACCAGAAGTTTTGGTCGGATCTCAACCAAAAAAATTAGGGAACCTACAAATTGATTTAAGAGTATTTTGTGTTGATTTCAATACTCTAGCTTTCTCAGTTGTTGAGTTAGCGTGCTGACGAACGGACGGACTGACAAAGTTTAATCGAGTAAATATTATAATATTGATTACCAAAATATCAAAAACTTAGATTTTTATGAGAATTTCTATAATTTTATCTCTTTTTTAAAAGCATAACGTTTTTTTATGAGAATTTTTAATTTTAGAGAATTGTCATATTTTAGTATTATGACAAGTACATATATATCTACATACGTACGTTGCAAAATTTAAATTGATAAAATTGAACAATCAGTATGCGTCGATAAACGTAGCAATTCATGTAAATATTATATAAGTGTATCTTTATGTACTATAGCTATTACATTATTAAATACAGATATAAAAAATATAAGTATAGATACGGAGTAAGATGCATTCGTTCTCAAATCGAAGTTAATTTGAATAATAATAAAACGAAAAATAGTCTTAAAATTAATCAAAACAAAAAATTATAGTTAATAATTAGCAAATAAAATTATTAGTATTTTAAATAGATGTATACCTATATGTATTTAGAAATATATATTTAGTTTATAATACATGATATTATAAGAAAGACGAAGAAAATTATAAAATAAAATTTTTTTTTGAATAATGAGCTTAAAGAAATTTAAAACTCACCATATATACCATATCATATTAATATCATAACATATACCATATACAAGATATACAATAAAGACAAAATATTATACACAGGGTATTCATATAAAACTACAAATATTTTAGAATATGATTTTTCAGTCTAAAACTAGAAAAAAATTATATGGGAGAGGTGGTATCTATTATTAGTCGTTTTCGTGATATTGGAACTTTTAGGTTATTTTGTTTTATATATTTATTACTTATCAAATAACTTTTGACTCATATACTCTGCTGAAGGATTTATTATTCTTGGTTAATTACATTTTATATTAGAGCTAAAAACATACAAACATTTTTTATATTTTTAAATGTTTTTTTTTAAGACTTCTAACTTCTATACATATCATATGTGGGTCAAAAGTTATTTATTAATAAGGAAGGATATGTAAGGATTAATATTTTCAGGGATTTCTATATATGTATACGTATATATATTTAACCAATTCGATCAAATGAAAACTAAATAATATCTATAAAATAAAATAAAAATATTAAAATAAAAAAGAAATATATATTTAAATAATAAAAATAAAAAAATTTAATAACCTATAAAAAATTAAGCAAAAAAATAAATAAATAAATTGTTTTTTTTTTTAAATATAATTTATTTCAAAAATACTTTTTGTAAAAATTAAAAAATATAATAATACAAAAAAATTATAATATTAAAAGAAAAATTAACAAAAAATTAATTTTAAAAATGCATTTTTTATTTAAAAAAATAAATCGCAAAAAAAAAAAAAAAATAATAAGAAAAAAAATAAAAACTTAAAATACCAAATTTCGTATATTATA
Organism: Poecilobothrus nobilitatus; assembly: GCA_947095535.1. NCBI lineage: Eukaryota > Metazoa > Arthropoda > Insecta > Diptera > Dolichopodidae > Poecilobothrus > Poecilobothrus nobilitatus. The sequence continues at coordinate 54,980,879 of OX352772.1, read as the reverse complement.
TACGAATTACATTAATATTTTGTATATATGTATGTATATAAAACTAATAATTAAACATTTTTATTTTAATCGTCTTATTAATTAATTGTTCATATTTGTATAAAGTTTGTTTTTTTCTATTGTTTTTTATCTTTAAGTTTTTTTTTTTGTTTATTGTTTTTTCTTTTTTTTTTGGACATTACCTAATATATTATTAAATATATATATTTTACATATATATATATGTTTTTTTAATTTTACTTTTAAAATTTTTTTTTTATTTTGAAAAACAACAAAATTAAATCTTAAAACATTGTTTTCATTTATGTTTTTGTTGTTTTTTTTTTTTTGTTTTTGAGTTTTTTTTTTATGTTATTTGTTTTTTTTTTTTACATTCCTCTATAGGATTTATTTGCAAAATATGTACTTATGAAATATAAAATACCGTTAACAGCACAACATACAGAACCTGCCATTTGTGCTTTATAATGTTCAGCATTTGAATTTTTATCAGATAATTCAACAATACCAGCAATACCAACAGCTAATAATGCAAGACCACCAAAAACATGATATACAACTTCCTATAAATATTTGCATTAAAAAAAAACAAAATTAAACAATAAAAAGAAAATAATAATTAATTAATTTAAAGTTAAATTTAAATTACAAATATTAATTTTTTCTTGAAAATGACGTTTCTTCATTTGGTATTTTTGTGTTTTTTAAAACCACATTATTCTATAGTTATCTGAATATGAATCCATGCGTATTTTCAGTATTTCAGTTACAGTTAACGCGTTAATATGACAACTTTAAGCATATACTTGAAGTCTACTTCGAGCTCAAGTAAACACGAATTGACTTGAAGTCGCCTTCACTGAAGTCAATCGAAAAATTTTATTTACTTGACTTAAAATTTGAGAGTGAAACGTTTCTTGAAAGTTCGAAAGCTTGAAAATGACAACATGTTAACAGAGTAAATTTTATTCATTTATATGTCATTTTCAAAAAAAAATTTGTTATTTCAAAATAAATACATATGTATATCTGTTTATTTTCAAAATACATATATATATACTAATTTAAATAAAATAAATTAAATTGCCAAAAAATATGACAAAAAGAAATGTATGGAGTAACAAGGAAACCAAAGATCTGTTACAACTTACAAATATTGAACGAATGCTTCTTTTTCTTAAATTGTATAATAAATTTATATTTCATTGCATTCTTTCATTGTCCCTTTGATAATGAATATTTCTTTTATTTTTAATATTTTTTTTTAAATTTGTTTGGATTTTTGAAATACTTCTTTCTTCATAAATAATGTAAGAAGTATTTTAAAATAATTTTTATAATTTTCAATATAATTTCACCAAATTTTTTTTCTTAATTCGATTGATATTTTCATTATGTTCTTTAATTTAAATTCTAATAAAATATTACATAGAAAGCTGTCAAATTTAAATTGATTTGAAGCTAAATATCATTTTTATTTGAAGCTGACGGAGTAAAAAAAAAACGCTCTTTGAAATTCGAGCTAATTTGAAGTTAAGTACTCAAGTCGACATATAAACGCCGTAAGTGTTTATAAGTGTTCATAAATAAGTGGAAAACAAAATCAATCGCAGGGCTAAATTTACGAAAAGCTATGACCTGGCCATGATAGCCTAGAGCGGCATAATATTTGTAATTATAATGGGTGGAAAATTATTAGAAATAATTATAGTCATACATCTTTTTCATGTTTGAAAAGAATCGAAATTTGTCGATTACGGAAACTTTAATTAAATGATAATCATGTAACAGCTTCAATCTTGGCAAAAAACTGAATTTTCTATTATAATTAATGTATTTTTAAGTAAAAAGTTAAAAACCAAAGTATATAAATAAATAAAATACTGAAATTAAATATCTTTTATATTTTTATTGAATATTTTCGCGCCTAAGGGCGGCATACATATATGTAAATTCGCCGATGATTGATCCAGATAATATCAAATCCTTTTTATGACGAATCATGCAAAATGAAAAATAAACGACTTTACATTTTCAAAAAAAAAAAAATATAATATTTGTCCTTTCGAGAATCGACATTTTTAATCAGAAAAAAAAAAATATATTGTACTTACATAAATTGTTTTTGATAGAATACTACCAGTACTTAATGAAATTATACATGATAGTAATAATAAAAACGTTCCTATCATAAATGCTGTTGCCAATAATAAAATACTAACTTCAGTATTTCTTGTTAGGAATGTTGGCTCTAAGAAATAATTAGCAAAAATTCCAACAACAACAATACCAAGAATCTAAAATAAAAAAAATTAAAACTATATATGTAGATAATGTAAATAAATAAATATTGTATGTATCTATATTAATTCAAAATCATTTCACTATTTATATCATCCATTATTTATCTGTATATTTTATTTTATAAAACGTAATTAAAATTGATGAAATCTTTATTTTCATCAGTAAACTAGATTTATTTTAAAGCTTTATTTAAAAACACAATTATGGAACTTCAAGACTATGAAAAAAAAAATTAAGAGATTCAATAAAAATTGACATTTGAAAAAAACAAAAATAATAAAACGTCAAATTATTATTTTTTTTTTAATGCATTTCTCTGCAACATAAATGTGGACAAGAAATTACACAGCCTTTCCTGTTCAGACGTGGGTGAAAATGTCGTAAGGGGTAGTAACTCTTACGACGTGTGTGGGATTCGAACCCACACTCCTTCGATGTTTACAGCTCTTATCCACTAGGCCACCGAGGCAAATACAAATTTTGTATTATATCTACAGATTCGCGCGGTATTTTGGATTGTCTCTGGCTGACTGGCAGAAAAGATGAAATATTGTTGCATTAACAAATTAAAAAGAAAAAATATAGTATAAAAGATGGTTACTATTTAAAAATATAATTAGTATAACGATGATCACTAATTGATCACTTATGATACGTGATACAGTGTCGCGACAGAAAATTTGATTAAGTAAGCGAAGTACACATAATAGACGATATAAGAAAATGGAAAATATGTAATTAAATTGTAAAATAATTTGAATTAATAATAAATTTAATCATAAAATATTTAAAAAATAAATATGTATACATACCAGTTGGAAAAATTTAAGAAGACCAGCCCCTGTTTTTAAATACCCTGTATTAATAACAATATATGATGAATTTCCGGTTGTTGTAGTTGTACGGGTAATTGTTACTGAATGAGACATCTTGTTTTATATTCTAAAAAATAATATAAAATTAATAAAGATAAAAGAAAAAAAACATATATATATAATATATATATAAATTGACTTATTTAATGTGTAATTTAAATGTTTTAATTAATGGTAGGTAGGTAGGTACCTACAATAACGTTCTTTTTAATATTTTTGTTTCTTTTTTCTAATATTTATTCTTTTGTTTTTGTTTTACAATAATTTAATTTTTTTTTTTAAATTGTTTTTTCTTTTTTAAGATTATTAAAAAGAACGTTTTGTATTAATTTTTTGATGATGGTACCTACCTTTTATATATTAAATCGATGTTATAATTATTGAATTATAGAAAAAACAAAAAAAAAATTCTTTTAAAATTTTTAATTCACTAAAATAAATTATATATGTATTATCTTTTATTTTTTATTATAACACCGTTTTATACGAAAACCGAATAACTATTAAATTGATATCACAAATATTGTATAATTTTGTTTTTTTGTTCTGATAAAAAAAACAAATTGTATTAAAAAATTCTTCACATTATTAAATTTTTGAGAAATATGCGGATATAATAGGTATAACTCCAAAAATTTAAAAAGAATGTATAATTTTTTTTTTTTTAAACTTTTATGATTCAGAATCTATCAGTAAATTTGATTATAAAAAATTTAAATTTTATTTCCATAAATAAATTTTTTCAGTTATAAAATTTATGAATTACTGAAAATCTTTTTTAATGATTCATAGAAAAATTATAAATTATGAATTTAAAACTAATAACTTCTTCACTAATAAATTATTGCTGCTATAATGGGTTTATTTACATTACAGAGAAATCTTGTCAATTTTTCTTAATTTAGTTGTAAGCACTTGTCATTTTATGTCAATTTTTGTCAAATTACATATTATCTCAAGTTATGTTAATTAATTGACAATATAATTGACAACATGTCACTTTGTGTACAGTAGTCTTAATTTAAATTAAAACTATCACTTTTTATTTAAAATTTATTAATTAAAGTACAATCAAATCATTAAAATCATATAAAATTTCGTACTTATAATTATATTGTGTTAAGTGATTATATAAATTTGAACTGTTGCTGAACCGTTATTTTAATAAAATTAAAAAAAGTAATACATCATAAATATTGCAATAAAATTTCTTATTAATATTTAGAATACATCACCGTTCTGATCCTTGAACTATAAGAGATCAATAACGTCTGTACAGCATTTTCGGTTTTGCTTTGTTTAAAAAAAAAAAAAAGACAAGAGTTTTTATACGTTTTTAAGTATCTATATATGAAAGTTGAAAATTGATACAGTTTTTTTTTTTCAATACTTTTTAAAAAGGTTTGGTTTTACGGTAAAATGTTAGGGCCAGATTAATTTTTCAATTTCTACTTTACAATTTTGTTTTTTTTGTTTATTTTGCGGTCAACAATGAACACTTTATTACACATCATACTTTACTCATATATGCAGTGGAAAGCACTTATAGTCAATATGGTTTATTGTCACAATTCGCTTATAATGAATATTTTTTTTGGTAACGTTCATTTACGGAGTTGTATTATTTATTTTGTTTATTGTCGCATATACTGATATTCCTGTTATTGTCATACAATTTAATTGACAAAAATGTGAAATTTCATATAATGTAATCCAGTTTCAGCCAATGGTGTAGTTGTTAAGATACCGGGCTTTCATACGAAAGGTCTCGGGTTTCAAACCCCGGCTGGGTCATATAGATTAATAAAAAATAATAAACATTCTTCTTATAATATATAAATAGTAGAATATAATTAAATTAAAAATAAGCATATATTTGTCCTATAAATTATTATTTATAATCATATTGTAATAGCTATATAATAAAATAATAATAACAAACCATAATTCTTCTATGAGATTATAGATGGCGTAGAACTATAAAAAGAAACGTCTCATAAGTCTTGTACAATAACTATAGCCCTATAGCCGAGTAATCAACGGCTTAGTGAAATTAATGGTTATTGGTTCCATAAACTGAAACTTAGCCAAACATGAATAATAAATGACTTTTAGTGGAGATGACTTGTCGATAAAACATCAAATTTTTGTAGTGCGATGAAAAATGATATTATCTATAAAATTTTTTTTTTAATTATGATTTTTTTTTTTAATTTTAATTTGTTTATACAGTGATTATCATTGTACCTTTTACAGAGTAAACTACACACTTTTTTTATTCCTAACTACACCAGCCTTTCAGAAAGAGAAGATAGAAGTAAATACGGTTATATTAAATTAATGTCGTCCATTTACCAACTACTTTCAACTACTCTCAACTACTTTTTTGCGGTAAAAGAAGAGCAAACATCGTGCATATAGTTTTTTTCATTGTCTATAGTTATTTAATAGCTAGAATTATTTTATGTTCCTAAATATTGCTGTGAAATATGCATTTATTTTAACAAATTCGTTAATAAATATACAATTTTTTCAATAATGATAATAAATAATAATTTTTTAAGTTTCTGTTTTATAATTAACAGACTTTAAAATATGATTCAAAAATTTTTTAGAAGTATTTTCAAAAATTTTATTAATTTTTAACTAAAAAAATAAAAAAAATAAAAATACATACATTTAAATATAGAGACAATACAACTTAGAGCAAAACGAGGAAGAATACAGTTGCCTTTGTCAACTCTTAGATACCCGTACGAACCGTTAGTATGTTCACAGCCTGTCACTCTGCTTACAATATTATTTTTTTAATATTTTAGTATTTTAAAATAATTTGGGTGAATTTTATAATTTCTAGAACTATGGGTTGTACATATATTCAAACTGTTTATACATTCTTCAAAAGCAGATTCTAACTTTCCACATAACGATTATCAATCCAAAACTTTTTCAAATATTCTATAGTACCATTTAATACTAAGCGGTAAATGTATATTAAATTTACTTAGTACAAAATAATAAATATAATTTTAAATATTATATTATATTATATTTAAATATTCCATTGACAGAATAATTTCTTATAAGTACAATAAAATACATATATGTATGTAAGTACGGCGCTATATAATACATATATATACTCTTATCATTCATTCACTAGTGACATATACGATATGTAAATAAACATGATATTATATAAGTATGTATATATATCAATATCATATAAATAAAATTTCTTCAAGCAACCGTTATGTTGTTTATTTATTTACATGTTTTTGTACTACGCATTATATCCTGAACAATTTCAAATTATCGAGTAAAACAAAATGCAAAAAATTAGTTAAAGAAATTTCTTAGAAAATTTGAAAAAATCAAGTAACTCTTTCGTCAATTATAAAGTAACCATATATTATTAAATAAAGTTGTTAACAGAAATAAGAGAATAATGTTGAAGCTTTAATTTTTGTGTATTACTTCAAAAAACATTTAACAGGTGTTCAAGTTACAGCTGTTTAAAAATAAGAAATTTTCAGTTTTTGACCTCTTACAGCTCCTAAACAGGGGGTGATACAAAAAAAATTTCTGAAATGACTCATACTTATTTTTAAAGATCTAACTTCTGTCAAAATTTCAAGTTTCCAACTTAAACCGTTTAGAAGATAGAAGGGTTGAAGGATTTTGCAAAATTTGAGTTTCACATAACGGTAAATTAAGACACCGTATGTCACAAATATATATTTATTGTATATATACTTTTAAAGCTAATGAAAGTAGTAATCGTTTGGCGTTTTCAAAATGAAGATATACTTTACACAACTTGTGCTATAACAATTTAAATATAGAGCTTTTTTGAACCTTTGGGGAGCTGTAGCTCCGTAACGGGTGGGGCTACAAAAAAAAGTTATTCAAAATAAAATTAATATTTTTGTGAGATCTATCAGCAGTTAAAATTTCATAGCTCTATTGCAAAAAAAATGTGGGGATCCAAAAGTTAGGTGTTCGAGAGCTACCCTAAGGCTTGGTCCAAACTCAACCAAAAAAAATAGGGAACCTACAAATTACTCCCAGAATATTTTGTGTAAATTTCAAGATTCTAGCTTTCTTAGTTTTTGAGTTAGCGTGCTGACGGACGGACGGACGGACGGACGGACGGACATGGCTCAAAAGTCTTAGAATTTTTTCCTGATCCGATCCATACCTTTGAAGGTATATCTAGCTCGCTTATTTCGAGGTGTTACAAACGGAGGAGTAATTTTATTATACCCGATCCTATCGTACGGGTATAAATATGTTATATGTTAGAAATAGTTTTTTTGTGTTGAATTTAATTTCAAAACTAAAATTTGAAAAACTGAAAGGGCCGTAAGTCGTAACCGGAAATATTTTAAAAGTAATAATTAAAAATTTTGAAATGTCTAGTACTTATCATTTTAAAACATTTTGTTTTTGAATGATACACTAATTTATGTTATAATTATAAATATAGAAAATATGTCAGTATTACAAATAACTAAAAAAAAATCTTTAAAAAAGTAATAAAATTCGAGATATAAATCTAAACAATTAAACTGAATGGCAAAGAATGTATATGTATGTACATATGTAAATGGATTATTTTTACAGACAATATCTGTTTTTAGCATATTTAAAAAAAAAATTGTTTATTAGTTTCATTCCGTCCATATGTCTGTTTGTTTATCCGTCTGGTTACAAAACTTCAATATCGTTTAAGATAGAACAAAGGAATTTTAAACATGGACAGGTTTCTTAAGAAAATTAATATACATAAACAACTTTTTTAAGTAGGGGCACCCGTCACGGAACTACAGCACGTCAATTTTTGAAAAAGTTCTATTGTCAAAAGTGTATATATTTCAGATTCTAGTTAATTTTTTTTCAATCTAAAAACACTCAACGGCACAACCTTTTTGAATTATACAATTTTTTACAATTTAGTATTTACATTTACTGTTATGTAAAGAGAAAATTTTGTAAAATTTTGTTGACATTAACTGTCTATTAGAAGTGATAATTTGATATTTTACTTCAATATTGTAGTTTCTAAATTATTTTTGTGAACTTTTTGAACTGATAACAAAAGTTTTAGAATTGTAGGTAGGTATGTATTATGTTTTTATTTTGTTTTTTGTATTTTACTGTTTTTTTTTATTATTGCTTCTATTCTACATTTTCTTTTTTTTTTTTTTTTTTGTTATTTTTTCAAGGTAACATTATATATTGTTTTGACAAAATGAATTTTAACTTGTTTGCGCATTATCTCTGAATCATTTTCACTTTTATATACATATACTCACTTATATACCTATACTTCTATTGTATTATAAATTATAAAATTTTATAATAGCTGTTTATATTTATATTAAAGACGATAATATATATGAGTCAATCAGCAGAATGATATTGGTTCGGTCATTGTTTTATTTTTATTTTTGTTAATTTATTTCTTTTTTATTTTCTTTATTTTTTATTTTATTTATTTTTTTTTTTTACTATAGTTTTTGACAAATGAGACGTGATATTTTTAGAATTATTTGAATATTTTTATTTTTCCATTTATAAATTTATAATATAATTTTTCTTCTACATATAATATTGTGTTCTAGTTTTTGAAAAAAAAAAAAAATGTTTTATATATATATATATTATATAAATATATATATATATATATTTAATAGAATATAGATACATCATACAATTAAAATTTTACGATTTTAAAATTTTTTTTTAAAAAGTGTAGGTTTAAAAAAAAAATTAAAGACAAAAAAATTTTTCTACATAGAAATAAAATTATATTAGTTTTTGTTTTAAACGTTTTTCTAAGATATTATTACTAATATTAATAAAAGACTAAAGGAGTTTGTATTTGAATGCATTTAATATAAAATGTATAAAAAAAATTAAAAATATTCTTATTAGATTTTATAGATGTACATATTATAGGTATATTATTTAAATTTGTAAATTATAGAATATATTATGACGACAAGTTCTACTAATATGGAAACCTTTTATTTTGCTTCAATTAAAACGATATAAAGAAAAAATGAATGCATTTTGAAGGTTTTAATTACATATATCAAACGTAAAAACAAAATATTTATTTTACTTTTTTTTTTTATCTACGTACTAAAAAAAAAGGGTGTTTATACGGTTCTGAATAATATTTATGTCCTTTTTTGTTAGTATTAACTTATGCGTATAGTTGAGAAAACAAAAAACAACAAAAACTAACTTAATGCTTAAACTAACTTAATTAAATGCTAAAACTAACTTAATGAAAAGGTATGTACTTATACATACCGATACCCTATATCTGATCTATACCTTACAATACATACCTAACCTATAAAATATGTTTTAATGGATTAAATTCGTTTTTCGAAGATGGTAATTGATGACAATCAAAAGAAGGAAAACATTTTATTGTTTTCTACAAAACTTTAATAGACGGTATAATAAAAACTAAGAATATTTTTTTAAAAGCTATAACGTCTAGAAATGTACACATTGATTGATTTGAGAAATTTTCTGAATATAGAACAATTTTGCCGCTAATTTGGGACATGTTAACACGCAAATGACAAAGATTAAAAAGCAGCGTAAGAAAAAATAATGAAAAGTTTTAGAAATATATACTTTAAAAAAATATTAATTTAAAATAAAAGAACTTTTTATTTATTTTTTCATTTAAATTTTAAAAATTTAAGAACTTTTCATTTATTTTTGTTAAATATTTTAATAAAAATGAAGAAGATGTGATGATAAATTCTAAAACAAAGAGTGTGTGTAAACTGTATACAAAAAACAAGTAAAAATAACAGTAAGTCGATGCAACCGACTTATTTATACCCTACACCTAAAACATTCAAATTAAATTAAAAATCCATAAGTTATTTTAGTTAGGTATTTAATACAAGCTAAAAAAAATAAATGCTGTTACAACCTTTGTACAAAATTTCAGGTTTCTATCTTTATTCAATTCGAAAATATGATTGTTAGGTCTTGGGAAGTGTGTGAAGGCACGCGGACCACCACCCCAATTCATCTCAAATTTTAAAGACATCAACATTCTTATATCAAATTTCAAGTTTATATATTTATTAATTTCGAAGATATGCTTGTTTGGTCTTAGGAGTTGTGTGGCAGATACCCGAACAACCATTCTAATTCATCTTAAATTTTGGACAAATCAGGGATTCAGGAAACAACACCCTTCTACCAAATTTGAAGTTTCTGTCTTTATTAATTTCGAAGATATGCTTGTTCGGTTTTGGGAGTTGTATGGGAGGTACCCGAATGACCACTCCAATTCATCTCAAATTTTAGGTAAATCAGGGATTTAGGAAACAGCACCCTCGTATCAAATTTGAAGTTCCTATCTTTATTAATTTCGAAGATATGCATGTTCGGTTTTGGGAGTTGTATGGGAGGTACCCGAACAACCACTCCACTTCATCTCAAATTTTGGGGATATCAGGGATTCAGAAAAACACACCCTCGTACACAATTTTAAGTTTCTATCTTTATTAATTTCGAAAATATGCGTATTAGGTTTTGGAAGTTGTATGGGAGGTACTCGAACGCATGGTCCGATTTCGCCCATTTACAATCCCCGCCTTACCTTAGTCATTGTTAGCCTACAGTATAAATTTCATCAAGATAGCATCATTACTTTTTGAGTTATCGTGCGTACGGACGGACGGACATCGCTAAATCGACTCCGGCGGTGATCCTGATTCAGAATATATATACATGTCTATACCTAACTCGCTTCCTTTTGGTGGTTACAAACACCATACCAAAGTTAATATACCCTATACTTAATGTGTAGGGTATAACAAAAACGAATTTTTTTACGATCACACTTTCAGATCAGGCTTCTTTCGGAGTTGTAAACATGTTCCATGGAAAAAATAAAACTTTTAAAATGGTTGTTTTCTATTTTTGTACTTTTACAACTTTAAAACAATTTTAGATTAATAAATTTATCAGATTTATAAGTTTTACATCAAGTTATAAATGAGATCAAAAAACTCCAAAATGATAATTAACTTAATAACTGTATAGAATATGTATGTATTTGGTAACTGTCAAATAGAAATTAATAAAAAAACAAAATGATTTCTACTTAATTGAAAATAAAAATTCTGAACGAAATTATTAATAAAAATGTTAAGTAAAATTTAATACCATAAAGACAAACAACTCTTCTAATCTCATCTTAATTAAATTTTAAAATTAGATTTTCATTTATTTTCCTAAGACGTATATAAAAATTTGATGACCCTGTATTTAATATTGAATTAATTAAAAAAAAAAAAAAAACAAAATTAAAAATATACAAGTAAAAATGTATATAATTTTCGTGAATAAAATTTTAATTAGAATATGAATTCAATAATGGAAAATAAAATGACCAAAACCAAAAATAAAACAAATAATAATAATAATAATAAGATAAATAAAATAACAAGCATGTGTAGTTATTTCATTTTTTTTTTTGGTTTTTTTTGAATATTATATAAACTAAATTACATTTAAATTAAATTAATTTAATTATTTTATTGTTGTTTTTATTTGTTATACAACAACGGAACAAAACAACCAAAAAAAAAAAAAAAAACAATGAATGGAAAAAACACCTTTTTATTAATAAAAATAAATAAAATCTAAATCAACAAACAATTCAAAATGTTTAACAATTGAAAAACTATCCGAAATATATCAGGAAATATCATATCACTTTAAAATTAAGATAATGATTACCTCATCGTTAATTCGATCGTTGTCATTATCACCATCATAAACTCTATCAACATTATGTCGCCATACAACCATTTATTAGAACAAAAAATTTATGGAAAAAAAAAACACAAATTATAATTTTATTTGTGAAGTCATCACGCAACAAATTTGTTTTTTTTTTTTTTATTTTCGTAAATATACGTACATTTACATACTTTTAAAACCAAAAAACCATCAAAATAAAAAATAAAAATAAAAGGGTTTTCTTTAAAGCTATAACACATTTTCCATTAATTAATTAATTTTAAATTATTTCATCTAATTTGTATGTGTTTAGATTGTGTGTGTATGTGCACGTGAGTTCTTTGTTTTCGTTTTTTTTTTTATCCATATTACATACATATTTATCCAAAAAAAAAAAAAGAATATAACAAAAGCCATCTGCTTCTATATTCTTAACTTTTATATATAGTGATTGTACTGTCCCTGAGTTTTTTTTTGTTTTTTGTTTGACTATTCACGATTTATGCCGTAATCTTTTGGATATTATCTGGATATGTGCCACTCAAAAGTAAAGAATAAAATAAAAAAAAAAAAAAAATTCCTCAGCACGAATTGAAATCTCCACAACGTTTTTTTTTTAATTATAAAACTAAAATTGATATTCAACATAGTATATAATTGGAAACCACTATTTTTTTTTTTTTTCAGTCAAGATGATAGCAGATGATAGCAACGTAAACACCAAAAAAAAAAAACATTTGTGGGCGCAAAAAGAATATTTTTTTTCTAGACCAAAACCAAAAACGCGTTTTTCTTTTTTTTTTTTTTTTTAAAAAACCCCAAAATTAACTTTAAGTAAATATACTTGAGAATATATAGGGTGATTCGCAAGTAAGTTAGTTGCCTTGACATATACCATCTTGTAGTAAATACGTAAAGTATGGGGGTTAAGTTATGGGTTATGGGTATATGGTATGATAGTTGTAGAACTATTAAAGAAGATTTGGGGCTGTTTTCTTTGTTTTGATTAAAATACTCATAACTTCTGTTTCGAACAAAATTTTGGAATTCTGAAGAAAAGATTTTGATAGAATGAGAAAGTAGCTTTTTAAATGTATTGGTCTTAAATCTCTAGCTTTTTTATGTTTTGCCCTAAATGACTGTCAAAATGACATTTTTTCCTAAAAAAAATTTAAAAAAATTAAAATTTTTAACTTTAAAACGTTTTAGGTCAAAAGCTAAAAAAGATGGAGGTTTAATACCAACGGTAAGACTCACGGTATTTCCTACAGGGTGGTATATGTTAAGGCATTTACTTGCGAATCACTCTGTATATTATCATGTATGCCTTCTAGATTATTACATAAGATATTTATATGATATATTACAGTATTTTTTTTCCTTCGTATGCTTTTTGTTTTGTGCTTTTAAATTGATGATGGATGATTTCAGTCAAAAGAAATTTATTTTTCCCTTAATAAAACATAATACATATGTAGAAAAAGAATAAATTAATTTTTAAAAATTTAAAGGGAAATTATAAGACAATAAATTGTAATGTAAAAGTACATAATTGAATTTGTATATATGTATGTACATATGATTATAATTGAATCACATTCGATGGAAAGAAATTTAATAATATCTTAATCTTATTTTGCTAAAAGAATTTTAAATTTATTTTTAATCTATTTAAAATCATTGATCTATGGTTTTAAAAATTCATAGTATGTTATGTATATGTATATGTATGAATGTATAACGTTTTTTCTTGTATCCCTATAAGGTTAAAACATTAACCCTTTAGTATTGAGTATATAAAATGAATATAATATGGCTCTTTATGATGAAATTTTAGTTTTATTTGCTATGATTAGATTCCTTGTTTTATTTGTTATAATTACAATCCTCGCTTCAATAAGGCGGGGAAAAAAAGATTTTTCGCGGATTAAATTATCAATTTGCCGAAAAGAAAAATTGTATTCAATTATATTTTTTATTTTATTATTTTTTTATTAATTAGGTTTACTCTTTTTCATATATTTAATTACTCCGATTTACTTTATAATATTGACCAGAAAATTGCAACTTAAGGCGAAATGTAGATAAGCGATGCAATATGTGCATATTAATTTCCATATTTATATACAATACGCCTAATGAATATTATGAATAAACGATCCTATAGAGACCATATTATAAGATTTTTCATCATTTTATAAATGAGATAATGGAACTAAACAAATAAAATACCTTTAAAATGTTTATAATTTTACAATTTAGAATTTATTATAGCAACACGTACATATATGACATAAACAGGTTTTTTCTAAATCAAAATTTCTATGACGATATAAAGACATACGGTGGTTTGAGGAAACGTAAATTGGACATAATACATCTGTAAAAAAAATTATATATATTTATGTGAAAAAAAATTATATGTCAAATGTCAAATCTTTTCGGAAATTTCTTAAAAAACATGTATTGTATAAAGAAGTAAAGATTTTAAATTCCTATATGATTCCATTAATATTTTTCATTATTATTCGTGGCATAATAAATAAAAATTTTAAATTAGTTGTAAATAACGATAATTGAAAATAGGCAAAATTTTGTTATCAAATTACAAGCAATCATGTTAGATTATTGTTATTTAAGGGGTATAAATGACACTGCGACCTTTTGATGTACATTGTTGTGCTTCCCCTGTTACTATACGTGTTATGGATTTTGCCTTCATTTATAATACTTCGTATACAAACGAAATAATATTACAACGTTAACAAAAAATATATTTTTTAAATTGAAGTTTTAAAGAAAAAGTTAAACATAAAGGATTTTGATTAAATTTAAGCCTGCATACTGACAAATAAACTGTTTCTAGTCTCAATTAATAAAACGGTAACATATTTTTCATTTGCTCCATTGTACATACAAAGTATTTTAAAAATACATTTACGAAATTTAATTATAAAAATATAAAATTATTAAATTCAAAACTTCAAAAATGTAGTGCAATTTTAAGTTAAGAACAAAATTTTTTTTTAAATTTAACTGAAGTTTAGTGAATTAATACAAGATTGTACATTTATTTTATAGAAATGATTTAAATATGAAATATAATATTATTATATGATGAGTGGTGGATTAACCTATAAGCAAACTAAGCACTTGTTTAGGGCATCAAGATAATTGGGGCAGTACAGAAATTCTGCAGTTACATTTTTTTTTTAGAGTAAAAATATTTTATGCAAATAAATTTTACTTAGGTTGTTGAATTGTACATGAACTTTAGCCTATTGTAAGCAACCTATTGTATTTTAGCCTATTGTACCTATTCTTCTAATCTTGTAATCCGACTTCTGATTCTTAAGATACGGAGGACTTTTGGATTATGCTATTTCATAGTCATATAGATTATTTCTGAAAATGCCTGTATTTATATAAATATAAATAGGTACATGCAAATTTTCACAAAATGTGGTGGTTTTTTCATTTAGACGACCGACATTTTGACGATTAATGTCAATAATTTTACATCGCTAAACTTCAAGAGTGCGTTCACGATGTTTAATGTAAAATTTTGGTAATTTTTTTTTTTAAGTGCTTAGGGCATCTATGCATCTTAATCCGGCCATGTATATGCTATATACTATGTTTAAGTTCATGTTTGAGATTTTTTTAATGAGAGAACAAATATTTTTTGTTCTAAGAAAATTAATAAAATTTTTAGACTAAAATATGTACTTATTTTGCTTCCTAGTTTATAGTATTATAAACAATAAACATGTACTTATTCTAAAAATTTAAATTTTCTATTAAAATTATTGTAAGGTAAAAACAATCATAAAAAAAACAAATAATTTTAATAACTTTTTTATGAAACAGGTTTTAAATTATAAGAACCTAAAATGATCATCTAAAGTGGAAAACCAATTTTATTAAAATAGTTAAGAAAAAATCAACATTTAAGATCAATTGAATAGTTGTTAATAAATTTACAAAAATTAAATCATTATCTGCTATGTAACCACTTTTAATTATTAAAGCGAAGTGTTTCCTAAATGAGTAATTCATTACTATATATATAATATTGATGATATAAGATTTAGAAATATGTTTTCATAGAGTAATTAGTTATAATATGTTTATAGTTAATGTGTTTTTTGTTTATAAATTCCTAAGAAAATTTTATTTCTTTTAATGAACTGAATAATTTGTTTGATGGCATTGTTCAAAACCAATATAGGTGTTCCCTGTTCCACTATTTGGGGGAGATGAATTTATAAATTATAACATTTATAACAATAGTTAGAAAGAAACCAACAAAGAATCATTGTTTGTTCAGACCTGTGTGTAACACATTTACAATAATAACTGTTATAGCCATAATCAACAATGCATAAAGTATCATAAAAGAACATTAACCAGTAATTACATATATATATATATATATATATATATATATATAAAAGTATTTAGGGAATAGAGGGAATATTATTGTAAAATAGCAGAGTTATCAGTTATTATTATTTTATAGAATAAAAATTGAGTGGAATCTTGAGTGAAATTGAATGCAATGAACAGAATTAACAAATATTCTGAAAAGAACCTAAAGAGAAGTAATTCTTTAATAAATAAGCTATTATATTATTTTAATGATTAAAGGAACTAAATTTGATTAAAGAGAAGTTTAAGTGTAGTAAGTAAGAAGTTTAATCCAAATTCAAATCCAAAATAATGTCCTAATGATGAATTATCGTTTTAAAGATAAGAATACCTATACGTATATTCAAATTTTTTCACAATAATTAATTGATTATTTTCAATGCTTCTCGACAGCTCTTAGCCCTCAGACCCAATCCCTTAGAATTTGATTGTTGCTTGACTGTCAGACTAGAATATAATTCTATTATTTGAAAATCTGGATTGGCAGAACTTCTGCTTGGAAAACACTTCAAACAGAGGTTTTAAAAAAATTCCTATAAGTTGGATGATTTTGATTTCTTAAAAGATGAAAATTGCTTTAATATTTATTTCTCTTATATTAATCGTAGCAAGGAACATCAATTTTCTTAAATTTAAATTCTCAAAAATATCGAAGATATGTTGCGAATTATATTTTAAATATATTAGTTTATATAAACGTCCTTATACTGTGAATTGATTCCAAATAAGTTCGAAGTTCGAACAACTTCTAAATTAATAAAGTTTATTATATATTTAAATACTTTGACCGTAGACTAGAATCTATGTATTTTATTTAAAATATCGCAATTATCTGACTCACGGTGAACTCACCCATTTGTCAGATACTACTTTACTGAACTCTTCAATCAGATACTACTAACTGTTATTAACTGTTGACTGTTTTGACACTGTTATCAAAATAGAAATAATAATATGCCGATTCATTGCACCCTTAATTCCCGCCTCTCAATTGAAAAATTTCCATATCTCTATATGTCCTATTCTTTTCTATATACCTATTCCCTAGAATCTAACCAATATATATACTGTGTGAACAGTTTAGGATTAATCCGATTGATTAAAGGCAGTTAGGTGGGTTTAGTCAGTAAAAATCTGATATTACCAAGAAGTCACTTCATGACGTCTTTCGAAAGATCCCCAGCTACCTTTAAAAAAAAACAAAAACAAATTACTAATTAGAATAAAATAGATCTAATAATTCACAATTAATGTGATTGTAAATTTTTTTTTAATACATAATTGGAATAGAGATATTTTTTTTTTTTTTATTTTCAATTTTCATTTACGCTTCGAAAAACCTATAATTGATTTGGGAAAATTTTCTCACAATTTTTTTTGAAATTATACTAAATTGTATAATATTAATAATTATTTTAATTATGTATATTTTTCTTATATATATATATATAAATTTATTTTCTATTATCTTTCGACACAATTACAAT
Organism: Poecilobothrus nobilitatus; assembly: GCA_947095535.1. Taxonomy (NCBI): domain Eukaryota; kingdom Metazoa; phylum Arthropoda; class Insecta; order Diptera; family Dolichopodidae; genus Poecilobothrus; species Poecilobothrus nobilitatus. Next base: position 54,962,989 of record OX352772.1, on the reverse strand, counting down.
TAGTATCATCCTCTCTAATTAATATAATTTTTAGATTTTCGAAATTTTTTTTAAATTTTTTTTTTTTTAAATCTAAAGTAAACTACAAAAAAAAAAAAACTATCAAAAATTACCATAATTATTATTCTAATTCTAAATTATTTTAACCAATTTTTGTTATTTTAAATCTCTAAAAGTTGATTTTTTTTTTTTGAATGTACGCATTAAATTTTTTTCTTTGTTTTGAATAAGTCCCTAAATTTTTAAAATCTTAATGTTATGTAATTTAAGGTACCATAAACAAAGTATTATATATAGGTATAATATAACAATACAAAAACAATTCGAAATAAATAAAGTTAACGCCTTGTTAAACTCAAGATTATTGACCTTTGTTTTTTGGTTCGGTTTGGTATTAAAAAGAACCTAAGAAAAAAAATACCTATATATAACCAGTATCTTTATTGAATAACCCTTTTTTTTTTCAAACTTTTCTTTGTTATATAACTTGTTATAATAATATATTTTTTAAGTTTCAATGCATTTCTATTGCTTTCGCCCCTCTTTTTTTTTTTTTTTTGTTCTGTATATATATATATAAAACATATATGTATATATAATATATAAATATATATAATATTGAAGCGTAATCAGAATAGATTTTATAGTTACCGGAAATGTTTAAAAAAGAAAATTTTTTTTTTTGTTTTTTTTATTAAATTCTATGGGTCAGTTATTTTCATCATCGACAATTCACTATAGTGTATACCTTTCTCCTTAACGAAGGTTTTTTATTCTACAAAAAAAAAAAATACAGTTTTATCGAGGTTTTTTTAATCTATTCTAAATTAAAAAAAAAAAAAAAAAAAAGGAAGAAAAAAAACAAATAAAAAAGAAAATATGAACGTTACGATCAATTGTATATTTTCAATTTCACGATCACTGATTTCATAATTTTTTTTTTTTTTATAGGTTTAATAGTTTTGTTTTTCTTTTTTTTGTTTTTGTCATTATTGTTAAAAAAAAAAATATTGTTTACATTTTTAAATTGGGGCTAACAATTTGTTATTGTTATATTGTATTTTTTGTTTTTTATAGTCATAAATTTGTAATGAAAAACTTTTTAAATTGAATAATTTTAATGAAAATTTTCAAAAAAATCAGTTATTTTAATAAAAATTAAAAAAAAAAAAAATAAAAAAATACTGATCTAATATTTAAATTATTATTTCTTATATTTTTTATATACCAATTTGTACAGGATGTGTAACCTATAGAGTAATAACAAAATAATTGGGGGAAATGCATAAAATTGAGCTTGAACTAAACAAAAATTAGAAGTTTAAGCATTGGGTCAAATGCATAAAAATGAGCTTGAAATCATTTTTTCAACAAAAACTACTCTTGAACTCATATAGGATTATGAATTCGGCCCATTCTTTTTGTTTAGAAAATTTAGATTGAGTTCAAGCTTGTAAGATTTGAGTTCAAGCTTACTTTTATCATGCATTCGACCCAATAACTTAATAAGTGATAACAAACATTCATGAAGAGAATTTAAAAATTCGATCAATCTATATTGTGTATGTATATATATTTCGAAAGAATTATTCGAAAAGTCAGGATCCATAATAAAATAATAAAAAAAAAAAAAACCTTATACCTATAGTTAATGATTTTTAGAGTGATTCTAGCATTTTTATTACAATATTTTTTATTCTTGTTGAGTGATCATACAGCCGGAAACTTATGTACATATATTATTTAGTTTATAAATACATATAGGTACATCATAAATATAATTATATGCCTTTTCACTATTTTTACTTCAGTAAACATAAATATTAAATGTGTACTATTTAAGCGATTATACCTATAATATACAAAACGATTAATATTAAAATCACAATATGATTTATATTTTTAGGGAGTCTATTGTTTAAAAAGAAAACTTTTATTAAAAATATTGTATCTTGTTTAAAAAAAAAAAATTAAAGGTACATATGTAGAAAAATTTTATGGAGGGTTCTAAATTATGGTGGGTACAAATTATACTCAAAATAATTTTTGTTTTTAATTAATAATTAATTAAACACTTTATTTATGAGCTTATATAATTTTGTTTTAAAAAATGCTGTACGTCCATATTAAAATATTAATTCAATTAAAAGTATAGAATACAATAATTATATGAACTCTTTTACTAAAAGAGCCCATATACTACACATGTTTGCATGCATACTATGTGATTGCACATGCAAAACGGACAGTATATGGTGTTGAATGACGGTTGCACATGCAAACTGCGTAAAATCAAAAAATTTTCAAAAAACGAAGAATACGCAAACAGGATTTTAAAGAACAATGCGTATGAAAAAATGGTGGGGAAACTTAAAAAAGTAAAGGAAAATGCCAAAAGAGAACAGGTTGTAAGAAAAATAAATACGTTTAGGAGTAACTACAGACGTTTCTTTCAGCTGTGCACTTTGTTTTTCAATTATTGGCGTAATTTAAGCTAACAGTTCTTCAAAAATATTTTTATCCATTCTCAAAACGTTATTGAAATCCAAGACAGGCAATCTTTTACTTCGTTTTTTTTATACCTAAGCTATCAAAATCGATGCACACGATTAATTAAAAAATTAATTAAAGCAATGTTTATGAAAGAGAGAAGTTTGAGAAATTACACTATTATAGTGTAAAAATTTCCAAAAAAAAAAAATTAAATGAATTTATCAATTGATCATGTAATGCAAATATGTAACTTAAAAATTTAAGAAATTTTATAAATTGAAAATAGATTTAAATAACCTAAGAATATTCGTAAATTATTTTTTTTAAGGAGAGTCAGTGATTCTTCTAGTGTTAGTGTTGAACTTTAACCAACCAAAACCATTCAAATAAAGCCCTTTTAAATAAAACTTTAGAACCGAAAATGTTCAATTAGATTTGAGATGAGGATGTTGGAAAAATTTTTGAGAAAAAGAGATTTATAAGTCTATAAAACAAGTTTGATGACTCAACTGTACGGCGTGATTACCAAGTGAAGATAACACTGCAGAATCGTTAATTAAACGAATATCTATCCATTTTACATATTGTCGAAATAACCTAGCACTGTTGTATGGGGAATTCTAGCCCCAAATGTATACATAATTATTTCATTTTCGGTTTAATGTACATTTTACATAAATAATAAGAAGATTTGGTGCAGAGAAGTAGAGAATTTATTTAATTTATCATAAAATAAAAAAAAAAAATCTAAAATTTATTGTAAACCATTATATTAAATACTTTTAAAATAACTTTTTATAACATTTTAAATTTTTAATATCATTAAAAAACATGAAAATTCTGTTGATCCAGACAACAGGAAATAACGCAGTAATTTGAAATAATACCGAAAATTACCTTCTACTATTCTAGAAAATATTACACAATAAGAAACATATATATTATATATATATATATATATACGATAATAATCTAATCGTTATAAACTTCCCTTTAAAAAAAAAAAAAACACTATTAAATTTCTTATTCTTGTACCATTATTTTTAATATCTATATAAAATCAAAAGATAAAAATAAAAAAAAAACAAAAAAAAAAGACGGAAAACATTAAATTTTCGTTTTTTATTTCTTTCCTTCTAATTTTATTTTAATTTTTTATTTTTCATATTTATACATCCCAATAAGTTTCCGTTTGATTACGTCAATCATATATTAATTAAATTATCTTAACACTCAGTTTACCTATGGATATATATATACCTATTATAGGCTATTTATACACCTCCATGAATAATAAACCATACACATATATTGATATACATATACATATACACAAACATAATATAATATGTATTATTTGCATATGATAGCAGTTTTTATAACAATTTTTTTTTTTATTTTAATTTTTATATTTAAAGAATTTAATTTAACCAATAAAACTAACAATATTAATAGTTTATATTGATACCATATTATATACGAATTACGAAATATGTTCGAATATAGCTATTTAATAAAAATTAAAAAAAAAAAAAAAACGAAACAATGACATAATAAATAAGAATTCGAATTTTTTTTTTTTTTTTATATTGTTGAAAAACCAAAATCAAAACAAAAGTAATTTTGTTTTTTTTTTTGTTTTTTTTTTCTACCGATAGAGGTCGAATTTTTCTATATAAAATTCTTTTAATTTTTATTATTATTAAAATATTATGTACCTATTTAGTATTTATATTCTCTACCATACTTTACAAAATTTTTGTTTTCATTTTATTTTAATCCATATATAGTAGTAATTCATGTATTATATAGTTAAATATTTAGAATAAAAAAAAAAAATTAATTTCCCTCGGTTTACGTTTTATTGAAATATTGCATACATTTTAAATCATTTCTTAAAAAAAAAAAAGAAGAAAAATATAAAAATTTATATGCGATGGCACATTTAAATGAATTTAATAAATATAAATAATTGATGGTCATTCTGGATTAGATTGGTCATTATTTAGATTCATCGTTAAATTTAAATTCTTCTTTAATTTTTTTTGAGTGAAATTTGATTTTTTTTTTGAAATTTGTGTTTGCTAAAAAAAATTTTTTTCAAAAAGTACAATATTTCATACAAATTTTACCTTTTCAATTTTAACTGAAGTCATTTTTTCTTGAAGTGAAGAAATTTTTACTTTAAGTGCAGATTTTTTATAGTGAAGAAATTTTTTACTTTAAATAAAGATTTTTTACATTAAATGGAGACATTAGTATAAAAATTAAATTTAAAAAATACATAATAATATACATTAATGTATAATAAATAAATATCAGATCACAATGTATATTACGAAATTTAAATACCCCTGTATATTATATACATATATATGTACATTATTTTATATAAGATAACTTTCTGAAGTAAAGATTTACTTTATTTAAAGTAAAAATTGTCTTCACTTTAAGTAAAAATGACTTCACTAAAAAATTAAACATAATCACTTAAAGTAGAAAAGTTTTCAGTTAAAATAAAGTTCAGTTTCAATAAAATTAGGTGCAGTACACTAGACTAGAATAATAAAAGATAATCATATAATATTTGTTATAAGAAATAGGAAGTGATCGTATATGACATTTTATAATCATTAATGAATAAATTGTATATATTTGCAAAACTGGTATATGTATATGTATGTAATGTAACTCGAATAAAAAAAAAATTATTAAATTAGTAAATAAACACTTAAAAATTAAAAACACTTTAACTTACAAAGTAGAGATTTAGAAAAAAAAAATGGATAAATAAATAAAATTGATAAGTCTGGTAACTTCTAAGTATGTTATGTATATTAAAATTTTGTAAATAAATCTTAAGTACATACGAGTATATGGTATTTATATTTTATATAGTAGTCGTAAAAAGAGTAACATAAGACTATATCAGTCAAATAAATTATTTTATGGTACTAAAGCAACTAATACATATTAAATATTGAGCCGCAATTAGGACCCTTGCATAAAAGTGCATATAATAAATATTGAAAAACCACGCAAAATTTGATCACTATAATGAATGGTTTTTTTCTTTTTCTTTTTCTAAATTATTTTATTCATATAATAAAATAAATATTACTACATATTTATCTAACCAATAGTATGTAGTAATTAAGACAACGGCATTTCATTCGAATGGTTTCGGGTTCAAACCTCATCTGTATTCATATATGATATGAATAATAAATGATTTAGGTAGGATGCTCTATGCTTCTTATACGAGTGAGAAGAAGAAAAAACAAAGTATGTAGCTAGACTGTTAACAAAGTTTCTTTTTAGATTAAAAGATCAAATGAGACTCTTACAGCAAATTCTCGAATTATTTCTCGGTAGTTACAGCTGAAGATATAATGAATTCTATGTTATGAAACACAAATTTCTCGCTTATTATCGAAATTAAGATCTTTGTGAAAGTTCTAGTTTTTTTTGTAAAAGTTTTTTTTTTTATTTATTTATTTATTCAACCCTATGCTATTTTGATTGTATATTACAGAGCAAAGTCATAACATTTGCACTATACAGTATAGATATACTAACATGATATTAAAACATAACACATAACACATATTAAAACACCCGAAATTTGTACTAAATACTATAGGTCAATGATTATAATGGTATATATAGTAGTAGACCTCAAAGTATAATGGTATAATAATATAATATAAGTTTACATTAATCAATCACAATTTTTTATTCTTCTTGTGACTTAAAATTATGTTTGCAGAGACTAAACTTAACACACCCGTTAGAAACTAATGTCGTTTTCTTTTCTGAAAAAAGTTTTGACATGGGGTTGCACTTTTTTTTCAGGTCATATTTTTTCCGTTTTTTTCTGAAAAAAAAAATGGAAAACTGAAAAAAATGTTAGTGTTCTTTTCTGAAAAAATATAAAATTTAGGGCACAGGGCAACATTTTTTTTAAAAACTTGACCTGAAAATATTGACGGGACAAGGTGACTTTATTCCCAATATAATTCACATTCTATTTTTTTTTCTAAACTCCTAACAGTATATTATATAATATATTATATATTTAAATTGTATATTATATTATTAAATTTTAAATAAATATACATACATATTACATACAATATATACATTATGTACATATGTATATGTACATATTTCAAATTCATATTTGAAAAAAAAAAATCAATTGTAAATAATTTCAATTGGTAATGCTAATGATTACAATATAACATAATATATTCTATATATGTAGATACATAAATACGTGCGCCAAAAGTTTAAATATTTAAGTCAAAATATCGCACAATATTATACATGACATCATTTAAATCGCACAAAACAAAAGACAACAACAAAAAAATTGTGAATGTTGGCTTGACTTAAACCATGTAAAAGAATATGAATAATTTCTTTTTTTTAATGTTTTCTTCTTTTATTTTTCTAATTTTAAATATGTACATATTTTTTTTTCAAATTTACTTTGACATTCCTTAGCGTAATAATTTTTTTTTTTTTCATAATTTAAAAAAAAATTAATATTCAAAGGAATTCAAAAATTAACAAAAAAAAAAAAAAAACTAAAAAGTAAATGAAAATAACAAAAATATACACATATTATTTGTAAACAAAATTCAGATGTGAAATTAATCACTTATAATATAGTACAGATAAGTGTAAATATTGTACAATAAATATAAGTACATATATATATGTCAGTATATATATAACATATTGTTTAAACACTTGAAAAAAAAAAATAAGTCGAAATTTAAAACTTGTTTGAATTAAGATTAATAAAAAAAAAAAAAAAAAACAAAAAACAAAATCTAGAATTCAATTATTGGAATTTGAATGAAATCATTCAATTAACATATTTTATACAATATTTATATCTACTTTTTATTTATAATTTAGGCGTAATTATTGTGTAATTAAAGGTGTAATGTTTTATAATAAATTATTTTTATAAAAGAATCACCAAATTTTATTTAAAAATATCTACATATGTACCTATGTATATATGTGTGTAATTAATTATAAAATGATTTAAAATATAGCTTAGAAATTTTTAAAATTATATTTTTTTTATAGATATATGTACATACATATTTTCTTTTTAATTTATCTATAGAATATTTTATTTATAGGATTAGATTATGCTCCCCATTTTACATACATACATACTACATTTTGTGAATTTTAACTCTATTTTAAAACGAGGAAGAATACAGTTGACTTTGTCAACTCTTAGATACCCGTACGAACCGTTAGTATGTTCACAGCCTGTCACTCTGCTTACAATATTATTTTTTTAATATTTTAGTATTTTAAAATAATTTGGGTGAATTTTATAATTTCTAGAACTATGGGTTGTACATATATTCAAACTATATGTTTATATGTACATTCTTCAAAAGCAGATTCTAACCTTTCACATAACGATTATCAATCCAAAACTTTTTCAAATATTCTATAGTACCATTTAATACTAAGCGGTAAATGTATATTAAATTTACTAAGTACAAAATAGTAAATATAATTTTAAATATTATATTATATTATATTTAAATATTGCATTGACAGAATAATTTCTTATAAGTACAATAAAATACATATATGTATGTAAATACGGCGCTATATAATATACATCTATACTCTTATCATTCATTCACTAGTGACATATACGATATGTAAATAAACATGATATTATATAAGTATGTATATATATCAATATCATATAAATAAAAATTCTTCAAGCAACCGTTATGTTGTTTATTTAATTACATTTTTTTGTACTACGCATTATATCCTCAACAATTTCAAATTATCGAGTAAAACAAAATGGAAAAAATTCGTTAAAGAAATTTGTTAGAAAATTTGAAAAAATCAAGTAACACTTTCGTCAATTATAAAGTAACCCTATATTATTAAAAAAAGTTGTTAACAGAAATAAAAGTATAATGTTGGAGCTTTAATTTTTGTGTATTACTTCAAAAAAATTTTAACAGGTGTTCAAGTTACAGGTGTTTAAAAATAGGAAATTTTCAGTTTTTGACCCCTTACAGCTCCTAAACGGGGGGTGATACAAAAAAAATTTCTGAAATGACTCATACTAATTTTCAAAGATCTAACTTCTGTCAAAATTTCAAGTTTCCAACTTTAACCGTTTAGAAGGAAGGGTTAAAGAATTTTGCAAAATTTGAGTTTCGCATAACGGTAAATTAAGACACCGTATGCCAAAATTATATATTTATTGTATATATACTTTTAAAGCTAATAAAAGTAGTAATCGTTTGGCGTTTTCAAAATGAAGATATACCTTATACAACTTGTGCTATAACAATTTAAATATAAAGCTTTTTTGAACCTTTGGGGAGCTGTAGCTCCGTAACGGGTGGGGCTACAAAAAAAAGTTATTAAAAATAAAATTAATATTTTTGTGAGGTCTATCAGTAGTTAAAATTTCATAGCTCTATTGCAAAAAAAATGTGGGGATCTAAAAGTTAGGTGTTCGAGAGCTACCCTAAGGCTTGGTCCAAACTCAACCAAAAAAAATAGGGAACCTACAAATTACTCCCAAAATATTTTGTGTAAATTTCAAGATTCTAGCTTTCTTAGTTTTTGAGTTAGCGTGCTGACGGACGGACGGACATGGCTCAAAAGTCTTAGAATTTTTTTCTGATCCGATCCATACCTTTGAAGGTATATCTAGCTCGCTTATTTCGAGGTGTTACAAACGGAGGAGTAATTTTATTATACCCGATCCTATCGTACGGGTATAAAAACATACTTCGGTCAGAACTAAAGCCTCTAACAAACTAAAGATTTGTTGAGTTGTTAAAGGGAGAAAAAAGATTCCTAAAGGAGCACCATCACACATCTTGCTACAAGTAAAGATCAACATTTTTTGAGTGCTGGAGATTTTCGATTTGTTATTATTAAATTAAAACCCATAATAATTAAAATTTTTAATAATAAATCATAATTTAATTGTGACGTTTCTTCTTATAATGGTGTATAATAACTGTATTTACACTAAATGACATGTTGTTAATTTTATTGTCAATCTTTGTCAATTGCAATATAAACATCATTTATGTTAAAACTATAAGTTATAGAAAAAGGTTTCTATTCTATTAGTCCTGCAGTGTTTGATGTTTTAAACGCCACCCAACTAAAACTTTTTGCAATATAAACAAACCTTTACCTTATTATATTCATAATTTACAAAATATTATTTAATGTATTGAATGCTAAAACTATGTACATATACATACCTATACTTAAATTTACAACAATTCAAAAAGATCATGTTTAGGTTAGTTTCTAATTGACACTGCAAATCTACCTTGTATAATAATAATTCCCTCTCGTTTTTCCTTTCCCATTTCGCTAAACCTACATTACTATAAATAAAATAAATCGTTCGTAGTTTTTAGATAGCGTGTAATTCAAAAATAAAAAATACCAAAATCAAAAATCCTGCTAAAACCAAAGTTCCGACATAATTGAAAACAAAATAAAAAAAAATTTTAAAAAATTTTAATTACGTACATACATATTATGTATATGAAGTATATAATGTAATTATAAGAAGGTATTATGTATTATCATGAATATAATGTGATTTTTTTCATATTACGTTTACTTTATGATCCCTTCTTTATCTTTTAATTTTTTACAAATCTTTTTCATTTTTTACAATGTTACGGTATACGGTTTATTAGAAAATAAATAAAAAATTATTTAATTAAAAATCTAAGAATTTTTATTTTATTACAATAAACATTATTATTTTATTCATTATTAAAGGTTAAATGAGAAGGTATATTTATTTAAAAACAGATATCTCATAAAAATTGAATTATACCGATCATTACCGACTATTTTTTTTTTTTTTTAGTTTTTATAGTTAGCACACACATTTATTCATAAATTAATAATTAATCATAACTATTTACTATATTATATGTATGACTTTTATTATATGTAAATGTTTATAAATTATGTGACTCTATTTAAATTATATAATGTTTATTACAAATATATGATACTTATATTACATTCAATATACCTATACATATAATATAACATACTATAAAATTCAATAATAACAACAAAACGCTTATAAAATTATATTAATTTCGCGCCAAATTTAAATTAGTCACCTTGCAATTAAAAAAAAAAAATAAACATTTAAAACTATGTATAATCGATCTAAATATAAATACATAAAACATACTGTGTAACATGATGTAATCTGATTTTAATCAATAGTTTTTTTTTTTTTTTATTAAAAATTTTAAGATTAAAACGAATTCTTAAAATAAAAATTAAAATAAAAAAAAAACATCATTAAATTTTAAAGTAAACAATCACGTAAATATAATATAATATTATATAATAATGTACTTGTAGTTGTGTAAGCCCATTCTTGTTCATCAAAGAAAAAGGCCATTCTGGTTTAATAAAAAAAAAAAATATTTTATACATAGGTAGGTACAAAAACAATTTCATTCATAAATTTATTTTTTAAGTTTTTATAAATTTTGTTTTTTATGACTCAAATAAATAATTTTTTTTTTTTTTCGTATTTTATTTCTTTAGAAAAAATTTTACTCGTTTAAAATATAGCCAGTCCAATAGGCCAGTCTTATAACATTGAATTTATTATATATGTATGTATGTAGTTCTTTAAAGCTTAATCATTAACCCATTATACCTTTATTTAGTATGCATGAATGTTGTAATAATTGACAAAATTATAAATATAATTAAAATATCTAAATGATGATTTCATATTATTAGGTCTACTTAATTAAAAATTTACTTAACAAAATATTATTTCTAAGTTTTTTAAGTGTTCAAAAATATGTAAATAACTTTTAATTTGGGAATAAAATTAGTTAAACAGGTTAAATTTAAGGTTAAAAACAAAATTGGCTAAAAATTTAACGCTAAAAACAAAATCGTAATAGAGATCATATTTTAACATAATGCAAGCCTTTGAAGGATCGATTTAAAAAATCTGGATTACGTAGATACTGTGTGTAGAGAAAATCTCAATTTCATATCAGTATTTTAATATGAAAGTCACAACGATAAAACTCCAAAATTAAAAAGAGAACGTGAGGAAATTTATTTTGCAAACTTTAAAATTTAGATAATATGTAGATACTTTGCAGAAAATGGTAATCACTGAAAAAAAAAAACTTTAATAAGAAGCAGTTATCACAGTGATTGTAAAAAATTGGAAAAATAAATTCTTTTCTTAATAGCAAATAAAGTGGTAAAAGGTAAAACCAGAATATTAAATGTTTATACATACATTACATAATATGTATAGTATATGTAAATAAGTAGTTTCATAAAAGTTATGTTAAAAAATTTAAATACATATTATACCTATGTATGTATATATGTACTTATATATATATATTATATAGTATACATAAATTTTGGTTTAAAACAAAACGTTTCCTTAAAAAATGTGAAAGAACATACAAAACAGTTCTTAGAAAAATGTCGAAAAGAAATGGCGGTTTAAATTTACGATATTATGTCTATGATAGTTTACGATAACGTTTAAAATATACTTTTCATATTTATCCAACTTTGTTTTTTTCAATTTTATATACTAATGTTACCAAAAAACAGAAAAGCTAAATTTAACTAAGTTCTTTTTTTTTTTAAACCGGTTTAAGAATTCGTTCTATAAATGGGAATATATTTGTGACCTTTTAAACAATGTTTTATATAATTTTTTTTTTTCTATATATATACATATATATATGAATATACAGATTTTATTATATGTGATTTTATATAAAATTTTAATCTTATTTACTTAATGATATATGTACATATATACCTATGTACATTTATATGCACATAAATATATACATTTAACATATTAATATTATGTATTTACATTATACAATATAACTTATTTATGAATTTATACTCGTAAATTGGGTTTTTTTTTTTAGTACATTTCTCTGCCACATAAATGTAAACAGGAAATTACACAGCCTTTCCTTTTCAGGCGTGGCTGTAAATGTCGTAAGGGGGAATAATTCTTACGACATGTATGGGATTCGAACCCACACTCCCTCGGTGTTTACAGCGTATTTTATACGCTCTCACCCACTAGGCCACCGAGGCCAAATTGTGTTAAAAACAAAATTTATAAAAACCGAAAAGGTTTTGTTTTTTTTTTATAAAATAGGAAATTGATAATATCCCAATTCCCAATAATAAAATTTTGCTTTATTTTTAACAAATAAATTAAAAGAATTTTTTGAATTTGAAAAAAATATTTACACTCTTTTTTGTTTTTATTAGCTAACCTATTCAAATTTAAAATAAAGCACAAAATGAAGGAGGTAAAAAGGTATGTAACTAAAAATAAAATTTCAATAAAACAGAAGGTATATAATAATATAAGATTTGTCATATCGTACCTATTCTATTAATAAACTATACTGTTAAAAGTTTGATCGCAACTATAATAATTCATATGAGAAGAATACGCGTAAATAAAAATAAAAAAAAATACTTTTTACTTCAAAGTATAGAGTCATAGAGTATTTATATGTATAGTTAATAATATCAACAAATTTAAATTTAGTTAAATATAGTCTGAGTAATAAAAAAAAAATTAAAAAATCATAAATAACTTAGAAAAAGTATAGGTACATACTTATTACCTATATACATTTAACTATAGATATAATATGGTGAAAGAAGTAGCAAAAAAAAAATCTTAGGATTAATAAAATAAAAATTATTGCGCAAAATATCCGGTTAGCCCCATTAAAAAAAATAATAAATAGTTATTTTATGTCGAATAATCGTATAATAATAATAATTGTTGCTACTGTGGAGTTACCTTTGGTTATATCATGCTTATGCAGGAAGGTAAGGTCCTATATATATTACTGCATATTGTAATCCACTGATGGCTTTTGACTCTGTAGCAAATAGCAATAATAATAATAATTTATACTAAATTAATAATAATAGCTGCTACAGTGGCAGTGAACTTGTTTTCAATTATTACCTCATGCCGGTTTATTGCTTCCTTATATAGTTCGGCTCGAAAATTCAAAATTCTCCTATCGCAACTCTACTTTCTAGCCAATATACTACGTTAGCAGTTAGGAGTTTTATCCTATTATATTATACCTAAAGGGGAAGATGAGTTTTGTCAGTAAGAATCTGAGGTTATTTCCTTAAATTTGAGGGAAGATTTCACCTTCCTTAGGAAAAAAAAGAATAGAAATTTTACGAATAACAAAAAATTTAACTATCTAGAATTTTGGACATACTGATATATATAAAAGGTGAATTTATGCAAAGTCAAATTTTCTGACAGATTAGATTTACTATCTAGATAGAAATGGCATACATAGTTTAATTGGAGTGCAGTGCTCGTTGGAAAATAGTTATAGTTTTAGTTAAAAGTTCAACTAAAAGTTGATTATTTCTTGTTCATGAATACAATATATAGTCAGCTAAAATAACTCATTATTTCCGTTCGTATTTCCTTATAGTGAACTATATATAGTCAACTATTTTCACAATACTCGATAGAGATGAAATACTTTATAAACACCGAGAGAGTGTGGGTTCAAATCCCACACACGTGGTAAGAATAATTCCCCCCTTACAACATTTACATCCATGCCTGAAAAGGATGTCTGAATTTACATCTACGCTGTGTAATTTTCTTGTCACATTTATGTGGCAGAGTAATACACTAAAAAACACAAAAAAAAAACTCGATGGAGTATTATATGTACATAAATAGATAGCCAAACCAAAGTTAATAAATATTCATTATTTTTGATTAAGCTTAGCGCAGTTTATTTGTCAAAATAAAAGTTAATGTTACAAACAATTAATATTGTATACAAACACAATTTTGTAAATAATTGTCTAAATAAAGACACTCTGTATAAAAATATTATAATTAATTAATACATATATTAAACAATATTAAAAAATAAAAAGAATAAATGAATACATAGTGTAATAAATCATTATTAATTTATTATATAGTTATAATTAATTAGTCATAATTAACACTAACAACAATGAATAGTTTAAATTTCCATTAAAACTACAATAGCTAGATTTTGTAACGACGAATACACTGCAGCCTTAATAATCTTAACTGTCTATTCAAAATAATTATTTTTAGTTAAAAATAGTATGTTTGTTTGCATGAAAATTAAAAATAAGAATATAAAGAACTATCCACTCACTAATCAGATAAGCCACACCGAGTACTCGAGTATTTATAGAGAATATTTTACTCTTCATTTCATACCCAGCTCTTTCCTTAAACTACAAACTTAGTTTATAGGGAAAAGGATATAAAACGAAAAGTAAAATGTTCCTCATAAATACTCGTGTGGCTTTGTTGAAGATCAAGATCATCCCCGAGTATCAGGAGTTGAAACCGAAGTAGTCTTTTTCTTACAATATGTAAGTACTTAAAATATGAATATATGTACGTTTTTTTATGAAGTAAACTGTACTCTTATATTTATACTTTTAATAGGTTTCAATTATATCTTAATGAATTAATTTTCAAATAATCAAATAACAAAAAAAAAAAAAAAAAAAACAAATTATTTAAAATACATAAAAATTTTTGAAAAAATTATTTATAAAAAAAAAAATAAATTTTTATAGAACATTCAATAAACAAAATAAATCCTGTTAAAAGAAAATAATAATAAATGATAATAATATGTATACATATAATAGGTACATGTACCTATATATGTATGTATGTATAAAAATAAATAAAACGTACTACATCTTCATATACGTACATACATATTTTTATGTACATAATAATATACACATGCAATATAATGTATATTTTAATGTTTATATATGTTTGTATAGAATTAATAAAAATTAGGTCATGGAATTCCACATCGTACAATTTAAACCTGTTGCAAAATAATATAAGAAATGTAGAAAAAAAAAAAACCAAAACAAAAACAAAAATAAAAAAAAAAAATATCGAATCAGTAAAGAAAAAAAGAAAAGAAAATATAAAGAAAAAAAAAAAACTTTTTTTTAGTAAAAGTAAAAAAAAAAAACAAAAAAAAAAATTAAAACATTTTCCTTCTAAAAATAAATATGTGTTGTAAAGATTTTCACAAAATCATGCATTTGGAAAACTTTCATAGAATTAATGATGTCATCAATAAAATTTTTATATTTTTTTAAGGCGGGGCCAATATACAATAAGGCCATATTTTATATTGCCATATACGATATAACTAATAACAGAATTTTTTTCATTCTAAATTTTATATACAAAACAATACAATACAAAAAATGACTTTGAAATTTAATAATTTGATTTTTTTTTTTTTAATTTAAAATAGGTATATAATTTTTATATTATAGAGTTAATACGAGTACTTATTTAGATTTTATTTATTTCATTATAAATTAAAAATTTATTTAATTATTCATTTTTAAATTATTGAATGATTGAAAAACAAAAACAAAACTAAAAATAAAAAAAAATTTTATATTAAATAAATCTTATTTTGAATAAGGTCGGTCGGTCGCATTTGAATTAATTTAACATAAATAATTGCATTACTTTTAATAATTTTATATTTTAAAATTTAATTGATGATGTCATTTTTAAAATTATAAAATCAAAAAAAAAAAAAAAAATTATTATTATTATTATTTTATAAATTATAATCTATGTGTTAAAAATAACTTCAAATTTTACCGTTTTACCATTATTATACTATAGTAGAAAATTTAATATAAAAATTTTTAAAATATGTATATATACGTATGTACATATGTATGTACCTATGTAACAATTCAATTCTGTTCTATGATTACTAACAATATTATTATACGTTTTGTAAATAGTGTAGATAAGAAAAAAAGGACGAAATGGTGATTTTACTGAAATAATTAAAGCTTTTTTTGGTAATGTACCATAACAACTAAACAATTACATTTGAATTGGTATAAATAATTACAATGATATGATTTAAATATGGTTGAATTAAAAATATCTTTAAAAAGTATATATGTATATGTAAGATTCGTATTCGATATAAAATTTGTATGAAAATATTTTTTGGTTGTTTTTTTTTTTTTTTGTTTATATCTCTGAAGGTTTTCGTCTAAAAAAAAGATTTTTAGACGAATATACATATACATTTTTAGACATACATATAGGTGAAAAAATGCATCCTTTTTTGTAAACTTAAAAAAAGAAAAAACCAAAAATCTACAATTAGAAATCATTTGTGATCATTAGACATTGATTAGTTCGAAAAAAAAAAAATAAATCCAATACACGATCGTCTTAATTTTTTTTTTTTTAATATCCAAATTCAATTATTTAAAAAATTTTTTTAATTTATTTCCACATATACACAATATACATACATACTATATATATACGTGTACATTATTTATTATTACTAAAATATAACCATCAGCATCCATTAAAATTTTATCTGATTTTTTATATTATTATACTTAAAGAAAAAGTATAGAGTAAGTACTCTTCTATTTTTAATTATGCATACTAGTAATCAAATCCATTATATACATATTATTTAGTAAAATACTTATAAATAAAAAAAAAAAAATTTTATAATTTATTACAAAATGAATTATTTTTAATAAATTGACGTAATTCCATTCCGAATACACATCTTTCCAAACAAAAAATTTATTTTTCAAATAAGTAAAATAAATTGGAAATAATTCACTTAAAATATTATACCAGATATTATTACAAAAAGAAATATATATACATATATATATAAAATTAAATAAAATTTTTTTCTTTTTTCATAATGTTAATTTAAAAAAAAAAAAAAAAAAAAAAAAAAAAAAAAACAAACATTGTGTAGGAATAGGCAAAAATAACAATAACAATTAAAACAAAAACAATAATGATCAATTCTTAAAAATGAAAAATGAATGAGATCATATTAAACAATATTTAATTTTATTTTGACTAATATAAGAATATCATATTTAATATGAAATGAATGTCAATATGGAAAATGGATTTAATGTCAACTTTAAACAAAAAAATACAAAAAAAATAGACATTTAAAAAAAATATAAATTTCAAAATAAATTAAACATATAATATAGAAGTTTTAAAATCATGAAACATAGATAAACGGTTTTTTTAGATTTATTTATTTTTTTCTTAAACGTTACAAAAATTATTATATGTTTGGAAACTAATCTATATAACACCAAATTAAATAAATTTTTTATTAATATATTGCCCCCCATTCGAGTACTCTATATTATGTTTTTTTTTTTTTTTTTTAATTTTTTATTTTGCTTTTAACAATTTTTTATTATTTTAGTTATAATTATATACATTTTATTTTTTTTAATTTTATACTAATTGGAAAATTTAAAAAACCAACTATAATTTTTTTTTTTTGATATTGATAAAAATTAACCTAAATAGATAGATAAACGGTCGTACATTATAACAACTATGAGTACATTATAAGATATAACCTAAAATAAAGTCTCAGAAAACGCATTTTCATAATATATAATATATTTTAAAATAAATAATACTATTTTTATTATTTAATTTTGTTTAACTGAAAAAAAAAATTCAAAATTCAAAAAACAAAAATCAAAAACAATAAACACACAATTAATATGAATATAAATGTGCATCTATACTTTTGTTATTTACAATAAAATTAAAGAAAAAAAAAAAAAAATTGGAAAAAAAAACTATCTAAACAAAAATTCCCGCCTAAAATTAATTATATTCTTTTACAAAAAAAAAATATTTTTTAACGTAAAATTTCAAAATTGATAATTAAATGATAATTTTACAATCATTATTTTTACGTATACGAAACTACAGATTGTTTAATACAGTGCAATAAACTTTTTAATAATGATTAAATCAGGAAAAATATAAGTAAAGTTTTTTTTAAAAAAAATTCCTTTCATTCAAAAATATATAGAAAAGAAAAACTTTAAGCCTACATCTTTTTTCTTATTAGATAGAAATTTACATAAAATTAACATTTGCGGGGTTTTTTTATGGTTTTTGCTATTTTTTCCCTCTTTTTCTTGTTGGAAACAGGAAATGCATTTTTTGTTTTTTTGGTTTTTTGCGCCTTCAAATTACTTTTGTTTTAGACCATCAAAAAAAAAAAAAAAAAAAACTATTCTTTAAATTACGTCTGTAATCTTGTACGTACTTTATTTTAATATACATTTTTTTAAATGTTCCAAGAAAAATAATTGCACTTTTCTCAATTTTTCATTAAAATTCATTTTATTTAACGTTTTTTTTTTTTTTTTGTTGTACCGTTATTAGATTTCACGTCAAATTTAAATTATTATAATATTTTTCTTTTTAAATTTAAATTTATATCGTATATAATGCATTTTAAATTATATTTAATAAATTTAATAAATAATATAAGAGGAAAAATTAAAAAAAATTTAATTAAATAAATAAATTGCACCCACCTTTTAATTTTAGAAAATATCAAAAAATAAAGTAAATCAAAAGTGTTTATTTGTTAATTTAAAAAGAAAGAAACACTATTAACAAAAAAAAAAATTTTTTTTTTTTATTGTATTTTATTCGATGGGATATGGTTTTTTTTTTTTTTCGAAAATAAAAGTTATTTAATTTTTTTATATATTTAAAATATTCAAAGTTTTTAAAAAAAAATCTTTTTATTTTTTTTTTTCACGAAATATTCCGTTTGATATTAAAAAAATGAAAATTGCGTTAACACAGTCTGGTGGTTTAAACGATACTAAAAGAAGTTTTTATTTTTTCACTAGTAAATTTTCTTCTATATTCAAGTCATCATCATCATCATCATCATTATCATCATCATCATCATAAAAATATTCATTCAATAATATAAAAACAATTGATGATGATGATATAATGTTGAATGTTGATGATGAATTTACTTGGCGGTTACTTACTTATATTATTGTACAAAAAATTTCAAAAAAAAAAAGAAAAATAAATATTTTTTATGAATAGATCAGAGCAACAACAACCACAATATATGTATGTAAAAAAATAATACATTA
Organism: Poecilobothrus nobilitatus; assembly: GCA_947095535.1. Classification (NCBI taxonomy): domain Eukaryota; kingdom Metazoa; phylum Arthropoda; class Insecta; order Diptera; family Dolichopodidae; genus Poecilobothrus; species Poecilobothrus nobilitatus. Next base: position 54,943,357 of record OX352772.1, on the reverse strand, counting down.
TGTATGTACATATACAAAATATTTTACCTTTAAAATATGTATATAAAATTATATAAGTAATAATATACGTTTATATTGGTAATATATAGAATATAAGGTACAATATATTTATATAGTTACATATATACATATTATATATTATGATTCCCACAATTGGAGTAATAATAAAGCAGCATAACTTGTTTATATGTACATATATTTAAATAAATCTAATATAGTTATAGCTGATTATAGGATCATTCAAGATTGTCTAGAATAAAATTGAATGAAAATTAAATATGATGATTTCATACTATATGATGGATATGTAAAAAATAATAAATGTGAAAATAGGCTAGTATATATATATATATATATATATATATATATATAAATATATGCATTTTGTTTCTCTAAATAGATTAATTATTATTATCAAGAAAAAAACAAAAAAATATCAACATAAAATATAAAAAAAAAAAAGGATGCTAAAAATAAATTGGCAATAATCAGAAAAAGAGTATTTGTCACATATAGCTAATTACTGGCTACTTCATTTAAATTATTGGTATATCAGTATATACTATATATAGCTATATATATATGTACATAATAAGTGATAAAAGTTTTATTTTTTATATTAATTTAAGACGAAAAAAATGAATTTTTATAATGTTACTTTCATTATCAAAGTTTGAAGCCAGTATTATAACATTTTAAATTCAATTATTGTACAATTTATTAACCACTCAAATTAGATAAAATTTTCCGTTTAAATGACTATATAATAAATGCCGATAATAGTTTATTATAATAGTGGCACATGGTACAATTTAAAGTCACAGGAGATCTTAACTCTATCTTTCGACTGTTTTGATTATGGCAGATTTAAAACGCAATTTTAACGATGCTTCATGAAGTAAATATTAACGGGTCGTAAGTATTTTGTGTCGATTAGAATAAATTTTCTTTAAAAAGTAAGTTCAGTTATAATATAAACGTGATTGTTTAATTTATAAAGGTTTAGTTATATATGTTACATATATATTAAAGTTATTACTTATTATTAGTATTATTCTGTATGTTTATCTCAGTATGAATGAATGTTGCACATATCTTTAATGTTGTATGCAGTTGTATTCTTAGGTATTTTTTTAATTTGTTCATTATTAATTATTGTTAATTATTGACTCTATAATACTCTTGAGTATTTGTTTATTATGTTATAATTTTTGTTACTAACATTCGACTTTATTCAATATATGATAAATATATGACTTATAGTTGTAATAGTTTCGATTGACGAATTTTTTACATTTAAATTTTACCTAATTCTTTTTATTTTACAATCTAATAAATTATATGATTATTTATGCATAAACATAGTTTTCTTTTTGTTTTATTTTTTTTTTACAAATGTTTGTCCCCACAAGGAGATGCTAACCGATATTTTTCGCTTTATGGCAATTATCCGGTTGTATACTTGCCTTTTCTGTTTTTTTTTTCGTTTGTAAATAACATGTTTTAAGTATTCGGAACCTATGCTGATTATACCATGCATATGGCATTCTGTTATACATTCAAAAATATAATAATAAGAGAATAGTGACGAGGAACGCTTGGGAGAAACATTTGTGCTGGTGAAGCAGAATTGATCATGGTATTTATAATTATTATTGAATTAAATTTTTTTCTAAAGAAAAAAAACATAAAGATGTTTGAAAATTTTCAATGAAGTCTTAAAATTTCATTTTTTATTAATTTTCATTTAATCCTTAATTCAATTATAATGAATCCTCATTTTCAATCTTATATAATATATTAAAATAATAAAACTAAGTAAAGCAAAGTAATAACAGCATTTACTAAATCTACTGACATTATATAAATGATGACTCAATCAGTTAGAAAATATTTCTCTAAATGAACATTTAACTAATATATGTACTTGTATTAACAAAAATGTTTTCAGTCTGATATAATATTTACAAATGTTCTCAACTCTTTATTAAGCGGTTTAAGTTTTGGTAACATCTTAAGCCTTACAATTTATTTATCAAGGAAATTGTTTTTTGATATTTTATTGAGGATGGCTAGACTAAATTCAGAAAGTCTTTTAAAGTCTTTTAAAAAATTTAACTTCAATTGTACAGCGTTAACTCTTATATTGTATGATAATAGAAGTTAAGGTAAAGGATAAGATTATACAAAAATAAATGGTATTGTTATATGATATATTTAAAAATAACTCTTTTTTGTTATGAACTGAAAGATTTGAATTATACAAATTTTATTTTTTGGACTGAAACTATTTTTTTTAATTACGTATAAATAACAAAGCGCCGTATCTAGAGACTTATAAATTCCTATAACCAAATTTAAACTAAACAAACCTATTATAACCAAATTTTAAAACCAAATTTAATTTCATTTTTTTAACAAATCAGATTAATCACAAAGTTAAAGTTGAATAAAATAATATTCTAGTAATTATTTCAGTTAATTACGACATAAATGAATTCAGACATTTGTATTTCAATCTTATGTAATGTAAAATCATTTTGTACTTTGTACAGTTTTGCATATTCAAATATTTTATAAATGGTTTATTGCTATCCACTTATACTAAATATTGTGTTTTAAATTATTATTTGTATGATTGTTATCATAAAAAAGTATAGCTCGCAAGCAGCAGAGAGTATAGTGTCGCAACGGAGGGAAAAATTCTACGATCGCAGCCCTAAGAATTGTGACTCGAAAAAATACCATTAGCGTTATGCTAGATTGAACAAATGGCATATCATGGCAGCGTTTCTCGAAATTTTGTTACGAACGAAGAACATGTTAGGGTATTTAGAAAATCCAGGATTAAAAATGCATGGCACTGATACAGATATAGCAGCATGTGTCATTAACAGAAAACACATAGGTGAAGTCAATGGGGCCCAAACAGAAGTAATACGAAAGAGTCTATGGCATCAGACCTACCTCAAGGTCAATAATAGATTTCAATACCAACCTCGTGCAAAAAAAAAAAAATCATAAAAAAATATATTAGTAATTAATACGAAATAATATCGGTGCAATTTAAATAAATTTTTTTATTGCAACGAGAGAAATATATATAAATTCTTACTTTTGGAATAAAAGGCCTAGTAAAAAGACTTAAAATATTTTATTTATTTATTTATTTATATTAATATTACAAACCACATAGGATATTGCAATATTACAACACCATCGGCTACTAAGGCCATTATAGGTCGAATACTATTATTAAATTATACATATTATTTTACTATATTTTATACATATATTTACACTATATTTGGTAGCAAGGGGGATTTGTTTTCAATTAATAAAATTTGCTACCTTTGCAGGATTTGAATCCGCATTCCCTCGGTTAATAAGCCACGTGTTTAACCACCACGCCACCGAGGCCCCCGACTTAAAATATATACATTTTTTTTTCTTTTTATTCTTTATTTAGATTTTATATATAACTTACAAAAAAAAAATTTTAAAATATCAGCAATAAAATTATTTGCATATTTATTGGAGTAAATATAAATAAAAAATTTTAAGAGTTTAATGATATTAGGATTAGTACTATTAAAAGAACACAAGAAAATAACTTAAACTTTTGTGAATATAACGTAAACGAACCATATTGAAAGATTTATGTAGAAAATGTTTTTTTTTTAATTCAAACGAATACCCCATATCCCATATGGATAAGAATAGAAAATAATTAAGCGCAAGTGAAAAGAAATATTTTTTTTTGCCACTTATAAAAAATATTAATATTTTATTTTTAATATATCTGGCATTTTATTTTCAATTATGCCTTCGATTTTCTTTTATATACATTTAGGGTAATAGTCAAAAACAACGTAAAAATCAAAACCAATTTAGTCTAGCATATCTTTTTGTCTCCATTCCAGTACCCTATTCAACTAGTAGTGACATTAGTCTGGTCTAATAATTAGAAAATTTCAAGTAATACATATACATTTTATGACTTTTAAATTGTTTCAGTAATTATTGAAATTTAAAACATTATTGTTGCATTACGAAACTTAAAATTTCGACTCTTTTGTAAATAGAAAAATTTTCAATAAAAACTAAAATTAAAATAAAAAATTCATTTTAAATAAAAATATCTTTTAAAAAACTGCTCTAAAAAAATTGTCATTTATCATTAAACGTCATAATATGATAACTGTAACGATGTGATAATTTCATCAACGCATCGTCAATAATTGCGGTTTTCTGAAATTTTCTGACACAAATCAAAATTTTGGTTCCAAAAAAAAAGAGATAAAAATATAGGATTAATTTTTAATCAATTTTTTTTTATCTTATCTTTATAAACGTTTGGTAAAAAATATAATTACTCCTTAATTGTAGATTATTATTATTTGTATATTGATAATATATTCATCATTTTTTTCATCATTTTCATTCAATAATATAATATTCATCATAGTTAAATATGTATGATCAAATCAATTTTCTTTTTCATTTAAAACTCCATTACATTATATTTAATCTACATTAAGTATATTTTTATTTTTATTTAACAAGTTATATTAAAAAAAAAAAAACATTAAATGAAAATGATTAATCTATTATTATATTTATATATTTATTTATTTTTGTTCTAAACATAGTAACCATATAATATATATTTGTCAATATTTTTTTTTGTCAATTTTAAGATGAAAACTTGAATTTGAACTCATTTAAACCTTCATATAAAATATGAATTATGTCATTCATAAAATAATCATATTTTTAAAGTGCATTTGTTTAAATTAAAATATAATTTTTTAATTAAATTAGTCATTTGTCTAGAACGAATGGTAGTTAATTTATTTATTTTTTTTATATACATATAACTATGTATGTATTTAAAAAAATATATATGTATATCATATATGTATATATAATAAACGTTATTGTAATTTTGTATTATGTATTTTTTTAACTCAAGTATCTTTACTGCAAGTATCTGCAGATATTTATTTATTTCTTAAAGTTTATCATTATCTAATATCATTTTATACAGGGTGTCGGAACTCAAGTACGCGCACTGCACTACACACTTTTCTATTCTTTATATTTAAAAAACGGTTAGAGATAGAGAAAATGTTATTAGGTACTAATTATAAGGATTGAAAAGCTATTTCGAAATATTTTATAAAAAGTAACCCAAATACAGGGTGTTTCAAAAGAAAAATTGAGTTTGAAACATAATTTGTTCATTTTAAATCATTTTTAATCTTCATAAACTTTGTAACTCTTGGGTATATGGGGATCATTAGTACACAAAAATTAAAGCTGACAACTTACTCTACAAAATGGATTTTTATCTCTCTACAGCAAGTCATTTAAAAGTTATAGATTTTTTTATGAAAAGTCTCTAAAGAATTATTAATCCCTCATATCTCAAAAAGGGTTCACAATAGACCCCACCTCCAGTACAATTTTTTGTTTGTTTTAATGTTCAAAATCACTGAGTGCAGTGCGCGTACTTGAGTCTTGGACACCCTGTATATCAGAACTGATTAACTTATGTATCTGATATATTTTATGTATCCTATCCTATATCCTATATTATATCCTACAGAACAGTTTTCCTGTTCAGTAAATTATTATTGGCAATATTATATCACGAACAGATGAAATTTAAGGAAAATTTGAACAATTTTAAACCGGTAGAACTTTTTAATATTTCAGACCATTACATAGAGATTACAGAAGATTTGAACCTATATCGCAAATCATGCTAAGAGAAATCAACTCACTGTCTGAGCTTTTTAATTCAAATATTAATAAACTAACACTAAAGGTCAGACTTCTACTCCATTCAAGATAAAAATATTATAGTTTGATTATATACAGTAAAAGTTAAATTATTTAATTGATAACAAAAACCTAAATTTCTGATATATTATGTATGTATAAAAAAATTTTAAAATATTTTATTCTTAATATTCTCATTAAGTTTGTTTATACATAAAATTCATATATAATTTTATAATTCAAATGTAATTTTCCAATTGAAAAACAAAACTGTTAATAAATTAAAATTTTAAATAGAAGTTGTAGAAAAAAAAAAAAAGAATAACAATAATTTTAATATCCTACAATATCCTTTTCCTTTTATTTTATTTTCCAATTCTTTAATACAAATGAATATTAAATTAAAACTTTATATTTGTCGCGACACTGAGTCTAGCCAAGGTGGCATATCATATTATAATGTTAGAAAAATTTTATTGCCCTCAATAAATATATATAGAACAAAGGATGGGGTATATAAATGAATGAATGGAAAAATAGAAAGTATATAAGGACGAAAAAAAAAAGTATTCTTTTATTGTAACAAGTAGAATACAAATACATTCATAAAAGTGTTTGTTATATAAACAAATTTCGATTTCTTTGAATTTTTGTAGTATATTCTTTAAAATTTAAAAAATTCTTTGTAGTTGAATTGTAGACACTAAGATTTCGAATTATTGGATTTTAACCTGTTAATCAAAAATCACGATAATGTATTTAATTTATACCTATCATTAATAATTGTTTTTTTTTTGCACTCAAATTAAAATTACACCTAAAAATATGCAACTTTTTAGATTTAATTGGAAACAAAAAAATCATTACGCTGGTCCAAACTATTGAACAGGAAAATTACTGAAAAAGTAGTTTTTCTTAACAAATGTCTCTTGTTTCTAAATATAGTGTAAATATATTGTATAAACAGTATAGAATAAATATAAATAATTAATACATACTTACATATACATATATATTATTTCTACAATATTAAGTATTCTTCTATATGATTTTGTGAATTTGAAGCACATTGTATTGTTTGTACCTACATATTAATACTGTAACATTTAAAATAACTTTTAATGTTTCCGAGCCTACAAGATATACTAAAAGAGCAAATAGATCACAAATTAAAAAAGATTATATTTATTTTTTGAAACATCATAGATATCCAGTTAAGGCAGTGTTTTTAAGAAAAATAATTTTGTAGCGGTAGCACACCCAAGTAACATTTGCCAAGAGTAAAACTCTAGAAAATTGGGAAAAGTTCTCATAAGACTCTCATAACACACTTGAAGACTCTCATAACATAATTCTAATTATAGCAAATTAATTTACTCTTATAAAGCTCTTCTTATGAGATAGCAATACTTATATTGTTAAAAATACTTTTACTCTTTTTATAAGAATTAAATTAACTCTTATAGAGTACTTATTATAAGATATCAACACTTACAGGGCTAAAAATTCTTTCACTCTTATAGGAAAACTATTTTTATACACTTCCATTAAGCGCAAGAAAATTTATATTCTCATAAAGCCTTTTTTATGAGGTTACAACTCTTATAGAATTGTGTTCTTAAAAGGATTCCTTTATTAGAATTAAACTTTAATAACTCCTTGTAATAAAATTGTTGTTAGAGTTCAATAATAAAAATAAGGTGTGGAAATAGAAGTCAACAAAACAAAATAGAAGTAAATATTGAAAGATGTCCAGGTAGTTTCAGGTATTTAAATCGAAAGAAAAATAGGTCTTTGAATAATTCAAGTATATTTGTTAGCATTATTATCTTAAAAAACGGGGTGATGACATAGCGTTTATGATAAAAATCAGCTGATCGACAGCGAACTTTTTAAAAGGATGAAGTTTTTAGAAATGATTAAATTACGTTTAACATAAGACAGCTAACTCAATAGTATTGTTCGAAATATTTAATAAACAAAATATTAGATTGGCCGGCGCATTGGAAAGCTTTGGAATACCGTGCATTTCTATATTATATAGCAGTTGTATTATTGAAAGATCGTTTACCTCAGGAGATATACAAGCATTTTTATTCCCTTACTTTATACTATTAAGTAAATAATCATATTTTAAAATTATGGCAAAACATAAACTTGTTTTTGAAGTCAATTATTAAAAATAAAACAAAAAATAATAAAAAAAATTCATTAAAAAAAATGAACAGTCTTTTTTTCGACTAACACAATTCAATGTTTAAAATCTAAAAAAAGTTACAGCCTTTTTTTCGACTAAAACAATTTGACGTTTAAAATCTAAAACACTTGGAAAAAGAATTTAAATCTTATTATAAGAGTTATGGCTTTATAATAAAACTTAAACTCTCATTATAATGAAATTAATCTCATAAGAAGACCAATACTCTTGTAATAAGATCAATATTCTGATATAAGAGTAAAAAAACTTGATTTAGTTCATCAAACATAATTCTTTTTAAAAAATATGTACAACTAAAAAAAAAACAGTTGCCCTTGTCAACACTAAATATTTAAAACAATTTATACTATAACTTTGCTTAAGTGAGGAAGTGATTGAGGGTGTCAAAACAAGCAAAAAATTAAGATATAGGTTTTAAAGACATTTGTTTATTCTACCCAATGTGACCACAATACACATTATTACACATGGGTTGAAATTTTTTTATTTCAATTTTTTGTATTATTCATAATATTATGTAGGTAATTTATATATGTATGTATATTTATATGGGGCGTTTTTCTTTTTGTCATCAGATCAATGCTCAGAGCAAACTTTTATCTGAGCTCTGGTCGCTCTGAGTTAAAAAAGAAACGTTCAGAGCACAAATAGTCAATTTTTATCCAAATTATTTTCTAACGTCAGTATTTTTTTTTATTTTATTTCATTATTTTAAATGTAACAATATAGTTTTAAAAGGAATTTATTTAAGAAATAAAATAAAACAAAGTTATTTTACGTAAAATTTCATTTAATAAAATTTAAAAAAAAACTTAAAAAAAAATGTTTATTTATGCACGAAATTTTATTTTGTTGACATTTTTATTATTTTATTCTTAATTTGACGTTATATTTATTGAAAACTCTGTGAAATCTGATAAATTTTTACGAGCTCACAGATCGCGCTCTGATCACAGTCCGAGTTAAAAGAGAAACACAAAATGGATAATCTGGATAATCTGAGCATAAAAAGAAACACAATTTTCTTGCTTGACAGCTCTGAATCTGCTCTGATGAGAAAAAGAAAAACGCCCATGTATAGCACATGTACTCTGACTTTTATATCAAATATTTTTATAATTCAGAATTTATATTCGAGAGTTATCAATATTAACATAATAAATTCTATTTGTTACAAACGGAGGATACATTTTTATATACCTGTGGCTATTGTTCGTACAGGTATTAAGAATACAATAATAATTTTCTGATAAAAAGAAATATGTTGTACACTGAAAAAACATTTTTCTACAATACGTTATATCGAAGAATTTAAAAATTAGTAAAAATAAAAATTTAGCAATATTAGTGTTTTTTTTTTTGTACCCGACATTGGTATTAATCCAAGCATCAGTTAAATTGTTAATTTAGTGAACTATTACAAACAATTAATTATTATTATTAGCGATGTGAATAATAATATTCTAACTAATCTGAAGTAATATAAAAATCTTAAAAGCATCAAAAAGAATCTAGCATTGCAAAAAATTTAGATAAAATTGTCATGCTGTCGTAAGAATTTATATAAAAATTAAATTTTAATATAATAATATATAAACTAATATTTATAAATTATGTTTTTAAAGAGATTTAATAATTAAAAACATGAAAAATGTACATCGAAGTCTTTACAAATTTTGTTCTTTAATTCCGTTTAATAAATAATTACTTTTTACAGCATTGCACGAGTTTAAAATAAATTCATGAATTTTTTAATTTTATTCATAAATTTCATAAACTAATTCTTGCTTTTTATGAACAAAATCATAATAATATTATTTATAACAAAATCATAAATTTTGTGAACCTCGTTTTATATTAAACTTATTTATAATTTTATTCAATTATGTCATTTTTATGAACAGGATGGCAGTCAAAAATGTGAAAAGTTTCATAAATTATTTCATATTGTGTACCTACATTTTTTTCAGTGTACTTATTCTCATATGAAGAGTTTTGTTCTTATAAGAAAACTTATCAATCAGCGGCCATATTATTGACATCTTCTTTATTTTTCTCAATCTTAACCCTTATGTTATTAAGTAATTTTATTAAATAAAAAAATATGAAAAAATTTTTATTGTAAAAATGATTAAAGTTAAATTATTAAAACGCAAAATTATAGCTTAAGTTCAATATAACTTAGATTTAATTGAAATTTATATGTACTATTACATTAGTTTTACTCAAATTATCAGATATATGGTTAAAAGTAGAATAATAAGACTTTAAAGGGTTAAAAAAGAATTATTTAAATTTTTTAAATTTAGATTATTTTTAGTGCGCGTTACTTTTTTTCGACCTAAAATGGTTACTTTTATTAATAAAATTTCAATGGCAGTATAATTTTGCCTTATATTCTTGACGAAAAAGTTATTTTAGTTTCCAATAATTTTATGTTCATATTAAATTCTTACATATGTACTTATTTATGATATTAAACACATACATATATTTAATCATACATATTATACTTTGTTGAATCGCCACAATAATTCCAAAAAGTAAAACGGATACATTTATATTATAATATGTTGGTTTCTCTTTCTAACAACACTCATAAGGAAAAACCAGCACTCATAACAAGAATAAGCTACTATTATAACCCCCTTTTCAGTATCTTATGAGAGTTTTTCAATACTCTCATAGTAGTTTTCTTATGAGAGTGATATACTTTTAAAACTCTTAAAATGAGAGCTAAAGACTTGTTATGAGTGTTAATTTACTCTCATAACTGCGCCCTTTAACTCTTATAACGATCTCATAAGACACTTATAGAATTCTTCAAGAGTAAATTATGAGAGTAATACTCTCATAATTAACTCTCATAGCACTCTACTAGAGTCTTATGAGATAAATTTTGTTACTTGGGAGTCTTTTAGTAAGCTTTATTTAGACATTTTCCGCGATAATTGAATAGTTCCGCGAAGGTTGGCTCTGAAAAATAGTCTATTGTGCTCCCCCTTGTTACTTCGTGTTGGGGATTTTGCCTCCACTTATAATACTTCTATTAGCCCTAATGCTTCTAAAAAAGTGAAAATCTGTATAGGGTTTATTGTTGGTATATGAACTGCCAACATTTCGGTTTTATTCTAAAAAATCTATAATGGCCATAATAGCCGGCGGTTTAGTAATATAGCATTCTTCTATGTTATGTGTAATTTTAATATAAATATACAAATAAATAAAAATCATTATGGCCTTATGTAAAAGAGAATATATAAATATCGATATTCGGATGAGTATTTGGCGTACAAACCGAGAGATGTAAGGGTTCAATATCTGCACAAGGATCTTAAGCGTTTTTAAATAAAAAATAAATAAATAAAAATAATCTTGGTGTGAGCAAATATTATAAGTCCTAAATGGATTTGGCCACTACTATAATGTTTCAAAAAAAAAATAAAAAAATAATTATACTTTCCTGAAATCAAAGTGCAAATTTTATTATTTTAAATTACTAAATTCTAACTAAGTTTTTTAAAACTTTGAAAAGTTATATATAATTTTATAAATCTAATTATTATCTTATAATTACCACTATATACATATTTTAGGGTTGCATCCAATTATATTGATATGAAAATGTCTTTTTGTTTTTGCCTTTGTCACATGTGAACCTTTTTTTATTATTTAATTCAATTCGTTTTTTTGAATAACACTTAAATTAAATAAATTTTAATAAGTAAAATATATGTAAATATATATACCCCACTAAAGGCCTATACCCCACTAAAGGCCTACACATGAAATTATGACTCAAATTCTATTAAATATTTTTTCAATTCAAAAAAGTCAAATGTAAAAGAAATCCCTAAACTTTTTAAAACAATATATACATATGTATGTACATATTTTAAGATGATTTTTTTTTTTTTAGCAATTCAGGATTCAAATTAAAATTTTGTATAAATTTGAACTTCTCGTCAATCTTTCAAATGATTAAAGGTAAAAAGTTTTATAAATTTAAGGGAATTAAGATCTTTCAAAATAAATATATTGGTTATTGGGCCGAATGCATAAAACTGAGCTTGAATTCAAATCTTGTTTTTTTCTCAATCACTTTTATGCATTCGATCCATTGCCTGAAGATATAGATAATAAAATAACAAAAAAAATAGCACCTCTCTATTTTCTTAATACACCCTTCGTCATTGTATGAACATATTGTATATATGTATGTATTTATGTTTAACACATACCAGATTAGTTAGTCTTATTATAAGATTCTTTTAAGTCTAACATTTAAACGAAAATATTAATATATGTATGTAGGTATAAATTATTAATAAAGTAAATAAAAAAAAAAATGAATTATTCAAAATTTTCATTTAAATTATTTACAAAAATTTTTTTAAGACCTTATACATAATATTTTACATAAATAAAGAATTCGTCAAAAATTTGTTACTAGTCGCTTTATACTTTATAATGTAAATTACTATCCATAACGAAAAAAATCTAATCATTATTTTTCTTTAACACTTCCGAAAAACACACACTTTAATAATTTCCAAAATTTTTTTTTAGTGAATACTAATATTAATAAAATTATGATTAAATAATAAAAAAATTTTATTATATACTTGAGATCAATGACGAAATGCAAACTTTAAAAAAAAAAAAAAACAAGTTTCACAAAAAAAAAAAAAATAATAAAAATTAAATTAATTTAAAAAAACAAACAAAAAAAATTTTTCAAAAGTGATGATGTCATTTATTACAAGATATTTTATAGAAAGATTAATGAGAAAATGAATTCTCATGGTTGTAAATATTTAACTATAGTAAATAAAATTTTATAAATAAATATCTAGTGATATTTTGTCTCATGATATGATCAACCATTCTTAAATATTATAATATAAAAAGATGTTTAGTTAAAAAATTCTAATTAATAATTTATTTTATTATATTTATGATTAAATAAGGAAATTATTTAACTGGTAAAATAAGATAATCTATAAGTAACACTATTTAATAAATTTATTTTCAATATACATACCTTCATACATACATATGTACATATACTATATAAAATTTTATTTTTATTTTAATACTATAATTAAGATAATCTGATCTAACATTTTAAACATTAACATTAATTATTTTTGAAAAAAATTCTATAGTTGGTTTTGATTTTCTTCTCTAGATATCTTTAAAATGCCTAAAATAAAAATGAATACCAAAGTTGTGATAGTATAAGGTATTGCTGAATTTAATTGAAATTAATTTTAATTCGTAATCAAAGTATTATTAATCATGGCTAAGCTTTCAAATTTCTTTATCAACAATGAAATTTGCAGTGAAGATCAGCTTCACGTTGTTCAGTTATCTATAGATTTTATTGAAATACTTAATAAAAGTTTCTTATTTTCTAAGATTTTTATAATTTATTCTGCGACTGAAAATATAATACCCAAATACCATATAAATGAAAAATATGTTTGTCCTGCGTTTCTCCTGTGATTATTGTACTCTTAAACTTAACACGTATATATACATATTGAAATCACCTCTAATACTGTTTGTTTCATCCTTTTACACAACATTGTAAAACATTTAAAAAAAAAAAAACCGAAAATTTAAAAAGTTACGAAAAATATTACAAAAATACGTAGTTTATGAGCACATAATTAATAAAATTTAACAAAAATGTTAACTTAGAACTAGACAAAAGATAAATTTGATCAAATGATAGAAAAAGTTTAATACTTTTTATCAGAAACTAATTTTATAATAAAGTTAATGATCAGTTTATTAGCTTTTTCTAATATAAGTTGTAATAAAAGAATCAGAAAGTTAAAAATTGGAGATAATCGATTTAACTTTTGAATGGCGTTAATTGTTAGAGATTAGCGTGCGTAAGTTCGAAAGTATTTACTAAATATTTTGAATCAAAAACAAATTGAATTTTTATATACACAAAGAATATTTTAAGGAGGTGTCGTTCGAGAATAAATTTCCAATTAACTATCAATTAAAGTCGATTTAATCAAATGATTCCTGTAATGCAAACTTATGAAATTAAATTGTGTTGATTTTTTTCAAAATTGTAGACTTTGTAAAACGCAACTGCATTTTTGTCGTTGACATTTAATTTTTAGATTTTACGTTCTTGTTTTAATATAAATTAAAAGTTAGTTATGACCAATTTGTTATTGTTTTTAAAATATTGTTCAAATAGAAAATTTTGAATTAATTAAAAGTAAGTAATTAACAAGTTTTTTTTTTTTGTTTGACTTGAATAAATTGCCAAAATCAACCAAATTAAGTTAATAACATTTGTTAAAAATAACGTGACAGCATTTTTATAAACTTTTAAATTTTTTTGTTTTATATGTTTTCATACAAAACAACGTTTTTCTATAGACTTATACAGTGCTTTTTCTGTATTGCTCGTATTTCATTCAAAAAAGAAATTTAGAATGGAATTTTAAACTTATAAACGGTATGACATATATGTACATATACCCATTTTAAAGTAAACTATACTAGTCTAAAATTATAAAACTTAAAACTGTTCCATCAGGTTCCTCATTTCTACTTACATTTACATACATAAGTAATATACATATTATATTTTTGTTTTTACAAAGCAATCAAAGATAAGCAAGTGCTGGGTTCCGATATCAAGTCTTGAAATTTTCGTTTTTCTTTAGAATAAGAATTCCAACACCTAGATTTAGATTTACAGATCTAAACCATAAAAGTCAAACAATATTGATATATGTAGCCTGTAGGTAAAACATTTAAAAATTAATTGTTTTTATTATTTTTTTTTTTTTATTTTGGTTTGTTTTCTTATTTATTTTTTTTTATACAAAATCTACTGATAAAATTTTTCATATTTTTTGTCCCAAAATATTTCTTTAATTTTTTATATGATACAAACATGTATGTGCGTATGTATGCATACATATTAAAAATACTTTTTTCAGCCTAACAACATAAGCTATCAAAAAACAAATTTGAATAAAAAAAAGATAACTTTTAACTTTTTTTATATTTTGAAAAAACAAAACATTTCAAGTTTAAAAAAAAAAATATTAACAAAATCCTGAAAATTTCGGTATCCATATTTCTGATAACGAAAATTAGCTTTTTAGAAATCAATTTTCAGGTTATATAAAGGTTAAAGATTTATAAGTTTTTAAATTAAACTAAATTTTTACATAAATGTTTAAGCAAATTTTTGTTTGTTTAATAAAGTCGTTTAAAGTTTCTGGAAATGTTGTTTCGTGACTTCAAAAATTTATCCTTAGTATGTTTTCCAATAAAATTATTATGAGTAATTAAAACTTATATATTTTTAAAATAAACTCACGTCGTTTTATTTTGAAATAAAAAGTAAGTATGACCCACATACACATAGTAGTAACTTTTGGGAATGTTAATTTAATTATGTCCATATTTCTTTTGTTATCTGTCATTAATTTAAATTAACAATTTCTAAAAAGGAATTGCCACAAATATTACCTTAACATAATTTAACTTTTTTTGGTTAATATATGATTATTTTTAATTTCCATCTCTTTTAATACGAAAACATATTTAGGCGTACAAAAATTTTACAATAGAACGTTTAGAATACATCATTAACGTTTATTTTTAAAACAATTATCAAAAATGCAAAACAATATGCATTTTTTCAAAATAATTAACTAACATAATAATTTTCAATAACTTTATTATTTCTGATAATCATTTATTTTTTTGGTGATAAGCAAGTTTACTTTAAATGTTAACATGCTATTTGAATATCTGGAGCTAGAAAATTTTGATTATTTTTTATATTTCAATTAAGTACTTTTAAATTTTATTCATTTCATTTTGTTTTAAATAATATTAATATAAAAATCCTAGCTTATTTTTTTTTACATTCTAAAAATTCTGCAAAAATTTTACAAATTTTTAAAACAAAATTAAAACAATACACAATTATATTATATTTTTAATATTTAATTGAATAAGCATTAATATTATTATAATTATAATTGTTTTCATTTTATTATCAAGTAACCTCAGACTTAAATTCAGTCTGTTAAAATTTAAAAACAAAAAATTTCACCCACCATATACTTCTCTAGTGAACATATTAATAAAGCATTTAATTGTAATTATTTTAATCCAAACCGTCATCAGAGAAATCAGGTTTTTGTGATTTAGGTTGTGATGGTGGTGGATTTTCAGCTCCAGGAAAAGAAGCACCTGAAAAACCAGGAAAACCACCTGGAGCACTGTCTGCTCCTCCAGCTTTTGCTGCATTTCCTAATTTACAAGCAAGATTCAAAAATTTAGGATTTGCCAAATATTTCGAGATATTTGATGGATTTTCTTTGATATCCTGTAAAGCGGCGGCAATTTCTGGATCATTAAGGACACCCAAAACTTCATTTTCATCCAAATTTCCAAAAAGATTTCCTAAATTTGGCATACCACCTGGCATTGCACTTGGCATACCTCCTGGCATACCAGGCATTCCTCCTGGCATACCAGGCATTCCTCCTGGCATACCAGGCATTCCACCTGGCATACCAGGCATTCCACCTGGCATACCAGGCATTCCTCCTGGCATACCGGGCATTCCACCTGCCCTTGGTCCTGCACCTTGACGACGTTGTTGTTCTTCTTCTTGGGCTTTTTTATTAGCCTCTTGAGCTTTACGAGCCCTATCTTGTCGTTTCTTTATTTCTTTTTCAGCTTTAATACGATCCCATTTTATTCTATGTTGCTCAATTTTCTTTGCATTTGGGGTTACTTCTTTAAGCCATTCATCAGCTTCCTCATCATAATCTAATTTACAAGCTTGTCTCAGGTCTTTTGCTGCGGCTTCCCAATTACCTAAAAGACGGTTAGCACGACCTCTAAATTTATAGGCAGCTGCTGAATCACAATTTAATTCAAGAGCACGATCACAATCACGAATACAGGCTTTTGGTTTTTTCAGTTTAAGATAAGCTTGACCTCGTTTAGCATGGAATAAGGCATTTCCTGGATTAATTTTTATGGCATCAGTATATAAAGTAATTGCTTCTCCGAAATTTTGTTCCGAATAAGCTGCAGCAGCTTTAGAGCGGATTTCACTTGCTTGGTCCATTTCTTCTTCACTTGGTTCTTTATTAGGATCACCCATTTCTTGAGGAGGCTCTGTATCGGGCTCAATCACACCTAAAAATCAATAATATTATATAACATTTTATTTAATAAGAATAATAAAACTGGAAACATATTCAAAAACAAATATTATCTGGTGTATTAGGTGACAATGACAATTGTATATACTAATTACTTATATTTATACACGTTTTAGCTACAAAACAGTGTTCTTTAGAAAAATAAGTAAAACTTTATTATTATTACGTAAAGATTTATTATTTAACTAAATCCAAAATAAATATTAATATTTTTATAAAATGAACCAAACCATTTAATTTTTTGTTTCATTTAAATTTTTTTTTAAATTAAAATAACTAACCTTCCATATCTAATTCTACTTCGGATTCTTGTTCTGAATCCTCATCTTCTTCTTTAACATTTGGCTCAGGGGTTGATGGAGTTGGTTCAGCCGTAGGCTTGTCTGAACTATAAAGATAATATGTTAAGATATAATTTTATTTTTCTTTTAATTTATGCGTACCATCCGAAACTTGGCATTTTTCCCTCTCCAGGTGGTACTTTACCACCTAATTTTTCGATAAAATCTTTGAAGAAGCTCAATTTTGGTGTATTTAATATTTCTGGGTTAACAGAACATACTGTTATGAACTTTTTTAATGCTTCAAGCGCCTAAATAGGTCAAAAATTTCATTGATAAGCAGTATTTGTTTGGTTTCTTATTACTTGAAAATTTTAATCTAGATCTTACCTCTGTTTCAGTTTGGAAACTCATGTTTTATTTTTAAATTTTTCTTGATATTTGTTTTAATAGAAATGAGATAATTGCAAAAATAAAATTTAAAAAAACAAAATCTTTATAATTAATTTATCTCAAATTTTTATTATTTTATTTTTAATAAAAATCCGCAGAATCACGCCGGCTTTCGTATTTCTACCAGAAAATTCTTCCAATAAAACAGAATAGGACAGAATTAAGAATATCGTAAAATTTGGAGAAATTTAATTACAGAGATAAAGAGAATTATCCAAGCTGTCAAAATTATTATTCTATTTCAAACAGTATTAGAGTTGCCGTTTTGCATTTTTTTTTATAAAAACATTGTATGCACAATCAATAAGCGATATGGCTATTGTTTAGTGCATATAAATTAAACAAAAGATAAACAAGTATCATAACAAAAAGAAATTAGTACATTTGTTTAATATCAAAAGTTAAGTTAAGTTTTTGTTTGAAGCTAAGTGCATAGTTACTTAGCAAAACAAATAAAGATGTATGATTAAGACAGAAATTTATTGCATTTAAAGACGAATAAACAGTAAGCATAACAAGAATTAATAATTTTTATATAATAACAATTTTCAAAAGTCAAATACATTCTTCAAATTAATAAAAAATAAACAAAATTAAACGTCATTATGTTTGTATCCAAATTTTATTACTAAAACTAAATTTCGTCTTGTGTTATTTATTACAGTTTGTACAACTTTCAGAATTTTACCAGCAGAATTTTTTCATTCAGAATTTTCTATTTTACCAGCATTTAAACGAAAAACAAAGAATTTTTACAGCATTGAGAAGTTCTTATTTTAGTAATTGAAAAAAATCAAAATTTGCAGTGCCTGCTTTAAAGCACTAGTTCTTATATTATACAAGTACTAGCACGTATCACAGTACTAATATAATTATACTTATGTAATTATTTAAATTTATAAAAAGAAGTACTAGTTATACAATAAGACATTTATAAAAATACAATCTATTGTGGCAATGCTCCCAATTATAAAATAAAGATAATTAACGTAACACATTAACGTAATCAATTAATACGGTGATTATGAACACATTTTAAAAAATTTATTTTATAAGTCTCTACATATTTACTTCATATTCAATTTCAGTATAATAAGGCATAAAATAGAACTAGAATTCAGTAATATTCATTCAGTGTTTCTACACTTTTTCTCTTCTAAAATTATTTTTTCTTTACTTTCTTAAATTTATCAAAGTTTGAATCTTATCAGACAAACAAACTATAGATAGGTTTTGTTTAAAAATCATATAAACGATTAAAATTAATGTTTTTGATTTTATCCATCCCTATTTATAAAATAAAGCCAAAAACAAAACAAATAAAAAACAATGAAATGTCACATTAATAAAAGGAAAGGAAGACGTAGACAAAAGGAAATGATAAAAATTTTCAATAGCTTGTTAGAAAAAGATAAAACATTTTGTTTACATAAATTTCATCAATTCATGTAAAAATAATTACATATGAATTGATTAATGCTTCTTTCATGTCAATCTTTAAGTATAAACGCAATGCTGCAGGGATTATCAGATGCGCTAAAAACGGCTGCAGATATAGTAGCACCACCCCCAACTCTTAGACAAGATTTAGAATATCATTGGAAACAAGTAAAAGTTTTTTATAATTATAAAAACAATTTTCCACGTCATATAAGGTAAACATTAAATTTTAATCATACTTTATTTTTAAATTATAAATAAAATTTTTATGTTTTAGTAATACCAATGTACCTCACCACTTAGAATCAATATTGCAAATTATATTAAAAGAAGATGCAAATGCAATCGATAATAATGATTCACCAAAAGAATGTATGGAATTTGTTTTGAATAATAGGCCTCTCGACCTATTATTACAATTAGCGATAGCTGATAGTCCACCCGGAATTAAAGTCTGTGTACTTAACTGGGTCAGAAGATTTTTGTCATGCACGAATTCACCCCAATTAGAACATACCAGTATATTTGAACCTATAAGAAATTTAATTAAAATATGTAATGGGAAAGTGCCATCACCATACGAAGAAGAAGAAATTTTATTTTTGGAAACCATAGCTGGTTTAATTCGAAAAAATGAAAATTTATTACATATATTTTTGCCATCACATCAATATTCAGCTTTTATGACTTCTCAAGTAACTAAGAAATTATATTTATAAAAGTTTTATAATACACAACTTAAAAATTAAATTAATTTTTAGATAAGGAATAACAGAACAGCGAAATTGCCGGAAAGTAATTCATTATTTCAATCTACAAAATTGGAAACTAATATAAGAAGAGTGGAAATAATTCCAGATTTAAGTGAACCGAATCCTTCGAATGAAAATGATATAAATGAATCAAAAAAGTTTAAAGACGAAGCCAACTGTGATATTAATAAAAAACGTTCTCATTCTGTAGAACTAATGGAAATTGGACATTTTGTATGTGATTGTGAAGAAAGTGAAAAATTTGATTTATTGGATATAATACTTTCATATTTTGAAAGTCCCGATAGTAAAGTTGTTGTACGTGCTTGTGAAAGTGCATTAATTTTAGCATCTTTACCAACTCTAAATATGAAGTGTATATCATATGAAAAAAGTTTAAAAAATTTTACTGATTATTTAATTAGAAAAATTTGTACACTGTATGAAAAAATTCCGGATGATATGGATGCTGATAATATAGAAGAAGGAAATATATCGTGGGGTTTTATACCACGGGAACCAGATAATAATAAATTTATTGGAAAAGCTGAATTTCATGAATTCTTTTGTTGGTTAGATTATACCGATTGTGTTGCATTAGAAAATTTAAAGATACCAACATTTATTATTCAATTTCGTAATGAACTTCTATTAAAGTATGTTGAACCAACTTTATTAGCAACAGATACACCATTCGTTCTGATAATGTTAAGTAAAATTGTTAGACAGATTCGTTCAAATAATCTTATGGATGAAATAGCTAATTGGTTAGTTGGAGAAACAGATTCTGAGCCATATTCTGCAACAGACTGTTTATTAACTATAATAATTGAAAATATGCAAGATAATTCAGAAATTTTATTAGCTGGTTTACAATTTATTGAAGCGCTATTAGAAAATCCTAATGAAAAAATTCTTAATGAAATGTTATTCAGATATTTAAATAAACGAGGATATTACGATAATCAATCTCAACAAAGTTGGTCAGACGAAGAAGAAGAACGTGAACGAAAATGTGGTAGCATTGAGGATCAATATAGATCTCATACGTTATCCCCGCATAATATTTTAAAAGTTATAAATCATTTTCTGCTTTTATTACCTAGACAAGTAATGACTGAAGCAAGTAAGTCTTTATTTTATTTATGAAAGTTTTCACAAAAAGTCTATTTTTGATTTTTAGCTGGAACTTCTTATGAAGTATATGTACAAGATGCAAGTAAACATTATAAAATTTGGCTGAAAAAAACGGACAAATTTGAATGGCCCCGTGAAGCTGTTTCACCAGATAAAGAAATGATTGCATCCAGTTCTTCAATCGGCAATTTAGATCTTCCCAAGTTATATAAACGTACTAATAGTTTAGATACCGATTTACATTGTAATGATAGCGGTATCTCAGAAGGTCGTTTTTATGAAGGTCCTTTATTAAAATTTCTTTTTTCACATGTTAAAAGTATGCCAAGTCAAACTTGTGAAATAAATTTAGCTGTTATTGCAATTATTTCAAAATTAGCTTTCCTTCCGCATCCATATTTGCATGAAATTCTTTTAAATCCAGTTATTCCAATTGCACACGGTGCAACAAATTTATGGATTAATATGCAAACGGTTGCCAAATTTTTACTTCTTGAAATACCAAAATTTGAACACTTTCAAAAAAGAATTGGTGAAACTGCAAAACGTTTACTTTCAAATCCGCCAGTTATTTGTGACGAAGGAAACGATGACATTGAACAATTATATGAAGCTCTTGTAATTTTAGAAGAATTTTGCAAAGAATTAGCAGCCATTGCTTTCGTAAAGTATCATCACGCAATTAAAGAGTAAAGTAATTTCGGTTTATTTTTGTTCCTTATTTTTAGTATTGTATTTTAATTAGTTAAAAGTTAATGATTTTTTTTAAATATTTTATGTTTCTTATTTTTTAGTATATCAACAAATTTTAAAATTTTTTTTATTATTGTATATTTGTTTTATATTAAATAATTGAATTTTGCATATTGCATTGTATTTTATGTATAAAACTATTTAAAAAATTGATTTAAAAAATTGAAAAAAAAAACATAATATTTAGATTTATATTATAAAAAAACAGTAGATTTATTAAATATTATTCAAAGTTATTACGTATAAAAATAGAACATTATGTATGTATGACCAGCACCTTTTAAAAACTGTTTTTTTTTTTCAAATATTTGTAAGTAAGTCATATTGTGCTTATTATATTTATAATATTTAAAATATGTAAAAGAATTATATTCTTAACTTCTTGCTTACTATATAAAATTGTGTGATTGTTTTATTTATCTTTTTAATAAATTATTCCATTAAAAAGTTTATATTTTGGTAATAATCCTTAAATATTAATAAAATTTGTATTATCCCGGCAACTTTAGTGGTTTAGAAGAAACAAATAACAGCATGGGAAAAAAATCAGTGGCAAAAATGGGTTGAAAATCAAAACCATTAGAATGTATAACTAGCCACACCCTAATAGATTGAAGTCAAGCCATAAGAATACATTTCAACATACAAATTAACTTAAATGTTTAAAAGCCTAAAACGGGGGAAACCGATATTAATGTAGAAAACCATGGATCACGAGAAAATGTATCTTTGAAAAGATTAGAAACCAAGAGATTAATTATAAATTATAATATTTTATAATATTAAATAAAATATAAATAAAAGTAAATTAATAAAGAAGTTTGTGCCTATGAATAATCTACGGAAAGGATAATCTGTAAGAAAATCATGACTAAATCGCTGGTTTTGATCAACATTTTTTATTATATTTAAAATATTCCATAAGCAAAAAGAATATCAAATCAATGAACTATGAATGAATATCATAATACCGTACTATTAATAATTTTGAAAGACTACTTTAGAATTGATCAAAATATTTATTGATAATTATTATTCTATTAATATTAACTTGCAGTAAAATAAATTGATTATACTTTATTTTTGATTTTGTTTTATAGTAACACAATTCCATTATTCAAAAATATAAAAATCTAATTGTTATAACTAGCCATAACCTATTTTTAAATAATCGTGAATCAAATTTTTAGGACAAACTTTTTTATATTAATTTTTTTAAATATATTTAAAAAAAAACAATAATTTAAAAATTTTTTTGTTTTATTTTATTTAATTAATGACATCCGCAACTTTTTACAACCATATTTTTATATTTTTTCAAGTTAACATTAGCTTCATTTAAATGATATAAAACCGGTAAAGTTCCCAAAGTTGTTGGAGCACAGCATGGTTTTGGCACCTAAAAATATAAAATTTTGTTTCATTATCATAATTAAATTTAAAAAATGAAATTTTAATTACTTTGGAAGGATACATCAAATGTACTAGAGTTTGTACAATAGCATGATTTGTGGCATTCATATGAGCATTTAATGGAAAACTACATTCACCGCTACAATAAAAGGCACTATAACCTTCAGGTGCAATAATCCAATCCTGTAAGTAAAATAATTCAAAATTAATAAAGCGAAAAATTAATTATAAATATTACATATTTTAAACTGTCTTTTCTAGTTGTAATAATTCATTAATATAATATACTACATATGATCCAATATTTTATAATAATAAATAGAATGTAGTGAAATAGTATGACGCAATCATTAGTCTCTAGAAAGTTTGTGACTTTCTTAAAACGAAATTGCAAATTAAATGTGAGAATACCAATATGTATACACAAAAAAAAAGAAATTTTTTTCTTAATTAATTTTAAAATTATGAAATGTTAATTAATTTGCAGATTACGTACATAAATTGTATTTAATAATAAGCATGTTTGTAAAGGATTTTCCAATTTGAGTGACATGATTTATTTTCAAAAAAAACACACTAATTGTTAAGGAAATTCAAATGTTTTTTATTTAATTTGAAGTACAATCGATACAATTAAATTCTGAATAAAACGTCGTTCAAATGGTCTCCACGACTTCTTTTGCAGGAACGAATTCGATGAACCCAATTTTCGAGCACTTTTTCCACTAAATCAAGTCGTACGTCATGAATAGCACGTTCAATATTGACTTCTAAAGCTAGAAGAGAGTCTGGTTTATTGCTAAAGACCAATGACTTCAAATAACCCTACCAGAAATAGTCTAATGGTGTTAAATCACAACTTCTTGGAGGCCATTCAATGTCACAATTTCTTGAAGTAATCGAATCTCCAAACTTTTCTCGCAATATTTCGATTGTTGCACGTGCTGTTGGAACCAAATGTTGTCAAGATCAACTTCTTTCAATTTCGGCAATAAAAACTTGGTTATTATCAATCTACACCGCTCTTCATTGACAGTAACGGTATTACCAGCTTCATTTCGAAAGAAGTACGGACCGATGATTCCACCAGACCAAAAACCACACCAAACTGTCAATTTAGGTGAATGTAATGGTTGTTCATGAATAATTTGTGGATTTTCTTCGCACCAGAATCGACAATTTTGTTTATTTACCGCACCACTCAGATGAAAGTGAGCTTCATTGGAGAAGATGATTTTCTTAAAAATATCGTTATCGTTTTCGAATTGTTGCAAGATGTTATCGTTTTTAAGTTGTTCCGTTATGAAATTGTAAACATTACTGAATACAATGAAAAAAAAAGACAGATCATGACATACTACAAATGGCCGGAAAATATATAACTATCCTTGTATCTAGACCCTGCAACCCGTTGGACACCCCAACCTCATAACATGCTCATTTATCACAACGGCTCTTGGAGTTAGTCAATGATTCCAAAGAATTCGACGATAGTCTCCTGTTAAAGCACCCTCACTTTGGAAAGATCTTCCCAGTAGCTCTCTTCTAGGGTTCTTTTTTTGTAATTCCACAAAATCTTCGTATATAAGAAGGGTTAGCATTATAATCTTGCATTACAAATTTTTGCATTACTAAAATCTAGATATTAAAAACTTTTAAATTTAACATTATAATAGAGATAATAATTTTGCATCTATCTCTATGAAAAATATTAAATTTTGTAACAATTTCGATATTCTTATACGAAAAAATTTAATTTTGAATTAATCGGGGCTGCCGCTCCCAAAGCTAATAAAATTTTTGGAACCTGATTTTAAATTCAACTCTAAAATCAATACTAATAGTATGTCAATGCTTATAGACTTTTCTACGAAATTATTTAAATATTGAAATTTATTTCTCTATCTATGGAAAATAGTCGCTATTTTTGTCAATTAAAAAATTTTTTTCGAGAATTCGAGAATTTTTAAATTCAAGATTTTGTAATGCAAGATTTTGTGATGCAGATTTTCAAAATATGCAAGATTTTTCAATGCAAGAATTTGTAATGCAACATTTTGGGACGCTCCATATAAGGAGCCTCAGGTCTGGTCAGTTTTCGTTTGCCTTTGGTCAGCTTGTATTAGATTTGGCTCATGCTTTGTCGTTTGTTTCACTATGGAATATGTTAGGTCTGACCAGTGCGGATTTGGCCAATTAGTCTGCCGCCTCGTTTTCAGATAAACCTGAGTTGGTGAGGAGCCATTGCAGTTTGGTTACGTTTGTGAGCCCTAACTCTTTTAAGGCTTTCCAAATGAAGGTGGATCTTGATTTGGGTAGCTTTCCTTCATTATATTCCTATAATGGATTTTCAGTTTGTAAGATACATATAATAAAATAACGTGTAGTGTTAGTATTTTAAGAATATACGGAATATTAGAATATCGGTGTTTGCGAATACCAATACAAATAACAGGATTAGATTTTTTTAAAGGAGTGTAAGAATAACACTGCGATCCTTTGATATTCCTCTATTACTAGCTATCTTGTGGATTATGCCTTCGTTTTTAATACTTCTGTTAGGAATAAGAGAATCAGATATGCAAATAATTTGCTTTTCGTTTTTAAATTTTTTTCGAAAAACATTAAAATATTTCAGTAAAATTTTAGAGAATTCGAATTACAACGAATTACGTTTTAAATTTTCTGAATACGAAACAATACTCAAATCAAACTAATATTCTCAAATAAGTATGAATAGGGAAACATCCATTTATAGACGATTATTAATCTACTATCTGACTCATTGCGCCGTGGTTAAGTCGCCAACCTTTCAATCGAAAGGTGTTGGGTTCAAAGCCCGTTCAGGTTATATAAATAAAAAATATGTAGCATAATTTCATATCCTAATAATGTATATCGTATAATTTATAGTAGTAATAATAATAATAACAATAATAATAGTAATAATAATAATAATAATAGTAATATTAATAATAATAATAGTAGCTGCTATAGTGGAGCTATTTTTGGTCATATCATGCAAGGTGTTATATACTACTGCACGTTGTAATCCACTGAAGGCCCTGACTCTGTAGTAAATAATAATATTAATACGAATACTAATACTAATACCAATAATAATAGCTAAGCTACAGTGACAGGGGGGGTTGCCTTAAATAATTACCTCATGCAGTAAGGTGTTATCTACTACTGCATGTTGCAACTGTTGTAACAGCTATAGTTACTGTTATATTCTAGGCTAAAATCACTGTTAGCTAAATAGTAATAATAATAGGCGGATTCATTGTTTACTTACAGTTCCACTCCCAATTCAATGTTTCCGTATCCTATTGCCCTATCCTTTCCTATCTCTACTCCCTAGTCAATTTACTGCGTTCGCCGGTAAGCGTTTCATCCCATTTTATTGGCTAAAGGGGGAGGTGGGTTTAGTCAGTAAGAAGCTGACACTTCCAAGGGCAAATTCTTGGTGTCTTTGGACACCCACCTCCCTTAGGAAAAAAAACAAAAATTATGTTGGTTATCAACTTCATCTATTAATTTTTAAAATATAAATCTCTTCAATATGTGTCCAGGAAATCTCAATAATAAATTTAAACTTCAAACGTTTAATGTTTATTGGTGAACAAACATTTTTATCTTCTTTCTGAATAAGCAATGATTAATGAATGATGAATTCTAATATAATTGCATCTTTCTTCTTAAGTGCGTCATCGATTTCGAAAACCATAAGCTTATTTTATTAGTAGACTTGTTATGTTTCATTCAATTTAATTTAATTTTTTTTTCTTTTGCTTATCAGTTAGAAAAAGCATAGTCTAAAAATGCATTAAACTAGATGTTATGATTGAAGTGCTTATTATTTAGAAAATAACAAAAAAACTATGTGTATAAATATATATATTTGTAAATAATCATATAATTTCTATATAAAAATTTCTTAGTTTGTGCAAAAAATTTAGAATTTCACGTTCTAAAACAACATATACAGAGAAACCGGGCCTCCGAAGGTCACTATATTATCTGCATTATTTAAATTTAGGTTTTATTAAAACCTTAACTGAAAATCAAATAGAAATTGTATAACTATAATTATTTTGAAAAATATTATGGTTGTCTACTACAACATATAAATATTATTAGGGACCATCTAAGAATTAAAAAAAAAAATTTTTCCTTTTTGAACTAAAAAATTGACCGATTGAAATGTGTAATATTAACTGGTCACAAATCAGCCTTAAACCAGCTGCCATAATTTATTTATTTTTTTCTTATTTAAAACGTCATATATATTTATTTTAACTTACATGCCATCTCAAATCCTTAAAATTAATATATAATGTTTGTATTTGACAACTTTTTGATGTTCTACCAATATCAGATCCTCGATGATGATCTAAAAATGGATTTTGTTTTTCAGATTTATTACGACGTTTTGATACATTACGTTTTCTTCTTGCTGTTTTTTTATTTTGTTGTTTTATTACCTTTAAAAATTAAAAACAAATATAAAAAATGCCACAATAATTTATTATTATTAATAAAATTCAATAAATTAAATATTTTTATAACAGTCCATAATTACAAAATAATATAAAAAAAAAAACATAAAAAAAGAAACAAAAAATAATATAAAATTTAATCTTACTTCAGGTCCTTTAAAAAATCCCACCATAAATGGTTGATATTGATCATCTCCTTTAACATTAATAATTCCAATATCTTCTAATTTTATTTCACGATCAGGCCTTTCTTTTGCATGTGCTCCAATATAAAGACCTTTATTTTCTTTTGGCCATAATAACCATTTTGATAATCCTTCAGTAACATTTAATTCTAACCAACCATGATATTCTGATGTTGTATTAATTGATGATAATATTTCTAATTCTTTATCATTATTATATTCATCATGATCATCATTATTAGAATTAAAATTATTATTAATATGATCATCATCATTATCATCATCATCGTCATCATTATCATTATCTTCATAATCTTTATCAGTATTAACTATTGAATAGACGGTTATAATAAATTCTTTATTTTTTCCTAACCATTTTCCCAGCGTAGGATTTTGATAAATTCTTAACTCAGCCATCATTAGTAAATTATCCTTGGTTACTTCCGATACATCAAACCATAAACGTCGTCCATGTTCATGCCGAACTTCAGCCACATGGTGGTCTATAAAGTATATATAAACATAAACATATATATATATATATATATAAATTATATATTACAAAATGAATAATCATGTATATATCAGTTTGTATGTTAATACATTATATTTTTTTTTTATAAAATATCATATCGAGAAAAGCATCACGAAATAGTGTAGAAAAAAAACAAAGAGAAACCATATTAATATATATTCATATATAAAGGCGGAGTAGGTTGAAAAAAATTCCTAAGAAATAAGAATGTTAAAATAAATTTTGTATTTTTATTCCTTTTCGGTTTCGTCACCTTTAAGAGCATATCATTATTTCTTTTAGTATTGTTCCAATTACACGAAGAGAGTAGTTGAGCCGAGCGTAGTTGGTAAACGGAACGCTAATTTAACATAACCGCTGTTTATTCCTGTCTACTATTTCTCAAAGGCTGGTGTAGTTGGGAGTACATATAATTTAAACATAAATATTTTAAAGCTGTTTGTTGTACAATCTAGTCGAAGATCACACCAAGCTGATGAAAAAATATATCTGATATAAAGTCAAATGCATAAAACTGAGCTTAAACTCAAATATCACTTTTTCAAACAAAAATTACGAGTACAGATATGAACGTGAGTAAAAAAATGAAATTTCAGTTCAAGCTCAATTTTATAATCTAATAATATTTAAGTTTTTTGAAAAGTGATTAAAATGTGCACATTATACAACCTTACAGGATCATATGTTTCATGTCCTGTAAAATGTCAATATTATTTTCTATGCTAACTTTCTTCATAGTTCCATTTCTCTTATCTAAAACCATTTTTCTTTTAATCCCTGAACCATTATAGAATATACAGTATTAACGGTTACGACCCTCCGTCAATTATTCTGCTTCTTACAAAAACAGAAATATACAATGTGATCAATTCGAAATGGAAATCACTTTCCGATCCAATCTGATTTAAATAAAATTTTCTAAGGATATTTTTATTTGACGATTCATGTTCTATTTTATCCATAGTTTTTTGGTTGTTATACCTAGGGTATTTCACATAATTTGTAATGAGTCACATAAAAAATGTACATTATTTTATATATATATATGATAATTATAACTACATACCATTAATTCTTGACTATCTAGAGTATATTTTGTTCATATATAATCCTATATATTATGACAACATAAAAATTAAAACCATAAATAATTTTATTTTGAGAATATATAAATGTAACTTGAATTACCAACATTTAATTCATTATGCATCAAATGAGTATGAAAACTATGAAATGAATTTTTAACAAGCTGTCCCTAAAAATAATATAAAAATAAATATAAAACTTTGAGTGAAAATAAATATAAACTTGCATTAAGTCCCATGTGTATCACCGGTGAACATTGCTGAATGTTTTTAAAATTCCGAATCAATTGAATGTACTTTTTTGTACCTTTTAAAATGTTCACCGGTGGATACACGTAAAATTTAACCCAAGTTTATTTTTATGTTCAGCAGAGAACGTGGAACTGAATGTGTTAAACGTATTTCAAAAATTTTACATACATTTATAATTAATTGTTAAAACTAGTTACCATTATGTAATTAATAAAATCAAAGAATCCTTTATAAGACATCATAAAGTGTTTAGAATTAGAGATTTTAAGGTTTACAATTTACTTTCATTGCATTTTGTTTTTTATTGAGGCTTTTTATTCTGTAGACCCTATATTTATAAGATTTATATTTTTAATGTTTGAACTTATATCAAGAGACCAATTTTAAAAATAAGAAGTATTGTATCCGTTGAAGACATGTATATATTATTTATAATATATATACGTACATAACATTTTGAAATACTCGTAATTTGCTTTAAATAAAACAAAAGCAAAAAAAAAAAAACTGAGATAAAAATTGAGTTGTTATAACGCATTCTCAGAAAAAATACTTTAAAATTACAGGTAGACGTAGGAATAACTCCAAAATATAAAAAAGGAAAAGAAACAGAAATATACATGTTACCTTTTTAATTCAACAGGTAAATTATAAGAATTTTTTTTTTTATTTTATCCATAGTTTCTTGGTGGTTATACCTAGGGTATTTCACATAATTTTTGATGAGTCACATAAAAAATGTACATTATTTTCTATATATGCATGTATAATATAAGTAACTATAAAATCATAAGTCCTTGACCATCTAGTATACTTTATTTATGGACATATAGTCCTATATATATATATACATATGTATAACTAGTTAAAAATTTCTTAATTAGTAAGATCAACTATATAATAAATAAGATTTATTCAGATTGTTTTGTATATTATTATAAAACTAAAATCTAGAATGATGTCTTAATAAAAATAAAAATGTAACATGATTAATTATTATTTAAACTAAATTTTCCTGAAATGAAATAAGGAAACCTGATTACATATGTACATACATAATATTATAAATTTATAACAAATTTAATTCTAATTTTAAAGGAAAATTTTCAGCAACTGTTTTATAGTTTATTATATCCCCTTAGGAAATATACAAATAAACTATATAGGTGGTATCAATGTTGGATCATTCTTGAATCACAAGAAAATATAACAAAGAATAATAAGAGTGTATGAAACCAATTTTGTGATTTTAAGAAGCCTCATAATGTATAAACTTTATATTTTTCTAAATAAAATTTATTTATTTATTTATATTAATATTACATACATAAATGTAATGCAATATTATTGAACCATCGGCTACCAACCAAGGTCATTATAGGTTTTTATACTATTATTAAATTATATTTACATTATATTTGGTCGTAAGGGGGTATGTAAAGAAAAAAACACTTACGACCTGTGCAGGGTTCGAACCCACACTCCTTCGGTTAATACGCCACACGCCTACCCACTAGGCTACCGAAGCCCCTAAATAGAATTTTCAATACATCTGTTAATTCTGGACGTAATGCTTTTTACTGTCACATTATTTATTTTCATCAATTCTAATTTTTCTTGTAGAAATATACGGAATTTACTACCAATTTAAAATGTATCTATAAATTTTTAACTTAAAAAATAGTTAAATCGATTCAAGACACAAACCATTATTATTTTGACGTTTCACTAGGTAGGTACTAAAATTTTGTAAAAACTAATGATTGGCATGTGTGTATTTAATGAAAATCTAAAAAATTCTTTGGTTCTACAAATAAAGGAATGATAGAAAATTAAATTAGGATATTTCTTAAATTCAGATAAAACTGTCAAAAGAAAGAAAATAAAACTAGGTTAGAAATAAACAGATACGAATTAAGTCTGACGGATTTATGACGAAGTACTAACTAGGGTTATTCGTTAGAAGATACTTATACTATACGCAAAATTTAATTATTAAAAATCTGGTAAGCTATAAGTGATTAAATTTTGGTGATATTTAATGATTTATATTTCAATTCCAAAAAAAAAAAAAAATTCATCATAAATGACACAATAAAGTGACAGACTTAATGAATCTTTAATGAAAAATTATAACCATAATATAAAATATTTCTATTTTTCTTTGTTTCCTTTGCGATAATATTCTCGTAATTAATTTCCAGTTAGAATGTTATTTAAATTATTTGGTTTCGTTTTTATTTTTATGGTTATGACCTGTTAATTACACGACAAAAGAAATAATTCTAAGAATAAATTTTAATTTCTTTGCAAATCGTCTCGACCTTAAAAAAAAAAAAAATTTTTTTTAATTGTTTTTAACGTTTTATTTTGCTTTTCTTAAATTTCCTTTCAAAATCTTTTTTTACTTTTAAAATACATATAAAATGTTTGCTTTATTTTATTTTGAAATGATTAAAAGTACAAAGCTGTAAAATATTTAGAAAAAGAATACTAATAAATAATATAAATCAATTGTTTTAAAGGACTTAATAAAAGGATATTCTAAAAAAAAATGTAATAAATAAGAGCGGCGCTATATCGTTTCACATGAAATTTAACCTTAATCAGAGCGCCTTTTTTTAATGTTTTTATCTTTTAATATCATATCTTATTTTTCATACAACATTTAAAAAAAAGAAAATTTTAAATAGATATCCTATAAATACTTTAAAATTTCACTTTCATGTTTTTACGTACATATATTACTTTTATTCGGGGTTTTTTAACTTTCGTCCGATGCAGTTACCTGTTTTTATGAAAAATTTTATGGTGAAACTTGTTTTTATTTAAATTAGTTTTAAAATTGATTTTCAGTTTATTTGATGGTTTCCGATTAGGTACGATTAGAAAAAATATTTTAATTATTTATGCGGTGCTTGGATTAATTTTATAAATATTCAAGAGGAATAAAAACTGATATTCATTCTTTCACGGTTTAGCTACAAAAATCTACTTTAATTTAATAAATTCTTTTCTATATGTTCATATAATGTTGTCTGTTTTTTCCATCATCTATTAATTGATAGTTAAATAGTTTAACACTTGAAATCTTTTCTTTCATTATACCTGTACGAACATAGTTCTCAGTGTTTAATAGATTTGCCATTATGTTTGTGACTTTAAAAGAGAAGAGCTAGATATGACAAAGTATATATTCTTACTCAGAGTTTGAATCATTCTGAATCGATTTAACCATATACGTCCGTTCGTTCGCGTGATAACTCAAAAAATAAAAGAGCTAAAAAAAATTTGTTAGTTTCATTATTTAAATTGAGCAAGTTTGACTGGCGTATTCAAGTAGCTGCCATACAATTTCTTTATTTACATAAAAACAATTCAGTCACTATTGTAGCTATTAATAGGTGTCTGAAATTTTGTAGAAACAAGACAAATTATAGATTTACAATTTTTGAAAAATTTAATTATGCTAATACAACAGATCCAGGTAGCTGTCATATCTCGGCTTTTTTATTCAGATTTATTTAAATTAACCTTTTCAACTTATATAAAGTAAACTTTTTTTTTCTTTTATAGAAGCTATAGAGATATATATTGTTGTATTTAGCCCAAAACTTTTAAAATGTGGTAATACTGCTTATTACAAAACACTGTAAATCGATTAAGTTCACCGCCGACAGATCGAAAAGTTTAATTAAGAAGAATTCGCCGTTGAAACTTTCATCTTTTTATAGACTAAGAATTGGTCAAACTACAGTCAAACAGTGAAAGATTCTCTCTTCCTATTTATCTTTGCAGCTTCTGTAAATGCCATATAAGGAAAGGGAGAACCTTCCAGCATAGTGGGGTGTCATAAAGCCATATTTTAAAAATGTGAATGGGTCATAAAGCCATATGGTGTTATGTCTCATTTGATTAAAAATACTTTAAAAGAAAAACTATTAAACTCTAGAATCCAACTATAAAATCTCTCCTAAATCAGAAACTTGCATATAAATATATGTAAGAATTCTGAAAAAGGGGGAATATCCTAATTTTGTAAACAACTTTAAAATCCCTCCTAATTCGTAATTTCTTTTATACATAAATCTGTAAATATTCTAGAAAAGGGGCAATACCCTGATTTTGTAACCAACTATAAAAACCCTCCTCAATATCACATAAATTATTCAATATTTTCAAAAGGTTTGAAACAATTTTCTATCAGCCACGTGGCGGTCTTCGCGGCTTTTTCTTCGAGCAATTCTTCGCAACTCCCTTCGCGCTTCTCTTGACGAATTGGGACCTACTGCCTCTGAACGCGGCCGTGCGAGAGAAGCGGGCGCGGCGGAAGCAGCCCTCATTCCTTTTTTTTTTGTTTTTCATAAAAATGTCTAAATGTTCACAAAATTTATTATTATTTTTCTCAGTCAGAATTTAATATTTTTCGTATGAAAATCTGAAACCTTTTTTTTTTACCCCCATGATTTCAAATTCTTTGTTCTGTATAAATGAGATACGAAAACTATTACAAAATAAAGGTTGCCCTTTTCCGGGTTCTGCCTATATATGTATCTATTTGGAGGAATTTTATAGTCTTTTTATTTTAATTTTATAGAAAAGCTTTTGCAAACATTTTTCAAAGTCAATCAAACAACAATTATAGCAAAAAAATTATATTTGAATCAGAGAATAATTTAATTATGATGGGTTTATGACACAAAATGTTTTATTAAAATGTGGCTTTATGATCCATTCAAATGAGTATAGCAAATAAAAAATATATTTATTGGATTTTGCAGGAATACTTATTACTAAAATTCTTTATTTAAAAATTCTGACTTATTTTCGGCTGAATTTGCACTATTTGTTCGAAAAAAAACGTTCGTTCAAAACGAAATTATGATTTTGTAAAATTTAAAAAAGTTATCTATAGTCGGAAAGAGGCAAACAATGTGCACTTCGCACTACCTATCAGCAATGTACAAAAACTCAGAATTTTGTAATTCAGAACTGTCAAATCTAAAATTTTGTAACACAGTTATTTTTTAATTCATTTTAGCAATTTCTCATTATCAAATTTTCTTTTAACAAAACAAAAAAATAAAAAGACAAAATCATCGTACTTACTTTTATTTAAGAATGTCATAATAATATCAGATTGATCAATTGCTCTTTTATCCAGATCAGTTATAAAATTATCATCATTTTGATCAATACTTCTTTTATGTCTAATTATTGGATTTTCTTCTTCACTAAGTCGATGATAAGCATCTAATAAAAATTGTGGTGCTGATTTTCTAAAAAAAAATAATTTAAAAAAAATTAATTATTACTTTAATATTATTAGTTAATAAACATTATTTTGATCATTATATGTAATCTTATTAATACAACTCTAACGACTTTAAATTAAAAAAAACTCCAAAATTGAAAACATTTATAAATAAATTCAATATAAGAAAAGAAGGGTTTCTATCTAAGTGTGACTTTTTATAACATCAAAGGTGACCAAAAAATTTAAAATTAGTGCTAGTGGAACCATCTAGTATATAAATTAGAATCCATATAGGTACTCTTAATTAGATAAAAGATAATATAAACCATATTAAACAGATTCTCTAATAAACATAACTAAACGGGGGAGTTGAAATCAAATAAATCATTCACAAAATATAATCCTGCAAATACAAAAGTAATCAGAACCTTTGTTCTCAGTTATGTCTTAGACAATGATTAAACATTTTTTTCTAAATAAAATTTATTAATTTATGAGTGACTATAGATATAGGTACTGTGAAGTATAAAAATCATACTTTTCTCTATGTCATTTTATTTTTGCACTTTAAAAATTTTTATATTTACGAATATAGAAGTTAAAAAATTCATAGTTTTTCTAAAAGTTCTGCAAAAAGTGAATATACATATATCACTTTTTCATAATAATAGATATAATGAAGTGCTAACGCTTCTCGATGGCCGAATATATCATAGAGTGGTTGGCTGTATTACACATATATACACATTTGCCTTTTATATACCCCGTATATACACATTTGCCTTTTTTCCAGAAACTTTACAAACTCTCAGACGAATTGCGTCAATGCGATTTTTGTAATTCAATATTTTGTAATGAAGATTGTATACGCAGATCTACGAATACAAAAGAAAACAAAGAAGGTAGTATGGTATAGTAAGTAAAACCAACTGAATTATTAAAGGAATGTATATTTCCAAAACAAAGTTTAATTATTTTTACTGTCAAAATTTATAATTAATTTAATTTCATTTAATTTATTCTCCCAAATATGATTTATATATTTAGATTTTATATACTTACTATACTTAAATTACACAGAGTTTAGACATTTTTCTTTTTAGGTTTTCAATTAATTTATTTACATTTTTAAATTGCATTAATTTTAGTAGCTTTTTTATGTGGCAATTCGCAGAATCACAATCAATCGTGCAATTCGCAGAATCACAGCAATCCGCAGTCCTCACGCTGCGGTGTATATTATTATTGGAATGAAAATGAATTTTATAATAACTAAATATTTATAATATTTAATTTTATGTGGCAATTCGCGGAATCACATCAATCGTGCAATTCGCAGAATCACAGCAATCCGCAGTGCTCACGCTGCGGTGTATATTATTATTGGAATGAAAATGAATTTTATAATAACCATGTTGTTATCTACAACATAAATTATTAAGTGGGTAAAGTATTTGAATGATTTTGTTAATCTTATCGACAATATTGCTAATGTGAGTCTGGATGGTTAGTTTTTTATTCAGATATAATATACACAAAGATATTTGACAGAGTGAGACCAAAACAATACATTGCGGATTTCATTGTAATTTATTTTAATTCATTTGTAATTTATTTTACAATTTTTTCTATACGGAATCAGAAAATCTAATTTTTAAAAATTAAAAATCAAAGAAATTAAAAAATCTATACTGTCTTTCGAAAGCAAAAAATTAAGAGCCTTAGATTAATTTTTTCAATTTTGGAACATCAATAATTAATGTATGCATTTTAAATGCTGATCTTGCCTTTAAAAATTTGCACAAGTAAAATAACTAATTTTCATTTTCTTGTCCTTCTCAGCTTTTATACTTCTTAAACGAGACTAAGCTTCGTAATATGTGAATTAAAATGACATTATAAATTGTGTCTATAGCGAAGTTTTTCTGCTTTTATCTTAAACGGTGTAGAAGTTTTCCAAACAGTCAGTTAGTTGGGCAGATTAACTATCTAATGGATGGGTAGTATTAAACTATAATAAGCATATTTTTTTAAACTTCATCCAAACTCCATCTTAAAGATGGCAGATAGCATAATGTTCCGCATTAGCTTAGACACAGTAGTATTCGCATGCTCAAGGATCACAGTTTATATTTAATGATTTCTATATAGTTTGTTTACACATTTTCAACATTGATGCCTAAATATATTCATCAGTCACCAGTAAAATAAAAATGTTCTTACTTAGATTAGATTATTTTAAAGGAAAGTATAAGTAACACTCTGATATTTTGATCTAGATCTATTGTTCACCTCACCTCGTGAATTTTCTCTCCATTTATAATACGTACTTTTATCAGCTATACTGCCTCTAAAAAAATTAAAGATCACAAATCATGCCCGGAGTAAAATTCCAACTCTTTCTTCTTGTCATTTTTCTTTTTCTTAACAAAATTATCATTTGATCTAGATCTATTATTCACCTCGCTAACAAAAGTATTATATGTGGAAGAAAAATCCACAATACATAGGCTTAGTAATAGGCATAAACACGTTTTAATAAATATTGTGAATTTTGTCTCCATTTATAATACGTACTTTTATCAGCTGTACTGCCTCTAAAAAAATTAAAGATCACAAATCATGCCCGGAGTAAAATTCCAACTTTTTCTTCTTGTCATTTTTCTTTTTCTTAACAAAATTATCATTTGATCTAGATCTATTGTTCACCTCGCTAACAAAAGTATTATATGTGGAGGAAAAATCCACAATACATAGGCTTAGTAATAGGCATAAATACGCATAAACACGTTTTTATCAGCTGTACTGCCTCTAAAAAAATTAAAGATCACAAATCATGCCCGGAGTAAAACCCCAGTTTTTTCTTCTTGTGATTTTTCTTCTTAACAAAATTATCATGTACCTTCATTTTTTATTTCAATTTTCTTTAAGGGCATCATTTTCTTTTCTTGCTATCAAAGATCAGACTTGAATACTTAACTTCATTTTTCTGTTTCACAACTTCTCCGGCCATTTAAACGGGTGACATGTCATGAAATTCTCGATGGGATTGATAGTTAAACCCAAAGATCAGAATAAGTTCTTAGTTATTTTCAACTTACTTAATAATGTATACATTTTTCCGCATCGAATTCGAAAATACCGTACACTACCGGAATACTTGAAGCTCAAATGTCTTTAACTAATACCAGTATATGTATCATAATCATAAAAGTATATTTAAAAATTTATACGAAATATCATTTTTCTATCTATAAAAATCTTTACTGGATTATTTCACTATAATATGTCTATATTATATTCTTGTATTCTATATTATTTATAAAATTAATAAAAATAAATTTTCAAAGGAATAGAAAGAAAAACAAAATTCCTTTTACTCAAAACTTTTATAACAATCTACTAAAACAGTTCATAAACAAAAAACAATTTCATTGTCAATCAGATCAATGTTCAAACTTCAGGTGTGATGTTAAATATAATATTTAATAAAAAAAAAAATAGAAAATCTAAAAATAGTATAATAAACTTTAAAATTGCACAGCAATATACTATAATTAAAAAAAAAAATTAAAAATAGTTTATTAATTATTCAATTTAAATACTTATATAAATAAAATCTGTCAATATACATAATAAAAATAATTGGAATGATAATAATAGCTTACATTTTATTTATTATTAATTTTTTCTATATATAAGTATATACACATATATTATTAATATTAAAATAGAAGATAAAGCTTAGCTTGAGAAGGTGAGGTTAGATCAAAATTTTGATAAACTTCAGTTTTATTTTATTATTATATGATATTTTTCTCAATTGATAAAAGATTATCGTAAGATCGTATTGAGTCCGTAAGATATTTTAAATGGAAAACGCTTTATTAACTATCATTAAATTTTAATTTCAAATTTAATTATAATAAAACGTTTCTCAGACTTAAATTAATAAAATAATTTCTAATAACTAAAATAGTTTCTCAGATTTCTATGCTTAAGAAGGCGCTATGCTCTAACCCTCAAGTCAAAAATTAACTAATCCCCAATATTAATTATGAAGTAACCCTAAAAAACAACGAAATAATCTTCAAAAATATCTTTCGAATTTTTGGGGTTTAGTTTCCCATATTCTCAAAATCCCCAAATTCCAACAATAACGAACTAACTCCCAAAAAAAAAAAATAAATAATCGCTAAAAAGCATGTACTCATCCCAAAGCACAAATTTGTTTGGAAATCAATTATTAAAAACAAAAATTTTAGTACAAAAAATTATTTATTTTTTAATAGTAAATCTGAATGATAATTGTAACAGGGGTGCGACAATTGGGGCACAAATTGTTATTTTGGGATTCAGTTCCACATTGCAGTTTAAGTTTTAAAGTGCATTCGTTATACACTTTTAAATGCCAACAAGGAAGCATGACCACCTTGCGGTGTTAGTATCATGACAGATCACACACAGTGATGATAAAGAAGAATTGGTTTAAGCAAACAGTTCGATTAGCGAGAATCTCGTATATACATATATAAAAATTTTCTGAAAAAAGAGAATACTTTGATTTTGAATCCAACTCTAAAATCCCTCCTAATTCACAATCTCACATATACATATATGTATATACATTCTGGAACAAGCGTGTATATAATCCTGCTTTTGAATCCAAATCTTAAATCCTTCCTAATTATTTTTTTATATACATTTTCTTGTTTAAATATGCATGTGCATATAAAGTTGGTTTCAAAATCAGGGCTTAAATAATTTGTTTAGCAGGGGTTTGATGCGGAAACCCTCACTATAAATAATAAATAAATATAAATAATAAAATAATAAATAATTAAAATATAAATGTAAAATAAACAATTGGAAAGAATTTTTGAGTTAAAAAAATAACTAATCTCCAAAAAATATGAACTAATTCCCAAAAATATTTTTGGAATTTTTGGGGTTTAATTCATATGAATTAATCCCTAAATATTGGAATTATTTCATTTTTGGGTTGGTGACTTGGAGTTTAGTTCATAGCGCCGTTTAATTCATATGAATTAATCCTCAAATTCTAAAAGTGAACTAAACCCAAAAAAAATGAACTAATCACCAAATTAAATTTCAGCAAAATTAATGGGGTTTAGTTAATTTTTGTACTTGCGGATTAGTGACTTGGGGTTTAGTTCATAGTGCCGCTTAAGAAATCTAGTTATTCTTTGAACTCTTATTTTATAAAAACTTCTTAAATATTTACTCATGAATTCTTAGTACATATTTCAGTTCTAATGAAATATATAGCTCAAGTTTTGTGTTATTTTTTTATCTTCTCTTCCAAGTAAGAAAAAGAATTAGGTATGATGATTTCATAGCTTACTATAGGAACTAGTTAAAAGTGTTTTCCAACCACCAATAGTTTCGTTTTACAAATTTATCTTTGTCCAGTATGGATATGTCATATCTCAAGTTTACTCCGTTTATATCGCCCGGATTATATTCTATGACTTTATACATGTATAGCCCGTCTATTATAGTGATATAATAGAGGGACATGGTTTTGGTCTTGAATATAACCATTTTTGTTTAAAAATTTAAAATGCTCAGGGGCTCAGTGAGCAAAATCTTTTTAATAAACTCCTCATTATGGTAAATATCTGTAATTTTAAACCATTTTCTGGAGTGTTTTGTTTTCTTGTGCTCTATCATAATGATTTTGAATCAATTTTATCAGAAAATTGATCCTTGTACAAGTATTTATTAGAATGGTAATGCTTGTATTTCGAATCGGGCTTTCTATATATATACATATATACAAATCTTTAGTCACTTTTTTTCGAACTTGTGTAGCATTTTCATTAAAATTACACTTATGTTGTACGACGTGGGTACATCATATGGCCTTATTAGTGTTTGATAGTATAAAATTTTAACACTTTTACTCAAGTTTTTATTATAAAATAGTTTTTTAGCTATCATAAAAAATTTGTTGTTTTTAAAAATTATGTACATATTTTTTAAAACGTCATCAAATTATTTGAATTATTTTTTCGTCTAAAAAATATATTTTTTGCTTTTTCGAAACTATATATATATATATATACTTGATTTCATATGACATATGAGTAAACAAAATATTTATTTAAGATAAAACAAAGATAAGAAAATTATTTGACTCTTGTTCACTAGAATTTTTCAATAAATGATCACATGTTCTTAATGTTTAAGAAAATCTTTATTGGTATCTTTTTTTCCAATCAATATGTATAGAATATTATATTTACATATATTTTTATTTATTTATTTATATTAATATTACAAATCAATACAATAAAATACAAAATTACAAATATGTTTATGAACTTGAATACAAACCATACAAAATTTGCCTACTTACAGGAGCGATTACAGTCAAATGACATATCGAGGGTTGAGACTCTTAGAGCACACTTATGCAAAGTCGCATAATTGTAATTGTGCAGGTTAGCACTTTAAAAGTTTGATAGCTTGTCAAAAGTGTACCATTTAAATAAGAAGAATGGAACGAAGTTTTTTTTACTGTCTGACCAGCTTTTCCAATACATATAATAACTGAAAATTTTTTTTACGATTAATTGATTTTTTTTTCAATTTTGTATTTTCTGTAACATGTTTTGCACTTGGCATATTATTACCATAAAATTTAGCACTTTGTGTTATATTTGTGTTGAAACAGTGTATAATTTTTGTAGTTTAAATATGCCAAAAGAGCATTTATCAATTTTGTGTTGGACTATGGTAAACACCTTTTTTTTACCTTTAAAATTCAGATTAAATGTAGTTAAACTGAATTAATCACTAACTTTTTCACTCAACCTACTTTAACCCTCTAAGTACATTTTCGATATGTACTAGTTCAATGCCTTTAATATTTTCACTGTAGAAAAAAAATGCTTTTTAAAATGGCATATATGTGCCATAATCTGAATTTTAGAAATATTACACTTTGCATGTGATATGTGCACTATGCGCTGTTGTATATGAATTCGTGCTATGTATGCATATACCGACGATTTTAGTATGAAAATTATTTTAAATTTATTAGAGAGGTGTTAGGTTAGAGGAACTAAATTAAAATTTATTCCGCATTTTTTTAAATAATTTTTTTGAAAATTTTTTCCATAGTTTTTTAAAATATATAACTTATTTCTAAACTACAGGAACATATTTGTAACGTATTTCATTACAATCAGATACATTTTTTTACAATGCATAAAGAACAAAAAAAAAACAACGGTTAGAAAACATTTTCGATTAATTGACTTAGCGCATTTGTACTATAGCATATATTTAGATTTGATTTCATTGTAATTGATAAGAGTAACTTAGCAGTTTTTAGTTGTAGTTATTTAGCTTGTTCTTAAAGGATTAAACACTTTATTACCTATACGATTAATATCAATGAAGTTTCATATCTAGAAAAATCAATACTTTATTTTAAATAAATAATAACAGAACCAAAAAGTTATATTATTCCATCCCCTTAGTCCGGTAAAAAAAAATTTAACTATACAATGTCTATACTTATATGTATGTATGTGTAATTAAATTTATAACTTTTTCTAAACAAATTTACAAATTTTAGAATGAAATTTAATTAAACCGCCAAATAAACATATGTATGTATATGTACATACGTTACCTATATGTGTATTAATTAAAATTCAAAACTAACACAATTTTTTAAACTCTTATTATTGATTTTCAGAATACTTGTTTAAAATTAAAATGATATCATTTTATCTAATAATAATAATTATTATTTAAAATAATAATGATATGATAATGATAATAACAATCAATTTGATTGCATACAACTTAAAGCGAAAAAAAATTTAAATTGCATATACTATGTATCTACATACAACAAAAAAAAGCAAAATATTACACGAGTGAAATAAATTTCAAAACTTATAACTAAAAAGTGTTAAAAAATTTAAATACGCAATTTTTTTTGTTTTTTTTTCACTAGGAAATATTCAATTTTCCCCTAATAACAAAATTTTTCTAACTACACAGTATATATACAAAGTTACATACATACATTTATCTAAAGTTTATATTAGATATATGTATGTACATATAAATATACTTATATATGTAAATGTAATAATTAAACAGTTGAATAAGTACATATACAGTTACGGTCAAAATAATTGGTTTTTCAATTATCCCTAACTATCACCGTAACATTATCATAACTTTAACCGTAATAGTTACTGTGTCTGTCATAACCAGTCATAACAATAAATCATTTGAAAAACGTACAAATCTTGAAAAATTTACAAATTTACATACATATTTAACAGCTTTCAAAGTAATATTTGACAGTTAAGAATATTAATACCAATAATAACAGCCGCTACAGTGACAGTGGGGTTGCCTTCAATAATTACCTCATGTAGTAATATATATACTACTACTACATGTTGTAACTGTTGTGACGGCTTTAGTCACTGTTAGCAAAATAATAATAATAGGCGGATTCATTGTTTCCTTATAGTCCCACTCCCAATTCAATGTTTCCGTATCCATTTTCCTATCCTTTCCTATCCCTACTCCCTAGCCAATATACTGCTTTCGCAGGTAAGGGTTTCATCCCACTATATTGGCTAAAGGGGGAGGTGGGTTTAGTCAGTAAGAATCTGACACTACCAAGGGGTAATTCTTGGTGTCTTTGGGAGATTCCCACCTCCCTTAGGAAAAAAAAAAAAAAAAAAGTTAACATTCATAGACAAATCAAAACAAAATTTGAACATTTTTGTATTTTAATTATCCAAAAATTTTAATAATATATTATTTTTTAGGTTGGGGGCCTCGGTTCGGTGGCTTAGTGGGTAAGAGCGTATAAAATACGATGTAAACACCGAGGGAGTGTGGGTTGGAATTCCACACATGTCGTAAGAGTACTTCTGCCTTACGACATGTACAGCGACGCCTGAACAGGAAAGGCTATTTAATTTCCTTGTTACATTTATGTGGCAGAGAAATGCACCAAAAAAAAAACAAATTTTTTAGGTTTTAAAAAATTAACAAATTATAGGCGAGGAAGTAAATGCCTAAGTTCCTAAAAATTATACATTTTAATGTTAAAAATAAAAACAAAGTTACTTTCATTGAATTCCAACTTTTATTTTTTTGAAATATGTTCATAAAATGTCAGAACGAACTTTCAAAAATGAAAATCTAAAAAATTTTTCATATGTCAAAAATAATTTTCTTATATACATATACTTTTGTATTAGATATACATATATGTATACGCTTTCGTATACTTATTTTTTAAATGACAACGAATCAATTGTTATGACTATTATAGTTAATGTTAGTTATATGAAATGTTATGGAAATGTACAAAATCATTTGATATCATCATATGATAGTTTTAAACTGTTTATAATAGCAAGCATTCACTGTTCTTATTCTTTGGTGTTTGGAATTAAATATTCCTTCATTCATTTGTATGAACTCA
The DNA here is from genome assembly GCA_947095535.1 of Poecilobothrus nobilitatus. Taxonomy (NCBI): domain Eukaryota; kingdom Metazoa; phylum Arthropoda; class Insecta; order Diptera; family Dolichopodidae; genus Poecilobothrus; species Poecilobothrus nobilitatus. The sequence goes on along the minus strand of OX352772.1, from coordinate 54,898,575 downwards.
TTCTGCTTTTTTTTTAAGTTTTTTTTTTATTCACTGTGTTTCTTAACTGGGCGAGAATTTATAAAAATTTAAACGTCAAAATTATATACAAGATGTCAAGCAATTAGGATAGCATTAGTATATAATGTAATACCTATAGGCTATAGTATAGTTAATAAAAGGATATCGAAACAATGAAAACAAAAATTATATCATCTTATAGGCAAGGATTAATTAGTAGACTATTAAGAATGCATGATGAATTAATTTTATAAAAAGTGATATAACTCTTTATCGGTACCACATGAAAAGGAAATTTTAAAATAGTTTAGTTATTTGCTATCATTTCATTGTCTAAATTCATCTCTAACTAAATACGTTAAAAATGTTATTTCTTATATGTAGTAAGTATGTACATAAGTACAAAGTAGTTTATATCTCGACTACATGACTTATGATAAAATATTTTAATACTCTTTTGAATTGAGGTAATGGTAATTCTTTTTTTTTTCAATTTTCAATTTCATTTTTATTACATTTTTTTTCATTAAATTTTAAATTTAAATTATGGTACAACAAATTTAATCACATCTCTTTCCATGTCTATTTAACTAATGTATTTTTTTTAAAATAAACTTTTTTATATTAAATTATAATAAAATGTAACTTTTTTATATTAAATTGTATAAAAGATATATATATATATTTTTTTTTTGGTGCATTTCTCTGCCACATAAATGTGGCAAGGAAATTACACAGCCTTTCCTTTTCAGGCGTGGCTGTAAATGTCGTAAGAGGGAATTATTCTTACGACGTGTGTGGGATTCGGTGTTTACAGCGTATTTTATACGCTCTTACCGACTAGGATACCGAGGCACCTTATAAAAAATATTTAAGTGTATCTCAAAAAAAAGATCTGCTAAATATCTAGATTTCACTACGATTTCAAAAAAATTGCATAAACTAAAAAATGGTATATGTACATTACAATTGTATGTAGTTTATACACGTACATAAATGTACATATATGATATTACATAGAACTGCATTTGACTTAAAGCCAAAGTCGAAGAATATATCAAATTTTAGCATTATAAAAAAAATTTAGCTAACTATTTTTTTATTATCCTTTTTTAAGTTTCAGTTTATTAAATTTTATTCAATTTAATTAATGAAAAAGGTTATAAATAAACTTATAACCTATATAAGTTATCATATTTAAGATAATCTTAATTTTCGATATTTATTACTTATTCAAATTAAAAACAAAAATATTGAAAATATTTGACCCTAACTCAATAATCATTTTTAATATACATATTACTTAAATTTTCCCTTCAAAATATATAATGTGAATTAAAAGATATTTCGAGAAAAATATTTTTAAAGGAAAAGTATGTTTTAAAAAACTTTTGGTTTTCGGCAATTAATGTTTTTAGCAGATATTCATTGCTACATTTATATAAAAAAATACAAATATTATTAATACATCTCATATTCATAACCTAAAAACTTTAAAAAAGGATATTGTTTCCCAACAGCAATCTATTTAGACTAATCTAGTATTGGGATATTGTTTTGCAGTATTATTAACAAAAATCATTTAAGTAAGCAAATTCGAAAAATATAACTTGTCGAAAAAGCAACCTATAAACCAAACCTATAGATGACTTGCTAAAATTTTGCTATTTCTGATCTAATTCACAATTTCAGTTCAACATCAGAAGTTGCCACATGCTCAAATGTGAACATGTTAGCATCATGCAATCTACAAATTTTTCGCTTCAGAATAATAGGCTCAAGTTCCCTAAAAACGTAGTTTTACTTTTTGGGAACTTCGGACTTGTTGTTGTAGAGGGGATAAACGACCATCCTTACACCTAGGTCCTACGACCTGTTGTACCTCCCAACTTGATGAAATGCTCGTTTTTCACAGCGGCTCATCGAGCCAGTCAATTTCCCTAAAGAATCGGACGATCGTCTTCTGATCAAGCCTTCTCATTTCGGAGAGATTTTAATTCCCAGTAGCCTTCTAACAAGGTTCCTCTCTCCCTCTCTTCCTGGAATTCCAGCTTACAACATTGGCAAAGTAAATGTAATACCGTCTCTGCCTCCTGCTCACAACCTCTACACATTCTTGAGTCGTCTTTGACCATCCTTTCAGCGCGTACTCTTAATATCAGATGGCCTGTGGTGATCAGGTATAGAGTCTGAGGTCTGTCCTGTTTAATTTCTTCCTCTTTTTTCCGTCCAGCTCATACCAAAATGCCCTAAAAATGTAAAGAAACTGAGGTCTGATATGACCCAGTCTTTATAGTCGCTTGTTTCCCTAGAAAGAGTAAGTCCTATTGACTTCATATCCATACTAGGTTTGACTACATAGTGAAAATTTGGACAATTTATCTGTGTTTTTGTTTCCTGAAAAGCCTGAGTGAGTTCAGTTCCTTTATAGCTTGACTGCTTTGGTTTTTCCCCAGCTCATTCAAGCCATTCCAGCATCCGAGGGTGGATTTGGATTTGTATAGGTTTCCCTATATTATTCATATAATGGATTTGCAGATTCAAAAATACAGAGCTTTAAAAATATTAATGAGTTCCCCTTAGATTCCACTCCGGTGAAATTCTTTGGTTGTGTGTTCTTCCGCGAGTCTTTAGCAATAAATATCTGCCAGCACTTAATTTAAATTCATACCTTATGAATCTCAGTTCTCTATCAATTCTTTATTATAAAAATTGTTTAAAAAACAAAATAAATATCCAAAAGGAAAGTACTTTTACAGTTAGTTCTGCAGGCGTTAAATATATGAATATTTAATATTGACATCAAATTTATATTCAGAAATTGATATATTTAATGAATGATTTCCTAATAAAATCTTTAAATTATACACCTGTAATTAAAATCGATATGCATATATAAATATAAGTAAGTAAATATTGTATAATTTATTTCAATAGATATTTTTAATGCATATATATATATATATATATACTATATATATCTCATCGAATTTTGAAAGTTGTAAAAAAAAAAGAAATACTTACTGAACAAAAAACATTTAAATATACAGGCACATATTTTTTTTTTATTTATAAAGGTAAAACTTTTTAATTGATTATATTCATTTTGAATTATAAATAATTTTAAATTTTCTTTTTTTTTAGCACATTTTTCAAATAAATTTTTAAAATGTTACTTATTAGTTTCTGTTTGTTCCTCCTTCTGCCTCGTCCGCCTATTTACAAAATTTCGAGACAATTTCACCACCTATTTTAAGACTATTTAAGAATATTAATGGAACAATGTATATATGTAGCCCAACCTATTATTGAACTACATCCCCTCAAAGTTGAAAGAAGCCCTATTTTCACAGATTTATATCTTAAATTTTGCTTAATATTTTTTAATCTAGAAGCATCAAACCACAGAACAATTTTTAAGCATTTAAATCAATTTAATATGTTTTGGAATTTAGTATGTAAATTTACTGCATTCTCCAAGATTCTTGTCTTTCCCTTTTATCTTTTGTTTAGAACCTGAAAATTTTGGAAAGGTGAAAAAGATATTTGAGAATTAGGATAAGTTGCCTTTTAAAGAAATTTTATACTTTCAGCTGTTTAACAGCTATTAGGGGCGAACAATCGTATATTCCCTATTTTTAGATACCTATAACTAAGACACCTGGACACGCAAATTTATTTTTAAGTAAGACATAAAAATGAAAGCTTCAATATTATATTTTTATATGTATTACTTTATAATTAAAATTTAGATAAAGTTTAAATATTAATTATGCATCACAAGCCAAAATTTTTATTATTTATTTACTAGTTATATTTATTATTTTATTAGTATATAATAAATAAAGAAAACTTATCATTTTTAAATATTTCAACACTATTATAGTTGTAACATTTATTTAAATTTTTTTAAAAATAAATATTAATTAATTGATTAATGTTTAATAAATATTAAATGTTAAATAAATAATAAAAAATAAAAAATTACGAAAAAAATAGAAAATAAATTGTTTAAAATTAGCGATTCTAAGAAATATGTATACTAGTAATTAAGACAAAGGATTCAAATAATTTTTTAATAACTCTTTCCCACAAATAACTCGTAATTACTTTTTTATAATTCAATTTAAATTTGAATTTTGAAATAATCGATTCTAATGGAATTATTACCATTTACCACAACCATATTGGGAAGCATATTAATGCTTAAAAGGCAGTTTTCCTTCTTTCCCTAATAAACTTAATTTCGTGATTTCTCAATATTTCTATAAGTAAATAAGTACATATTTCTTTATTTCGGATCTCTTGCCGATTTTAAATACAGAGTTTTGTATCCTAGATTAATTAAAAGAGAAAACGTTGAAGAATATTTAGTATGCTAAGTAGAAATTCTTAAAACGTTTTGAATACATCATCCAGTTCAACTACCTTGGCAGCATTATAATTACTCACGGAGGTATGGAGGGAGGTGTCAGTAACAGACTCAACAAAGCCAGGTGGTCAGCATTCGTACAATTGTATCCACTAAGGTGGAACATCCAAATCTTGAGAAAAAAAAACTAAGTATGCAATGCTTGCGTAAAAACCGAACTCCTACTCATGTATGATAGTAAAAACTTAATAATGTCACCATCACCCAGAAATCACAGATAAAACTAACCGATTTTTACCCATCATATGCAGAATATTCTGATCTGCAAGAATAAATAACGAAGAGCTATGGAAATCTACATACTGAGGCAACAAAGAACGAAAAAATGGAGATGGGTAGGTCACACACCTAGAAAACATCTTAACAACATAAACCGCATGTCCTTGGAGTAGAACCCCCAAGAAAGGAGAAAATGTAGGTGTCCAAATAACACTAGGAGACCAATGCAACCTCACATGGGAAAATGTAAAAACATCAGCAGGAAACCGTATGAGATGTAAATGCCAAATCGAAGCCCTATGTGCCCGCTTGCGGAATGAAATGGACACAAAAAAATACATACTTATATTTCAAAAATGTTGATTTATATTTTGGCGTACACGTACTTAGCATCAGTATTTCGTGTGAATAGTAACGTCAGTAGTATCAAATGTCTGTATCGAATTTTACTGGAAAATCGACTACATATTAAATTAAAAAATATTTTTGATAAAAAGAATTAACCTGTGTTATGCAAAGTTTTTTTTATTTATTTACCTTCTAAATTCAATTTACTATCCATAATCTTATACTCTATTAAAATGAAAAGTAAGAAACATCTTTTTAATACTGTTACTTTGAAAAATGCATTTTCAATATACATAAATAAGTATGATTAACTGCAAAAATTTACAAATTAAATATAGGATTGACTATAAGAAAAGCCTTCTTAATCAAAAAATTTAAATAAACTACTTAATATCAAAAACAAAAAGAGCAACGAACACAATGATGATCCTATACCGATTTGGGGTATATTTTTAGGTGTTCCTAAAATCGACCTTTAGCAAACTCTTTAATATTTTGAATTTTTTTTATAGAAAATTCTTTTATTTACAATTTATTTACAAAATTATCGCTCTACCATTCATTGTTACCCCAAAACCTGCTGAAAACTGATTTTTTTATTTAAAAAAAATTGTAATGCATTTTTTGGCCACTAGATGACATTTTCGCGCATATGTCGAATATTAGATATATCATATAGTTAATAATTAATTTGATATATGTAGGTATATAATGGTGATGTCATAAAGGTATATAATGGTAATGTTATAAATAATGTGATAGCGGTATATCTGAACTCGACCTACCCTAAAAGGAAGTGCAACCCCAATTTATACCGGAATATTGAAAGACGTGTTATGAATCGACAGAAGGACAAGAAAATTGTAAAGAGATTGTATAGAAAACTTTAAAAATCATAAAAATTTACTTCACTGAAGTACTTATATCTGAAGAAATAGAAAAAAAAAAAGGATAAACCATTTTTTAGGATTCAGAATTTAAAAAACCAATAAATGTTTAGTTTTAGAAATATTTCTAATATAAAAATTTTATTTAATTTCAATTTAAATATTGAAAATAACTAATTGAATTTTTCTAGTTAAAAATTTTTTCATCATTTAAAAAGAAAAGAAAAGTAATAATATTTTTTTTCATGTTTTATATTATTAAAAGGTCAGATATAAACAAACTTTTAAATAGAAAAAGAAAATAAAATATAAAAACCAAAAACTAAACACTTAAAATACACTTTTATACAAATAACATTTGAAATTTCTAATATACACAAATCGATTCAAAAATAAACATTAGAATTAAAAAAGATTTAAAAAAAAATTTTTTTTTTTTTTTGTTTATATAGTTAATAAATATATACGTATTTTTCTTATATATATACAAATTACAAATACAATATACATATATATGTATATAATAAGACTAAAGATACATATATCATATATGTACATATATATCATATACGTACAATTTAAATGCAAAATATATAATTTAAATATTACTTAAGGCAAGTATATAAGTAATTAAAGTGACTAAATTTATTAAACGCTTCAATTATAATATCTATCTAATATATAAAATATAAAATAAAATGTGATAAAATGTATAATAAAACAACTTGTCATAAACTCGTGATCTTTATTTGTAGCTACAAGGCGTTTTCTTTAAAAAAAAAAATCAATTTGTTAAATTCCAGTTACTACAATTTTAATCGTTTTAAGAATAACGGTAGTTTTGTGGATTTTCTTAATAACAAAAAAAAAAAAAAAACTGTATGTCGTTTCTGTGATTGTTCTTTTAATGAATCAAAACTTTAGTGAACTGTTTTATGACTTGATTGAAATAAGTTAGACAAACTAGAGTTATTAGGTCCACTTGTTATAAAACTGTATCAATCGTGATTCATTCTGCGGTAGTTTATATTATAAGGCCAAGAGATAAAACATGCCTAGATTAGATCTAAGAAAGGTCTAGTAACAAGGCTACCTAGACTCTTTCATGCAGATCATTGCCTTTTACTTCATATTAGATTAACTTTCAAAAGACTAGGAGCATTGAACTCCAAAATTAAACTAATTCTAGAAGCGTCTAATCCAGAATAGACAAATGATCGAAGAAGGGCAACAGAAGAAACTGAGACGGAAATACTTCAAAATTTTGATTGAAAAGTCCTTTGACGTTTCTCAGACTAGGTGGGATTCATAAATATAAAGGAATGGTGCTGGAATAACATTTATACCTTGCACCTTACGCGCACTTAATCTTCTCTCGCCGTATAAAGGAGAAATTGATTGCAAATCCTTTCGATCCTTTCATTTTTTTTATTAATTTTAAGGGAAATAGTTAGAAAAATAAAAAATTATTAAGGTGAAAGTTTCTTATTTTTTGACATGGAATCCAAGTTCGCTTTGAAAAATACTCGTTCCTATTTGAAAATCTCGATTTTGGTGAATTTCCCGTCTAAAAAACTTATTTCCAGAAGTGTATAATATCACCAATCGATAGATCACCCCGGATTTAATTAATAAAAATTTTTTCATATTTGAAAATAATAACTCTTTTCCTTCTTAAAAACATAGTCTGAATCACCCTGTATTGCTACTACACTTAACATGTAAAATTTTTAAAATACATACCTATAAAATAATACAAAATTATTTTAATTAAAGTATATATTATTAAATGGATTTAATATGCATATGTATATAATTATATGTATGTTCATAAATATGTATACTTAATTATGCAGTAAATGCTACAGTTTGCATATATCTATTTTTAGAATTCTAATAACCTATAATTTGGATTTCTTAGAAATGGCAAGAACATCTTTTAATTAATTTTTTTATTTTAAAAATAATTCATAATTGTAATAAAAAATTAGCATGAAGTGTTAACTTTCATAAAGTATAAATGTTTGTATATAATATCAGTTTGGTTGAGCGTAAAAACTGAAAAAAAAATTCCTTTTAAATTAGAATGTAGCTACAAAAAGAAATAATAAAACGTTAGGAATTTAATTTGGAGATAGTACAATCTATTGTGATAGGTACAACTATATATAACAACAATTTATCGTTATCATTATCATTAACCTATTAAAATGCGAATAACTTATACTTTATATCTATATTGTTAAACGGTTTATACTTTTGATTCTTAGAATGTAAGAACTTCCCATTTAATTATTAACATAAATAAATTTTGAGTATGTAGGATCGTTCAACGTATGTCGCCTAGGGGAGTGTTTTAGGATGGTTAAAGAATATATTAGATAGAAAGTTTTAGTTTTAATATCTTATCAACACTCTTTTTATTTGTTTACCATCTTAAATAATACAACTCAACATTTGGACTCTCACTCTATTCCAATTTGTTCATAGCATATGGCAATTCATTTGTTATAGGGACAATTTTGTTATTCCCCCTAAAAGTATGCTTTATTTTCGCAATACTCACAATTTTCCTTAATATTAGTTTTAAATAAATAAATAATAACCATTTAGACAATCTGTTCTATAGAATTACGATATTTTAACCCTATTAACATCAATAATCAAAAATTGATTTATGAATGGATTTAATAGTTGACAATAAGAAGCAATAACATATTTAGATATGCATTTAAGTAACCTTCCTTGCATATCGAATATGAATAAAACTAAATCAATGAAAATAAATTCAACAAGTTAAATTAATTAGTTCAAAACTTTAATTATTCTTGGTAGTATCAGCAGCCAGGACTAAAATCTGACAAAATTGAATATTTTTTAAAACTTTTCTTAATCATTTATTAAAAATATAATGGCGGAATAGAACTAATAACAAAGACACAGTATAAAAAGCAGTGATATTTGCACAGTATAAAAAGCAGTGATATTATTTAAAAGTAAAAATAACAAAAATAAAGATATATATATTATATAGACGGAATTAACCATAATATTGTATAAAAATCCAATGAATTTTGTAAACAAGTGCTAGATTAAAATCCGTAACTTCTGAAATGAGTAGAATCTTATTATAATATAAGAATTACATAGGCCTGTAATTCAGGAAAAAGAAATAGAACAAAACTGATGACTCCAGTACAAAACTGAATGGATTTGTATAAATAAAAGCTTCTTTTTAAAGCAAACAAATTATATATGTATATTTAAATCATTCCGAAATTTAATTTAATTTTTGCTATCACTATAAAGTGTAGTGTCAGTTCTAATTAAAATGATTAAATCAAGAATATAGCTTAAATGCTAATTCTCTTGTTTATCAACAAAAAAAAAAAAAAATTAAATAAAAAAATATATTAATTAATTAATTGCTTGTATACGTATGTATGTATATACATATATATACTTACATACATTGTATATCATCAAGGCTTTTAATTTTTGAATCACTTTTAATTTCATAAGAAAAAGAGAAAGTAAACAAAAAAAAAAAACAAAAAAAAAATACTACTAATTAAATAAAATGCTTATAGTACCCACTATTATCCATTGGAAAAATTTTAAACTTCTTAAATTTTAAAACAAACACCCCAACATTTTATATTAATTACCTATATTAAATTTGTATAGTCATACTTACATATATTTACTTGCATACTTAGATATACATTTATATATATATATGCATATACACACATAATAATATCATACATATTTACAAAAAAAAAAAAATTAAGAAGAAATAATAATATAATATTTATGTATGTATGTAATTGTATATACCGCGGAGTATTAAAAATTTTAACCATTTATTTTCAGTTTGAGTACCAAGCATGTTTCCCCATTAATAAAAATTTAATTTGATTTAATTTTGTGGAAATTTTCAAAATATCATAAAAATTATTTATAAAAACATTTAAAAAAATTAAAAATCACGTTTAAAAATCTTTTATTTAAAAGATTTAATGTATATACATATATGTATACGTATGTATTTAATATGAACATTTATAAAAATTATTTTGTGAATGGAGTGCTAAACGGTTTTATATACATATATATATATATTTTTATTTTTTTGGTTTTTTTCATTATTATTATTATTAATTCATTTCATTTTGCGGCTCATAAATTTTTATTAATGTTACAAAATTAAAAAAAAAAAACAAAAATAATAACAAAAGGAAAATTATTAAAAATTAAAAAAAAAAGTAATTAAAAAATTCATGCTCGTCAAAAAAAGAAAAAAAAATGCAAGAGATAAAATATAATAGGTATTAAAGAAGTATATTAAATCTAATCACATAAACAGTCTGTAAAATGTAAAAGTAGAACATAATTTTTTTATTTTAACCGCACTCCTTCTCATATGCAAAATCTTCTCCTTATTCCTTCCCAGACATATATGGGTCAATGTAACTGCCAAACAGTTACAACGTTTATACCGTTGCAAATTTTTTATTCGCTTTTTTATTTCTATAAGCCATACTATAATTATATATAATTATTATCAAAGTATAGTTATAAATCAGGCAGGACCTTTAAGCTCCAAAAAAAAAAAACAAAACCAAAATGTTGACATTAAAAGTAAAAACAAAAAGCATTTGCTAAAGATTACAGGAATATATAAACACGATAACTTAATATAGAAGGGTATATATATAGAATTTAAAAGATTTCCAAACCTTAAGGGTTTTATAATAATAGATTAAATCTATATTAATATATGTTTTACAATTACATATTGTGTTTTGTTACATTCCTAAAATAATATGTAATTATTATAAGGCTAAAAATTAACATAATATAGTGAAGGATTCATTCATACCAATTTCTTTATAAGATAAAATACAATAGAAGCTACTTCAATACTGCAAAATAAATCAAATACTTTTATTTGAAAATTATTGCCTATACACTACCCCATTTGGACCAGAAACGAACAAATTAAGAATTAAACACTGAAAAAGTGAATATGTTAAATTCGCTGTGGCATAAATTTTCATGGTTCACACATGATTAGTAACAGTGTTCGGTGCACTTAAAATACAAAAATATCTCATAAAATACGCAGTGTAACAAGATGATGTTCTAAAATTCAATTGTACTCTAAAATAAAAAATAAAAGTAATTTACAGACTAAAATAAAAAAAAATTTATAAATTATACCTCTTTTATGATGTACGTGAACAGGTGTATATAGACTATGCGTCGTCAAACGATAATGACTAACAGCTTATAGACTAACGTATGACTTAAAATTAATTCTGAGTTAAAAATCTTAAAAGAAATTTTCCTTGCTGAATTTTACCTAAAGAAGAACTTTCGAACAGGTGAAAAAGAAATAAAGAGAATATACCTATTATAATATACAATATGAATACCAGAGTATATACAGATCCTAAAAGTTCTCAGAATGTTTTTTTTTTTCAAAAATTCTGTTTTAAAACTATGTTTAAAGAGTTAACTTAATCTTTTTAATTCTTATTTTGCAATGTTACTTTATTATATGTTAAAATAAAACCAAAAAAAAAAAAAATTATCTTGTTTTAGAATAACGTCATGAACGCTTAAAAACCTGATATAAAATTTTAAAAAAATAAAATAAAAATAAAAAACAATTATTTACTCAATAAATTTTTGATTATTATTCACTTTTATAGACTTTTTGTAGACTATATGGCACTGAAGCAAATTCCATTTAAAAAATACGCAGTAAAATTAATAATTAATTATAGTTTAATAATAGTGTACATATATACATATATACATGTACATATAATTTGCATTAAGAAAATGGTGTTGTTAGAAAATAAAATTGTTAGAATTTAATATCGGTATAAAGCAAAATGTACATTAGAATTTCTATATTTCTATTTATTTTATAAAAGGATTTTTTTTTTTACAAAGGGATACTTATTGGTAATAAGTATATAATCCTTTAATTTTTACCTTTAATTAATACACATATATAAACTTTATACATTAGACATAAACCGTATAGTTCAAAAACAAGAAACAATAACAACAATACTGTAGAAAATATCTATTTGTATTTGTATCTTTTATTTTCTATCATTTTTTTTAAGGCTAAAAATGAGTGATTTTAAACCTCAGATGTTTTACACAAATGAGTTTAGTGAAACTATAGTTGGAACTCTAAAACCAGGAAACTTTAAGTAAATTATAATTAGTTCTTAAGTTTGACAAAAAGGAATCCATAAAAAATGCCCTCCTATAAATCCTGATGTGATATAGGGCGCATATTGGTATTTATAATGCTAATTATCGATACTTGTTATTAATGCATCTGGATTTCGTTGACTGTATATTTAAATAATTTAACCAATTCTGTTAAGGAAACTTTTCTCTTATGTTTACTTAGAATTTTTTTTCAAAAATGAAAGATCTATAAATATAAAATACAGATAGGATAGGATAATATAGAAAAGGGAGAGGATGGTGTCCTAATTCCAAAAATATTGAAAAAAAGTTTAAAAGTTTAATTAGGAGAGCGGCGTAGTTTCAACTGTCCGAAAATAAAAGGGGGAATTTGGGGGCGAAAGCCTCAATTATTTTTAATACTTTGGTATTAAATATCGAAGCGGGTGTTTTCAGCACTATTTAAAGTGATTCTCATTAAATTTTAAATGGAATTTTTTTTTTTTTTTGAATTATGAAATTCCTGCCCAACCCAAAAAAGAAAACAATATATATTACATTAGAAAACTGAAAATATAAAGTAAAATAGTTATGCAATTTTTAATATCTATCTATAACCAATTTAATTACCAGCTATTTTTATGCCAACAATTAAGGAACTATTATTCTTAAGGAACTCCTGAACAATTTAACTACATAAGTTTATAGTGAATAAAAATCATACAAACGATCAGACGATCTTGTCAATTTCAAAATATATTTTTTTTTGGTTTACAAAACAAATGAAATCCTTTCTCCCAGAGAAGGTGAACAAAAATAAAAATTCTATTAAGTTTAATGGTTTCCAAATGATCATTTTATCGAGCAAAATTTATTAATCAATTAAATTTTTAAATTTAAATATTAAAACAAAGCATTCAGCAATTTAAAAATTATAAGTATGCATTATGAATATTTGAATTTTGCAAAGAAATTTATTTTATAATTGACTTAACATATATAATTCTAACAATGCATTACTCGATCTCTAAGATCCAAGAAGGGCTAAGAAAACTTGAAGAACAACCATGTTAGTTGAGGCAAAATCGCTAAATAAGATATGGGCGCACAAATCAAATGTCAGGATAATGATCGAGATGTGTAGATAGAATTTGTGAACGCGCTATGTCCGAATAGACGTTAAAGAAAGTATAGAAGATAAATTGAATCTATTCAAAAAAAATTATTTTTCATTTTGAATTTTAAGAAATTTAGCATGGAAAGGATTGAATGATTTTAACTGCTTCCTATAGACGTATTCCTATATACACGTGGAAATTACACTGCAAACACCAAGGGAGTGTGAGTTCGAATTCCACACACGTCGTAAACATTGTTGCTCCTTACGATATTTACAACCACACCTGGAAATTTCTATATTTTACCAAAGAGGCAGCTAGAATAATTTTTTTATTCTTGATTATTCGTATGTTATTCATGATTCATTTTTTAATATTTTCTAAAATAAATTTGTGCAAAAATAAAACAATTTTATTTTCTTTATAAAATTTATTTAAAATAACGTTTCGTTTCTTAGTCTCTGGTGTTTAACCTATAACACTATGATAGATAAAGTCGTTTAGAAATGCCGGAGTAGAGTAAAATAACTTTTAACTTTTTTAATCATATTTGTGACAAGAATTAAGTAGTGTTACAAAATGTCAAAGTCTAATGAAATGTCATTATTTTTTTTCATTTCAAATTTTAATAATTACATATTAAAATAATTGTAAACGAAATCATTGAATTGAACTTATAATAATTCTTAAAATTAAATATTTTTGTAAAACTCCATTATTTGTTTGAAATAAATAAATGTTCCAATAATCCAATCTAATTTCAACAGATCAAATTTATATTTAACTTTAGTTTGTTTCGAAATGGCAGATTAAAGTTAACTCTGCATGTGAGTGTGGTAGTCAATCCTATCCACCAATAAACTCTATTCTACTCTACTATACCAGTAAAAAACGAAACGCAATCACGCAAAATTGACAGATACATAGATGATGTGATGACAGAAAATAAAAACGATATGGAAAACACATTATAGAACTTACTTGAATTGTGAAAAAAATTAATTAATTCGTAGCACAGCCAGTAATTACTATTGATAAAAAATTAAATAATAAAATCAAAACATTCATACATAAATCAAAACATACTTTCACACTATCAAAAGATATATTGAAACAAAAAATAAAGATTCTAATAATCGAATAGTTATTAATTAATATTTTAATTTTATTATAAATGTAAGAAACAAATATTGTAAAAATTGTTTAAATTAAACAAAATAAATAAATAAATAATAAAAATTTTATATATGTACCAACAAATATGTATATATACAAAAAACTTACTTCATTGATATATGACCATGACCATGTAAACGAAATTTTGGTCGATCTGGTAGACCTAAAAATTGTAATATTTCTTTTTCAACTTCTCTTTTATCAGTATCATCTAATATACGATGCATTATTGTTCTATCAATACCATTGTCAACATATACACCTGAATAACTTGCTAACACAATTAATATATTTAAATAAATAATTAAAAAAAATATTATAAAAATATTTTGAATTTTTTTATTAAACATATTTTCAGTTATTTTTATTTTCATTTTATTTTTATATATTTTTTATTCTTCTTTTTTTTTTTTTTAATTCTTTTTTTAATTATTAACTTTTTATTTTTTTGTTGTTTTAAATTTCTTTTTCTTTTATACAATATAATGTGACATTTAATTAAATTTTATAAATTATAAAGATAACCTTTATAAATTTTTTTTTTATTCAATTCATTTTATTATTTTTTTTTTTTATGTAATATACATATTTGTATATACATATGTATATATATTTTTTTTTATATAATTTCTTTTCTACATTAAAATATTTATGAATTTTTTTTACAAATTTAAATTTTTTACGAATTTAGTCACCATTAATTAAGTAATTAACTTTTTAAGCTTTTCACACTTTTAATATAATTATTTATATTAATTTATATGTATTAATTAAAAAAACACAATTTTTTTTTTATGTTATGCAATTTGAAAATTTAAAAAAACAAAATGTTACGTTTTTATAACAGTTACGCTTTTTTTTTTATTGTTGGGTTTTTTTTTTTTTTTGTATTTGTTTGTGATGTATAAAATCAATAAAATTATTATTTATATACATATATATATATATAATGCATGTAAGTATGTATGTATGTTTATTTATATTTTTAACCTAGTTTAATAAAATGATAATTAATAAATATGTTAAAAAAATTGAATTAAAATTTAACCATGTGAAATGCAATATTTTGTATTATTTTGACTTCAGAACAAAGAAATTTGAAAGGACTAATATCTAATTAAAATTGGATATAACGGTATTTTGTTGTGGTTTTAATTTTATTCAATTCACTTCAAATTTTTTTTTTTGGTTTTGATATCCTGTATATAACAATGTCATTTAGCCATTTGTATTGACTTATGTAAGTCTATATAAGTATACCTATTTTTATGTATAGTATAATTTTAAACTATTATATTTTAAAAATATTTGAGGAGCCTCGGTAGGCTAGGGGGTAAGAGCTTATAAAATATGCTATAAACAACGCAGGAGTGTGGATTCGAATCTCATACACATCGTAAGAATAATTGCCCCTTACGACATTTACAGCCACGCCTAAACAAGAAAGGATGTGTTGACGCAAAAATACAATATTTTTTTCTTTACTTTGAGTCTCTATGGCCTAGGCTTCTAGTGAGTAAAGTGCGTGACTTTTTAAACGAAGTTGTGCAGTTTAAAATCTTGTACAGTTATAACAAATTTTATTAATTGAAAACAGATCCTTCTTGCCACCAATTATGTAATATAACACAAAATACATGTGTAAATTTATAATATAAACAAAATACATAAGATTACTATGTATAAATTAATAATAGGCCGAAGTTCTCTTTACTAGCGGTACTTTCATAAATTTCACTTAGCAATTATATTGTTTACTTATATAAAGTAATAATAAATAATAAATTTTTTCTTTTTTTTTTCGGATTCCTATAAGTTAGCTGCCTACATTTTATAGCTTCATTTAGGCTAACCTTTTAGAAAACATATATGTATATAATAAAATGTTTTTTTCAATTAATATCGCCTTATTTATACAAATATATCTTTCTTTATCAGACGTGGTTGTAAATGTCGTAAGGGGGAATTATTCTTACGATGTGTGTTTCGAACGGTGTTTACAACGTATTTCATAACCTCTTACTCACTAGGAAACCGAGGCACTATTTTGTATTAATTTGAGCATATTGAAAATTATATCAATAATAATCCTTTTATATAAATTTAATAAAATTCAATTTAAAAACTCAAAATTCAATATACATACATAACCCAATTAACAGGTTGAATGTCCAAGAAATTTTACCATACCTGTATTATAAAATCACAGGTCACAGAAATAAATTTTTATTTTTAACTATGTGTACTTATATCAAATATGCTACAAAAAAATCAACTTGTTAGATCGAATTATGCCGACTGGAAATTATTAATGTATTAAATTCAAAAAAATAATCAAATAAATTAATTAATTAATTATAATTAAATGGCAGAAGCACTTGTCATTTTCACATTCATTCATTAAACTTTAATTAATTAATTCTTGTTATTTTAAATTTAAAAAAAAAAATCCAATTTGGTGCACAATTAAGTTAAAAGATCAATTGCATTTGTTACATGTAATCGTCGTAGTATATATACGTATATATTTGTAATATTAATTTAAAAAAAAAAACAATAATAATAATAATTTAATTATCTTTAAAGTCAAATTAAATTAAAGATAATTATAAGGTAAAAAAAAAAAATTATTTAACAATAATATCAAAAGTGTTAAAAAATTCAAAATATAATATTAATATATGATGTATATATATGTATATACACATATGTATGAATGTATATTACTAATAAATATTATTATTAATTTTATTATGTTTTTAATTTTTTTTTTTTTTTTTCTAAATACATACTTATATATTTAAATAAAGAGAAAATATATAAAATTTTATAGGTATATAATATGTATATAGCTACATATGTATATGTATGTATTTTATTATAAGTTTTTATATAAAACAATTAAATTTTTAAAAATAAAAAGCACGTATAAAAATTTTTTTTAGCGCACACACGATTCTTTTCTACCTATCGTTTTTGGAGTTCCAGAAATAACTGATTAACTGAAAAAAATTAATATGTAATTTTGTCTTGCGCTAATGGAAGATTGAGCATCTTTTTTCTTGTCTTTTTCAACCAACAAAACAACTACAATAATATTAATAATAATAATAACAATAATAATAAAAATAATAAATGAACAAAAATGAAAAATAAAAAAAATAAAATAAGCAAAAGTAGCAGCAGCAGCAGCAACAGTCAGTACAAAAAAAAAAAAAAGAAAAGCAACAACATTAATAATAATAACAAACAAACACACAAACGACGGCGATAAAATATTTAAAGTTTATAAAATTCATTCCTTAAAAACCACCCTTGACATCCCGCACCTATAATAAATAACGTCGACGCTGATTACCGTTCCGTTTACCAGTAAATCTTTTATACATTGTATATTATTATATATGTACATATTTATATCTATAAATTTTATAGTTATATATATCCATACCTATATACAAATATGTATATTGTATATACAAGGTATATTTACCACTGTATTTAGTTGGATTTTTATATATCTTATACATTTCTTGTTGTTAGTTTTTAATTTTTCTTCTGTTTTTTTTTTTTTTGTGTTTAAGTTTTTCTTTCTTTATTCACTTTTTTTTTTTTAGACTCTTTTAATAGTGTTATTTTATTTATTTTTTTTTTTTAGTTTCCAAATAAACCGGTTAATATAAGTTTTCTTAAATATCTATACCTAGTATGTATCTTTTAATACAATATTTAAAAGTATTTAAAAAATCATTTTTTGTCTTTTCTC
This sequence comes from Poecilobothrus nobilitatus, assembly GCA_947095535.1. NCBI lineage: Eukaryota > Metazoa > Arthropoda > Insecta > Diptera > Dolichopodidae > Poecilobothrus > Poecilobothrus nobilitatus. The sequence continues at coordinate 54,880,410 of OX352772.1, read as the reverse complement.
GAATCGAATTTTATTCGAATTATTAAAATATAAGTTGGATTTTTTATTATATAGTTTTGCATACTAATAAGAAATTAAATCAAATAAAATTAAATGAATTGTATATTTTTAATATATGCTGACATAAATATATTATCTATAATTATGTAAGGTACCTAACAAGTTAGATAAATAAATTATTATAAACTTTGCATAATACACATATTATATACATACATATGTATAACTACGGGATAAATTTAAAATTAAATAATTAAATTCGGATTAAAAAATCATATTTACAAAGATAATATTATCAAACTTTTAATATACATTATATTATGTATATATGTATGTATTTTATTTATTTAATTAATATCTATTTTATAACATTAGTTCAATGAAATCCTATCAATTTTGTTTATTCCTGATCGTGATAATGATCAGATCTGAGCAGGCCCGGTTCTAGCTGTTTTTTGTGTGTAGTCGAAATGGAAATTTGCCACCCAAAAAAATAAATGTAATTCAATTTTTAAGTTGAAGGAAAATAGAAAAACATTGAAAATCTAAACTTAATTAATTTTTATTGCATTAGGAAAAATAATGTAAATTAATATTTATACGAAAATAAAAAATAACGCAATCAAATCAATCAATTTTTAATTCTGCAAAATTTTTAACTAAATCTTGTCTATCCATGTCTAATTGATCAGCAATTTCTTTTTCAATGGAAATCCTAGATAGACTAACTAAACGATCTTGGCAACATTTGTGATCTTAAATACTATTTATTTCAGAGATTATTTTCAGCTTTGAAAAACTTCTTTCAGTACTAGCAACTGTGACAGGACAGGAACGAAAGTTCCACCCCGTTGATATCTGATTATGATCATTAAACATAAGAGCTAACTGCAAGATCTTACAGTGTTTCAATAATTCGTCATCCGTAAAATGCCTACTGCCAATATTATAAAAAAAAACCAAATAATTCACTATATTCCGATACTTGCGTAAATTTTTCATTTGTTGCTTGAATTTCGATGTCCCATATATGATTAAAAAAAAAAATCTGAAATTTTGTTCCGATGCTACTATCGGTTAGCCGACGTCGCTTACGCCTAAAACCGGGCTTGGATCTGAGGTCTGATAATATTAAATTTTTAAAATCTTTTCAGATTTAATTCATCCTTTTTGGAATTGTTCCATTGATAAAATGAATCATAGAATAGTGGTTCGGTTATTAAAGATATAAATTGGTGAATTAAAAAAAAAAATGATTTGCATACACATGTACATGTACTTATGTAGATAAATTCAATTTTTTTGCAATGATCACTGGATACTATTTTCTTTTTTTGATTTCGTCAAAAAAAGTTACCTATAAGAGACCATAATAACATTTAAAATTTGGTTTTTATATATGTATGTATGTTTATATGAAAATCAATAAGGGCACATATTATATACAGGTACCGTTATTGTACCACATGTAATTGTATTTTCCTACCTCAATATAATATATTTTGCCACTTTATGATAATAACAATAAAACAAATTATTAGAAAACTGTAATACAAGACAATAATGGGTTTCAAGTTAAATGCATAAGGTACCAGTAGAAAAATCTTCTTTCTTCAATAAATATTAACGATTATTAAAATGTTAATATTAAAAACAACACATACAAATAACAGGCGGATTCATTGTACAGCCCCACCATCAAGTCAATGTTGCCGCATCCTTTTGTCATATACTTTCCTATCCCTATTCCCTAGCTAATGGGGTATATCAGGTAGGGGTTTCATTCTATTATATTAGCTAAAGGAGAAGGTGGGTTTAGACAGTAAGAATCTGACACTATACCAAGGAGAAATTCTTGGTGTCTTTGGAAGATTCCCATCTCTCTTAGGAAAAAAAATTTAAAATCTCCATATAATAGTTAGTTATAGTTTCCTTTAACGAGTAACGTCTTTTTATTTCATAATTGGAAATTTAAAAATAAAATTACTTTTAAAATAACAACAAGTGATTAATGATTTTATAGAAAATCTAATTGAAGCCAGTTTGAAGGAAATAGTAATATTAAAATCGCTGCTCTGTAAAGTCGATTTTTTTGTAGTATTGCAGTTTTTATTTACATATATTAGTTTAAATTCAGTTCAATATAAAAAACTAAATTCGAACGACAATCACTTTTCATATAAGTGTGGTATTATCATGGTATATGGGCATACATATATAAATAAAAAAAACCTGTTAATTGATGTAACATGAACTGCAGTGATAAAATCGCTCTGATTTTAAGAAGTTTCTTTTAATTACCTGGCATGCTCTTCTTTTAAAGCCCGGAAATCGCGGATTTTTACCATTGAAATTATGATTTTAATATAATGTAAATTCAAGTCACTAATTTAAGTTACTAAAATTAAAGAAATTATTAATTTATATTGCGAATTATGGCAATAGAAATTATTCATTTCTTTAAATTTAGTGACTTATTTTACTATAAATATTTTTAATTTAAATAAATGTAATATAATAAATAAAATTTATGTCAATTTACGTTGGTTTTTTTTTTTATTAATACAAGTGGTACTCGGTACTCTTTTAACTTATGACTTTATGTCGATTTTTTTTTGGAAAATCCATTATAAAACTATAATCTCAAACTATAAAAAACTTATCATACATAAATATAAGTACATAATATGTATATATGTATGTAGTTTGATAAACTGATAAGAAACTTTAATACCTATAAATCTTCTAAATTTTTTATTCCAACAAACAACTTAAATATTATGCTTTACAATATAAATTATCCTATAGGTATGTATAGATTATATTTATATATAAAGTATATATACACACCTATTATACACAAATTTAAGATTTTATTTATAAAAAAAAAATTTGCTATTTATTTATTTATTTTCCCACCTTTATTAACTATAAAAATGAACTTTAAATAAAAATTTCATTACAATTATTTTCAATGTAAATTTTCTTACTGCAATACGGATGCACTTAAAAAAAAATTATTTTTTTTTTTTGTTTTTCTGATGGCGCTTACTGTTTTCTGCTTGATTATTTAAAAAAGGAAAAAGTAAAAACAAAATAAAACAAAAAATAACAAGAAAAAAACAGAAAAAATAAAAGTCACGAACTTCTCTAATACTCTTTGTTAGAGGTTTATAATGATTAAAGTATCTATAAGATATTTTTAATATGAACTAAACATAAAGCCATAAAAAGTATAGCATTGTTGTATTTTCAACAACACAATAATAATATTATAAACAATATTAAGCGCAGTATAAAGGTATGCGCCAATGCGTTTTAACATTTTTTTTTATTTTTTTATTTCTTTTTGTTTTGATTTTTCTTATTCCTGGTGTATTTTTTCTTTTTCATCTTGATCATCTTCTTCACAGTCTTCTTATTCTTCATGATCAATATATTGTCATCATCATCATCATCATCATCATTATCAATATTTATTATTGTTGTAGGTACACATATTAGGTTTATGATCGTTGTACCTACAGTACAGAGTATTCTCTAAGTTTTTTTTTTTAAAAAATTAATACAATCATTGTATATATGTATCTATATACATATACATATAATATAATATATATTTATATATAATATATATAAATCTCAATTGCTCTTTCTAAGCCCATTATATACCATCATACTTTAATATAAATTGAATTTATTATCATATTATATAAATAATTATTTATAAATAATTTTATTTCGCCGTGTACATGCAGTGCAGAAATAATAAACTATCAAAAAAAAAAACAAAAAAACAAAACAATAAATAATTGAAGAAAAGATGTTTTCAAGATCTAAAATTAAATAAAATATCAATACATAAACAGTATATAAAGAAGGGCTCAATTCTAATCGGTATCTTACAATTATTTATTTGTATAATACATTACATACATAAATATAATAAAATGTAAATTTATATATTTGGAATTTTATAAAGTGGAATTTCTCTTTTATACTTTTTTATTGTACTTATTCAATAGAGATTAAACTATACATTAGGTATTCTGTTTTGTTATTTGTAATGTGTTTAAAAGATTTCATTTTATTGATTTATCTCAAAAATTTGCTACCTATCTATCTACTAAATTATTTCAAATTACGGTCTTAACTTGCTCAAATAAAATATTAGCATCTTAACAACAGTGTAATTCAACAGCGACAATTTTTTTTTTTTTTTTTTATACAAGGATCAGTGAAAAACTTCAAAAGTCACCCAAAAGAATTGCACGTGGTTCTTTCAGATAGTTAGACTTTAACCAACCAAAACCACCCCTTTTTTAAACTTTAGGTTAGGACCTTTGTTACATATATGGTACAGTTTGATTTACGGGATATGGAATAAAGATGTTTCTAAGGTATTAAATTTTTACATATTATAGATAAATACAATTATCTGATAATATTTATGGGCATTTGCTAAGCTAATGTTAAAATTTATAGACTTTATCTGATATAAAAAACCTTTTGGCTTTTATAAGAAACGAAAGATTTTTCATATAAAGATATATTGTATATACAGTGTAAAATTATTTAAAACATTGATATTATGTATAAAAAGAAAAAATTTAAGCTGAACTTAAGAAACTGTATTCTGTTACTAAAATTTTGAATGCGCATTTAGATTTATTTAATCGAAAAGAAATTTTGGTCTAATTTAATTTATCATAAAGAACGATTAGAGCATTAGATTAGAGCCATTGTATAAGTAATTTGAAAAGAATTTTGTAAATTGTAAAAAGCGATTAATATTGATAATATTAATTTTAAGCTATTTAATTAAGTACCAAACCGTTATTGTTTTTTAAAGCTGTGTACATATTTTAAGAAACTTTTGCACTTTTTATTATACCAAAAATACATTTTAAGACCTTGACAGATTTGATTGTAAATATTTCATTTTCTTCAAAACTGATTGATTTAAAATGAAAATAATGATATTTATTTACAAAAAAACGATTCTTTTCTATTGCATCTTGCAATTATTTCTTTCGGACTTAATTTAAAATATCTGGAATAAACTGATAACAGTATAAGCTTTATCATTATAGTTCTTTATCAAATACATATATAGAAAAAGGAATAGCATTGGCAGGTATTTAAAAAAGAAGATACTTTATTACCGGATGTAATATTTTGATTCGAGTTATGTGAAAAAAAAAAAAAATTTCACCTTATCTTACCTGAACAATTAAAGAAGTGTAATTAGAAAAAAACAAATCATTTTAGTAAATTCTACTCTAATTCAACCAAATACAATAAATTTTTAATGTAAACTACAAGATTTTTTTTTTTTGTTAAATGTTTGTATAAAATAATGTACATATACCTACATATGTATGTATGTATGTAAATTATAAATATTATATTTTAATTGTTTCTGAAGGTGTTTTGTATTTTAGTACACGAGTGTTTAGAACTAAAAGTAAAATTTATATTTATGTATATAATAAATAAAAAAATTTAAAAAACCAAAAAAAAAAAATATCTAATAAAAATTTGTAAACATGTCTGAAAATAAAACGTTTCATACTGAAAATTAACTCCATAAAATAAATACTTATATAATTTTTATTTTATTTTTTATATTTTTATTCAAAACAATTTTCTCCTGCAGACCAAGTCATGTTGTCTAAAAGAAATAAAAAAAATATTATTAACGATTTTTACTACAAGTCTACAGGTAAATGGATACCTCAATTAAGATCAACCCAACACAACACAAGAAAACTAGTTTTGTTAATTTTTTTTTTTGTTGTGTTCTTTTTGATTTTCCTTTTTCTTTTTTTTTCTTCTTTATTGTTCTTTTCGCGAAATATATATTAAATGTTTAAAGCAGCATTTACATTTTTAATTTCTTAATTTTTAATCTTAATTTATTAATATTATTGAAAATAGTAAAATGTTGATACTTATAAATAATTACTTTTACTTATGCATACATATGTATTGTATATGTATGTAGATCATTATAAATACATTGAATTAAAGCGGAATTTAAGAAAATACGCTTTTTGTTTTATTATCAGAACTGAAGTTACTTTTTATACCCGAACGATAAGGATCGGAGATATTAAAATTGCTGCTCCTTTTGTAACACCTCGAAATAAGCTAGCTAGATGTACCTTCAAAGGTATGGATAGGATCAGAATCAAATTCGAAGTCGATTAAGCTTTGCCCGTCCGTCTGTCAGTAAGATAACTCAAAAACTAAGAAAGTTAGAGTCTTGAAATTAACACAAAATATTCTTGCAACAATTTGTAGGTTTCCTATTTTTTTGGTTCAGATCCGACTAAAACTTCAGGTAGCTCTCGAACACCTAATATTTTGTTAAGGTTTCCTATTTTTTTGGTTCAGATCCGACTAAAACTTCAGGTAGCTCTCGAACACCTAATATTTTGATCCCCACATTTTTTTTGAAATAGAGCCATGAAATTTTAACTGCTGATAGATATCATAAAAATATTAATTTTATTATTAACAACTTTTTTCTGCAGCCGCATCCGTTACGAAGCTACAGCTCCCCAAAGTTCGAAAAAGCTATATATTGAAATTGCTATAACACAAGTTGTATAAGGTATATATCTTCAATTTGAAAGCGCCAAACGATTACTACTTTTATTAGCTTTAAAAATATATATACAATAAATATATAATTGTGACATACGGTGTCTTAATTTACAGCTATGCAAAACTCAAATTTTGCAAAATTCTTGACTCCTTCTATATTCCAAAAGGTTTAAGTTAGAAACTTGAAATTTGAGGAAAGTTAGGTCTCTGAAAATAAGTATGAGTCATTTATAACAAAACAAAACTGTCGATTCTCGTGCGAAGAAAATCCTTTATTGATGAACAACCATTACATTCTTCTAAATTGACAGTTTGGTGTGGGTTTTGGTCTGGTGGAATCATCGATCCGTACTTCTTTCGAAATGAAGCTGGTAACACCGTTACTGTCAATAGAGAGCGGTATAGATCGATGATAAAAAACTTTTTATGGCCGAAATTGGAAGTTGATCTCGACAACATATGATTCAACAAGACGGGGCTACGTGCCACATAACACGTGCAACAACCGAATTATTGCGAGAACAGTTTGGAGATTCGATTATTTCAAGAAATTGTGACATTGAATGGCCTCCAAGAAGTTGTGATTTAACACCATTAGACTATTTCTTGTGGGGTTATTTGAAGTAATTGGTCTTTAGCAATAAACCAGACTCTCTTCAAGTTTTAAAAGTCAATATTGAACATGCTATTCATGACATACGACTTGATTTAATGGAAAAAGTGCCTCGAAAATTGGTTTCATCGAATTCGTTCCTGCAAAAGAAGTCGTGGAGGCCATTTGAATGACGTTTTATTCAGAACTTAATTGTATCGATTGTACTTCACATTAAATAAAAAACATTTGAATTTCCTTAACAATTAGTGTGTTTTTTTTTTAAAGAAATCATATCACTCAAATTGGAAAACCCTGTATTTATACCCAACTAGCCAAAAGCTCAATTTTAGAATAAATAGCTTTTTAAATCTGTGATTAAGAGTAAATTTAGATCAAATAAGAAACCTTCTTTCCTATTTCTCAGTGTATGAAAACACAAAACTTATTTAGAGGATTTATAATTATTATAGAGCAGTATACATAAATCGTGTGCAATTTTTAAAATACGTTTATAGATTAATAGAATGACATTTCATGACTGCTCTAAAGAAATTGTTATATATGTTTATAAATATTATTTATATCATCGAAATATTGGATTACATTTCATAGCTCTACCTTCACCTTCAAATCAGTCGAGATAGCTTTAGGTTGCATCACTTGCATTGATGTTTATACAGAAAACTGGCGCTGAAGGAAATGCATAAAATCCCCTAGAAGAACACACGAACTAATGAAATGCTTTAATGCATGCAGTCACGCAAATAATGTTCAAATATTTTCAACAAAATTTTGTATACATACAATATGTATCTATATTATCAAAAATGTTATTTTAAATAGGTAATTGTTTTAATACATACTCTAATTTATAAAAAAATCAATTTTAAATTCAAAAATCAGTCTTATTTTTTTTACATATACCTATGTGTAATTTACTCATTACTAAATTTTCATCATAATGATACTTAATTATTATCATAATATTTTGTTGTTGTGTCAATTAGATAATAAGTTTTGTTTTGTAAAATGTTCCTTAAGAGATTTTGCTATAATTTACTAGGAAGTAATAGTTATTTGTTAATTGAGTTGCGAAGAAATTTTGAAAAAAATATCACCTAATATAAACCAAATGACCAAATCAACTTCAAAATTATTTAAAAGATGTTATTTAGCATTTTTTTAAAAATTGATTTCAAATTGTCATACTATCTGAGTAAACAAATCAAGCGTTTTACACTTTTGCTTTTAGTAGTACTGTTTAATAAAATAAAAAATTAACTTAATTAATAAAAAATGTGATTAATATGAAATTTGGACATTCAATATATTATCATATGATTCAATAAATATATGAATGTTTAAATTTCACATTGATTAATCACATTATTTATTAATTAAGTTAATTTTTCATTTTATTTAACAGTACTATTAGTATTATTTTACATAACAAAAATTTCTTTTATTTAATTTTTATAAATAAAAGAATTAAATTTAATAATTTTATTTTATTAAATAAAGGAATTAAATTTAATAATTTTATTTTTATTTAAGAATATTGTTGAAATTTCTTTTAATTTTTTATATTAAGAGACATCTATTAGAATGTAGGGGTAGTTTTGTAAAACTATAAAAATTGATGAAGTATCCATATAAAATCTTCCTTCATTATAAAATTTACCCAATAAACTAAAATAATTTTGTAAAGTTGTAAATGTCAATTAACGGTTTAAGGGGATGTTATTTTATTAGCTAAAAAGAGTTGTACACTTTTAAATGGTGCGACAGGATATTATTTTTTTTGTAGCATTTTCTGTTTAAAAAAAGGTAAATAAATGGTGTTTAAATAATAAATATTATTAAATAGATAATATTTTAAAGTGACATTATTTTTTTTTTGTTTTTGGTTTGTGTTAAACAAATTAAATATTAAAAAAATTTTTTTCATTACCATGGCGCAATCAATTTTTTATTGTGTTAATGGCAGCCATTTTACTTTACTAGTATTAAATAAAAGTTTTTAAAAGATTGGGTATGTTATTTTATATTTAAATAATTAAAATAAATGAAATAAATCAGATGTTTTACAATTTAGATTTTAGATTTAGGAAAGGTAAACAATTATAAAATTAGGATGTCATATATATTTTTATCATTTTATATTAATATGAAAAATAAATTTTTGAACGACGAATTAAAGTGAAAAGTGCGCCTTTTCTTGTAAAAATTATACCAAGAAAAAGTGATGGTTAAATTTCTTGCTGATGGTGGGAAAATATGCTATAAATTTTATATAAATTTATTATTTATAAAGTTCAAAAAAATTATAAATTCGAAATAATCATTCCTTAAATTTAGAAAGAAATTTGCGAAAAAATGTTTTATTTTGACGTTTCTTTGTACGAGTATCCTACAAAAAAAAAATATTTCATAGAATTATAAAGTATATAACGTACACTGTATAATCAATTATTTCATCATGCAACAACTTTCTCTCATAAATGAAATAAAAATTTTTTTTCTGATTTTATGCTTTTTTTTTTGTTTTAATTGGGCAAGTCTCACTAACACACATGCATAACAGTTCTATTAAAGAAAAAAGCAAGAGTAGTAGAATAGTGGAGACCGGAGGGTAATTGAAATTGTATAAACTGTGGAAGTATAGTAATATGATGTAGTCTGTAAGCTGTTATAAAGCTTAACTGCAAAAAAAAAGACGTGTATTGTATGTAAATAAGCCGTCAATCGTCATGAATATTTTTTAAAATTCCCAACTTGCCTACTTTTAAGTTAGTTTTGTATTGTGTAGGATTTTTTTTTATATATGTATACACATATTGCATATTTTTATGGATAATTTTAAAATCTTAGATTTTAATAAAATAAGACAAATTTCAATTTATGTTTTAAAATTTGTATATTTTTGTGAAATACTTTTGTAGTTATTTAGTAACAACTTGTTGAAGACTATCATGATGTATTATTATTATGACTATAAAATAAAAATCAAAAATTTATAATGTAAAAAAAAAAGTTGCAAGGTCATCATATATGAAAGTAAAAAAGGATCTTTTATGACAGAGTTATTAGAGAATTTATATTTTTTCGAATTATGTATTAATATTAGCGAAGGACGAAAGATATGTAAAATTCTTTATTTCCCATATTTCTGATTAATTAAATTCTCCTGCAATGAATGAAATAACGAAAAACTGGTTTTACTCTTTATTGACTTAAGAATATTAATTTCTAAGTCCATTCAAAATATTTTGAGGAAATCCAGTAGGTAGATATTACAAAGAAATGCATTTGCAAATTTGTGAATACAATTTCTCTTGATTTAGAATTTTCAAGTGAACAATTTACATTGTAGGTATAATGTTTGCAATTTATTTGGAAATTTTTTCTCAAAACGATACAAATTGTCAATTATCAAAAAATTTTACAGTAAACACAGTTACTTCACATCTATAAATGACATTTGTTATTTTTTTTTTTTTTTTTTTTTTTTTAAATAAAATTTAAGTAAGTTTTATATTTTGCTAGAAATATCTAACAAATTGATGTAAAAGAAGAAACATGAGCATGCCAAAAATATGGTTTTGAGTTTTTAACAATGTGTTAAGTGTAATCTTGTGTTTAATTTGTATCTGTCAAATAATTATGCTCGGTCGCGCAGAGCATATTATTTGTTCATTCTGAATATCATGTGTGTAGCAGTTTTTTTTTTTTTTGTTTTGCGTTTCCTTCCAAAATAATCCTTTTTTTTTTTTTTTTTTTTTTTTTTTTTAATTATAAATAGTCAGACGTCAAAATATTTCAATATTTTTTCTTAAATTAAATTAATAAATGCCTATTAAATTTAAATTTAATTCCGGACAAAGGCAAAATACCTATTACTGTTTTTATTAATTATCAAACTCTTCATAGAATTTTAAAAATTTGTAAAGAAAATTTAACTTAGTATTATATCATTTGCAGTCCTAATCTTGACAATACGTTTGTTGTGTGTTAAACCACAGGTTAACAAACTAAAAAATAATCAAGATAAATTGAATGTATTTTTAATAATCCAAAATTATTAAAAAATATAATAAAAATTTAAATCATTTGGTGGAAATTCATTAATTTTTCAGTTAAATAATAATAACGTCATATAAAGAGAATGTATGTTAATTATTGTTGATATCATTGTTAGTTTAATTTTTTTAAATATTATTGAAAGTGTAATATTACTTAAGTATTCTCTGATGTTTATTTTTTTTTATGAATTAAATATTATATATTTGAAAAAATTCAAATAATCAAAACAAAAATGTTAAAAAATAAATTGTTAACTCAACTAAAAAAAAAAAACTTTTTGGAAATCCATGGCTCAAATCTCAATAAATAAGTCACCTAAACAAGTAGAAAATAAAAACAAAATTGAATATATATTTTTTTTATATTCCTTCTGCAAAATATAAAAATATCATTTATAAGTGTAGGTATAACATATAATAAATTACGTATATGTATATATTACTTACTCATTTTGAATGAAATATAAAATAATATATAAGAAAGTACCTATATTATATATTTACTTCAAATTTTAAAGAAGAATGGCAAGGCAATAGTATGACATGGTAAATGGTTTTGATAGTGTATAGTATGTATAAGTATAATATAAAATTAAAATACGGACTATTTTATTGCATATTTTTTTTATTGTATGACGATTCAATTTAAATTAAAATGTATTTAAAATTTTAGTATATTTGTATAGTATATGAAAATTTATAAAAAAAAAAAACCTCATTTACCCATCTCTTCTAGTTTAATTTTATTCAACACAAATAAAAAAAAGCATATATCTATTTTTCAAATACTATGAAAAAAAATGAGTATTTCTGTAAGCTCGTGTTGTACTAGATAAATACATAACAAACCAGTTGAAATAATTTCTTTTTTTTTTTTATTCTATAATTTATCAAAAATAATTCATGCTGATGATACCCAATCTCAATTTTTTTATTTTAGTTTCTTAAAACGTTCTTTTCCAATAACACATTTTCAAAATTTCAACAAAAAAAAAAAAACACCCTGTATTAAATTTGAAATAATAGACAGTTTGAATTAAAATGTACAATTTTAACAAATTATTTTACTATTTTAAATTAAAAAATGTCATATAAACAAATTAAAAAACTTTTGTTTTTAAAATTAACAAAATACATACATACATTAATTTTTATTTTATTCTTAAATACTGTTATATTATTATGATGTAATACTGTTAAAAACAAAGCTCAAAAATGATTAAAGAACATTTGGAAAATATTTTATCTTTATATCAATAATAGTCCTTTAAACATTCATAATAAACCCCAATTTTTTTCTTACACACCCTTTATTCCAAATTTAAAAAACATTCTAATTTATATTTCTTATCATTTCTTTATTTACAATCAAAATGTCAAGATTTTAGTCGTATTTAAAAAAATAAAATCACCAGAGTAAAGTGTAATCTGCAAAAATGTCAAAATTAATATAGTTTGTGTCTTATTGATTTTATTGTGACTTTAAAAATACGTGTTTTAACTATTGTAAGATAATTTTCCAATGCTGGCGTTGGCGTGTAACTTCACTTCACTGCCAAACTATTTTGAACGTATGGAAATTAATGTAACCTTATCCAATACTGGCGTTGACGGCTGACGTGTAACTTTTTTAAAATTGAAGTTGATCAATGTTCAAAGTTGAACGCTGATCACTAAACTATTTGACAGTTTTATTAAATTGACATTTATTTTTTGTATTTTTGTTTTCTTTTTGCAAACAATAAAAAAAAAGATTAAAGTAATAGAGAAAAACAATATTAACTTTTCTTTTTAATTCTTCACTATCTATTTTTAAATTTAATTAATATTGATACAATAACACTTGACAGTTTACTGACAATTGAAGTTAGGACAACATTGGAGACTGAAATAAAAACACCGCTGACGTGAAACTTTTTTAAAATTAATGTTACACGCCAACGCCAGCATTGGAAAAAAGGGAAAAAAATTATAGTATATATAGGATTTTACAATTTGAGTGATATGGTTTCTAAGTGACGTTTCGGCCATTTGTAGTATGTCATGATCTGTCTTTTTTTTTTCATTGTATTCAGTAATGTTCACAATTTCATCATGGAGAGATTTACGCAAGAACAACGTTTACAAAGTTGTCTTAGAATAACTTGAAAACCATAACGATTTTGTTAAGAAAATCTTTTTCTCCGATGAGGTTCACTTTCATCTGAGTGGTGTTGTAAATAAACAAAACTGTCAATTCTGATGTGAAGAAAATCCACAAATTATTAATGAACAGCCATTACATTCACCTAAATTGACAGTTTGGTCTGGTAGAATCATCGGTCCGTACTTCTTTCGAAATAAAGCTGGTAACACCGTTACTGTCAATGGAGAGCGGTATAGATCGATGATAACCAACTTTTTATCACCGAAATTGGAAGAAGTTGATCTTGACAACATCTGGTTCCAACAAGACGAGGCTACGTGTCACACAGCATGTGCAACAACCGAATTATTGCGACAAAAGTTTGGACATTCGATTATTTCAAGATATTGTGACATTGAGTGGCCTCCAAGAAGTTGTGATTTAACACCATTACACTATTTCTTGTGGCGTTATTTGAAGTCATTGGTTTTTAGCAATAAACCAGACTCTCTTCAAGCTTTAGAAGTGAATATTGAACGTGGTATTCATAACATACGACTTGATTTAGTGCTCGAAAATGGGGTTCATCGAATTTGTTCCTGCAAAAGAAGTCGTGGAGACCATTTGAATGACGTTTTATTCAGAACTTAATTGTATCGATTGTACTGCACATTAAATAAAAACATTTGAATTTCGTTAACAATTAGTGCGTTTTTTTTGAAAAGAAATCATATCATTCAAATTGGAAAAGACTTGTTTTTTTTTTTTATTTTTTTGTAAACCGTTTTAAGTAATTTTCATAAAGTATGTACATTGTTATAGCTGCTGATATATTGGACAATGTCATCATTGATTTTATCATTTACATTATCATTTTTTATCATTTTATGAATCTATCACTCAACTTTTGTTGTCACCATTAAAAAATGAACTGTCAAAAATAGTTGCCATTGTGTACTGTATTTTATATGAAAAAAATTTCGGGGCCGCCAATATAATGAATGGTTTATTATTTACTTATTTTTTATTTGGTGAAAAGTACTATCACATGTATTTGTTTCATTTAGTTTCAAAAAACATCAAAAAATTTTTAAATATTTTAAATAAAACTGATAAAAATAAGTTTAAATATAAAACTCTTGAAAATTGAATTCCTGAAAATAATAGTTTTTGTGAATTTATTTTTTCTTAATCAGATTTATTAATTAATTTTAAAACAAAAACACTTCTCAAAAACAGTTACTTGTTGACTACTAAAATGACAGTTATTTTAATTCATTCACTTATTTTAAAAAATTAAAGGTTCGTTTATTTAATGATATTCATATTCATGACACCAAATGGTCTTTTTCATTCATTTTTTAGTGATAAATGCTGACAGGAGTTTATAAAAAGAATTTTTTATATTTTAAAAAGGAAATTATAATAATTTACGAAAATTTCTTAACTTAAATTCAAAAATATTTCATTTAATATAAGTCAATGTTCCTATTATGTATGTTTTAATAATTATAATATTTTCTTAGCAATAACCACACAGAGTACTTAACTATATTCAGGTAAAAAATTTGTCAGCTGCATTTTTATACATATATTTTTAAAATAGATAAATTATATATTATTAAATATAATAAAAAAAAAAAAAAAAAGGATACCCATTATTTGTAAATTAATATTTTTCAATTTTCTTTCAATATTCAATAAAACTAACTAAAATCTTTAACGTGTGGTATAATTCTATAAATATGAGAGTAATAAGAAATAAAATACTTATAGATACATTATACATATAACATAATAAATAAGTATATTATACATATTGTATAAGTGTGTGTGGTAGTATAAAATAAACTTTTTTTTTTTATAAAAAATTATATTTAAAAAAAAAATTATACACTAATGTCCGTAGTACGTATTATACCCTACCTTTGCAGTTTACACACTCCTTTTCTGATATTCATTTTTGACAGTAGTAAAAAAATTATAAAATTCCGATAAAATAAAGTAAAAAAAAAAAAAAATTATATTAGTATAAAAATAAAATTAAGTTTATTTTCAAATTTAAATTTAAATGTTTCTAAAAGAAACAAAAAAATATTTAAAATGTTGTTCTTAAAAGTGGCTTTTTAAAATTATATTTTGGTAATTTTTTTTTTCTTTTATTCACAATAGTAAAAAAAAATTTAATTCTATTAAAAGTCAAAAATACAAAAAAAAAAAAATATTTCATAACTACATACGAAAAAAAAAAATGGTGCGAAATTTTCTTTTAAAGACAAGAAAAAAAAAAGAGTATTATAAAAATTATTAAAAGTATTAAAGTAAAGAAAATAATTTTATATTATAATTAAATTTATTTTGCGTCATAGATAAAATTCTAGAATTTTTTTTTTTTTTTTTTTAATTAAAATTTGCAAAGAAAGTTAATTTTTGTGTAATAAATAAATAAATTATAAAAATTAAAAAAAAAAAAAAGTAGGTACTACTAAAAATAAAAATTTAAATAGTTTTTTTTTTTTTTTTTTATTAATTTGTGGTAAAATACATAATAGTAATTAAAAAAATACAAAAATTTTTTTTTTTGTATATTGTACGTATCTACATATAAATAATTTGTGAGCAAAATTGAAAAATTAATTTATGAATCGTAATAAAGTGTCAAAAAATTTTCTAAGTTTTTTTTTTGAGTTTTAGTTTTCTTTCCTAAATATGTTTTATTCTAACTTGTACTTTTACTAAAATATTTACAAAGTTAAAAAAAAAAAATTAAAATAAAAAAGTTTAATTATGTAGGTAAAAAGGGTTTTTTTTTTTGTAATAAAAATAAAATTCTAAAAAAACGTAAAATAAAAAAGTAAAGGGGAAAAATAAGAGGCATGTGACTGTGTCAAGTGCATTAATTTTTTTTTTTTTTTCATTTCTCGTTTCAGTTTTATTTTCAGTGATTCGCAAATTTTTTTTTTTTTTTTTTTTTAGGCTGCTTTTGAAATTTTTTCTTATTTTTCTTTTCATTCTGTAAATGGTTGCGCGCCGTCGCGTCAACCGTTAAAAAGAAAAAAAAAAATAAAAATAAAACAAATTGTATTGTAGTCTTACCATATATTTTCTACATTTCTCTATAATCAAACCACGCATTTAATACAAATATTATAAAATTTCATATATGTATTGTATATTAAAAAAAACTATTTCTATGTGTATACGTATACATATACAAACTTACGTTCTTATTTGTAGAGGTATAAAATAATTAGTAAAAAACAAAACATATCTAATGTATAGTTTTGATTTTGTTATATATTTTGTTCGGATAATATAATACTAAAACAAACCTCTACCTATACAATTTCATTTAAAATTGGTAGACTAGGTGAAGGTTTGAAAAAAAACTTAATTTAAACTTTTTTTTTTTTTCTTTCTTTTTAATATTTATATTAATTATGTTTATATATATCGAATAATGAATAGGTATATTTAATTTTTTGTAATATTTATAAAAAAATTTTTTTTTTAATAATGTCTGTTTTGCACAAAACTTAAAATTACAATTAACTAATGACCATAATTAACAAAACACAACGAAAAAAAAAAAAAACATAAAACTATACCTAATTTTGTTTTAAGAAAAAAAAAAAACTTCTTATTCCTTTAAAACTTGTCAATAATAATTATAAATTTTACAATTAGCCAAATTTGTCTATTTAATAATCACATGTTTTTAATTATAACCTAAAAATAATTAAAAAAAAAAAAAAATATATCTCAAAATTACTTTTGTCTCGACTAATTTTGTATAATTATTATTAGTATATATAATAAGTATGATATCTTAAAGATCATATTTTATTATGTAGGTTCAAAGTCTTATAAATTTTAAATCATATAAAATATAATTTAGAAAAAAAAAAACTCATAATATGTATATTTTTTTTAAGGACATTAACCCAACGCGCGCGTTAATAATCATTTCGAATAAGTTGATGTATATTTTGTATTGTAAATAATATAAAAATCAAAATACAATCAAAGGGTCCAAAAATCAATTTATATATTATAATAATTTTCTTCTGGGAACAAACAATATTCACTAAAATATTCCTATTTTTTTTTTTTAATGTAATATTTAACTCTGATGTGCGTACCTACAACAATTTTGTTTTTTCAATTTGGTTGATATTTACCAAAGAGTTTTAAAAAGAGACCCTATTTTAGAACTTGTAACATGATTTTTGAAATGATTCATTTATTTTTAATTTTAATTAAAGTTAAAAAAGGATTTTAAGGAAAATAATATTGTATCCAATTTAAAAACTAGGTACAAAAAAAAAAAGGATTGTATTTTTGAAGTAGGAACAAAATGTCATTTCTAACTAAAATAATATAAAACATCATTTCTAACTAAAACAATATGTGACAATTAAAATAAATAATAAATCCAGCCAATTGTGTAGTTGTTAAGACATCGGCCTTTCATACGAAAGGTCTCGGGTTCGAACTCCGGTTGGCTCATATATAGATTAATAAAAAATAATATAGATTTTTCTTATAATATATAATTAGTATAATATATAATTTAAAATTAAAAATAAGTATATATGTCATATAAATTATAATAAAATATCATATTGTAATAGCTATTATATAATAAAATAATAATAAACCAGAATTTCTTGTATAAGATAATAGATGGCGTAGAAATAATAGAAACGTCTCTAAGTCTTGTACAATAATAATATATAGCTACAGCCGAGTAATCAACGGCTTAGTGAAATTAATGATTCACGAAACTGAAGCTTAGTCAAATATGAATAATAAATGACTTAGCGGATTGCCCTTTACTCCTCATTGGATTGGCAAGAAAAAAAATAAAAAATAAAAAAAGATTAATTTAGTTAGTTTTATCAATATTTTTTTTTTTTTTTTAATTTTTTAACATCTGTTCTGTTTCGTTATTTTTGACATTTAAAACAATATAAGATATTTAATAGAAAATTTTAATAAAACAATAGAAAACTATCAAACATAATGTACATATTATATATATATACATAGAAGATATATATACATGGATATACATAGAAGATAAACGTAAATTAAACTAAAAATAAACAAACAAATGTTAATAAAATGGAAAATGCTTAGAGAAAAAAAAAATTAATTAATAATTTTTTATTAATTAATTTTTTTTTTTTTTTTTTGTAAAAGAATTTTTTTTTTTGCAGTTTCTTTTATAAATAGTTTCGCAAAAATATTTGCAAATTATTAACATAAATTAATTAAAAGTTAAATACATATTAGAATTTTAAAAAGTTTATTATTAATATTTATATGTTTATGACTTTTTTTTTGTATTCATACAAATTTTTCGCTATTTTAAAAATTAAAAAAAAAAAAAATAGAAATTTGCTAACAAAATAATTAACTATACATATATATGTATATCATTAATAAATAATTTAGTCTAATCTTTAATAAATATTGTAATTAATAATAAACTATTTAAATTATATTATTATGTTGTTAATTGCATTGCAATCAATTCAGAAATTTATTTAATAACTTTAACATCTCCGGTTTAAATGTGATTATCACGTGATTATTATTAAACAATAATATAATATAATTCTAATAAATAATAATGGATCAAAAAGGTTAATATATTTTTATTATAAAAGAAATCATCTAAATACAATCAAAGATAATTAATTTATATTTTATCTTTAATTGAATTAAATTGAATTTAATTTACATAATTAATATATGGTTATTGGTTAATTTTAGACAAAGATAATAAAGTTTTATACTTTTGATTTGGATTTAAAATTAAACTTCTTCTAAGAAAATTTTACATTTCTGATAATAGTATATATATAATATTAAGAATGTAGATAATATTGTTTAATAATCCATGTTATTATGCCATAAAAAAAAATTAAATAAATAAATCATTTTTGTTTTAATTTTATTCTCTTAAGATTATTACAAAAAAAAAAAATATATATATGTACCTATTATATATAATTTTACATATTCTTTTAAATGTCGTATCTTTTATTTGTTCATTAATTATTTTATATATATATATTTTTTTTGTGTATTTATACATACATATTTTAAATATTTTATTATAAATTATTGATAATATGAATATATTTTTATTTAATCAACATTATTTTTTCTTTCCTCAATTATTATGTACCTGTTCTAATTTTTTCAATTATAACAATGTCCCACAAGTTGTTTTTTTTTTATTTTTTCTTTTTGCCACTCTTATATGAGCATCCATTAAGTGATTTATTATTAATATTTGATTAAGTTTCAGTTTCTGGAAACATTTTTTCACTAAGCAGTTGATTGTACAAGACTGTAGCTATTGTACCAAGACTATGAGAGAATGAGACCTTTCTTTTAATTCTACGCCATCTATTATCTTATACAAGAATTATGTTTTATTATGATATTACAATATGATATTAATTATAATTTATAAGATATATATACTTATTTTTAATTTTAATTGTATTATACTAATTATATATTATAAGAAAAATCTATATTATTGTTTATTAATTAATATGACTCAGCCAGGGTTTGAAACCGTATGAAAGGCCGGTATCTTAAACACAACACCATTGGCTGGATTAATTTATTTAAATTACAAATTTAGGTTTTCTTAGGTATTTATAGTGTTTCAATTTATTTTGCTATTATCATACTGATTAGATAGAGAATCAATTAGTCATGCATTTATTAAATAAATTTTACATTTGTGCGACAAAGCATTATTATTGTCAGCAAAAAAAATCATCATAGATAAATAAACTTAAAAGAATTAAGTATATCTCGGATTTATGTTTTTTTCAAAAACAGAATTGATAAATTTTCTTATCACATTAATAAATATTATTTTCGAAATATTTAATTTTATTATTTTTTTATATGGCATATTTATAGCTTTATCTGACATTTTTATAGATTTATTTGGCATTTTTATAGATTTATTTAGCATTTTTATAGATTAATCTGGCATTTTTATAGTTTTATCTGGTTTTATATATATATTTTATATATATATATACTATCTGATACTATTAATTATAACTTCTTTTTCATCTTAAAATTAATATTATTTAATTATCTTTAAAAAGAAATCTATAATCATAGTAAGAGTAGGTATTATAGGTATAGGTAGTTAATATATACAAAACTTTAAATATTTTATGTTATGTCATAAATAAGTTAAAAATTTACAAAAAAAAAAAAACAAAAAATTATCAAATCGAAAGGAAAATAAATAACAATAATTAAAAAAATATATTTTTATCATATCAGTATATAAATAAATATGTACTTTCTTTTTTAACTATTTTATTATAAACACTATACCAGTTATCTAAACTACTCTATAACATATTATTAAGGTATGAATTCTTTAACTATGATACCATTAATTTTAGTATCCCGGCTCTAATTCTAAAAATAAAAAAAATTCAGATATTTTTTAACTGAATTATTTTGTTGATTTAAAAAAAAAAAAACAAAGAAAACCATTTCAATGTATTAGTATTTATTAGTAGTATTAGGTGTAGATATGAAAAAAAAAGTAAGCTAAAAAAAAGGCAGGCAATTTGATTTTTTTTTATTATCTCGTATATCGTTATTATTTCTACTTTTTGCCAATACTAACTAATATGTTAATATTTTTATTTTATTATTTCATTTTCAAAATTCTTTTTAAAGCTAAACAAAAAAAAAAAAAAAACCTAGAGAATAAAAAATTCCATAACAATGATTTAATATTGTATTTTTTTTTTTCATGCACAACATTTTTACATTAACAAAAATTTGAATTCCTTTTTTTTTTTTTTAAGTAAATAAGTAAATGATTGTTTATAAAATAATATGTATTTTATTTTGTATATAATAAGTATGTATGTAATTTTTTCTTTTAAATTTATCGATAATAGTTATATTTTATATTTATACTTCTCTATAATATTATGCATATACATATATTATACTCTATACTCATTGTACACATATTATGTATTATATATATTAATATAATATCTAATCGTCTACACTATTCTCTATATAAACAATCTTAAAATATATAATAGATAGGTATTATATTATGTAAATAATTATTATATATATTATAAACTGTCTTTGTGTTTTTTTTTTTTATACACAAAACTATACTTAGTATTTTTATTTAAATTTAATAGAATGTACATATATATAATGTCTATTTATATACTTAACAATATAACTATATAATAATAAAATATATATAATTATTTGTTTATAATATACATATATGTACATATTTATTTATTGTAATTTTATAAATAAATAATAAATATGTAATAATAATAAAATAAAAAATATTTCAAATAATATTGTACCTACTTCGGTATATCTTTTGTCTGATGTCGTTGGTATTTTATTGGTTTCCTATTGATTTATTTATCTTTCGTATATCTATTCGTATACATAATATGTATGTATGTACATATATTATATGAGTTAAGGTAAAACATGAGTTTTCTTTGTAATATTTTAAAATGTATGACTAATATATTATTATATATTATATCTTATTATGGTTATAATAAATATTTTATTTTATTTTATTTTTTTTTCGAAATTCATTATTGTTATTATTATTATCATTATTATTGTGAATATATATACATATTAAAGAGTATAGATTCACTATTCACAATATTAAAAAACTTAAATATAAATATTTATGTAGTGTATAGCTACATATGTATTTTTTGTTTTATTGGTGTATTTAAGAAAAATATACGTACGTATACGATTAATTTGCATATATACACATGCTAAAATATACATATGGCATACTAACCTTTTAATAATAAAAAAAAAAAAAAATTTTTTTTTCCATTTCATGAATTTAAAAATAAAGTAAAGAAGGAAAAAAAAAACAAATAGCACAAAAAATTAAGAGAAAAAATGCAAAAAAAAAAAAAACTGCTTAAAAAAATGTTTTTAACCTTTTCTTTCCTGTCTCTTTTAAAAGTTCTTTGTTAGCCGTTTTCATTTTAGTATAAAGATTCCGGTTTAATCAACTGTGCAGTTTTAAAAAAAAAAAATTTTTTTTTTATCCGTTCTTTATTAGAAATTTTTCTTATTTAATTTATTCTTAAAACTTTAATTTTTTTTCTAGTTTTTTTTTTTTTTGTCCATAATTTTTTAAATAAGGTATGCATTTTTTCAGTTTTTAAATATTTAAAAATTAAAGTGAAAATTATATAAAAGAAAAAAAAAATGAAAATAATTAAAAAAAAAAAAAAAACAGTAACATGAAAAAAAAAAAAAATATTACAATATTTAAATTGTGCCCATAGGGATAAATTTTATGTGTTTGAAAGTTGTGGTTAAACATTTTTAAATCTTAATAATATGTACATACTTGTATATTATAGAAATATGTAGAATTTATTTAATATGAATGTGTTAAATCAAAAAAAAAAAAAAAAACGATATCAACATATAAAGCAAAAAAAAGAAAAAAATAATAATAATAAAACACATAAAGGGAAAAAATAAAAAATTGTTGTAGTGAACGACCTTGACGGAGAATCTCAGGAAAAAAAAAATTGCTTTTATTTTTTTGTTCAACTTTCATTACATGGAGCTTTGACTAGACATAATTTATGTCGTTTTTTTTTTTTCCTATATAAAAAATTTTTGTTTTATTAGTTTTATTTAAGTATAAAAACAAAAAAAAAAGTAAAAGGAAAATTTATTTCGTGTTTGTTTTTAAGATTAGTATTAGAGTAAGAAAAACAATATTATATACTTATGTATATACCTAAGTATGCTGTTCCATTTTTTTTTTGTTTATATTTCCGAATATTTTTATTTCAGTAATTAAATTATCTAATTTTAATATGTTCTTTTTAAATTCCTACTTTCAATATATTATGTATTGTTAATAATTTTTGTTTTCATTTATTACTTAACATTAGATTTACTTATTATTTAGATTTAAACTTTTATTTTCTATTACCTACTCAAAAAAAAAACCTTCAATTTTTTTTTTAATATCATATAAGGTATCAGTGTTAGTACTTTTTTTTTTTTTTTTCGTTCAAGTCACATAAATAATTGAAAAATTTCTTAAGCATTATTTTAATTTTTAGTCCTAATACTTTCTAGGTCTTAAATTTAATTTTTAAAGAATTAGGGTAAGTTCACATGGGATGCATGCATCCGGATGCAAACATTTGATTGGTTGAAAATATATATCGTATTCATGACATGCTCATTTTAGATGCAAAATTTTTTGCATCCTCTATAAGTCTATAAGAAGCATACAATATGCAAATTTGTTTTACGTCAAATACATACATACATACGTAAAATCAAATATCAAAAATAAACGTTAAATATTTTGAAGATGGATACCTATAATAAAAAGGGAAAAAATTGCAATGGTTGCTATTGATTTGCAGTTACTATTAAATTTAAATATAAGTTACTAAATTATATTTAGTTTATACCTATTAATTAAAATTTTTTCTTATATCAAATAACAATTTTGTCTGGTTTAACCATTTTGTAAATAAAAAATTTTTTCATCAAATGTCAAAATAATATACACATACACATAAATAATATACACATAGCCTACTAGGTACTTTCAAAATAAAAATGTCGCCGTTTTGCATCTCGTGAACGAGTGGATGCATATTGGATGCAAAATATTCATTAATATTACCGAAGAGTACACGAAATGTAACCGAAATATTTTTTACATCTGGATGCATGCATCCCATGTGAATTTACCTTTAATTATACTTTAATATTATCATTTTCGTTATTCATTAAAATGTTATTTTTAGTTAAATTGAAAAAAAAAAAAATTCAACATTTGAAAAGATCAACATTTGTTGTATGTATCATACATAGCTACATGTACTTATCTTTATATAAGGCTTTTTTTTTGTTTTTTTTCCGAAACCAGAGCGGATCATTCAATATCTGTCAACATATTTTTTTTTTTTTATTGCTTTTCATTTATTACTTTTTAAGTAATAAGTTGTAAATACATAAGTATTTCTATGATTTTTGTTCAAACAAAAAACAGAAAATTTAAAAAGTTAAAAACAGTAAATTTAAAAGATCTTACGAAGTTCTACAAATGCAGAGCGTTTTTGAGGCAACACTGCAAAAAGTTTGCCGTTTTTGTTTTAAAAACTTTAAAAGATCTGCTGTCATATTTGCAGAATGAAAATTTATGCTGTCGATAATCAAAAAATAGCATAACCTACCTTTAAATTTTTTTTGTACAAAATTTTTTATTTTTTTTTTTTAAAACTGTGTAACACACTACATATATTAATTAATATAAAATTTTGCTTGTTTATAATATTCATTTCAATATTTTTTTTTAAATATCAAAAAAATTTAACGAAGTGAAGTAAACTGTTTTTAAAGGTAAGGCTGCTTTTTTCAGTTTTTTGATTTCCTGTTGCAAAGTAGCACTGACTGAATAAGAATTATGTTTTAAGATAATAAGCAAACATGAACTCAACATGAACCTACTTTGAGTTTACTCTGATCAAAATTTGATCATTTTGATCAAAGTGTACTTCAAAAAACAAAAGAGACTATAGTTTTCAGCTTCTCTAATGAATAGTATAATGAGTAGAAATGACACATAAAAAGAATAAATTGTTAAAAGAAATATTTGACAAATTTACTTTTGATTGTCAAAAATAAGTCTTAATTGTAAATAAAAATATCTGATTAAAACATGCTCTTATATTTTAAAATCAATATTTTTTTTTTTTTAGGTACTTAATAATATATAGAATATAATATATTTGTTAGTTAGTATATAATAAGTATGTACTTATACTTCTATAACTATTTTTTTTTTTTTATTTATTTTATTTATGTATTTTATAATTATTTATGTATGTATGTATATAAATTAAGATAGATAAAGTAATTTTTTTTATATATTTATTATACAAATATTTGTATACCTACATATATATAATATATGTATAATTAGTTTTATTAGTTATATAATTTAATTATGCTAAAATAACATAAAATTGATTATACAAGACC
Organism: Poecilobothrus nobilitatus; assembly: GCA_947095535.1. NCBI lineage: Eukaryota > Metazoa > Arthropoda > Insecta > Diptera > Dolichopodidae > Poecilobothrus > Poecilobothrus nobilitatus. The sequence goes on along the minus strand of OX352772.1, from coordinate 54,854,882 downwards.
ACCAATGTATATATAAGTTCAGTACCAATTAAAAAAATCTTAAATTAAATTTTTCATTCATTCATTTTTTTTACAAATGTATTTTAATGTTATAGGTCGTATTTTTTTTTTTTTTTTACTATAAAAAAAAAAACATTAATAATAATAATTAATATGATAATGAATTATAAGTGGGTTTTGATAACATAATATTCACTTATATTAATTTCCCTATATACATATATAAAATTATTTCCAATAGGGGTAGTAAACTGTTCTTTAATGGACAATGAACTTACATTTAAAAAAAAAAAATAAAAAAAAAACCTAAAAATATAAAAACGCAAAAAAAAAAAATTAACACAACACAAAATTAAAAAAAAAGAAATTATGAATGAACTTTATTGGTTTTTGCCAAATTGGACATGAACTTGTAATATAAATATAAAAGTTATACATATGTACTTTAAATATATCTTTTTTTTTTTTTTTTTGGTTTATATTCAGTTAATGATGATAATTTTTTGTATGTATGGATATATGGATGTGTAGATGTGGTAATTTCAAAAATTTTTAGACTAGATTTTGAAAAAAAAAAAAAAGTAGATGATGTTAGGTACTGTGTTTTAATAAAAGTTATTTGTATCTTTTATATCTACTTATTCCATATCCAAAAAAAGAAAAATTATTTATTTTACTTTTTTTTTTCGAAACAAATTATTTATTATTATTATTTTATTTATTGTCTAAAAAACAGTTGTTACTAATAATCACTTGACTACAACAAACTATTTAGTATTTTGTACTCTAAAAGTCTTTTTAACAATTCAAATTGATTATAGTCTTCTACTGTATAGAATGTTGGATAAAATGGTGAATAAAATTTAAATATAAAATTTAAGAAAAGAAAAAATAGGAACATAATAGGAATAATAATAGGGAACATATTTAATTAATAACATAATAACTATGTATATATTGGTAGATACAAATTTTTTTATTTGCAGAAATTAAGTGACATTTTAAACTAGGTTGAACTTTTACTACTTAATTTCAAAAATAGACTATCGAAATTTGTTATTTATTTTACAACATTATACCTACTTAATATGCTTTAAGATTTGCTGAAACTTAAATGATGTTATTGAAATACATAATTAAAAAATGATCTTAAATTTTGACTTAAGTGAACCTTCTGTTTTAATTGTGAACGTAACAAAATATTTTTGAATTTGAAAATTGAACGTAAACAAATTAAAAAAAAAAAATACAAAACTAAAGTAACTAATAAAAACTAAATTAATTACTTTTAAAAGTTAAAATAAAAATATATAATTGTACCTACCTATTCCAAAATAATAAAAATTGAAACACATGAACTATACAACAAAGCATAATTTTTCTTTCTTAGATACTTATTCCTATTTTTTACACAATTTATTTTACTAAATATTCGATTTTTACCGTTTACCACTATAAAAAAAATGTATAGGTATTAGGTACACATGTGTGCATATACAACATTTGTTTTATTATACAAATGCTTTAGATTTTAGCAGTGTTGTCAGAAACTTTTGGTCAAATTTCGCTACTCATAGCTACAAGCCACCCAATTTTCGGCTACTTCAAAAATTATTTTACGCTACTCAAAATCGCAGCCAACAATTGTTTATCATATTACATATAACAAAAAAATGCACTCAATTTATGATTTTTAAAAAAGTTTAATTCGTTTCAACAAAAACATAAAAATAAAAATTAAAAAAAAAAAACATTGATAATCGAATATTTTTAATAATAATTTGGCACTGAAAAATATTAAAGTTTGGAAAAATTTTTTGAGCTAAAAATATTAAGAGAATTTCATGTTTATAAATTACAATAGGTACCATGAAATTCAACAAAAACGTTAAATTTAAAAAAATCTTTTTAATTGTTGATTTTTCAATTAAAATCATCTATTGGAAATTAAAGATCAAAATCCGTTACTTTAGCGGAATTCCGCTATTATTTTCTTAAAGTTAAAATTGTGCTTTAAGTCAAAATTTTAATTTAAGTTAAGTTAAAATTTTAAATGATAATAAATTGTCTTATAAAAGAATACTCACCGATGAACCGATCCTCATGATAAACCGATATACGAACAAAGTTTTTTTAAATAAAAATTTACAAGTGGGGCCTCCATGGTCTAGTGGGTAGAAAAACACTGTAAGCACCGAAGGAATGAGGGTTCGAATGCCATACACGTCGTAAGAGTGTAATTTCCCCTTACGACATCTACAGCCACGCCTGAAAAGGAAAGGCTCTGTAATTTCCTTGTTACATTTTTAGTAAAAATTTAATTCAATTTCGAAAATTCGAAAATACCTATATACATACAAACATATATTTTTTTCGATTTTGTTGTATTTCTATTGACATGACATATCAAATCGTGTTAAAAATTTCAAATCTACTTAAAACCAAAAGAAAATATTTTATGTAGTCTTTTCGTGGTAAACCACAGTTATTTTAAAATGTAGAGAGTTCACATTGTATTAAAAACGCAAACATTATAATATTAAACACCCAAAGAAGTATGCTATAGAATAATAACAATGTAAATTTAAAAATTTTCCCGCCAGAAAAAAATTTATATGCCAAAAAGTTATCAGATTCTGTCATTTTATTTCTGTTAAAATTGAAATATTTTGTATCTATGATTTTAGATAAAATTTCATATTCATTTTCAAATCAAACTTTTCGTGCATGTACATACACAGATGCATACATAGATATTGATATGTTTATTTATATTTACATTTATTTTAATATTTCATTTTGAAATGTTATATGTCTTGCTATATACCATGGTAAAATTATTATAAAAAAAAATAACGTAATTATACATATTTTATTATTACGTTAGTAAATTTTTGGACAAGTTGTAAAAAAATAAAAATTTTTCCCAACTTAAAGAAAACCCCACTATATACATACATACTTTAAAAGTTACATTTTTTTTTTATATTTTTTTAAACTTTATAGTATTCAAGTATAAGTACATAATGTAAATTATACACACATTTTGTCATTTTAAAGTATTCAAAAATTCAGTGAATATTTAAGTACGCATTTTATAAAATAAAAAAAAAATAAATAAATAAAAAAAATAAAACGACCTAAATACTTTAGATATTTCTAAAACAAAACAAAAATAAAAGTTACGTTTGCTATTTTCAAAAATAAATAAATAAATAAAATATAGAAAAAAAAATATAAACTTAGCTTTTAAAATTCGTTATTCACATTGATAATAGTATTATAGAGGTACCTACAAAGTTTAATTTTTTTTTTTTTTTATTTAAAATTTTCTCTTATTATTTATTTTGCTTCCGGTTTTTAAATATAGAAAAAAAAAAGAAAGAAAGAAAGCCACAAAATATTTTTATCAGAAAATTTAATATGTACGTCAACAACAGTAGGTAGTATAAAATACAGTGCATAATATGTAATTAACATAGAACTCATGTAAATTAAATAAAAACGTTGTTTTTATTATATGTTTTTTGTTGGAAAATAAATGTAATATTGTAATTTAAAAATAAAAAAAATAAAAAATACTTATTTTAAGAAATATGTCGTTTTTATTATACAACAATTATTAAAGAAATAATAATGTAACTCTTATTATTTTTTAGACAATTACTTTTAATATGTATATGAAATTATTTTTATATATGTACATATTTAAAAATTTCTACAATAATATATTAATTTTTTTACTTACCTTCAAGCTTTTTAGATTAAAAAATAACATATCAATCATTTTCAAATAAAATAGTAAACAAATTTTGTAATATACATGTTACATATATCCTTCCTTTAGTAAGGTTTGGGTAGCGGTTCACGTTCAAATTAATTGTTGAAAACTGAACTAAAAGCGACCCATCAGCAGTGTCGTTCATGATTTCAACAATAGTCAGCTAAAGTATAATTAAATACATATTATGTCTGTAGTTGTTTCTTTTAACTATTATCAGTTGATAAATAGCTAAAGTTTCAACTAAAACAATAATTATTTTTCTAAAAGTTATTTTTTTTTTTTTTTTGGAATCCTGTCATTCTATTTATTGGAGACACAAACCATATTGATTTTAACGCATGAAAATGACACATTATGGTGAATTTTTTTCTCAAAATTACAACTAAAATCTACATTACGTTTAATGAAAATCTAATAAAATCACTTTGATTGTAAATAAATTAGCAATTTTAGAGTTAAATTTAAATTCAGAATAAAAAAACATCTAATACAAAAACAATTAATTACATTTTATTTTACTTCTGACATTTACAATGGGTTACGGAACTTTTAAAAATATTAATATACTTTATGTAGAACTGTATGTAGGTATATGTAAAAAATATGGGAATATAAAATCCCTTTTAAATTTAACGAAACAAATTCCTTTAATTTTTGGACGCTATTAATATACAAATTAATAAATAAAAAATTAATAAAAAAAATAAATTAAATTTAAAATATTTGCTAACATAAAAAAGAAAATTATTAAAATTATATTTTTATACTAATTAATTTTCATTTATTTTCAGATAAACATTGCATAGCATTTTTGTTTTTTTGTTTTGGAAAATGAATTAGTCTTGCCTACAATTTATTAAAATGGCATAATAGTAAATATACATATTACTTTACTTTAAAGGAACAAACAAATAAATATAACCAAAAATTACAAAACAATAATTAAGAATTTAGTAAATAAATGATAAAATAAATCTACAAAAATTTGTTAAAATATAAAATACAAAAAAAAAAAAAAAAAAGAGTATAAAAAATATCAAAGTAAATAATAAACCGCATCCACTTTGAAACAGAAATAAACATTAAGGAGGAGGAACCATTACAACAAAATTCAAGTAAAAGAAAAAAAAAAAAAACAAACAAATACGATTTTTTGAAACTGTCAGCAAAACATTAATAAGAGGAGAGAACATTAAAAACAAATTATTCCGAATCTATTTCAAAAAATATACAATATACAATATACCTATTAAAAATATTAAAAAGAAGAAAAGAAATATTATAAACAAAACAATTTTACAAGCAACATGAATTTTTAAATAAATAAAAAATCATTTATAGTTGGTTTGAAATTACGAATTATTTTGACAGATATATATATATATACAAACAAATATATATAGATTGATTTTACACATACATACACATATATATATATATATATATATATTATATATATATATAATTATTTTATTCTAATGCAACTAAAAAAATAACAAAAAAATACTATTTAATTTTAAAGGAAAAAAAAAAAAATATATATATAATAAATTTTAATCATTTTCTCAAAATATTTACTTTGTTATTAAAATTCAATTCTCTAATTAAGAAGGAAGTCTCAATTATTTCAACGAAAAATTTTAAATTTCATTCGTAAACACATCTTGAATCTTCAGTTCGTTTCCTTTACATAAAAACAAAACAAAAATAAAAAAAAAAAAACAAAAAGGTTTCAAACAATTTTATAGAAAATTTAACAAAAACAACAACAACAACGTAAACTGCATATTAAAACATTTTTTTTTTTTTTTTTTTTTTTTTTATATAATTTTCTAAATTAAAAATTTAAATTTATAACTTGGGAAAAAAACAAATACATATTTTTAATTTTTTATTAAAAACAAAAATATCTTAATTTTAATAAATTACCAACAAGGAAACCCAAAAAAAAAAAAAAAAAAAAAAAAATTCTATTTCAATTTCAAAAGGAGAGTGGAATATAATTTAGAGAAGAAATTTTTTTAAAAAATGGCCAATAAAATTTTTATTAATTATCAATTAAAATTGTTATATACTGAGGCACCAATGCAACATGAATAAAAAACTACGAAACAATAATCAGATAGGCCAGCAGCGTCTACTATATAGGCGCCCAATAAAAGCGGCCAATAAATCCAATTTCATTGAAATTGGATTTTATTCAATATCTGAATGACACTGTTTCTAAATAGTTTTAAGGTAATTACTATTTTTTTTTTTTTTGTATGTAATAATATTTTTTATTTATTCAATATTTTTTTTTTTTTTTGTAATTAATTTATTTGTAATTATTAATTTATAAATGTATATATTATACAATATTTTCTTTTAATATTTAATTTAAATTTGTTTTTTGTAGTCTTATAAAATTTTTAGATATTTTTATTTTTTTGCATTTCATACATAGAATTTTTTTAATTATGATTGTTATCAAGCGAAGCCAAGTAAAAGTAATTTATCTTTTTTTTTTTTTTTTTTAAATTAATTTTTAAAATTGCAAAACAAAACAAGATTTATTTTAGCGCGTGTTCGAAACTATCGCACTTCGCACTAAATACTAGCTAATCGCACTAAATTAATTCGATTCGATTCGAAAACTCCGAAAATTTTTTAGCGCATTCGAAAATAGTGCACTAAATTGTTTTATCGCACTTGACTATATCTATCAATCTTTTAGTGTACTCTCGACTACACTTAAATGTTCCTTCTAATATAAGAGTAATACATGTAAGAAAAGAATGTAAAATGTCTTGTGTCAAGTGCTAGTGTGATAGATTCGGAAACGACCTTTAATACCTGTCAATTTTATATATTTTATGATATTTTTAATAAATTTACAGTAAAATGGACTAAATTTTTTTTTTTTTTTCAAAATAATATTAAAAACTATTAGTGGTACACTCTGTCCCCGAGTTACGTCTAGTATCCGTTTCTGAAATATGATGGGTGTAAAGAGATTTTAAATCGAAATGAAATTTCATAAAGTAGTTTTTATATGGAAAAAAAAAACACTTTTATTAAACAAAATTTTAAATACATTAGGAACTTCAAATATGAATCACAAAAAAAAAAAAAAAAAAAGATTTTTCAATAGGAACTTACAATATTTATATGTAATTTATTAAAACGTAATCAAACAAACAAACGGCAATCAAAAATTGAGGACTTTTTCAAAATATACATAATAATTTATGTATTAATTTTGAAAATTTATTTTGAAAAAGTCTCCAATTTTTGATTGCCGTTTGTGTTTGCTTGATTGGTTTCGATTGGTTTAAATTTCAAAAAAAAAATTGAAATTGGGTGTTGTAAATGCCAAAAAAGGCGTAAAAGAAAAATTAAGTCAAGTATAAGACTAGGATGTAAATCGAAAAGGTGTAAAACGGGGTTCGAGTGTATTTATTTATAATTACATATTACGTATTTTCTTCATAGTTGTTGTAGTTTTATTTTACGAAAATTTTCCTTAAAAATGTTATTAATTTATATATTTAAATTCAGGTTCAACATTTAATTGGCAAATCCGCAAAAAATTTTTAAGTAATTAAGCTTCAAATATTCATATTATCTTTTAATATATATATATGTATAATGAAAATAAATTTAATATTAATTATAAATTTAATTCTAAAATTTCTCTAGTTTAAGAAAAGAACCGTTTCAATTCCATACAGAATTTTTTTTGCCCATTTTATTCTAAATTACTTAAGTAACAACTATGAAATTGTATACGTACGTTACAAGTGTCATGAATATTTCGAATTTTAAATAATAAAAATATAATTGAAAAACAAAAATAGCTTTAGGATAAACCTAATTTCTTTCCTAATAATAAATAATAATAATAAAATTAATAGTTATTCAAAAGAAATAAACACTATTTTTCATATTTTGGCAATTAATACAGATACAATTTTGTAACTGCAAGTTAAATTTATCTTGAATTAATATTTTAGTAAAAAAAAAAAAAAAGGCTTTGTTTGACAATAGTAAATTATTGCAATAATCCAATTACATATTTAGAAAATTTAAATAAAAAATAAATAATTATATGAAAATTTTATATACATATAAAGTCCGCTGCAGAATATTCATATTCATGCTACCATATTACATTGCATACATGTTTTATTTGATTTTGTTTTAAATTTTTCTTGCTATACATATATTGTTCTAATATTTACATACTAATAAATAAATATGCATAATAATTCGATATTATTAAGGGAAACTTTAATATTTCCAAAGAAAAAAACAAAAAAATTAGGAGAATATTCTGAAACGGGCCTTATAATTTTATTTTGGGGACTTAATTCTATACAATTTTCAATAAAATTTTCATATACAAATTATTCTAAAACTTTTTTTTTTGGTATTTTTCAATAAGTACGATTATTTCAATAATTAAAACATTTTTTTTGTTATTTGTGTATATTTTAGAATAATTTTCTTTATTTTTTTTTTTATATAATAATTTTTTTTTTTTACAAAAATGTTTGATTGTTTTATTGATATATTTTATGTAGTCGCAAAAATTTTTTTATAATTTAGCACTATTTTTTTTTTTGTTTTTGTTTATTGGCTTTTTTCATTTATATTTTGATATATATGTATTGTATCAATAAAATTAATCTTTTTATCAAACATTTTTGATTTGAATAAAAAAAAAAAAAATAATCGAATGTATTTTCAAATATACTATACCTATAAAAATATGTATACAACATTTTTTTTTAAAGAAAACATAAATTCCCTTTCTACGCATATAGGTATGAAGTATCCCCAGCTTGTATCAACACGTGCGGTGAACGCCATCTCTGATTGGTTAGTATCACGATTGGAGCAATTAGGCGTTGAGGCACCTTTAATATATTCTAGACTTCTTTTATCTCTTTTACATTCATCTGTTCAGATAAACGATCCTATTGAGTTCAACAATTTAGAAGTAATTATTTTTCAAAATATTTTCTTTTTTTTTTTTTTTTAATTTTAAGTAAAACTAACAAAACAAAAAGAAAAAAAAATTTTATTTGGCAATGTGAAATAAAAGAAGTTGTTAAGTTTAAAATTTAAACAATTTATGTCATGAATACACAGATATATTTCATATATGTATACATTTTTTATTTAGTTATTTACATATAATATATTACAATTTTTATACAATATTTAGACATATTTAACCAATCGAAGAGGTCAAAAACGCCATCATCATCATCACTATCCTCCAACGGATGCAAATACTTTAAAAAAATTAACAGCAATTCAATGTCTAACGGAAGCAGTTTCATCTGATCAAGAGGTAAAATATAATGCATATTTAAATATGTATTTTAATATTTATTTTAATTTATGTTTTTTTTTTTTTTTTTTTTAATATATTTAAGATAACAAACATTGAAACACTGGTTGACGAACTATGCGAAAAATTAAATGATATTGAAAAACAAATAGATTCGGACGATAAAGAATATCAAACGATTGGTCAGATTTTAAATTTTATAACAGTAGTAGGATCTACGTCTGATACTGAACCAGGTACAAGTGTTTCAACATCATCTTCATCAAAAGCAACCGGAGCTGATAGTACTTCTTCTATTGCTTTTTCGGTAGGAGAGAATACTAGAAATTATAATATTCGAAATAAAAATATTAATAATTTGAATATTCTTACAAAACAGCGCAATAATAAATCTAATAAAACTCGTGTTATTATTGATTTAAAAGATATTGAAGATCCAAGAAAACGCTATTATAATGCGTTTCCAGCATTAACTAAAGAGATGGAAGATTCATTTAGAAACTCTAATCGTTATACCAAAGCACTTACATGGCCAAATGACAAAACAACGTCATTTATTCAAAATCATATAAATAATAACAATATTAATAATAATAACAATAATAATATTAATAAACAAATTGCTAACCCTGTTAATAATAACTTAAATTCAGTAAATATTAATAATCAAAATGAAATGTATATTAGGAGTAATAGTAACAATTTAAATAATATTAATACAGCTGGGGTGAAAAGAAAACCAAAACGTCGACGAAATCAAGGTAAATATTATTATTATAATATATATTAACATTTATTAATTTCCTTTTTTTTTTTTTTTTTTATAATTTCAGCTATGTCTAAAGGCCGAACGAGTAATAATCATCAACGGAAAAATTCTTATTCTGGAAATTGTTCTCCAACATGGGATACAGATTTTGAAGGATCATGGGAAATGGGTCGCGATTTATATAAAGAATTTATAATGAAAGAAAACAATCGAAATCGTAGCACTTCAGAAAGCGCTGCATATAATGAAGGTATTAGCAACAGTAATGTTCATAACAGCGCTAAAAAGAACAACACTATTGACGAATATAATAAATGTGAAAAATATCCAAATTTAATTGAAAAAAATGTTAAAGGCAATCTTTTTTATGACTTTACTTTTTGCGATCAAAATAAAAATTTATTTGCATCTAATTTAATCCAAAATAAAGATGGTGCAGTAAGAAATTTAGATGATCCCAGATTTCAATATTCTGTGTCATCAGAAATTATGGAGGATGAAATATCAAGTACAACCGCTCTTCCAAGTACAACTAATTTGGATTCAAATTCAAATAACTTGCAAATAAATAACATAGATCAGAACAATTTATTAAGTGATGAGGGATATTCAACACATGAAAATTTAACATCTTTATCAGAATTGGATACAAGTGGTGTTGAAGTTACTGATGTTAATAAAAATGAAGGAACAGAACAAAATCATTATTTATATCCTGCCCAACATCATTTATATCAAAGTGATACTGTTTTAGATAATGATGATTCTTCAATGAGTTTGTGTTCTAACATAGAACAACAGCAGTACGACTTTGCACAATTTAAGGCAAAGTTTAATAGCAGTGTAGAAGCATTATGGAAAAGAAATATTAACGATCAAAATGAAAACTCTAATTTTTCAACCAATTCGGATGAATTAAGATCTTTACCATTAGTACAACAACGTCAAGGCTTAAATAATTTTTGGATAAATTATAATAATCATCGTTATGATACTAATAAAATTGAACATTTTGATGAAGATAAAAATGCAGAAAATGTTGAGCAAAGAGATTTTTTATCAATGCCTAGTGGAATCAAAGCAACGTCAGGTTCAAAAGAAACTTCATCTGTTTTCTTACAAAATTCGATTTGGTCTGATTCTGTAAAAAACTATGATAACGATGAAAGCTTTTATGCGTGTGGTAAGAAATCTTTACAACCAAAAGATTTAAAGGTAACGAAAAAATATATATTAAATTATCAAATAAATTTATATTTTTTATTTTATAGGAAAATGAAAATAACTCTTACGAACATTATTACCAAAATTGTCCACATGATATAACAAAATGTCAAGAAGGTATTAATGAAATATCAATTGATGAAAATTCCTTGTGCTCAAATAATTTTCAACAACAAAATTCTTTTTCTGATTTAAATCATGAAATGAGAGAAATTATGTTGAATAATTCAAATTTATATAATTTTTTGCCACAAAATACTCCACAAAATGAGACGGTTAATTTTGTAAAAAATCGTAGTCACGATTATAATGAAGAAATTGCTACCCTGAGCAAACAAGCCAAACAACAATTTCAAACAATAAATTTAAATGAAAACAATGCATTTCAACAAAACATTTACAGAAAAAATCAAATTCCTGTTAAACAACAAACACCACCAGTTTCTTTGGAAAATCATTCAAAAGCAAGTGCTTTTATTGAATATTCAAGCATTAAAAAAGAAAGTCTAGATAACTTCTCCCAATCTAATTATGTAAAAGAATATCTCGATAATAGTAATTACGCACCAACATATGGAGAAGATGAAAATTTACTTACATCTGATCGAACACATTTTCGACCTATAAAACAAACATATGCTGATGGTTATGTTTTTGATATATGCAATTACTTAGATGAAATAGAATATGAAAGATCTCAAAGCGGATTTTTGTGTTATGATGGTGAAAAATATTTAGAATTTTTAAAAACTGATGGTGGTACAAGTTATTATGAAAATAAACAAAATTCATTGACCGGAAAAACATCCAATGCTCAAATATCAAAAGATTGTGATAAAACGGTCAGAAGTAAATATGATGAATTTGTTTTAAAATTTCGTGTTAATAATAAAAATGAAAAAGGTTGCCAAACTGATCCACCACCAATTAGTCCACAAGAGATAAATTTCAGAACTTACATTGATTTGCAACTAATGAACTCTGGTCGTTTGAATCAAAATTTTCATAATAATTATTTTAATCAGTTCATGAGTGAATCAGAAAGTGAAAATGCTTCAAATTATTATTATTTTGAAGAAGAAAATAGAAGTTCCACTAGTACCGATGAATATGAAAAATTTGATGGATCCTTTATTTATAATACTTCATCAAATAAGAATTGTTCTAATATAGAATCAGCTAAAGCTGCTGCAGCAGTTATTATAGCAGCAGTTGCTAATAATAATAATCAATATGATTCAAGTAAAAAATTGCAGGAATGGTCAATGTTTGACATAAGAAAAAAATGTAATGCTAATACTAGTTTAAGCAAGTACAATGGAAATAATAATGAAAATCATACGTTATGGGGCACTTGTCCTGCATGTAATGCAAACGAAGAATTAGAGTCAACTCCTGCAAACCGTTTACTAAAAGATGAATTAAGAATTGAAGGCGATGAAATAATGTCTGATTTGAAATATATGCAAGATTTATACATTGGAAGCGATTGGGAAGAAGGTACATGTAGCAGCAGTGGAAGAGATAGCGATAATTTTGCTAGTGATATAATAGAGACAGATTATGAAATAGATAAAAATTCTGAAAATAATTTGGAATTAAATGTGGGAAATAAAACGTTGATTAAAAAATGTGACTACTATAGCAAAGAAAAAAATGAAAACAGTAATGTTGAGGAATATTCGTCAAAAGATGAATCACAACAAACTGATATTTATTACAATGTCACAAAATTAATTGCAGATTTGTTAAAACCAGAAAATGCTAAATCTCTCGCAAATGCTCTTGGAGAAGCAGCTATTCAAGCTGCAAACGTTCAAGCTAAAATTAGTAGCAATAATTATAATATGGAAGTTAAAAAACCCAGTAGGAAGGGAGATATCCGTCAGCAAGAGGATACAAAAATCGAAGGATTTTGTGGTGGCTTGTGGGCAAGTGATGAGCATGTTATTTGGAAGCATAACGAACTAAGGCCCATTGATAATTATTTAACGCAATTTAATATCAATAATAATAATAATGATCTAATTGAAATAAATTCTGTCTCGGGGAAATTAGATTGGGAGTATTCAAATTTGGCTGATATCTGGAAACAAGAAATGCAATTGGATTCTGCAAAAAATTGCTTTAAAGATGTTGAAATACATAATGAAAAAGAGAATTTTCAATTAGAAAATTTGAAACATATGAAATTTGATATAAAAGAAAATAATTCAAAGATTTCAAAAAATTTCTTTGAATTTGATCAAAACAATCCAAAAAATATATTTAATACTATCAGCAATCAAAATACAGAAAGAGCATCAAATATATCGCAATATAACAAATTACTTAAAGAATCTATTTCGGGTATGAAAAAATATTATTTTAATAAAATTACATTTTAATAAATTATTAATTTAAATTTTTAAATATCTTAGATAAAAACGAAAATAAGGCTCAATCGACTACAAATGAAAATCCTTCAAAAGTTAATATAAATAGCAATTCATATTTTGGAATTAATAAAAAGAATAATCGTTTTGATCGTAAACGTCGTCATTCTGCTTCACAAATGGTTACAAGTAGTTGTAATAAAGATGTAATTTCAATTCCAACAGAAGAAATTGATGATAATTCAAAAATATCATCTTCCAATAACAATGATTATAATCAAATTCAACCAGAAAATGCTTCAAAATTTAATGATAAAAATCTAAGTAATACCACCATCAATAATATTTTTGGTAAAGGAAAAGAAAATTTAAAATTTGAAATTAGTAATAATTGTAGAAATTTTCTAAATAATTGTCAAAATATTATTGGTGGTGGTGATTTAATTAAAGATAAAAATAACTTTAACTTTTGCGAGAATTTAATAATTGGTGGAAATAAAATTGAATTAATGACAACTGCCGCTAAGGATTTGCTAATTAAAACAAATTTAAATGATTATGTTGTTGGTATTGATGATGATAATGATGATGATGATGATGATAATAATGATAATGATGATAATGAAAATGATGATTCAAAAGTTACGTCAACTACAAATTTAATAGAAAAAACATCATCATCAAATGCAAATGGTGCAAGAATAATTTCGTATAATTATGTAACTTTTGCTAAAGATTTTAATTCAAATAATTCAGCTTTTTGGCCAAAAGGCAATAGTTATTTAGATTATGACTATGATAATATCGGTGGTATATCTACTTCAATTAATCCTTCTTCGATCTTAAAACATGTTGCATTGGTTTCTCGACCCTTAACTCGTTAAATGCGTAAATTATTAAAATACGAAAAAAAAAAAAAAACAAAAAAAAAAAAAATATAATTATTAATTATAATATTTTCTTATTGTTTTGTTATGTTAATTTTTCTCCTTCCTCAATCCCTTAAAAACAATTGCTCTTCAATTTTTATTATTGTTATATTTTTATATATATATGTAATTTAATTATTGAAAAAATGTTTGAAATACTTAATTTTTTTTTTTATTATAAAATAATTAGATTTACCTTTTTCAAAAAAAAAAATATTTAATACGCATATTGTATTTTACATTGAAAACATTAAAATTAAAAGAAAAGCTTCTTTTTTACTATTTACTAATAAAAAAGCAAGAATAACAGTTTTAAATAGGATACAAAAATTATGTAAATCGTTTCTTTTTCTCAAAATGAAAAATTATTCAATTAAAAGCTATACAACTTAATAAGATATGTGCGTATTATTTGTAAAAAAAAAAAATTTCGATTCCTTTTCTTTTTTTTTTCAAACATTTTGTTTTTATAATTATTTATTTCCATTTTTAATACTCATATTGCAAAATTTTAAAACTGTTTGAATTTTAATTAATGTTATAGTATCAAAAACAAAAAAAAAAAAATAAAAATATATGTAAAAGACTTCATTTCAAAAAAAAAATAAAAAAAAAACAAACGGAACAACAATAAAAAAAAAATCTTTTTTTTTTAATGTAAAAATTTAAAATTCAATATGTAAAATTTCTAATTTTGTTCTTATTATTTTCCTTTTTTTTTTTAAATGTAATTAGGAATAAAATTCCTTCATAAATACTGGTGTATGCCAAATCAAAAAAAAAAAAAAAAATCAAAAAAAAAAATTTATAAATATATATAGATGTATATATATGTAGATCTAAATAAGATATCTTTAACTATATATATTAATGATATAGATCTATATATATATACATATTATAATTAATAATAAATATATATATAATTATATATATATATATATATAATAACATATTCAAATACATAAATAGCAAACATACACACAATTATTATTTTTAAATTAATTTTTATTTAAATTATTAAAGTTAATGAATAAATAAATGCAGTTTAAATATATATTTTAATAATAAAATCAAAATAGTTAATATTAATTAACTTTTCTTAAAAAAAAAAAAAAAGGAAAAACCAAAATTTGAATATTAAATTCTGTATTTGTTTATTGGTGTTATTGTAATTATGTAAAAAAAAAAAAAAAAAAAAAAAAATAATAGTAAAATTTAATATAAATGAATATAAATACAATTTAATAAAAATAATTATTATTTTCACTATCAAAACATAAAAATTTTTACTTTAAAAACTTTTTCACACCTTCAATATTTAAAAAAAAAAAAATTTGGGGAAAAAAGAAAATTTTTGCAAATTTCAAGCTTTTTTTTTTTTTTATTTTTCCAATAATTCATGTACGTACGTATGGAATGTGAATGCATTTTTAATCAATAATAAATATCAATATTATCAAATAGCAGATCACAAAAGTTCATTAACTTTGATAAAGATTATTTTCCGTTTTTTTTTTTTTCTTTTTTCCTAAATTAAAATTGTAATTTCAATCATTTTAATAGTAATATAAAGCGTTATTAAATTAAAATTTTTTTTTTTTCGCTATATTAGAAAACTTGTTTTTTTTTTTTTTTTTTTTTTTAATTATTATTTAGTAAAAAAAAAAAAAAAAAAAACTAAAACAAAAAATGTATTAAAAAAACTTACACAACATCTTGTTATTAATAAATTGTGTTGTTTATAATTTAAAAAAAATTTAATATTTTATTTGTAAAAAATTATTTGTTAAGTATTATGAATTAATTAATTTGCTATTTAAAAAAAAAAAAAAAATTGGTGTTTATTTTTTTTTTTTTTTTCATTTCTTTTCGAATAAAAAACCTATCAAGTAATGGAATAATCGTATACAGAAATCAATAATTAATATAATTATAATATATTTTATATATATAAATATTATTAATATTAATTTTATTCTACAAAAAAAATTTTTATTATTTTTTTTTTTTTATATGCTCAAAAAACTTTAATTATTGAAGACGGAAAATTTATATATTAAATAATTATTTATGTAATTAAATATATGTATAATCATTTAATATTAAAAAAAAAAAAAAAAAAACAAAAACAAAAAAAATATTATTAATACGAATAAAATATATTTTAAAATTTTATATAAAATAATAACTATAAATAAATATAATCTTTTATTTTATATATAATATTTTATTAATTAAAAAATAATTTTTAATGGTATGCTTAATAATTTTAAATACGAAATTTATTTTAGTAATTTAAATTATTATTATATACAGAGTATTTGTTTTAATTAAATTTTATCCGTCAGTTAATTAAAATTAATCAAAACAAAAAAAAAAAAAAAGTAAACATCATTTATTATAAAATTTAAAAAAAAAAAAAAAAAAAGTGCAATCATACAAACACGTGTATAATAATATCTACTAAAAAAAAAAAAAAAATTAATTATACAAAAAATTAAAAAATATCCTTTTCCGATTTTCTTTAGTTTAAGCACACTGCTGAAAAAAAAAATTATTAATCGATTAAATATTTATGTTATAAATTTCATACTTTCATTATCCTTTATTATTATTTTTAATTTAATTCATTTGATTTTTTGAAGTAATTTATAATATTTCTCTTAAATAATATTTTAATTAAATTTTTTTTTTTTTTTTTTTGTCCTTCTACAATAATAAAATATTCCTAAAGAGGATATGTATTTTATAGAAAAGTTGAGATTCAATAAGGCTTATAATACTACTCCAGCATATAGGTGACGCCTATTAACATTTTTTTTTAATCGAATTCTTTTCTTTTTCTCTTTTTTTTTTTTTTTTTATAGCATATTAATTATCATTAACAGTCGCAGTAAAATATTTATAAAAGCAAAAAAAAAAAAAAAAAACTTCACTTATATACACATTATATACTAGGATATAAATTTTTCGTAGCTTTCCTAACGTCGCCAACATTTTTATGTATTGTAAAATGAAAAAATATTTAATATATTTAATAATGAATTATATAAATAAAATTTAAGAAAAAAACAGTGAGATATGAAAAATGTTATAAAAAAAAAAAAAAAAAAAATGCAGTGCAGATTGCAGCAGCAGGATAATATTAAGTAACAAAAAGAAAAAAAAAAAAAAATACTAAAAATGAAAAAAAATAAATTTCTTAAAAAAAAATTAACAAAAAAAAACAATATAATAATAATAATATGTTAAATAGTAATATTTAATAAATTTAATTCATAGATAGTACTAATTATTAATAAATAAAATAAAACAAACTTACCATTATTTCTTCTAAAATTGCTTTATTTTCAAAATATAAAAACGAATATTTTTATAATAATTTTAATTCAATTTTTTGTTTTAACTTTTTTTTTTTTTTTTTTATTTCCTATAAGATAAATTTTTAAAATCCTCTGTTCTCGTTTATGTTATTTAAAAAAAAAAAAAAAAAAAAAGAAGGTTTTATTACTATTTTTCAAATTATTTTTATTTAATATTTTAATCAAATATATCATGTATATATATATATGTATATTATAATCTCATTTATTATTGAAAAGGATATTTTGATATGAAAAAATAATTTTTGAATTATTATATATTTTAAAAGTGATTTGTTTTTTAATTAAATATTTAATATAAATTTTTTTTTTCTTTTTTAACATAAATATATTTTAACCTTAAATTTTTTTCTTCTTTTTTTTTAAATACATAATAATATATTACCTAATCAAAAAAAAAAAAAAAAATTTGGTGTATATGTATTTTTTAAATTTTTTTTTTTTGTTTTTTTTTTGTATTTCTTTTGTTTTCAATAAATAAGTATAAAAAAAAATATTCTTTGTATTTAAAAACAAAACAAATAATATAAATTTTTTAATCTTTATGTTAATAAGTAAAAAGAAATTTTATTTTTAAATTAAAATTTTTTTTTTTATTTTAAATAATTGTTTTGTTTTTTATTTTACATTATTGAAAGTAAATTATCAAAATAGTTTTCCTAACCTTATAATTACACTTTTATTTTGTTATTTATCTGATAGAATCATTAAAACTTGTTGAAAATAATAAATAAAATAATTATCTTTCTATCACTATTTGTTTATTTTATCTTAAAACATCCTTTATATTATATACATTATATATATATATATATATATATAATAAGTATCTAAAGCGGTTTAGTTAAGTTTTAGTAAATAATAAATAAACATTAATTATGTATTTAATTTTTTTTTTTTCATTTGGAAAAGAGAAAATTTATCAGTTATTAATCTGTATATATTTCATATATTACAAATGGATAAAAGTGTATAGTTTTTATTTTTTTTTAGTTTTCATTTTATATGTATGTATATAAATTTTTTATTTCTACAAAAAAAAAAAAGTTAAAAATTCAGTTTTTTTTTTTTTTAAATATTTAAGAAAAATAATTACACCAAACTAAAAAAAAAGTTATTCTAATTTCTTAACAAAAAAAAAATAAATAAATAAATAAATCTAGATTTTGTATATTAAATAAATTATACATATCGTTCAAAACACTTTTTAAAGCTAACCATAGATTGGCTAAATGAAACAAACCATGAAATAGTTGTAAACAGAATTTTTATCGTGTTTCGCTATTCAAAAACTTTTTCACATTTTTTTTTGTTTTTGCATTTTAAATGAAAAGAACCCAAACTCTGTTTACCAAAAAAATTTTTAAGAAAATTAAAACAATCCATAAAAAAAAAAGGAAATGTTGCATTTTATAAAATTGGCAAAAATCTATATATAATTTTATTTTGAAGAATTAAAGTAAATAAATTAATAATACGTACGTACAGAATTTTAAATAATAATTTTAAAAATAAAATTAATATTTACTTTTTTTTAATAAGGAAAGTTATTCTCAAAGGGAATAATTATTTTTATATATAAAATAATTCGTAATAATTTTATATTTTTGATAATTTTCATTAAAATTTACAGATTTATTTAAATTGTTTATTCGTAGGTATATTTATATAACGATTGTCTTATAAATAACTTTTTTTTTCTGATTAACTTTTTCTTTTTTCCAAATAAAAATATAAATCTTCAACATTTATTGAATAAAAGTAAAAATTAATATGCAATAAATAATAAATTTTTTAAGTTTAAGTAAATAATATTACAAGTACATATATATGTATAAATTATATAAGAATTAAAATGTAAAGTTAAAATATACTAATAAAAAAAAAAAAAAAAAAAAAAAAAACAAAAAGCTCATAATTTATAGTATTTTCTAAAAAAATAAATTATGAACAATATAATAATAATAATAAAAAAAATAATATTGAAAAAAAAAAAAATGTATATAAATTTGTAT
The DNA here is from genome assembly GCA_947095535.1 of Poecilobothrus nobilitatus. Lineage (NCBI taxonomy): Eukaryota > Metazoa > Arthropoda > Insecta > Diptera > Dolichopodidae > Poecilobothrus > Poecilobothrus nobilitatus. The sequence goes on along the minus strand of OX352772.1, from coordinate 54,835,059 downwards.
ATATATATTATATATATAATTTATTAAGTTTTATTTTTGTTTTCTTTTTTCTTTTTGTTTTTTTTTTTTTTTTTTTTTTTTTATATGTCTTGTAAAAATTAAATAATTAAAAGAAAAAAAAAAAATTGGAGATTCTTTGTATATTTATTTTCAAAAAAGTAATCTCCACAAAAAAATTTATGTGTATATTAAATATATAATTAAGTATAACAAGAGAATATTTATGAAAAATTGATAAACGATAAAATTTATTGTAGCAAAAAACAAACATGCTTTTAAATTAAAAAAGAAGAAAAAACAAAAAAAAAAGTAATTAATAAATAATAAATACATAATTAAATTGATTTAAGATGAAACAAAATAAGAAAGAAATAAAAATGAAATAAAAGGATCATAATGTAAATAATACAAATTTAAAATAAAAAACAAAAAAAAAAAAATTAAAGTAATATATTATAAACGATATATTATAATAAAATATTTCAAAGTAAAAATAAAATAAAAATTTTTAATTTTTTTTGTTCTTATTATGTATGTATATTCACACTTAAGAAAAAAAAGAAATTTTAAGGTTGTCAAAAGAAAAGGTTAAAAAGAAAAAAATAAAAACATTTTTATAGAAATATGTTAATAAAAAAAGAACAAAGAATTAAATAAGAAACGTCAAAATTTATTTATTAAATCAATAAATACTACATATTATAATGATGTGAATGATGATGATACATTTATTACAATTAAATACAATCAAATAAAATATGTATTATAAATAAATTCTTTATTTCTATTTTACATTATGTTAATGCTCCTTTTATTTTAGAAATACATAATTATAATACAAATATATGATAATTATAAAAATTGTAACATAATTTTTACAAAAGAAAAAAAAAAAAAAATAATAAAAAAGGATATATTGTAAAAATAAATTTAATTTTTAATTTTCATATATGTATTAATAAATTTAATTAATTATTTTTTAACGAAAATTTTATCCTTAAAAAAAAAAATCTTTTTTTCTTACCGAGTTTAATTCGAAAATTTCCAAAACAAAAAAAAAAAACATTCAAAAATTATATCAAATCTTAAATGTCACTTTTCGCTGTTTAATTGAATAAAAAAATAAAAACAAAGCGAAACCATTTTAGTGGAAAAATAATTAATGTATTGCCCAGAATTTTTTTTTATGGCAATCCTATTAAATTTTAAGAATTCTAATGATATAGAAATTTCATAAATAAATAAATACGGCATTAGCATTATGTAAATTAGTAATGTACCAATTTAACAAACACAAAAAAAAAAAGAAAATGTATTTAAAATGTTAAGTTTAATCATACCACTTTGATTAAAAACAAAAACAACAAAAAGTAAAATTGAAATAACGTTTCTTAAGGAGTCGTATAAAAATTTTAGATTGATTAGATTAGATTGTGGTCTAAGATCTAGAAATATGTCTAACTGTTTTGAAAATTTTTCCCAGTTTGCACTTTTTTCCAAGAATCTCGTTTTTTGAATAACATGGCTTTTTCCAGTTTCTGAACAAAGAAATATGGCAAAGTGGTCACTACCCTTAGGATTGATGGTGGTATGCCAATGAAACTTGGGAGCTTTCTGAGAGGATCTAGTTCTGCATTGTTGATTACGAGTCTCCCCAATTTTGTCTGATAAGCTGCAGGTTTACGAGGCTTGTAATCAGGTACATCTCTATCGAGGTTTTCCAAAGCAGTTTTAACAACTGGTTCTGCTCTCCGTATATAACCAACAACTTTTTGCATTATCCTGGGTCTTAGATCAGCACCCTTTGGAATTAATTCAGCATCAGGATGTATGGAATTTATGTCCGTTGTATCTGGAATCTGATCTACACGAGGGAATAACTTTGAGAAATCTTTGGATAAGTGAGCTCGGATGTGTTTTACACTTTCAAGACTAGCTGTTGATGTGTAGTAATCATCAGTATATGAGGCTTCGTCTTCTACTTCACAAACATTTCTTATTAAATAGTCAGTTGTGGAATTTATTGGGATTGCTATTATCAATTCTTGGCTAACCTTATACTTAGAATAGTTTGGTATAACTACTGTGGTCTTATAATTGAAGTTACCAACATCATCTACAGAGGATGTCATCGTTTCTATAAAACAATCTTGTTCAGTGGCTTCCTCAAATTCTGATAGGTTTACTAAGGAGATTTCGGTAAAAAGAAATAATGTTATGATAAGGGTTTTCTTGCTTTGGATGGGCATGTTTGGGTGGCTATGGGTTGTTCTGTGTTTGGGACTTTTCTAGTTTGTGATGTTGATTTGTGTTGTAGTATATTAAATATATAATTAAGTATAACAAGAGAATATTTATGAAAAATTGATAAACGATAAAATTTATTGTAGCAAAAAACAAACATGCTTTTAAATTAAAAAAGAAGAAAAAACAAAAAAAAAAAGTAATTAATAAATAATAAATACATAATTAAATTGATTTAAGATGAAACAAAATAAGAAAGAAATAAAAATGAAATAAAAGGATCATAATGTAAATAATACAAATTTAAAATAAAAAACAAAAAAAAAAATTAAAGTAATATATTATAAACGATATATTATAATAAAATATTTCAAAGTAAAAAGAAAATAAAAATTTTTAATTTTTTTTGTTCTTATTATGTATGTATATTCACACTTAAGAAAAAAAAAAAAAAAAGAAATTTTAAGGTTGTCAAAAGAAAAGGTTAAAAAGAAAAAAATAAAAACATTTTTATAGAAATATGTTAATAAAAAAAGAACAAAGAATTAAATAAGAAACGTCAAAATTTATTTATTAAATCAATAAATACTACATATTATAATGATGTGAATGATGATGATACATTTATTACAATTAAATACAATCAAATAAAATATGTATTATAAATAAATTCTTTATTTCTATTTTACATTATGTTAATGCTCCTTTTATTTTAGAAATACATAATTATAATACAAATATATGATAATTATAAAAATTGTAACATAATTTTTACAAAAGAAAAAAAAAAAAAAATAATAAAAAAGGATATATTGTAAAAATAAATTTCATTTTTAATTTTCATATATGTATTAATAAATTTAATTAATTATTTTTTAACGAAAATTTTATCCTTAAAAAAAAAAAATCTTTTTTTCTTACCGAGTTTAATTCGAAAATTTCCAAAACAAAAAAAAAAAAAAAAAAAACAAAAAATTATATCAAATCTTAAATGTCACTTTTCGCTGTTTAATTGAATAAAAAAATAAAAACAAAGCGAAATCATTTTAGTGGAAAAATAATAATAGAATTTTTTTTTATGGCAATCCTATTAAATTTTAAGAATTCTAATGATATAGAAATTTCATAAATAAATAAATACGGCATTAGCATTATGTAAATTAGTAATGTACCAATTTAACAAACATAAAAAAAAAAAAAATGTATTTAAAATGTTGAAGTTTAATTATACCACTTTGATTAAAAACAAAAACAACAAAAAGTAAAATTGAAATAACGTTTCTTAAGGAGTCGTATAAAAATTTACAAATTTTTTTTTTTTTTTTCAAAATACACTTTTCAAATAATTACAATAAAATATGTAGGTATACAAAAAATTCTATTTTTTGTTTTTTTTTTTTTTTTGGTCCATACTTTTTTAGACAAATCGAATTCTCATTTAAAGTGAAAAGAAATTAAATTTAAGTTTACAGCAGATATACATACTGGTCTGCATTTAAAATAAGTGTTTGTGAAAACATTCGTTATGTGTATACGTACATATGTAAATTTTTACTGTCCAAATATACCATACCATTTCTTATAACATAATTGATAATTTCCTTATATAGTGTATGTGAAATGAATTCGCTTTGTCTCATTTAAATAGTTAAGTGTTTTTTTTTTCTTTTTTTAGATTTGTATTTTTAATATGTGGTATGTACATATATATATTCAATTAAACTCCTTAGAAAGCACAAACTATTTCACAACATAATTAAAAAAAAAATATATAAGAAAAAACTCACATAATGTGGAACAGTGGAAAGAAAAATTTATTTTGAAGTTAAAACAAAAAAAAAAAAAAAAAATTTATGAATTAGTAAAATCGGAATAGGAAGGTGTTTTGTGCCTTTTATATAAACTTATATAAAAATATAAAAAAAAAAATTATAAATATATAAATTAAAAAAAAAAATTAAAAAAATTAAGAAATATCAAAAAAAAAAAAAATTCTAATATATATATATATAATAAAACGTAATATATATATATATTATATATAATATAATACATAAAAATAAAAATTTAAAAAAAAATGCATTTGAATAATTTTAATTTTATTAATTTGATTATAAATAAAAAATCAATTTGTCAAAAATTTAAACTAATTAACCAAAAAAAAAATTTTTGTAAAAACAAAATATGTTCGTTAAATTCGAAAGGATTAAAAGATACGTACACAAAAATTAATTCAGTGGTCGAAAAATATCTATTTTTTAAAAAAGATTTTTTATTTATGATCTTGAAATTAGAGTCTTTTAAATGTCTAAAAAGAAAAAAAAATAAACAAAAAAAAAAAATTTAAAAAAAAAAAAAATGTAATAAAAATATAAAAAAAAAACCTACACAGAAAATTATTAATTTACATAATTGCCAAAATAACCTGTCTACAAAAAATAAAAAATTAAAAAAAAAAAAAGGAATGTAAATTAAAAAAAAAAAAAAAAAAGTATGATACCCTTTTTATGGCAACACTATAATTTAATTATATAAGCAATACTATCAGATTTTTTCTGTTTTTGGGTAAAATCACATTTAAACAAAATAAAAAAAAAAATGTCTTTTTAGCACTAAATAATAATGTATTAAAATTTAAAATTACAAAAAAAGTGAAATGTATATTTTTTAAAGTGTTGCCACTCTAATTATACAAAACAAACAAAAATAAATTTTTTGAGTAAAAAAAAAAATTGACAAAATAAAAACATAATAGGCAAAAAAACAACGCCAAACAAAAGTCAGTAAACCCAAAAAATTTTATGAATATCTTAACAAAAAAAAAAAAAACGAAACACAAAAAAAAGATATTGAAAACATCAAAAGCAAAAACAACTAGCTTAAATCTAAATTTTATTTTCTCAGTGCGAACAAAAAAAAAAAAAATGAATTATATTTTTCATTAAATATAATATAAAATAACATAAATAAGATATGCAAATATATATAATTATATATATACATATTTTTTTTTTTTTGTTACTATTTGTATTATTTAGTAACAATTTTTAAAACTAAGAAAAATGTAAAGAACTATAAGGACGAAAATGTTTTTAAAATATCATTTTACTAAAAAAATTTTCCTTCCTTTTTAAGAAATTGAAATAAATATTATGATATCACTGAGAAATCTGTTGGAGTTTTTTCTTAAATTATTTTGCTTACGTTTTTTTTTATTAGGTGAATTAAACTGGAAAGCCTGTATGAATTTAATCTATTAAATTAAAAATGTGCTACCGATAATATTTATAGTTAATACTTGTATTTACGTTGTCTACCGTCTTCAAATGCAGGAAGTCTGGCTCTCAATGGTTTTCATTAAAATAAATGGATCATTGATGGGGAAATCAAGTTTCAAACAAAAAATTTTTCTGTAAAAGATATTTATTCTTAATGCTTTTAAAGTTTCGTATATGTTTTTATATTTGTCCGTATAAAATATTAAATTATCGTAAAATGGTAGAACATGATACAAATTGTGAAAATATGAACTACTTTCCGAGAACTTTAAAAATTTAAATAAAAATCATAATTCAAATAAAATTGTCAGTTTTTCAATTTAAAAAATTTAGTAAATACCAAGGTAACGAGAATTTTCTTTATGTATTTCCTTTTATAGAATACATTACTCTTTTGCACTCGCCCAACTACAGTCTTTGAGATATTTTAGATATGTCTTTAAATCAATTTCGTGCATTATTAAAGTGTTGTCGCGAAAACCAATTTTTATTTAACTTGATTTAATTCAAATATTGGTGTCGCTCAATGCCGATTATTATACGATGTTGTCATATTCAACACAACAGATTCTGACTATTTTAGACGGTTTTGCATTTAACAGTTGCAACTTTAATCTATTTGTCTATATCAGTAAATCTCATCATGAAATATGAATTTAGATTTAGCTTAAGAAGGTATCGCTAATTTTATATCGTGTCGTACGTGACAAAAAAAAATTCTCAACCAACATAAATTATTTATGGACGTTTTTCTCATCAGATCAATGCTCAAAAGTCAGAGCGAATAATGTGCTCAGAGCAAACTTTTTTATCTGATGAGAAAAAGAAAAACACTCTATTGTTCGTGTCTATGTTTAGTAAAAATGCAGCAGCTCAGCTCAGCAGGCAGATATTTCTTTTACCGGCAACACTAGGCAGTGGCAGCAAAAACATCCCCTATCTCCACCACTAATAAATTTCAAGGAAAGGGTAAGAGACAAAGTGAAAGAAGATGTAAATGCAATAGCGTTTAATATAGCGCAATGAGTCAACTACATTTTGTTTGTTGATCTCTTGACAAAATCTTTTGGTTTGTGGTTGGTCACTTCTTGTTTATGTTTGATATGTTTGTTCATCTGTTGACATTGACATTTCATTTTTATATTTGATTTGGATTTCTTACACAATTTCATTTTATTAAACAATAAGATGCTATGATTGGTACCATCACTTCAAAATTGTAGCTGTACTGTAGAAAAAGTACCTATAGCGTTCAAAAAGTTTATATGCACAGATATCTACAAAGTTTTGCATTCAATATGTTTATTTTACGCAGATAATGTGTATAAAGTGGATATTTTATGTATACAAAAATTTATAGCTGCTTTAGTATACATTTCAAATCGTATTGTATTTTGTGCTTTGTTATCTATTTTTGTTGGAGTTATAAATTTAGATGTTTTAAAAAAAAAAAAATAATAAAATAGTTCTTGACAATAAACACTTTATATGCAATGTAAATAAATGTATTGTATATTTCTGGTTTATATCTATGTACATTGTAGTAAAAGTTGTAATACTGTAGTAATATCGCAGGCGCGGATATATGCAATTCTGAAGTCAACCGTAGTTGGTATAAATAACAATATAGGAAAAAGCCAAAATCGACCAAATTCAGTTTTCTCGCTATAAAAACCTTCAGTTTTTTCTCATTTAAATGTGATAAAAATCTGCCTATTGTAAGAAATTATCACTCCCTGGTATTTCGATCGGAAATTTTATATTTTGTACCTATAATTTAAAAGTAGATAGAAAATTATTTTTTAATGTTTTTTTCTAATAAACATTGAAAATGTAACCTTTATTTGTAGATAATTAAATGTAAAGAAAAAAATGTTTTCCTTCCTACATTAATTTCCACAGATTTTTAGCACATTTCCAAAAAAATTTTGAAAAAATGTGCTTATTAGTTTATTTTTACGCGTGTTAAAGGTTTATTTTAATTGTAAAGGGTTCCAAAGTTGCAGCTCTTCAAAATTGCGAAAAAGCCCCATTTTCAAATGTATATATCTCGGGCTCTGCGTAATAATTTTGCAATCTAAAACCGCCAGAAGATCGAAAATTTTATTATCTATATAAAACAATATCAAAGTTATGTAATATTTTGTAATTTACTATTTAAATTTACCGTTATGTGAAAACCACATTTTGCATGAAATTTCTTTTTTCATAACTCCGGCACCCCTTTAGATAGGAACCTAAAATTTTGAGAAAAGAACTTTGAGAATTAGTATAAGTTTCCTCAGAAAATTTTTTGGTAACACCCCCTCTTTAAGAGTTATTACGCCTCAAAAATTGAAAATTTGCTATTTTTAGACACCTGTAACTTAGGCACCTGTACAAATTTTTCTTCGGCAAGGCATGAAAATTAAAGGTTTAATAATATATTTTTACGTGTGTTAACGGCTTTTCTTAGTTATATAGGATTCCGAACTTACGGCCCCTCAAAATTTCAAAAATGTCCTATTTTCACATTTTTTTCTTATTACATGAAATTTTCAAATTTTTGTGCAAGTCACAATCCTAAACAGTTTGTATTGTCTTTTGGAAATGTGCGCTTTTAAAAACCGTTGGTTTACATTCTACCTTGTTATTTTAAGTACCTATACTAAAAAACATACATATTTTTCATAATAATAAAAAAAAAATAGTCCAATTCATATTTTCCTGACTCTTCAAAAAAGAAATAATAAAAAAAAAAATCAATCAATTTTGTTCTTCAATTTTCAATTATATCAAAATTATGGTGTGAATTTGATATATACCCACTATATGTCAGTTATAAGGCCATTATAATTTATAACCCTTAATATATAAATATTAAGGGTATTCACGAGTTGATGCAAAAGTGCAAATTTTTTTTGCACCGTAGCACATATTTGCACCAACTCGTGAACAACCCTAGCATGAATTTTTATTGAACTGTCAAATATCGTTGATGTGCTTGTTTTGTTTACATAAAAAATTAATATGCTTACTAAAAATTTCAGATATCTGTATATCTTCATATGCTTGACTAAATAAATAATCAGAAATAATTTTTTTCTCCACTTTTTTTAGGCATTTTTTAAATGTTTATCTAATATAGCGCTTACAAAAAATATATAAACAAACTTTGCAATCGTCTTGCACAAATATGCAATAGGGTTTAGGTCTTGCATAGTCTTGCAAAATTTTGCACTTTTGTATACATGAAAACAACAACAAATTGTGTACTTTAACTGTCAAAAAATTGAAATATGCTACGGTACAAAATTTTGCACTTGTGCAAGACCACTTTGCACCTTTGCACCAACTCGTGAATACCCTTATTAAAAATATTATGGGATTATGATTCAGAAATTTATGGGCTTCTGTCGCACCATCATGGACATGTCCACATAGTGCGCTTCTGGCCTGTAGGAGTATGACACGGCACCTATTATGTATGTTGACAGAATGAAGTTGGATACTTTAATCCGCAAAGTTTCTATAATTTTGTTATAAATGTAAGACTGATAGTTCTGCAATATCTGATGACTTCCAGATAATTTCAACAAACTTTTTTACCATTTTTCAAATACATGTATATATGCATCTCTAATTTTACTCCAAATGAATTATAATTACAGAACCTATTTAATTCGTAAATCTTCTAGTTTTAATATCTATAAATATTTTGTTCATTATTGTCAAAATTTTTTATCCCAATTGAACAAACAACATGATTTTCAAAAAGAAAGATGGACGATAGACTTATCTTATAGATAAGATTATAGATAGAATCTTATTGAATTTTCTTACATTATACAATAAAACCCAAAAACAACGCAACACTATCAATAACATATTCGATCTAAACTTTCTTAAAATAATCCTTAAAAAAAATACGAACTAGAACTTTCTTTGAACACAGATTGAATTGAATCAGTCATTTATATGTATATCTATGTTATATGTAGATCATTTCAAGTACAATTTTAGATCAAATATTTTTGCTCTCAGCAGTTTAATTAAGTTGTCATTTATAGTTTAGTCACTTTTATTTTTTATGAATGACATACTCTTTTCTTATTGTTTGTAGATGTGCTAATACTAAAAATACTAATACAAACAGCTTTAATTAATAGCCGTAATTTGCATGATTAATATTGTATTGTGAATGCTCTAACGTTTCTTGTACTGTTTAATAATTTAAATTAATTTTTGTTCAATATATGTATGTACATAGATATATATTAAACTAACATAACTAACACTATCATTTTTAACATACTAACTTCTGTAAATAATGATTCATCTTTAGTCATTATTAGTAAAAAAAACATTTAACTGATACTTGCATTAAGATGGGAAACAAATTAAAAATATACATATCTCGATCTAGCTGAGTTAATAGTTTCTTTTTTAAATAAAATTTGTTGAGATAGAATTTAGTTATATTGTTTGATTCGCTACTCTAAAATACTTTTTAAGTAAATAAGGTTTACTTTTTGTCTTTAAAATAAAAACCTTTTTAATATGTATAAAACATAATTTTATTTTTTTAAATATGTACTTTACATTTATCTAAACAACAAACTAAGAAATAAATAATTTTTTTATTTTTTGGTATAAGTAAGGGCCACACCACCAATTAAAGCCTGAAAATAATTTTTCTTTTTTAGTTATTTACATCTTATAATAATTAGATATATGTATGTATTTATCAATTTTGAAGAAATAAATTAATAAAACTCAATAGAATAAAATTATTTCTTAAATATTTAAATTATATATGTTAATTTTAAATATTTCTTTAATGTTTAGCATGAAAACTAACTAAACATTAATAAATCTTTAAAATTATATCAATAATTTTGAAACTATCAAATATTGTTCTAAAGTTCTGAGTTCCCTCCCTTAATAACAAAATTCCTTTTCTTTATCTATTTAATACTTAATTTAAAAAAAACAAAGTACCAAAACTGTGAAACCCTGCGCTAATATTCTTGTTCTCATCATTAACTGTGACATTCGTCTATTACCCGTACGAAAATTGTATAATCCAACTGTTAAAGCTCCAAGTGTTGCTAAACAACCTAGAAAAATACATGTACATTTCAAAATTTTTTCAAACATTATATAATATAATTTAGAAAGACCTATAGGAACTAGAGGATTTTCCTTCATTTTTCGAAGCATTTTTTCCTTTGTTGTTTCCGGCATACTGCCGATTTCATATCCTTTTCTTAATTGAATCCAGTCAAGGTCTACTTCAGAATTTTCTTTTCCTTTTACATCAGCCATTTTTAAATGTTATTATTTATTAAATTAAATTACGTTGTTAATAATTTTTTAGCGAAATATAATATTACCCTAAACCTTAAGTTTGTATTTTGTGCAATAACTGAAATGCACCAAGCCAAGGAAAAACATATGTCAGCTGATTCTTATTATTTTTCTATTTGTTTCCTACCTAGTAAATATTGTATTACCGTTTATATGTAAATTTTTGCTTCGTTTTAATTTGACATTTAAATGTATAAGCAAGAAGTAAAAAATTTTTTTTATATTGGTATCTGAAGATAAAAATTTCAATATTTAACGATATTTTTGATTGATCGTAATTTTTACAGTTTTAATATATGACAACGAGATAAATATTTAATAATTTTTAACAAAAGTATCAAAAATTGAATTCAAACATTTTTTCAGAAACTTTAAAATTTAAAGAAAATTCTTTTCTTAAAAAGTTCTTATGTAGCTTAGATGAAATAAAATATGTTTAATTAAAAAAAAAAACAAGTGACAGCTTTGTTATTTTTCAATTCAATTTCAATCAAAAAAATTTTTAACGAACGAAAAAATGTTTTTTTTATTTTCCAGTTTTGATTAATTTTTTAATTCATTTTCTAATAGCTTCTTAATGCTATATTTTTAATTTTAATGGTAGATGTTTCCATTTTTAATATGATATTGAAGTAAGGAAGTTGTTATTTTTTATACATATTTTAACAATTTCATATGGAATTAGGAATATTATGATATGAAACACGGATAATGCAGTTTAAAAAAAATATATGGCTATATATATATATAAATTTACCTAGTTTAAAATGTATTTCACAAATCACAGAACAGAACCAAAAAATCACTCAGTAAAAATAAAAAGAGAAAAAAGAAATTTAACATCGGCGCCATGTTTCATTCATTTCATTTCATATGTGTATGTATTTACCATGCGCAGTGTTATTTCATGCCAAAAGACGCCGTATGTATAAATTTTGTTCATTAAAAAAAAAACTTTAAAAGAAAAATTTAATTTAATTATAATAAAAGTTGAAATTTATAATAAAATTTATATATAAATGGAAAATAAAAGTATAAAGAAAAGTTTGAAATAAAATTCAAGTGAGTTAATTAAGTAATAATATATTAAATATTATAAAGAATGTTTCATAATTGCCATTTAAAGTAAACTGGATTGGTAGGTGAAGGCAAAAAGTAAAAAAAAAAAAAAAAAATTTTCGTAAAAATTTATCAACTACTAAACCCTTCTACACGGATTTCCCTCCAAGAAAGTTTATTATTTGACTATTAAAAATTTTATGTTGTTCAAATGTTATTTAATAACAAAACATTCATTAAATTGTAATAAAACATTTTTTTTTTCGAAAATAATTTTATTTAAAAAAAAAACGAAGTGAAAATTTCAATACGTCGACATTACATTGATATTCGACAGGGTGAAAAAAAGTAAAAAAAAAAAAAAGAAAAATACAAAAAAAAAATGTGATGTGAAGTTTTTGGGGCACAATTTGGAAACCGTGAAACTGTGATATAAAAAAAAAATCGCGAGGTCAATTTTTTTTCGCTTTGTGTTTTAAATTTTTTTTTTTGTGAAATACAGGAAAATTTTAAAATTGTTTTTAAATGTAACTTAACATTTTAAAAGTGTTTAACGGATTTTTTTTTTCCCTTAAGGAAATAAACAATCAATTTTATTAAACTAGTTAAATAAAAATAAATTGTGACAAAAACATATTTTATGGTAATACATATCACTGTCTTATAGATAGATGTTTTAGTTATTATGTATGTACTTATATATGTTGTATTGTAGCTGGTTGTAGGCAGGCAATTTTCTGATTCTTCTTTAAACATTTTGTGAATTTATTCAACATCCAACTAACTATCTGTAAATAAAAGTAATGGTATACCATGTACCTACTATGTTAAACATATATAATATATATTATAAACATAAAAAATAAAGAGGAAGAAATAAAAAGAAAAATCTGTAAAGCTTGAAACAAGAAGTAAAATTGATGTTTCGCTACTACTTTACAGGTGCGTTAGAGAATTTTTATTTTTTTTTTCATATAAATTTGTCGTCTCGCGTTTTTTTTTTTTTTTTTTTTTTGTACGGATTTAATGTTCATATAAAAGTGACGTATGATCGCTATGTTGGCTGTTAAAAAAAAAAAAAAGAAAAAAATTATTTAGATAGACAACCATTTTGACCAATTCTCTTTTACACATATTTTTGTTTGATTCACGTTCACCTATCTATCTTTGGGACAAAAAAAAATATTAACTAAACATGATTTGTAAATCTTACGTGCTTTATTGCTTAACTGTTAAAAAATGAATTATGACATTTTTATATTAATTGTTCTTGATCTGATTTAACTTAATAGTTAACTTAATTTTTTTTTTTATATAAAAAAAAAAAAGTGATAAATAAAAAAAAATAGAAGAAAATTTTATAAATATGGCTACTTTAAAATTTTAGTTTTGTAATTTAAAAAAAAAATTATAAACAATTAATAAAATAGTAATAAAATGTTTTCTTTTTTTTTTTTTTTTTTTTGCGAACATAAAATATTTTAATGTCATTCTAATTATGTGAAAGTTGTAATGTTTTGTTATTATTTATGTACATAAATACATGTGTGTATACATAATAAAAATGTAATAAAATTTGATTTTAAAATAAACACTTGAAGAGGTACTAATTATTGATAAAGGGAAAAAAATGAAATTTGTTTTTGTATGTGGAATAATTATTAATAAAATAAATCAATTGTTTATTATACCTAGTCAGGATCTAATTTTAATTTTAAATAACGAAATTTCCCAAATATTTTTTTTGAATGAATAAATGAATTGATATTCCTAATTATTTTCATATAAAAAATATATACATATGTAATTTGTTGTATAGATATTAAAATTATGTTTTTTTTGTTTTTGTGAAATTAATTATCTTATTAATTTATTTATTTTTTTGTTTTTTTTTTTATAGATTAAATACTAGTTTTATTATTGAATCTTATTTAAAAGAACCGGATCAGTTATTAAATTAAAAGATCTTTTGTTAATTCATACAAGCAATAAATAATGAGTTATACTCCTAAACAAGGAAATTCCAGTGGAAGTGGTGGAGGAAATGTAAATCCTAATCAAATTAATCAGCAAACAAAAGCTACATTAGCTGGAATTGCAAATATGCAACAACAGATGCAAAATTTAGTTAATCAAAGTCCACAAACACCATCTTTAAATGCTTTTTTTAATTTACAGCAGCAAAATTTAATTAAACAACAAATGATTTTGCAAAACACTCAATTTTTACAACAACTACAGCAACAACAACAACAACAACAAACGCAGCCTCCCATACAACAAAATTTGCCCGGTAAAGAACCATTAGCTTTGACAAGAACACCTAACGCTGCTGAAATACTAAATAAAACATTTCAGCAGCAAGCAAATGGTAGCGCAGTTGGTGCTAATCTGCAAAATGTAGCACAATTTTCACAACATTTACAAGCGTTTGGACCAAATACTGCAAATTTAATGCAACAGTTGCAGGCTTATCAGTATCAAATACAACAGCAAAATCAACCTCAACATCAATCTCATCAACAGCAAAATAAAATGCAACAACAACCGTACGTACAACAAAATACAACCGGACATCATAACCAACAACAATATCAACAAAATTATCAACAACAACAAAAGTTTAGTGCTCCAAGTTCAAGTTCCCAACAAAATTTGCCATCAGCTCAACAACAACAATCTCATCAACAACAACAGCAATCAATCAATAAAAGTAATCAAAATTTGGGAAATCAAATTACAAAACCCCCAAATTTACCAGCTGCAACACAAATAACACCAATTCCGCCACCATCAGTATCAACATCTCAACAACAATCAAATAACTCTCAAAATAAAAATCAGACAAAACCTCAAGTGACCATGACTCCTACAACAATAGGAAAATCAAGTAAATAAACAAAAAAAAATTTAATTTTCAACTCAAATTAAAATTAAAAATATTTTATTTCTAGGCTCACAGCATTCATCAAATAAACCAGCAGGAGCATCATCATCTTTTATGGCAAATCGTACAATAGCCAATCCATACGCTAAGGGTGCACATGGTTTGTATCAAAATACTAGTACTTTAAACTTCAAAACTGGTTCATCAAAACTACCACCGCCAACGCAAATTACAGCGGTTCCGTTAACCAAGCCAACAATCGCTACAAGCTCTCCTATTAAAACGTCAATGCCAACGGGTTCAAATGCATCTTCTCCGAGATCAGGACATACTCCTCCGGCGGTTAATATTCCTCCAAAGTCTATTACGCCGCCAGTTTCTATAATACCATCAAGTGTTACACCATTACCTCCTAAAGGTGTTAGTATCACACCTGGAAAACCTCAAACTGGCCATCCAATACCGACAGCAATACCAGCTCCAATTCCAGCAGCTGTAGTTGCAGCTAGTGCAACTTCAATATTAACTGTACCTCCCCCAATACAACCGTCTGTTCATCAAGTTACTCCAGAAGTTTTGTTAACATCTACTGTATGCGCACAAAAATCTTCCTCTCCACCAAAATTAACCGATGTGCCGATAGCATCCAAAGGTGAAAATTTACTACAAATTAATAAAGAAACGTCGACAGCTCCTTCTAGTAAAACAGAATCTTCCGACATAAAAATAGAAGATGCAGCAAAAGATAAAAAGAATAATGAAGAAAAGAAACAAGAAAAGGACAAATTCGAAGAAAAACAAAATAATATAACTGAGAGTAAATCGAAAAATGAAACAATAACAGAGTCGAAAAACGTTGATTTGAAAACAACTGAAATTGAAAGCTCAGTTTCAAAGGATTCTCCAAAAGATTGTGAAAAATCAGAAAACAAAAAAGAAAATGAGAGAAATGCTAATAAACAAAATGAAAGTAAAACTGAAGTAGTTCCAAAAGATAATAAAGAAAAATCAACTAGTGAAATAAAAACTCAAGAAAAAGACAAGAAAACTGAAATCAAACAATTGGAAACTAAAGAATTGCCAAAAACACAAGACGCATCTTCTAAAATTGAAGAGAAGAAAGCGTCAATTTCAGAAAATGTACAAACAAACAATAAAAAGGAGGATAACATTTTACCAGAGAAAAAATCAGACAATGAAAAGATTTCGCCTAAAAATACACTCCTACCACTTGATAAAGTTGTTCAAAAAACAAGTGATAAACAGGTTGGATCCGGTCTTGAGAAATCTGTCGAGAAGCCAATTGAAAAAGGAGAAAATTCTTCAGATAAAATAATTTCAAAAACAGCCAAAAAAGAAACAACCAACACTATTAAACCTTTAGGAAAGTCAGGTGAAAAAGATAACGATAAAAATGTTATTACATCACCATCAGAACATGTAGTTAAAAAACAAGAAGAATCTTCTCAAAAAGAGGAAAAGTCAATTGATAATAATATAACTGAAGTAACTGAAGAAAAATCGCAAAAAATAGAAAAAAATACTTCAACTATTCGCAATACACAGCAGCAACAACAAAAGAACAAGAGTTTAGATTCTTCAAAAGTAGATAAACATAAAACTGATTCTAAAAAGAAAAATTCTTCGACGAACAACACTACTGTTAAAGATAATCCAATTCGTGCAAAACTCACAAAATCTACTGTAATTTCTGTAGATAAAGAACGAAGTTCAATCAAGGAACCTGAATCATCTAAACAGACTACAGATAACTCCAATTTAACTGATTTAAAAGATAAAGGAAATTCTTCCGATACAAATAAAATTGAAAATGCAAACAGTCAAAGTACACCAGTAAAAATCCCACAAGAAAATTTAAGTGAAGTTGTTAAATCATCATCGAATACAGAAACGCCA
Organism: Poecilobothrus nobilitatus; assembly: GCA_947095535.1. NCBI lineage: Eukaryota > Metazoa > Arthropoda > Insecta > Diptera > Dolichopodidae > Poecilobothrus > Poecilobothrus nobilitatus. The sequence continues at coordinate 54,818,325 of OX352772.1, read as the reverse complement.
AAAGATGAAACTGGCAGCAGCCGTAGCAAACGTCATCGACTAAAGACTATTCTTTATCAAAGTCCTTTGCCAGAATTAGCATTTATAACTAAATTATCAGCTAGTGAAGCTTCAAATTCACCTAAACCTGGTTCAGCAAATGAAGACAAATTGGTTTTATTTTATAAAAATGAATATCTTGCTGTAAGAAATGCAGAAGGAGGGTTCTTTTTATGTCAAGCTTTGCATAATGTTTATAAAACATCGCCGAGGATACGGATAAGATGGCTGTCTGAAGAAAAGTCAGAAAAAAGTATTTACATTCCTGATTTTTACGACAATACTGATATTGAATGTGTTTTAACAACTGTCGATTTAAATAAGGTAAGCAGGGATCGTTTTAAGTTACCTGAACACGAAAAAGATCGAATTGAAAATATATTAAAAAAAGCAATTGATGTAGAGAAAGGTATTCTTCCTCGACCAGATATAACTGAAGAAAACCCTGATGGATGTAAGTATTTTTCAATTTACAAGTAACAAACTTTTTTTACAAAATATATATAAAATAAATATTTTACTCGTAATTTAGTGGATATTTCTCTTTATACTGATGAATCTCAAATTGAAAAAAAGAAAAGAAATAGTAAGTCACCACGAAGAAATTCTCAAAGTAAAAAAGTAGCATCTTCCAGTAAAAAGAAATCAAAATCAAAAAGTCCGTCGAAATCAAAATCAAATGCAAAACGAAAAAGAAATGATAATGATACAGATAACAGTGAAGAAGATGATGAAGAAGAAAACAATGATAAAGAATACAAACCAAGTCATAAAAAGAGAATAGTATCAGAAAATCAAGAAGACCAAACTATAAGACGTCTTCAACGTTCACCTCTTGCAAAAGCGAGAGCTGCTTCTCCAATTACACTTAGAAAGCAAACTTTAAAATCAGTGCCTCAAAAAGTATGCAAAAAAATTGAAATGCATATTCTAATTAAAAAATAATAACTTGATGTATACTTTCTTTTAGAGTTCAGAATCAACACCAAGTAGTAGGGAAAGTAGAGCAGCAAAACGCAGAGCTACTGATTCAGGGAATGAAGATGCTACTCCAAATAAAAAAGCTGCATTAACACCAAGTAAAAAGCCTTCAGATAAAAAAATTTCTAATAAAAAAGAAGGTAAGTTGATATTTTAATATTGTGTTTAATATATATTTAAATTATATTGTGTTTTAAATTTTATTTTAATTGAAGGGCTGTTAGTGCTTCTAAAAGAAATTCAAAAATAAAATACATTGTTTTTAAGATTTTATTTATCTTTTTTTATTTTTTAGAAAATGAAGATCCATTATCTTTACCTGAAAGTGGTCAGAACGCTAAATCAGGAAATTTAAAAAAATCAAAAACTACAACATCAGTAACATCTAGTAGTAGTAGTCCAGTATCTGAAAAAGCACCAAACAATAGTACATCATCAACACCAACAGGGGCAGTAAGAACAACGCGAAGTCGAAAATAAAATTAATAAATTATACATACAGATCTATGTATGTATGTATTAGAATACATATATATATATATAGGATTCTAGAAGTAGTGAAAAAGGAAAACAAAAATTAAATAAATATTTCGAATCATATATTATAATTTCTTTAAAATAATACAAATTTTCGTTGTAAACTACCAAATTTTTTAGGCAGTTGAACTGTATAAATTCCAATCAAAATTATATTATAAGTATAATAAAATCTTATAAAATTAATTATATGATTCGATTTTATTTATTTAATATTGAATTTTTTTTCTTTAAATCTACTAATGTCTAAATATTAAAATACACTTACATAAAATTAATATAGTTTAATATTGTGTTTTTTTTTTAGAACTATTTTAGGTTTAATACAATATAAAAGATAAAAAAAAAAAAAATGAATAAAATAATTAAAAATACACAAAACACATATACAGGCACACAAAACATTAAATAAAAAGTAATTATTAAATTCATACCAGCACTTAAGGAATTTTTTAAACGGCAATTATTATATATATATATTTTTTTTTTTTTTTAAACATAAAGAAAAAACAAAAAAAAAATTAAAAATTAATAATAAAGGAAATAAAAAATTCATAGTTTTTAAGTATTATGATATAATAAAAGTAAAGAGGATATATATAAATATATATATAGATATATATATTAGAAAATTAGATCTTATTTAGTGTTGCAGTAAATATATAAGTGATTTCATCTATTGTGCATATTTTCAATGTTTTATTTTAGTTTGTTTAATAATTATTGAGTTTTTCTTTTATATAAATGTTTCGTTTTCAATTTGATTTTAATTATTTTGTAATTCATATAAAATAATAAATTAATATATATATATACATATATATATATATATATAATATATACAATATACAGCTATATTCAGAATTATTGTTTAGAAGATCCTACGCTCATTTAATATGTTCATTGACAATATCATAATATTACTATTTCTTATTCACAATAAAACAACGTTATACTGTTATAGAAATTGCTTTTAAATTAAATATTGTTCAAATTTTTTGATTAAAGTGTGTGTAATAATTTTATTTAATTAAATTATTTAAAAAAGTTATTGATAGCATTAAATTAAGATACTATTAATTGATAATATATGTTATTGTCAGCAGATAATTAATTAAACGTAGGATTCTTAAAATAGGATCTCAAATTATATTGAAATAAAAACTTATTTGTAATGTTTTGTTTTTGTTTTATATTTAAAGGAGAGGATAGAATGGGTGAAATCTTAGTAAATAAAATACATACATAAATAGTTAATATGATATTAATACTGATTGATAATAAAATTAAGATTTTAATTTTTATGATTACATTTTTTTTTTTTTTTTTTGTTTAATAAGAGGCATGCTTTTCAATAAAATTAATATAAAAGAGAGTGTATTCAAAAGAAAAAAAATTATTAAATCAATTATATATGTAAAATATATGCTATTAAATTATATTTTGTTGATTTCAAATAACGAATTAAATAATGAATTGAAATTTCTTTTTTATTATTTAATTAGACAATAGTTTTAATAACTTTAGTATTATTAAATTTTGTTTTAAAAGGATTTGTAAAGTTGAAATATCTGTTTTTCAAAATACAATAACATTTTAAGTTGTTTTTTTTTTTTTTACGTTAATTTTTAAAGCATTACAAATTTGTTTTTATTTCATCTTAATATTTTATTATTTGAAAACTTTTAAAAAAAAAAAAAAAAATAGTAAAACATAAAAAAAAATGTCTTATATGAAAAAAAAAAAATATATTATTTTCAATTAATATTAAAAGTTTGTAAGCTAAATTCAATTTCATATTGATGATCGTATTTAATTTTAAGATAAAAAAAAAATGTATGTAATTTACGTTGAAATATGAAATCATTTTGTATTTATTTATGTGTTGAAAAAGTTTATAACTTTATATTTTTATTTTTTTTATTTTACCAATTTTTTTTTTTTTATACTTGTCACTATATATTTGTTTATTTTTTTTTTAACATTTTCTTTTTTTTTTATATATAATTATTTTTTATTTTTTGTTAAATTAACTAATTGCAAACAAATATCAATTAAATAATTTTAAAAGAAAAGAAATATTTAAAAATTATGCTGAATTTTAATCAGAAGTTTTTTTTTTTTTTTTGTAACGAAATGAATTTTCTTGCAAGTGGAAATTTATTATTAGTATTTTTATTTATTTGAAAACAGCAAAAACCAGCATGTTAAAAACTAATGTTATATATTGCTTGTATAAAATTCGTATCAAAAATATCATTCTGATATAATTTAGCATAAAATTGCATATGTCTCTCAATAATTTAAAAACGAAATAAAAGTTTTAAGTTTAGTTTGTAAAAATTATATAAAAAAAAAAAAAAAAAAGTAAAAAATCTAACAAGAATTTAAACATTATGTATATGCTATTCTATTTGCTTATAGGTTAAAAATTATAATTATTAATTATATATAGAATTATATATATATATATATATATATATAGATATTGTGAAAAAAAAAAATAATTAAAATTAAAGTAATTATACGAAATAAAAAATGTAATAATTTCAAATTAAAAAAAAAAAAAATACAATATTAAAATTAAAAAAAAAAAAAAAAAAAAATTTAAAATAAATTTATAATTACATATTATTGTACATTAGGAAATATGTACAAAGATTATATTATTAAAATTATAATTCTTAACATTTTAGATTGTATTTTGATTTAATTTTTTTATGTTTTATCTCTTTTCAAATTAAAGAAAATATAAAAATCATTTTTAGATTTTGGGTATTTACAATATTTTTTTTTTTTAATAGTTTAGTCTTACCTTTTTGAGTAAAAAGTAAATAAAAAAATATAAAAGAATAAAAAATTATATACAAAAGAAAAAACTTAACAAATTACAAAAAAATAAAAAAAAAAAAATTTAAATAAACAAAGAATAAAAAAAAAAAAATAAAAATATTTAAATTTGTGAAAATTATTATGATTTTTATTCGGCGAACAAAATTATATATAAAATTTAATTAAAAAAAAACACAAGCATTATAAAATTACAAGTTTGATAAGAATTTTATTTAAATTCTTACCAGCTCAGAAGAATTTTCTGTTTTATCAACTAAATCCAAAAGATGAAATAAAAAAATTAAGTAAATATAAAAAAATTTAAAAAAAAACAAAATATAATTAATTAATAAGATTTAAAACAAAAAAAAAAAAAAAAAAAAAAAACAAAAAAAATATAAATTGAATAAAAAAAGAAAAAGGAACAAATTTAAATATTTATTAATTATAAGATGTTTCACAGAGTAACAAAACTCATTTTGATGAAAATTAATAAAGCAAAAAAAAAAAAAAAGAAAAGTTTCCTGTTTTTAAATGTTATTTGTAATTTCCTTTTCAGTTTAATTTTAAATGATCTTTATCTTGACCTTATACCTTACTTTAATCACGGCTAACATGCTAAGCTTTTTACAAAAAATTTACACATATTCTTATGGGAATGTGGTAAACCTAAATAGTGGTTAAATCCTTAGGACTTTTAAAAAAAAAAAAAAAACTTTATTTTCTTTACCACTATAAAATTTTCTTAAGCAAGCTTTCAATGAGAGTGACAATATGCTACACTACCGGCAACAAAGTTGACAAAACAAATTTTATTTAGATTATTAATTTTAGATTAATTAATTTTAAATTAGAAATTAAGTCAGAAAATTATTTAAAAAGAAAAAAAATTATTAAGTAAAGTTTAACTTTATGTTTGATAATTATCATAAATAATTGTACAATATCCTAAAATTATTAATATTCTAAACTGATAGCCAATTAAAAAAAAAATGCTTTTAAAAAATTGAGACGGGGATACGTTGGTTTATTCCACTGATTTCTAATTATATCATAGAATTTTCCTCTGTTATTGCATATATCGAACCATTTTCGAATGATTTAACGGAAATCAGCCGCATTTTTCTATTTCTTTTAAGGAGGTAATCGTAGAATGGTGGAATAAATTGTTTACTAAAGAAAACTTTTTATTTTTAAAAATCTGTTGGATTTAAAGAAATACATTTTTTTTTATATATGTATTAAATCTCATATAATGCCATATAATGACTATTTTCATTTATGTACATATATGGTTATGCTGAAGTCCGTAGAAATGTTTCGATGAACAAAAATTCCATATGTATGCTGAAATCAGAATTTTATTCACGGCTGCAAAACGTCATTTTTATTTTGAATTTATTTTTGTGTATGCTGTGCTCTGTATTCCATCAAAATGGAAAATGAATGAAATTCCTTTCGACCCAATCATTCGAAAGCAAGCACTAAGCATTTAAGAAGGAAGTGGTATTTAGTGCAAAATAATTTTTATTTTTTAAAAGAAAAATAGTAACGATAATTTTTGTTTTGATAAGTTTTTTTTATATGGTGATGCTAAAGTCCGGTGAAAAAATCGTTCGAATCCTTCATTTTTCTATCACAATGCATGTACATTTTGCGCTGATGCATTCAAAAAGTTTATTGTCACGGCCTGTAGATAGTGTAAGCTGTGCTTTAATCTAAAATATAACATCAGTTATAGCTTGTATTAAAATGGAGTATACATAAATATTTTGAGTGGTTCTAGTTATCAAGGTTTCCTAACTCTTCACAATCATTACTTAGAAACTATTACTTAATTTTTCTACAATATTTATTAAGAATTCTTAATTTTCTAATATATATTGGTACCTTATTAAACAATTTACGGAAAATAATGATATAAAAATTTCTAAAGCAGATTGTTCGGAAATTAGGATAGTAACCAGAAATGTATAGTCAGCAGAAGTTCTATCGTTTAAGTAGTATGGTACACCATTATTAACTACAAATCTATTTGATAGAGCTGATTTAAAAGGGACTAATAGGGATTATCTATTAATTATGGATATGATTTAAGCCATTTCAGATTATGAGATAAAAAACCAATGGCTCTTTTATGTTTAAAATAATATGATATTAGGAGAGATTATTACATTAAAATGCTATTGAGGGTTAAGTAGACTATAAAACAAAAAAAAAAAAAATGTCTAAAGTAGAGTGACCGTATTGTTTCAGAGATTGTATGAATTAATGCAAGCACATTTTAAAATTAATTATTTTAATACTCCTAAATACTTAAATTCTTTGACAACTTCAATTTGAAGGATATTTTTCGTTCTACCTAGTCGTCCATTTTTATAAAAGGTTTTATCGCTAGAGAGAATATTGATTTGTACAACTACAGTTTAAAATTTTTATTAAATTAATAAAACAAAAAAAAAACTATTAAACTAAAAAAAAAACAAATTTTCTAAAAATACTTGTGACAATATTGAAATTTGCAAAATAATTACTTTTAATAATGACATAAGAAATGAGATTAATAAATTTTTTTTTTTTGTTTTGTTTTTCTTGCCATTCCTATAAGTAGAATAGGGCATCCACTAAGTCATTTAGAGATTAATAAATAATCGTGAACAATTTTAGAAGAGTACCTTATACTTTTGGTGAAACTACACCGAACAAAGGAAAAATTATATAACAAGACCTTCGGGACGGAATGGGTTAATAACGATTTTCGGTTTTCATTCTATATGTTTCATATAAAATTTTATTGCAAATTGGATCGATAATTTTTTGTTATATCTTTTTATGTTGTATGTTGTGTTCGGCAATATTAGACAATATACCTATATATTTTTTTTTAAATAAAACTTCTTTTTATTTTATTTTTGATATTTAGATTTTATATATATGTATATTTTTATTTATTTATAATCATGTAATTATTTATTATTTTTTACAGTATTTTTGTTTAGTATTTTTTTTTAGGTAGGTATATTTTTAAAATTTAAATTAATTATTATTTTTTTATATACTAAAATTTAATGAAAAATAATAAATAAAAATATTTTTTTTTGAATATTTAATTTTAGAATAATTTCATTTTCCATTTTTAAAAATTACTTTTTTTTTGTTTTTTTTTAATTTGCTTTTTTTTAAGCTAAATTTTTATATTTAAAAAAATAACGTATTTATTTATGATTTAATAATAATAAAAAAAAAAAACAAAAAAAAAAAAAAAAATTAATATATGTATTTTATTTTTTTTAATTTGTGATTAAGTATTTTGTTTTATTCTTAAGAATAATGCACTTATTTCTAGATATTTTTTTTTTTTTTTTTTAAATATTATTTACATTAAAAGTTTTTTTTTTTTATTATATAATATAAATTTAATTTGATCATAAATGAAGATTTTCTAGATATGGTTTTATATGATGACTTTGTTTTTCAACTTTCGGCACAATTTTAAAAGCTGACTATTTAAAATTTTGAATATAAAACATAAAATCTTTAAAAGTTGTTTTTGTTTTTTTTTTTTTTTTTTAGTAGAATAGCATTTTGGAGATTTTCTTTATTACAGAATGAATGGAATTTCGAAATATTGTAATATTGGTAATTTGTGTTGTATTCATCTGCGTCCCAACTAAAGTATAAACTATAGGTACCTGTCACATAAGGACAATGGTTTCATTATGGGATTTCATTTCATATAAGAACTGTAGTGGTCGTATAAGATATTGTATGGGAATTCTAATGATATGTAAAATGTTGTATAGGTGATAAAGTCATTATTGTAATGTTTTAGTGACGGGTATGTAAGATAAGATTAGATGAATGTAGATTTAAGATAATGTGTATTAAGTTTCTGTATCTGTTTAAATGAGATAACAAATCAGAAAGAAACGAAATATATTTGTTTTATTTAATTATTCTTTATAGAATTTCACAAAAATACATACTTGTACATATTGTGCCGATTTTATGTGTATTTTTTGTCTTTTTAAACAATTTTACAATAAATTTTACAAAAAATTGTGTATTATTTTCTTTTTTTATGAATCGTTGTATTTTTTTGTTTTTTTATTTTCTTTTGTTTTTGGATTATTGATCAATTATTTTATTTTAAAAAGTTTAATGATTATATTCATTTAAAAATTCACATTAAAGCATTGATGTTTTTTTTTTTTTTAATTTATATGTATTTATATGCAAGTGAGTAAATATTAATATGTATATGCTATGGCATTTTTATGGATATATTAATGAAAATACAATATTATTTCTATATAATGTCTGGTTTATTACAATAATCATTATTCATCATATAAGATAGTCAACTACACTTTATATTATAAAACAATACAAAATTTTTGTTTGGAAAATACTATATTAATTAAGATGATCTGTATATAATTAAGGCAAAAAAAAAAACAAAAAACGTATATTGGATCAGATAGTATGAATGAGGATCATAAATTATATACTGGTGAACTGTATTGCTTTGTTCACTGATAATTGTCCTGCGTAATAAATAATAAGAAAATGTTCACTAATAATTGTGCTGTAATATAGTTGGAAGTTTTATCCAATAAATCAAAAAAATATAGAGGAAAACAAATTTTTGCCAAAAATTTTAAGGAAAATTAGAATAGAAACAAATTTCATTTATAGTAAAAAGTTGTTTAAAACTTAATTAATAATTAAATAATTTAAAAAATTTGTCAGCTCACTTTAGAACCTAAGTGCATTAAAATTAAATTTTGAAAAAAAAAATTAAAAATAAACAAAATTTTATGATACATCCGAAAAGAAAAGCGCCCACTCCTTTTCAGGTATATTTTATACACCAAATAAAATTAAAAAAAAAATAAAAAAAATTTTTGGAATATTTTTCAGGATCATTTAACTAGAAAGTTAATTAAAAATAATATATTTATGTACCACTTGTTTTAAATTTTTCTCTGTTGTACTTCTATGATTTTTCACTATAGCAGATGACTCATACTTTAAGAAGCATCTATAATAGTATAGGATAATATCCTTCAGTTTAGTACTGACATAAGTAACTATGTATTTAAAAAATTCTTTAATAATTTTTCATTTCATTTTTTAATTTTTCATTTAAATGCATATTTTACTTTTAAACTAGACCTGATTAAAAGATTTGACAGTAATATAAACTGATTGCGAAAGTACATACTTTTTTTTTGTGAAGGAAGTTTTGTAACATTTACAAATTTTATTAAAATTTATATTTTAGATAGTTTGATAATTAATTATTACCTATAAGTATGCAATATTTTTATACATACATATTATATTCAATAGTGAATAGATAAAAAGAGCGCTCGATAGTCTAATCTAGTGCTTAAGCCCGTGGAGTATTAACCGAGGGAGTGCGGGTTGAAATCCTGCACCGGTAGCATTTTATTAATTGAAATTAATTATTGTATAATTTATTAACAGTATTCATTCAACTTATAAATGGTTTTTGTAGTTGATGGTTTTGTATTATTGCAATATTATGTTATTTGTAATATTAGTATAAATAAAATAAAGAAAAAAATTAAAAAAATGCATTTGTAATCAGAAGGAAAAAATTATTAAATTATATATAAACAAAATAAATGAATATTACATACTATATTATGAAAATCAAAAATTGTACAGTATTTAAGCTAGTAGACAATTCTAAGCTTTAGTATAGCTAATAAATTTTATTAAAATAAATACAAAATTTTTTTTACACGCTACGCAACCACTAAAAATGAATTCCTTTATACAAAGTTATTGTAAGTTCATATAATGGGAGGGGGTGGATGAATTGGAGGGGAATAGTTAGAGGTTAAATTAGAAGCAAACTGTACAGGTTCTTTTTGAAAAGTTGCAAATTATAAAATGGACTAAATCTATCAGACAGGAAACACATAATTGGATGAAACATTTTCCACATTTTAGCGGTTCTCGAACAATAACTGTGCTTCCATAACCAGTTTTAAACCACCTAGGAATTTGCACAATGTAGAAATGCGCAATATTGTAGCCTATATCAAGTGTTGCGTTGGAATTGTTTAAAGCGAGGCATAATTGATTTTAGTTCATTAGAATAAGTGTAATTACCTACAAGATATCTAATATAAAAGAGAGATAATGATCCAATATTTCCATGTATGTTAAGAGGAGTAAATCTTACTTGTATAATAGGATTTCCAATTAATAGGCGCGATTTAACATTTTATTCAGGTAACCTAATTAATATTGCCCATACGAGTGAGTAGTACTTTATCTTAAGTCTTATATATGTTTTATATATGCGTTTAGACTTTACAACGAGAAAGAAAACTCAAATTTTTGGCAGCTTTTTTTTTTCGCTAAATCACATTCCACATCATTTTTTGGTTTAGCTGCATACCTAAAATATTTAAATTTTTGTAACTTTTAATAGTTTTCCCTAGGATTGGTATGAATTGATCTCTTTTGCATGAGATCAGACCTTTTTGAATTTTAGAAGTGTTGAACTCAACTCTATTTTCTTTACCCCAATCAGATATTTTCGCTAGGTCATAGTTCATAGTTAACTCAGTTAACCATAATAAATAATAAAAAAATAAAAAAAATTTTATTAAAATTAAATAAAAAAACTGTTAAAAAAAAACATCCAACTTGATGTGAACCCAACATTATTACTTCAAATAACAAAATTTAAAATAGTCTATAGATTTTTATTTTTAATTCTCCCATAAAATGAAATGGAATTTTAAATTAAAAAAAAAAATTAACGATCATTATTGTTCACTAAATTGTATTTTAAGATGAAAACAGCTTTTTTTTATTAGTTATGCCAGGTTTATATACTAAATTCAGTAAATGTTTAATTGATTTTTTTTTTTTTTTATGCCACTATCAGATAATATTTAACGGTAATTAAGTAAACTAAAAAACTTAAAGATTGCTTATTAGTAAATTCTCTGAAAAATGAAAATTAAAAATGAATAAATAATAATCAAACAATTAACTTGACATCAAATACATTACACACTATACAATATAATAAAAATTAAAGGAGTTGTTTGTATATAAATTATGTTGCGTGCAAAATGCATTTGAAATATTTTGGAGGAATTTATAAAAAACAAAAACTTATATTGCATTTTTTGTAGTCCTTTTCTTTATTTTAATATATTATATAGAATACTCATAAAGTGACAATAATTCCACAAATTTATTTCTCAAATTCCGTTCTATTACTCTGGTTCTATTTGAACCTATCATAGAAAGAAACTATATATAGATACTCTATTTTATACTCTATCATTCGATCTAAATTGGCGATATTTTATATGGAGAGCTTTGTAGGAGTGAATAGCTGATATTTAATATTATTGAACTGATCATCGAAAAATATTTTTAGATGAATATTTCAAAAGTGTTCTGAGTAAAAGTATTTTTTTTTTTTGTCCATTATTACTCCACAAGAGGAAGCATATAGAACTTTCATTTGACATCTTCACGTCACACGATTTTCTCTTACTGTTTTTACATTCTCGCATTCTCATTTTTGTTTTTAGATTTTAAGAATAAAACTATCTGAAAAATTGTTACGTCATAATAACTAAGGTTCTATAGACATTTAAATGAGATTTTATGATTTTTTTTTGTTTTCTTTTTAAATTCATCATCATTATAGCAATATTTAAATTATAAGAAATTTGAGGTTTTTTTTTTTTTAAAGTATGTATTTATAAATTTAAAAACAACCCGATTATAGACAACAAAAACTACATAATTGAAAAAATACAAAAATTTAAAGTACAATTTAATTTTCGGTTTGAATTTGAATTAATTCTTGGCTAGTCTTTATTGGTTTCAATCATTTCAACTTAAAAATATTTGATAAACTAATTTTTAAATAACATATATATTGTTGTCTCAAAGGGGAGGGAGTTTTTAATTATTCATACATCTATAGGCCTTGTGATTTACTGTGCTCTCCTGTTCAGTGATCCGTTTTCATTTATAACGTTTCAATAAGCCAAACTATATCCTTCACGAACCGTATGAATATTTCCTGCGATTGAGCATTCTCATACTCTTCAGACAAGCTTTTCCACATTTCCTAATTCAATTGATTCTTCTCCTTAAAGATTCCAAGACTGAAAAATTTTCTGCTATACCTATTTTCTCGGCTTTTCCTTACAACATCAGCTGATTCCCGTAAAAAATCTCAAATCAGTTCAAAAAAAACATCTACTTAATTAGATAAAAAAAAAGAAACACTCAAAAAATAACTCAATTTAGATAGGATTTACAAAAAATGAATTGTTAAGTGGTTAAAATGTATTATGCTCAAGTTCTAAATAAAGAACTTTAAAAAAAATAATAATTCTATATAATATAATAAATATATACTTATGTATAAAATGTAATAAGTATATAATTGTTTTTTTTTTTTTCTTAGTAAGACTTATTGTATGTTTTTATTATAGTTTGAAGCTATATATGCAATATTGTTGTTTCTATTTAAATTATATATTATATACCTACATACTTATGTATATTACATTATTATGTATATATAAATTCTGTTTTATTTTAAATGGTTTTAATTAGCATAAATTGGTATTTCATATTATAAAACTATTATATACATACATAATATTATGTAAATCGTAGAATAAGTATAATATTATATAAGTAGGTATGTATTATCAATAGGTATTCATGTTCTGGATATATATGTATGTATAACTTTTTATATCTTTAAATTATTTATTATGAATTGAGTTATATGATATTATCTGATATAATTTTTTTTCCACAAATTAAAGTGTATGTCTATGTATATATACTTATATTTAATATTTATATGGGTGGCATAATTTTCAATGATCATTGTGAATCAATTTTTCTTTTAGTTTTTTTTTTTGAGTGATGACAATCTAATAACCATACTCTGATATAGGCATATTGTTAAAAATTTTTCTAATATGTATTTAAAAATTTTAAATTCTATATAAAGAAGCTGGAAAGGATCTAACGTACCATATATAGAATAAAACAGAAAAAATGATCAAAATGATCAAATGATCAAAAGATTATCATCACTCAAAAAAAGAAGATAGATAATAATATTTTTATTTTTTTTTTGTAGGTAACGATTAGAAATTGTTTTGAAACCGAAAAATGTTTTGTAAATTGTATATTTTTGTGTTTGTTTTATTTTTTTTTAATTGGAAGACTGAAAGTATAGTTTTTTTTTTTTTTTTCTTTGTATATAAAGGTACTTATTATATATATATAGTTATTACATAGTAAGTATACATAATATATAGTTTTTTGTAGTTAAAGTTGATTAAAGTTAAAGATTAAAATAAATAATCTACTATTTATAAATTATTATATAGATATAGATTATAATTTAAGATTAATATGAGTATTTTATTCAATATACATATATATTTACTATACACATAATATTATAATTTTATTTTGAATGAATGTTTTTTTTTATAGTTTTATGAATTTGAAAAAAAAAAACCAAAAAACTTTTATTAAAAGGGTATATTTACATTTATAATATATATATGGGTATATGTTATGTATTACAAGGACTGTCTGTTTTGGGAGTACCGCAGTTCGCGTCTAAACTCATTTCTAAAAAATAAACCCATAGTAACCATTAAAAGACATTTTATTTAGTAAATTTTCATTTATATACTAATGAGTTACTTAGAAAAAAATTTTGTTGGAAAATGGGACATTTGAGAAATAAATTTTTTGTAGATAAATATCATCTTATCGTTGCTGGGCACTAAGCACACTGAATGAGGTTAATAGTATTGATCATGATGATGTTGATAACGATAATAATTATATGTTTATATATATATGTAGTTCTGTATTTAAATTTGTAATTTAAAAATAGACCTAAGAAAGCTGAAGTTTAAAAGTTTTTGGCGAAAATTAATCATAAATAATTAAATTTTTTGTTTTTTGAGGTTTTAATAATTTGTTTAGTGAGGGTTTAATTAATGCCGCCTGGCCCCTATTCTTTTTAAATATCTTTTTTTACAATATACATTTCAAAGCAATTAAAATAATTAAATTGTAGAAATATATGTATGTATATGAACTCGTGGAGAAAGATGATCTTAAGAAGGATATTATAGTTTGTTTCAAAAATTAGTGTTTCATTTGGCTTAGAGAGGGTTTTGGGGGCGACAACCTTCACTATTTCAAATATGTTTATGCAAAACAAAATTGTTTAGAGAAATACAGTTAAATTGAAATACAGTCTTATGATAGTAACCCTTTCAATTTGCATTGTAAGTTATGATTGAGGTTTATTATGGAATTCTAAATTTTCGTCTATACGAATCTTAAAATTCAGCTTTCTTATAGGTCTATATTTAAATACAAAATTATAATCCTCATTATCCATATTATGATCATCACAATAATCACGACTAACACATAGTACCTTACTATTTAACAACAACGTAAATGTCATCTACAAAAAGTTTATGCTAAATGTCCCATTTGTTAAAAACATTTATGCCAACAAAATTTTATACAATTTTTGATGTCAACGAAATTTTATATCACATTAATATAAATGGAATCTTCTTAAATGTCTTTTTATGTAAATTGGCTTCATCTTAAAATTCGTTTTTATGCTAACTGTCTGCATGCCAAGTGACTTTTTGGGAAATGGATTTATGGTAAATGTCATAGACGCACCATTTTTTGATTAAATGTAATGAACTCTTAAAATAAATAAATTGTCATTCAATATTATTTTGTTGTTGAAGATTATTTAAAAAAAAAAATATGTATATACAGGTTACATATAATGTCGTATTTTAAAATTTTAAATAAAAAAGTTTTCAAATTTAAACTTTAAAGTGTAAAAATTTTGCAAAATCAGATATTAATGTCAAATTTGATAGATTTTTTTAAATAAAATAATAATAGTGCCTATTTTTTAATAAAAATATGTATATATTATATTTAGTATTTTTTTTTAATTATAGCAGTTTTAGTAGTTTTATTTATACATAGTACAGTTTAAATTGAATTGTGGTTTTTTTTTTTACTTCAATTTATTTATGAAAAGTTAAGCGTTTAGAGCAGTGAAATATAGCATAAAATTCTAATTTACATACATATATATTAAAATATTAACTGATTAACTGATTATTAATCATAATATAATATAAGATTTTAACTATTTCATAATATTAGTTAATTCATTTTTATATTATAATGTACATATAACTTGCAGCTTCTAAGCAGCTTCTAAGCAAAAAAGAAAACTTTCATTTATCAAATGAGCTTTGCACTTTAGTTTTGAGCAAAAGCAGAGATAATTATTTTGTTTAATCTACTTTTACTTACTCCTTCTTTAAGTATATCGTGTATGAGAGCAATTCTTTAAACCTTTGGCAGACAAATATGAAATATGACGTCATATAATGGATGATTTTAATGGAATATAACTTGATATAATATCAAAACATTAAAATGCGTAAATTGCAACACAGCCTAGAATGTCTTCATTATGGTAGAAATCATATTGGAGAAGAAATCAATACATATATATGTCTCCTAAATTTCTAAATAGAATTAGGATTTCTAAATAGA
This sequence comes from Poecilobothrus nobilitatus, assembly GCA_947095535.1. Taxonomy (NCBI): domain Eukaryota; kingdom Metazoa; phylum Arthropoda; class Insecta; order Diptera; family Dolichopodidae; genus Poecilobothrus; species Poecilobothrus nobilitatus. The sequence continues at coordinate 54,802,266 of OX352772.1, read as the reverse complement.
ATTACAATTCCTAGAATATTCTGAGAAATTTTGTGTTTGCAGAAATATTTTTCGATTAAAATGATCTGTCACGATCTACGTGATATAACGCTGAAAATTCATTTAAAATTAATTTACACATGTATTTGGATTTTAGCTCTTGTTAGAGGATGATAGTTAATGTTAGGATGTTAATTTTTATGTGGTTTAGAAATTTTTAATATTTTGTGATAAATATATAAAATACATACATACGTATATATATTTTTTTATTTTTGACAAATAAAGCTAATTTTATTTCAGTTTAACAGATTATGACGTCAAAAAGGACGTAAATAGAATACCACTAGATATAAAAAAAGCACAATTAGTGCGGAAGATTGTTTAGGTATCTGTTGTCTTAATTTTTTTTAAAACTAAAGATATCAAAAATATTCCTTCGCACAAAAACCGTTTAAAAATTAGGTGACCTTCAAATAGTTAAAAATAGATTTAAATGTTCCTTGATAGGACATACGTACATACATTTTATACCCTTTAGTTTCAAATTTGAATTAGAACATTCCATTTTACAATTTATTAAATATTTTAAAAACAATATTTTGTTTGTTTTTGTACCACTCTAATAATAATGAATAAAGTAAACTTTGATAGCTTTAGGTTTTTTATGTCGGATCTATAATTAAAGTTCTCGTTTCGATCGCTCTCTATACGTAGTCTTTACGCAGCCTATAAGAGTATCCAGAATGAAATTAGCTATGTACCTACTAAAAATTTATTTTGAGACTTACTCAATTATTGGACATTTGAATTCATATAGAAAGCGAAAAAAATTAAAAGTTAAGTTCATATAATAATGATACAACCATAACCATGGCTACGGCTACCAGCTTTAAACCTTTCAAAATTATTGTTTTGAGTTATAACTTAAGTTATTAATAACGACGTTAAAGTCGTCGCGAATGTAGTTGAATATTTAAAAATTTTGAATTTGTAATAGCAGAGAATTGTCAAAATGCATATATTTTGGATGTGTTAGTCAGTGTAAATGATGTGTCAGTCATTCAAAGTAATTATATTTAGTTCAACAGCTATATCTACAAAAATCGCGTTATTATAACTGGGTAGCAGTAGCCATGGTTGTAGTGGTCGCGTTATTATAACTAAAACGTTATGCAATTTTTTCCACGACTCCGAAACGACTGACCGCGTTTATTCTAAACACTTTCATACAATGTAATACATTTCAGTTTTACTTTAATTTACAGTTGACAAATTGACATTTAAACTTGACAGTTGGCTGCGTACAATAAATAAACAAGAGTGTTCATTTTAGCATTTTAGATGCAGTTTTTAATGGTATTACTGAAGTAAATTTTAATTTCATCAAAAACTTACTTGTACTGCTGAAACAAGTTCATTTAATTGAATGTCAAATAATGGAATAAAAATTTAATATATTATTTTAAATTAAAAAAAAAATCTAAATTCAATTAAGAAAAAAAAATATATTTTTTATCTGAAATTAATTTAAAAAAAATTATTTCATTAACTACACACATAGTACATACGTATATAAATATGTAATACATTTATAAATTGTACTAATCACAATATTTAAAATTGCTGATATTTTTATTAATATTAATTAATTTATACATAATTATAGAGTTTTATGTATAATTTAAAATTTTAGGATTAAAAAAAAAAAACAATTGTATTCAATGATTGTAGCTATTCAAATTTTAAAGACTGTTTGAAAATTAAATTAACAAAAAAAAAAAAAATTATAATGAAAAAAATGATATATGATAGATTAGAATTTATATTTTATTTTAATTTAAAAATTAATAATATTATTATATACTAATTAATTAACTATAATTATTATTATTGTTTTTTAATATGTAGATTTTTTTATTTATACCACATTTAACAATTGTAGGTTTTTTTTTTGTTTTTGTTTTTGATAAGTTTTTGTGAAGATTTATAATAAATTATGTACAATTAATGTAATATTTATGCTTTTTTTTTTATTTTTTTATTAATTATGATATTTTTTTTATATCTTATTTACAATTTTAATAACTATAATTAAAATAAATTTTTTTTGTTAAAGTTATAACGACTGTTTTTTCATATATATAAACAAATTGTTAAAAATATTGTTAGATATGCAGAAGTATTTATCCGTGCGACATGATAAGTTTTTTTTTTGCATTTTTTTATTTTAATTTTTTTTCTTTTTATTTTCTAGATGGTCTGGTCTGTCTAATTAGTAAAGGTAAATTCAGAATGATGTCGAAATTTCGCGGCGACTGTCAGAATTGGTTTTGCTAATCATGTATTTAAATGGGAATACCAAGAACGGTGGCAGTTTTTGTTTTGTTGGCGAAAAATATAATAAATACTAATTTTGGCGTCGCATATTTTTTTTTTTTTTTTTCAGACTAATGATATGAGTTTGATAAATAAATTAATAACCAAATTAATTGAAAACAGTCTGAACGAATGTATTTTATTATATAAAATTAATATTAAAAACAAAAAAAATGAATTTTGTCGAAATCGTATAATTCGCAATATTTTAAATAATTTTTACAATTTTTAAAATTTTCTTCATTTTTAATTTTGATATTTGGTTTTTGTTTTGATTTTCTTAGTTATTACTTATTATTTATTCCTACAGAGGTTTTCGTTAGCCGCCACCGTCATTATCCTCCAATTCGTCAACCGCCGTGGAATTTTCGATATTATTCTGATTTTAATTTTATAAGATTAAGTTCTAATTGATATGTAACGGTATTGTATTATAGAATTTTGTTTTTTTTTTTTTAACTTTAATATAAAATGAATTGTTCTAAATTAATTTTTGCTAAAAATAATGCTAAAAATTAAAATTAATTATGCTTTTTCAGTTATTATCTATACTCATCAAATATGATTTTCAAGTCAAAACTCTTCAGCATTATTTTTTGCCGGTGTATATCTTAGTATTGAGCCAAATTGTATCAAGAAAAAGGTTTAAAGGTTTGAATGTGGCTTCTTACAGTTTCGGCAATATTCATAGAAAAAGAAAATTGAAAAGTGTATTATTAAAAGTAATTATATTGTAATGAATGCTTGATTGTAATGAATGCTTGATATTTAACTAATTATTTTTTATTTTTGTAATTTTTTAGCCTTTCGATAATTTTATCTTGTTAATGTGCCTGGATTGAGTCTAATTAAATATTATGGAATTTTATATAACATAATATGTTAATACATATGTATTTATTGTTTATCTATACTATTTAAAACATTTATTAATTTCTTTGTATTATAATATTTTATAAATATGTCTGTGAATTATAAAGATGAATTTAAATTACTAACAGTTATAATTTATATAATATATTATTTTTGATATGTTAATGTTTTTAATGTATATATAATATCTTTTTTATGTCTCTTAATGATATTAAAAACGAAATTAATTGAAATTTTTATGTCACAGTTGACATAATTTTTTATATATATATGTAGCAATGTGTGCATTATTTTTATTTTATTGTTTGCGTCTTGGGATTTGGGAATTTGTTTTGATGTTTTGTAAAAGAGTTGCCATATTTAATTTTGTTTGAAATTTTTATATTTATATGTACGTATATGTCTTTCTAAATTTTATAATTTGATTAAGATTTATTGTCTTTCTTTAATTTTTAATTACCAAAAAATTTTTTTTTTAATTTCTCTTGTATTGTAAACCTATTCTAGTATAGAGGTATCTAATTTTGATTTGATTTTTTTTATCAACAAAATTTCCTAAATGTTGTACCTGATTGATTAACACGTTCCAATAAAATTCATTTGATAATATTGTTAGCATTATTTTTTTTTATATACCTATATATGTACATATATATAATACTTTTAATATGATTATTGATTAAAATAAATCATAATATTTTTAATATCGTCACATATCAGATCAGAGCTAAATTTTATGAAATGACCATCAATATTAAATTGTCATTCTTTTTTTTTTTTTCATGTATAAATTTAAAAAAATTCTTTTAAAAAAAAAATATATATATGTAAATATATTTTAGAAATTAAGTAAAGTATAACTAAAACTAAAAATAAAATTTTTTTATTTTAATTTTTTACTTTAAAATTATTAAAACAAAAATATTTAAATTAATTTAAGCTTATAAAAAAGAAAAAATTTACAATAATTTATAATTTACAAAGAAAAAAAAAAAATTTTAATTTTTATTTTATAATTTATGTTTACGGCATTCTCATATCATTTTGTGTAACTGCTGATGATGATGGTTGATCATCAGTTGGACTTGGAGATTCATCACCTCCATGTGGACGAATTCTAACAACAGCACGTCTTTCTTCATCTTGTTGTGGTATATATAAACCAGATGGACCGGAATAACATGGTGCTGCATTACCAGATAATCTTAATTTTTCTGTTTCACCAGTACCATTTTCAGTAAAAAGTTGTCCTAAATTTAATTGAGGAATATCATAAAAAACTGTTAAACATAACATGACAGCAATCAAACCTTTAAAAATATTGAAAAAAAAAAAAAGAAAAATAAATAATGAAAAAAGATGATTTAATTTATTAATATATATAAATAATACATATTATATATGTATATGTAATGTATGTATATGTGTATAAATAAATATTTACCACAAATTAAATAAATAGCAATGCAAATTTTATATAATGATCGATTGTCCGGATCAACACCTTCTCCTGGAATATAATCTCCCAGACCAATTGTTGTTAATGTTATAAAACAATAATAAAGAGCATCTAATGTTCCCCATTCTGGTTCCAAATATGAAAATATTAATGTTGGAAAAGCAACAAAAATTATAGCAACGATTGCAACTATAATAATGAAATAAAAAAAAAATGCTTAATTAATATATGTAGATTTGTAATACATTTACTTAAATAAAAAATATTTTGTTATAATTATGTTATTTTTATTTAAAAAAAAAAACTAAATTTTGAAAACAAATTTTTATACATAATATAAATTAGTCATATGATGTCGGTTGAACTTTTGCATCTGAACGACTATAATACTGGATTCACCGCTTCGGATATTTTAGCTGCACTCATGGCGTTATTATTTTATATATGAAAATTTGAATTCTCGCTTTTTTCAAATTTTCAGCAGAAGTTTTTTTTCTCTGGAAAAAAGTTGATTTAACGTTAACTTTTTCTTCGGAACTGTTTTTTCAACTGTCATTTTGTAACATAATGTGACATATTCAAAAAAAAATTTTTGAGTTGAATTGACGATTTTGTCTACGTTATTTTTTCTTTTGCAGAAAAATTCTTTTGAAGCGATGAATCGGTGTTAAGAGAATTGTCTTTTTTTTTTTTAAATACTTGAGAACAAATTTGCTGAGGCGGTAAACTAAGCATAATCTGAGAAATGGCTAAGGTTGTAAACAATTATAAGGTTTAATTTGAAGTTTCAAAAATCATTTACTAATGAATTATTCAATTATAACTTTTATTTAAATTAAATCAAAATTTGAATGAAGATCATTTTAATATTTTAATTTTAAATTAATTTTTTTTTTGTAGTATGAGTTTTAATTTTCTGTTTTTCTAGGAATTTTATCAGGATAATAGATCTAGCGCCTTATTTTGTTGATATATTGACAGTCCGACAATTTAAAGCTAAAAAATGTGAAAACTGCATTAAATGACAATTTAAAAATTTTTGTTTCATAAAAATATTCAGAATTGTAAAATACATGACAAATTGTTAAGCTTTCGTTTCGTAGACAAATTTACATGCACCATGTATTTTCCCACATTTTATTGTGTAGTTTGTTTTGTTTAAGAAAAAAATATTGCATTTTATCAGATTTCAAAATATAGTATTTATAAAGTTTTAATAATAATTTTACACAAGCGAAAGAGTCTATTAAAAAAAGAATAATAAACGTAATAAAAAAGAATTTTGGAGATTTTTAAATGTCAGTACATGGTTATTTTTTTTTCACAAGGGTGAATCATCGAAAGACGCTATAAAGGAGTGAAACGAGCATGAGTGTTCTATGGTTTGTATGACTTTAATCCACTAAACACCATCACCTTTTTTTGACCAAACAATAGGTTATACGACCTTTAGTGCTCATGTACTGCCTGGTTAAAGGAAGTTAAATTAGGGAATGAAAATTGATTTCAAATTGGTAGGCATATTGTGAACAAAGTTGTTATATTCACCTTGAATCTTTGCATGTTGTAAATGTAAAATCATCACCAATTCTGAGGAACACATGAGGTGGACGATGGTTCCACATTCACGATGTTCGTACTACAAACGAATTTCCTTAAGCCGAACTATGCTATCTGGGAATTTAAACTTCATTGGGGTGGGTAGCAGAAGCTCTTCTTGTTTCTCTTTGAGAAGGCTTCAAACTTTTAATCTCTTTAGAACAAGAACCCATTCTTATAAGGAGCAATTTTACAGCAAAAATTTCTTAGTCAATTATGTCAGATTTTCGCTAGTCAATATGTATGCAGGGCACTGATGTTATGTAAAATTTTAGGAAATTTATATGAAGAAAACAAGTCGAAAAAGTTTTTAAAGTTATGAAGAACTTGTAGTTAAGTAAAAACAAACACTAACTTATAGGTCTTATATGAGAAAACAAAACTTAGATTTTGGAAATTAGTATTTAAAGCGAATTCACGTTAAACCAAAATTTGATAAAGGTAAACATTTCGTAAAACTTCCTCTGGAGGGGAAGTTTTATTGATTTACACGTTCTTCAATTTATTTTGTTTCCAGAAGTGATTATCTTAATTTTTTATCATACTGAATTTTATATGATATATATTTTTAAAGAGATTGGTCTAATAAACACATAAACATATGAATTTTTTAACTTATACATTGCATATGATTGAAAATTACCAATAATAGTCAAATGAAGAAGTCGTATGTTAAAGGGCTGATATAGATGTCCCAAAGATGAATTCAATTTTCCAAGTAACCAATTTGCCGGTATTAATAAACGTTCAATGATTGCTGTCAATAATACAAGAGTTAATGGTATACCAAAACTGGCGTAAATAATACAAAAAATTTTTCCTGTTTGACTTAACGGTGTAACATGACCATAACCTGAAATATTAAAAATAAATACGCATTAAAAGAATTATTTTAAAATACATAAAAAATTAAAATTTATAATTAATAAAAAAAAATATTATCATTAAGTATTCTGCAGTTAAATCCAAGACCTTGATATTTAAATAATATTGATAGAGTTGGAAGAAATCATTGCAATACAACTGAACAAAGCTACAGAAAACCAAAGAAAGTTACTTAATATCTATGTTTGTACTAAAAGTAGTTGTGACTATAATATGGAATGGGAAAAGAATGGAACAAATGTCTTAATTTTTGTGAATCAGATAAAGAGAACACAAAAAATATAGAGAATGTGAAAAATGTGATAATAGAAACTAAAGAGTGAGGGGCCGATAAAAGAGAAACGAATTTATATAAGATTACCAGGAAAAGTAACTATGTGTACTCAAATATGGTATGAACACAGAATATTTAGTTATGTATTCAACAATTATTACTAGATTTTAATATTTTATATAATACATTTTAGGTGTTGTATTATCAAAATTTAAAGGCCCAATAATAAGCCCCTATTTATTAAATTTTATTAATTTTTTTTTTAAATTATCTTATATCTTATCCTTATGTAATTATGATTTATAATTTTTATAATTAATAAATATTTTATTATATTTTTGATGGTAGAAATTAATCCTTTTATGAAAATTCAAATTTAAAGGTTGAAATATTTATTTAATATAATTTATAGGTTTTATCATTACAGTATTTTTGACTAAATAACTATTAATATATGTATATCGTAAAATATAATATTTTACGATATTTAGATAATAAAATATTTTATTATCTAATATAGTTAAAGATAGCATAGGTATGTAATTTTTTATTATTTTTTTTTATTACTCATATCATAAATGCTTTTGACCCTCTTTGCATTGGCTCCCTAATGTCCCACAACTATTATTCAGTGCAGTTATTCTTTAGGTTTTTTAACGACCGCATACATGTATTTATAAGGTAAGTATTGTTTTCACATTAAAAATTTGTACACGAAAATTTTGCAAATATGTACTGCGCTCGTATTCAGAAGCCTGAAAAATTTTTTTTAGCATGATGTCTGTCATGTGTTAGTATGTGTGTGAGGGTATGTCTGTCAGCACATAAACCGTCTAAGCGGAATTTTTTGAAATTTCTTATTTAAGATTTTAACGTAAACATCTCGGATTGATAAACTGTTGGAGTAAATCGGACAACCGAAAGTGGTAATTTACTAGTGTAATTTTTAAGTTTTCACGAATATTTTGTGAAAGGAAAAGATTATAAGAAAAATTATTAAAAACGAGAAAGAATACAGTTGCCTTTGTCAACTCTGATACCCGTACGAACCGTTAGTATGTTCACAGCCTGTCACTCTGCTTACAATATTATTATACCCGTACGATAGGATCGGGTATAATAAAATTACTCCTCCGTTTGTAACACCTCGAAATAAGCGAGCTGGATATACCTTCAAAGGTATGGATCGGATCAGAAAAAAATTCTAAGACTTTTGAGCCATGTCCGTCCGTCCGTCAGCACGCTAACTCAAAAACTAAGAAAGCTAGAATCTTGAAATTTACACAAAATATTTTGGGAGTAATTTGTAGGTTCCCTATTTTTTTTGGTTGAGTTCGGACCAAGCCTTAGGGTAGCTTTCGAACACCTAACTTTTAGATCCCCACATTTTTTTTGCAATAGAGCTATGAAATTTTAACTACTGATAGATCTCACAAAAATATTAATTTTATTTTTTATAACTTTTTTTTGTAGCCCCACCCGTTACGTAGCTACAGCTCCCCAAAGGTTCAAAAAAGCTCTATATTTAAATTGTTATAGCACAAGTTGTATAAGGTATATCTTCATTTTGAAAACGCCAAACGATTACTACTTTTATTAGCTTTAAAAGTATATATACAATAAATATATATTTGTGGCCGTACCGTATAGCACATATTTGTGTAAGATACCGTATAGCACAAGTATATATTTATTATATACATGTTTGTAAAGTTCATAATAGCACCTATAGTTTGGATTGAAGATATACCTTATAGAGCGTGTGTTATAACAATTTAAGTATAGAGATTTTTCGAATTGTAGCTCCTTAACGGGTGGGGCTACAGAAAAATTAATATAATCATAAAAATATATTTTTATGATATATATCAGCAGTTAAAATTTCATGGCTCTATTTCAAAAAAATTGTCGAGATCTAAAAGTTAGTTGTTCGGGAGCTACCCGAAGTTTTGGTCGGAACTCAACAAAAAAAAATAGGGAACCTACAAATTGCTCCCAGAATATTTTGTGTAAATTTCAAGATTCTAGCTTTCTTAGTTTTTCAGTTAGCGTGCTAACTGACGGACGGACATGGCTTAATCGACCCAGAATTTGATTCTGATCCGATCCATACCTTTGAAGGTATATCTGGCTCGCTTATTTCGAGGTGTTACAAACGGAGGAGTAATTTTATTATACCCGACACTATCGTACGGGTATAAAAAAAAATTTCTTAAATTATTAGACATTTTGCTTTGATATAAATTATTCGGTAAAAAATCTATGAAATTATGCATTATGATTTTCATGTAATAGCGGTCGGTACGGTGCTGGAGATAGCTGATTTTTTTTTTGGAATAACTCTGATGATACTATTTAATACAAAATGGATAAATGTACATATGTATATGTATAAATAAAAAGAACTTTTAAGATGATACATATATATTAAATTTAAATATTAAAAAACTTGTCGAATACACGATTAAAATCATTTTATGTTTTAACAAGGAATTTTAACACAAATATATAAAATTTATTTTATTGAATAAACTATCAGTCGCATTATAGGATATTGAAGTGGGTACTTTTACCTTATTAAGCAAACTACGTATCTGTTGTATCTTATAATTAAAAAAACTACTAATATCACTTCATTATTAAAGTGGGTACTATAATAATAGATCGAAAAATTATTATATTGTTACAGTTATGGTGTACAATCTAAATAACGCCGAAAGAATTATATGTATGTTTGTACCTATATCATATTACATAACCTACAATATTGTTTTCTCTACATATTATTATACATATTACCATTTTGCCTAATATTGCTTCATATAACGGGTAACTTTGACAAGAATTTTTTCAATCTGTTACCTAATGGTTTTTTTCTTTTTTATTTTTAATTAAAAAAATTGACTTACCAATAGTTGTTACAATAGTACTTGAAAAAAATAAAGATTGGCCAAAACCCCAATTCAATTCATTTGAAACATTTCGCAAAGGTGATATTCCTCTGTCATTAGCTTTTACAACAGCAGCTAAAAACTCTTCAAGATCAGCATCTGTAAAAAGAAAAAATAACTATTTAAATGATTTTTGTTTTAAATAATATTTTTTTTTTTTGAAAAATGTGAAAACGGACATTAAAGTTTCTGGTTTTATTTTCAAGTTTGATTATTAAATTTTTTGTCAATTAATTCTATATTTCTATTAAAATTATTTTTTGTGTGTTTTGATAGTCTAATCAATATTTAAAAGAAAAAATAAAAGCATTTTATTTGAATGTCAATTTGTTTTTATTTTTAGAATTTCAACGTATTGTAAAATTTCAAGAATGGAAGAAAAATGTTTATCTGATAATGACAGAAATATACTAAACACAGTTTAAGGATAATTTTATAGAAATTGAAAAATAATTGTATAAGAATTTAATATTCTATTCAAGAATGAATTTCTAAGGTTGAACGATTTTTGCTGTCATTTATATGTATGTATATTAAACTTAATTCAATTTCATTGTACAACTAGTCACAAAATCGCATGACAGTTTAAATAAACGAAATGTATTTAAAAATTTATATTTCCCCATAATTATGTATTTAATTTCTTAGCAGTCAAATATACATATGTAAACGATGCAATGACAGAGCAATAAGGCCGCGGGCTTTAATACCAAAACTTTTGGAATTAACGCTCTTCGGCTTTAAATCCTTTTTAAAACAAGGAAGAATACAGTTACCTTTGTCAACTCTTAGATACCCGTACGAACCGTTAGTATGTTCACAGCCTGTCACTCTGCTTACAAAATTATTTTTTTAATATTTTAGTATTTTAAAATAATTTGGGTGAATTTTATAATTTCTAGAACTATGGGTTGTAGATATATTCAAACTATATGTTTATACATTCTTCAAAAGCAAATTCTAACCTTCCACATAACGATTATCAATCCAAAACTTTTTCAAATATTCTATAGTACCATTTAATACTAAGCGGTAAATGTATATTAAATTTACTTAGTACAAAATAATAAATATAATTTTAAATATTATATTATATTATATTTAAATATTCCATTGACAGAATAATTTCTTATAAGTACAATAAAATACATATATGTATGTAAATACGGCGCTATATAATATACATCTATACTCTTATCATTCATTCACTAGTGACATATACGATATATTGTAAATAAACATGATATTATATAAGTATGTATATATATCAATATCATATAAATAAAAATTCTTCAAGCAACCGTTATGTTGTTTATTTATTTACATTTTTATGTACTACGCATTATATCCTCAACAATTATAAATTATCGAGTAAAACAAAATGCAAAAAATTAGTTAAAGAAATTTGTTAGAAAATTTGAAAAATCAAGTAACTCTTTTGTCAATTATAAAATAACCATATATTATTAAATAAAGTTGTTAACAGAAATAAGAGTATAATATTGAAGCTTTAATTTGTGTGTATTTCTTCAAAAAAATTTTAACAGGTGTTCAAGTTACAGGTGTTTAAAAATAGGAAATTTTCAGTTTTTGACCCCTTACAGCTCCTAAACGGGGGGTGATACAAAAAAAATTTCTGAAATGACTCATACTTATTTTCAAAGATCTAACTTCTGTCAAAATTTCAAGTTTCCAAATTAAACCGTTTAGAAGATAGAAGGGTTGAAGGATTTTGCAAAATTTGAGTTTCACATAACGGTAAATTAAGACACCGTATGCCACAAAAATATACTTATTGTATATATATTTTTAAATCTAATAAAAGTAGTAATTGTTTGGCGTTTTCAGAATGAAGATATACCTTATACAACTTGTGCTATAACAACTTAAATATAGAGCTTTTTTAAACTTTTGGGGAGCTGTAGCTCTGTAACGGGTGGAAGTACAAAAAAAAGTTATTAAAATTAAAATTAATATTTTTGTGACATCTATCAGCAGTTAAAATTTCATAGCTCTATTTCAAAAAAAATGTGGGGATCTAAAAGTTAGGTGTTCGAGAGCTATCCTAAGGTTTGGTCCAAACTCAACCAAAAAAAATAGGGAACCTACAAATTACTCCCAGAATATTTTGTGTAAATTTCAAGATTCTAGCTTTCTTAGTTTTTGAGTTAGCGTGCTGACGGACGAACGGACGGACGGACATGGCTCAAAAGTCTTAGAATTTTTTTCTGATGCGATCCATACCTTTGAAGGTATATCTAGCTCGCTTATTTCGAGGTGTTACAAACGGAGGAGTAATTTTATTATACCCGATCCTATCGTACGGGTATAAAAAATAAAGCCCACGAGTGTTAATTCCACTAGATATTGGGCTTTAAGTCCATTTCGAAAAACAATTAAAGCCCTCTGAGTAACACAAAGGTTACTATCATGAGCATGTATTTCATTTGACAGGATTTTATTTGGTGACATGTCAGAAGTCCCAATTTTTATCCAAAACTCTAAAATTTCTTCTAATGCGTTTGCTCTATATATTCTATTACTTTCTTCCTTTAATAACAAAAAATAGTGTGGGTCTTAATTCCAATTCAAAGGGACTTAAAGTCAATTAAATGGAATGGTTATATGTTTGACTTTCATTTAATTTTCATCTAATTCAACTTAATCATACAATTGAATAATATATGTTTTCTTGAAAATATAAAATTCTTGTTTATTTAGAAGTGCATGAACAAAACTAAAACAAAAGTGCAAGAGACCTCGGTGGATAAAAGTTCTACATTTGTAGTATCAAGTGATATTCAAATCCTACACAAGTTGAATTATTAAAAAAAAAGAAAAAAATATGACTGATTTACAGAAAATGCTTTAGGCACCCACATTTCCTGTCAGTAGTTGGAACCGGTGCAGTGACAGAACGCCGGAGGAAATAAAGTCCACGCGATTTAATTCCAAAACTTTTGATGATTTTAATTTTGTAACCAACTCTAAAATCTCTTCTAATTCAGAAACTCGCATACGCATATATCTAAATATTCTGTAAAAGGCGTGTAATCTTGATTTTGAATTCAATTCTAAAATCCCTGCCAAAATCTCTGAGGCCTTAACAATGAGACAAAAGTTCCATGGGACTTGGGAACTTCTAACCATTGGACTTTCGATATGTCACCAAATAAAATCCAGGCAAATGAAATACAGACTCATGATAACAACTTTTGTGTTACTCAGTGGGCTTTAATTCTTTTTCAAAATGGACTTTAAGCCCACGATCTAGTGGAATTAATTCCAAAAGTTTTTATTACGAATATTTCGTAAAAGGAAAACATTATGAGAAAAATTATTAAAAAAAAAGTTGTTACACAAGTAAAGAGCAACAAATTTGTCATTTAAATTTTTTTGTGATCCGACTAACTTTAGGTTCATACATTTTTTTAAGTTCAAGTTTCATACATTTCACAGCAGCCATAATATGAACAAAAGTTTTGGAATTAAAGCCCGTGGGCTTTATTTCCTCGGGTGTTCTGGCACTACACCGTTGGAACCATATCCTGACCTAAATAAAAACGTACTGTCGAAATGTGTTCACGCACATATATTTTATATGAAGATATCGAATTACGCGACGTCTATGTACGCTGAACATTCAAATTAACAATATTGACATGATGTATTTTTACTCTCAGAGATTTAGTTTTGTTTTTTGTTTCAATTTAAAAAAATTTTATTTTCAATTTATTTTTCTTTGGAATCATATAAAATTGACAAACGACATAGTCTTATTACAGAAAAGGGCAGCGTATCAACGTATGGCGTTTTATACGTTGTAGGTTGTACATTTTTATTTAGGTCAACCTCGTTAAATATGCAAACACACAATTAAGTAAAATTCTGAGTAATTGTCAAATATTGTTGAAAGGGAAAATATTTCTAATATAAATATTTTTCTAAAAATATTTTAAAAGTTTGTTTGAGTCGATTGTACATTTTATCAAAGCAACTCAATCAAAATGAGAGTAATTTTTTTTTTTTAAATTCGTGTGAAAGTAAAATTGTATGAAAAATATTTGATGTACACAGTACAAATAATAAATTATAAATATTTATTTATTTTTTTGTTTTTTAATTTACATTACCTTTTATCATGGGATATCTATTTAAAAAATCATCTTTTTGTTTTTCAATTAAAATTCGAATTTTATTAACAATTGGTGTTTCAATTGTCATAAAAGTTAAACTTCCTAAAACTAAATAAAATGCATATAAAATGATGAAAAGACATAACCAAAGATTTTTTCGTAGTGAAAAATGTTTTTTATTTGGATTAATTGCTAACGGTGGTAGCATTGGTAATTGTTGAGTTATATTTAAATATGACACTGACACTGATTGATTATTATTGCTATTATTGTTGTTATAAAATTCTGTCGAATTATGATTTTTTAAAGATGTTGAAATATTCGTATTATCACTATTAATTATATTTTCTGATGATGATATATTTGTTGATGAATCATTATTACTATTATTTTTTTTTATAATATTTTTTAATTTTAATTTATTTTTTATATCATTATTATCATTATTATAATAATTTATATCTGAATCATAATCTGCATCAAGATCTTCATAATCATTACGTAATTTTTTATCCAAAATAATTGAATTTGAAACATCTCTAAATTTTGATTTTAATTTAACACCTAATTTAAGTTTAAATATGTCCATTTTAAAATATTTAATATTTTATTTGATTATCTAATTTATATAATAATAATAATTGATGTTTTTTTAATTAGTATGAAAAAAAATGCGCTTTTATATATATTTATATGATATATGTATACATTTGTCTATACATACATATATATATATAAATTTATATATATTTTTAAATATGAATGTAATTTAACTAAAAAATAAGTGATTAAATTGTATAATGCAAAGCATTTCGTTTTCTTTAAATGAATTGAAATTAAACTTTAATTTAATTTAAATATTTTTATTAATTTTATATTATCACCATTTTTATGATTATAGAATTCATTGTAAAAATATATAAAATAGAAATTTAATGAGAATTGAGATGTTTTGCTGATGTAAAAAAGTTTAAAATTTCATTTTTATAACTCTAAACTTAGAAAATTCAGCAACTTTCAAGTCGAGATATTAGGTTTGTTTGTTACAAAAAGTTTTAGTTTGGTTTAATTTAGTAGAGTTTTATTCTGTGTGCTGAAGTTTAAAACATCAAAGTTTGAAGTAAAGTTTAAAACATTAAACAGTTTTAAAACAGAAAAAGTGAAGTGAAGTTTGAAACATTAAATACAACACTGAGAGTAATGCTTTTCTTTTAATTTAGTCAAAACTATAGGAAGAGTGCAGTAGAGTAGACTATGTCAACTCTGGGATACCCGTATGAACGTAATATATCCTGTTTCTATATAACTTGATAATCTTTTGAAACAATTTCAGATGTTTTAGTACCGACATTATAACTATCAAATATATTTATGTAAATTGTGGAGTTGTATGAGAGCTACCAAAATCTATTGCACCAGCACAACCAAATTTTACAGAAGTTCTTGTCATAAAACTTGATCTTCATTTGCAAGATTGCAGACGCCTAGCTTCATTAAGTTTCAAGATGTGCAAGAAGTCTGAACCGGTTGCTCTAGATCAACAAAATTTTACAAAAATTGTTAGCATGTAACTCGACACATCTTCAAAAAATTTCAGATATCTAGCTTCAATAGACACTGAGTTATTTTCATTTAAACAGATAAGCTGTATGGCAGCTACCCGAACCAGTCGCACCACCACAACTAAATTTTATATACCAACCAAAGTTTACAAAAGTTTTTGGCATGTAACTCGATACCTCTTCAAAAAATTTCAGACACCTAGCTTCAATAGATACTGAGTTATTTCAATATAAAGAAAGAAGTTGTATGGCAGCTTTTGTTTTGCAGATATTTGCAGAAGTATATTTTTGTATTTTGCAGAAGTGACGTAAAAAACTGTTTAGCCTCCTAGCTCCTTTATTTTTGGAGTTATCGTGCGGACGACGGACGGACGTACTTGGCTTAATCGACTCAGAATTCGATTCTGAGTCGATCCGTACCTTTGACACTATATCTAGCTCGACTCCTTTAAGGCGTCACAAACGTAATGGCAAATTTATTATAACCTTGAACATAGTTCATAGGGGTATAAAAACGTATTAACAAATCACAACGTTCCTTCTTAACATTCTTCTTCAACGTTCTCTCTTTGATTCTTTCACTAATAATTAATTTGTTTATTTAATTTATTTAGTTTATTTAATATCTGTCAAAACAAAACAAAAATTATTTTAAAACAAACTTTTAAAACCTCTTTCAAAAGAGGTTTTGGAAATTTTAACATAAAAAATGAGGTACAAATAATAGTTTTTCACAGACAAACAAACATACAAATTGCAAAATCTAAAACTCTTTACACTCACAAAGCCACATATTATTAAACCCAAAATAAATTCAGGAAAATCAGAAAAACATCCCCGATTAAAATTTAAATGGATAATCTGATGGTAGCAGGTAGCCTTCAAAATGATTTTGTCTAATACCAGAAAATATAGCATTTTCGGGTCAAATACAGGTATTTACTAAATATTCTCAGGTATTTATTATATTCAAGTTTTTGCTAAATATATTCAGGTATTTACTAAATAAGTTCAGATTTTTCTTTTTGGATTTCAGAGTTTTACTAAATGAATTGAAATTTTTAGTAAATAATTTTAGATTTTTTTTTTTGGAATTCCGTTTTTAAATAAATATATTCAGATTATTTTTTTTTTGATTCGAAAATTGTAAACATTAAAATCTTGACGGTAAATATTTTTGAGAATTTTTGCATGTTTATCAATAGAAAGTTTTTAATTTTTAGAATTTTTGAATTAAAAAAATTATCTGAATTTAATTAGGAAAAATCGGAATTCCATTTAGTAAAACTGTGAATTCCAAAAAAAAAAATCTGAATTTATTTAGTAAATACCTGAATATAGTTAGTAAATATCTGAGAATATTATTTAGTGTTTAACCAGAAAATGCTATATAAAACGCTTAATACATATGTCAAAGTATTATGAATGTGACATTTCAATGCAAAATAATAAACAAAATTATATTTGTTTTAAAAATGTCAATATTATATTTATTATATAATGTCTGGTGAAATACTTATTTTGTATTAGAATTTAAAATACAGATGTTGCAGAAAGATGTAACAGTCAATTTATTTTTGATCGGTTGAGGATTTCTAAAATTACACTTGTCTAAATACAAATAATGATGATTGGAATTTTTATAAAAATTTAATATTAAATCTAAATTTAAGATGGAAATTATATTTTGTTTATTTTAATATGTAAGATGCGGTATCAGCATTTTTTTTTTTTTTAAATATTTAACACTTGTATAACACGTTTGTTTCTTTTTGTTTTAGCAAACACATAAATTTAACCAATTTATAATTTAATAATTTTATTTTAAATAAAAATTGATATATTTTTAGTATATTTTTTAAAAAATATTTGAAAAATTTGCTTTAGTTAGAAACTTGAAATGTTAAAAGAAGAAATATATTCTAAAATTAGCATAAGTTACTATCGCCTAAACTACCAGTATTAGGTTTCAAAAAATGGTAATTTGCAATTTTTAGACACGTTAACAAGCATATATTTAACATGTTCTAAGGGGTAACAAGCATATTTTCGAAAATAATAAAGATAGAAACTTGAAATTTTGTACAAGGTGTTAAAAGATGCCTCTTTTACTTTGAAATTCGAGTTGAATAAGGAAGAAAAGGGAAGAAGTTGAAGCAGCTGGCAAAAAACTTATGGATTTTTAATTTAATTGGAATTATTCAAGTGTAGGGTATTAATAAGTCGGTTGCATCGACTTACTGTTACATTTACTTGTTTTTATTTTATTTAATTACCAAAACAAGGTGTATATGTACATATTTAAAAAAGAAAAGAGAATATCACATTAATATTGCAAAAATACGTGAAATATGATTTCATTTCTTAAAAACTAATTTATAATATTGACTATTTCAACATGGTTTAGTTTAAATTTATTTTTTAATAACTTACACAGGTAACTAGAATTAATTGAAGCTGCAAATTTAGAGATTTATAACGGATCCAAAAATGTATCGCAATCGGATTTATCCTTAACTGTTTCCTGATTGCTGGCTGTAGTAATATCCTTATCAATTGGTAATTCAAAACGAACTTTTATAGTTGGTATTTTAGATTTAGAAATACATAGCAGAAAAAGTGGATGTAGACGTTGAAGTCGATGTAGTAGACGTACAGTTGTGCTGATCATGTTTTATTGAAATTGTTGATGAAGATATATAGATGGTAAGCGATTCAAAATCACTGAACTACATTGTAATAATTTATTTTGTAAAGAATTATTATTATAATTTCTTTTTGAAATATGTAACATGATTCTCAGTTGATAGGTCAAGTGAATCATGATTTATGCTATCTAAAGATGTAAGAGTCTAAGAGAGCTTGAATCTATAGCATCTTGCGTGAATTTTCTTGAATATTCAACCATTTTAGAAGTATAACTGGGTTAAATATGAAAGCAATTTGAAATTTGCTGTACTTTAATGTTTCATCCGTTTAAGTTCAGACATTTTTAGAATTTTGACTTAGATACATTATAATGTATCTAAAAGTATTAAAAAATCTATCCAGACTATAGCATCTAATTTAACACCAATATGTACGATTTACTTTTTGAGTGATCCAATTTGTCTGCAGTATCATATGGTTGACTAAACTTTGAATCGAAGAGTTTCTGCAGTTGCAAAATAATTGATGATTTTAACGCTTTCGTCAAAGCTTAGTTACACTAGTTATACAGTTATATATGTAGTTATATATATTACACAATAATATATAATTAGAATACATAATTAAAGCTTATAGAGTATGTAAAAATGTCTTAGTAAAATTTGGGATCAAATATATTGAAATTTGATAATATTTTTATTAAAATGGTTTGGTTGTGATAGCAACGATGTGTGGACTAAAACCTATAGGTATATTTTTAATAATATCTATGATAGGTGAAAAAAAGCACACATATTCACGTTTCAGTAAAAGTATATAAAAAGCAACAGACTAAACTCCCGGTTTTTCCGGTCTAAGTAGAATAATTTAAAAATGAAAAACAACTTGATTCACTCTTTTTTAAACATTTTGATAAAATCTGAAAAAATATTTTCGAGGTACATAAGTTAATATAAATCAATAAATGTGCAGAAGAGAAAGGTGCCGGCGCCGGTAATAAATTTTTAAGAATTGTGAAATTTTAGATTTAGGTTTTGACATTAGAATACATTTATATTTGTTCAGTTTTAAGAGTAAATATTCAATTCTAAAAGTAGACGCTCATTTTATTAAACAAATATTTCCTACTTAACTATAAAAATTGATTTGTAAAGTTATTTTATTTTATAACTACTATAAATATATATGTGAAGTGTGAACATAAAATGAAGGCAAGAACCCCTCGACCTATTTTCTAAAAATATTTAAAATATTAATAAAGTTTTTAGAAATTTTAAATAATTTATTATTTAAAATTTTTTATTTTATATTATAGGAAATGTTTAAGTAAATTTTAATTAAGTTTTTTTTTATTATAAGTAAAATGAATTTTTACGACCCTTTATACTTTTTTTTTCTCATTAAGTTTTCAATGCTAAAGAATGTATGTTATTGCTATATTGTATCAAATAAAGTTCATTTGTCGTGAGAAAATTATTTAAATTTTTAGTTGTGTTTTTTTTTTTAACATTAAAAATTTATTATTAATAATTGTAAAAATTCAATAGAAAATAAGTTAAAACGTTGGATGACTTTTCATTTAGAACAATTATTGAAACTATTTTGTTTGTTATAGGATTTTGATATGGGGAATTAAATTTGAATGCATTTAAACGCACTGTCAAAAGTAGGTGAATCATTATACATAATTTTGCATTTTAACTGTTTTTGTATTTTACCTGTTTTATTAGTTTTTAAGTTCCAATTTGCGAAGTCGCAAAAACATTCAAAATCTCAAAATCACATAATTTCAAAATTATAAACACAAAATTGGAAATCTTTAATGTAAATTTATGTTTAAACAAAATAATATGAGAAAATTATCATTCATAGCAGTTGCAAACGGTTTATTGTTGCAACATATTTGTAAGAAAATAATTAAACGAAGTTTTAGAGTTCGTTACAAAATCAGCGTTTCAATAATTTGTTTAATGAGGTTTTGAAGACAGCACCACTATTTTAAATACTTTGTCAAAATAATCAGCAAGAAAGATATACTTTATTTCCACAAGTTTCTTGAAATCACATTGGCCGACAATAAATAATCCAGTTTTTAATATAAATTTAGAAAAACAAAAATGCGTCATCTTAACCAGGCTAATACAAGGTCATTGTCTCTTTAACAAAGAATAAATATTTTACAAAGATGAACCTCCATTTTGCAACATTTCCAATGTTGTTTTAAATGGAATGCATATTATTCAAGATTGTACTTAATATAATCAAGTAAGAACTTTTTGGAATCTGGGCAAAAACATATCCAGTATATTGCATCCAAATCAATCGTCAAACTCCAACCTTTTTAAATATCTAAATCTGACACAAATTAAAAACTTTTAACTTTTTAAATTTATAGCAATGTTTTACACAGTAATTTTTTTTTTGTTTAAATTTTATATAATAGCTAGCAAAATTTGTAAATTTTTCTTTCTCTTATATCTGCTTGTAAATTTTATCAGTTAATATTTAATTAAATGTTGGTAGCGCTTTATGGTTTTAATTACCGCAGGTGCAATAATATAAGTTTTAATACATTAATGTAAATGTTTTTTGATCAAGATTTTTTTTTTAGAATTTCCCGAGTTGTAGTCCAATATGCAAGAATGAATGTTTCGCAATTTAGGATTTTGTAATTTAGACTTTTATGATTTGGAATTTTATAAGAAAATTAAGAACTTTTCGAATTTTGTAATTTGGTATTTTGTAAGTTGGGATTTTGAGAAATGAGATTTCATACCCAACCCAAATAAAACATGTTACATCTATTTAAAATATAAGTATGAGAATTTTCACAGAATTTTCTTTTAATATCCTTTTTATCCCTATTAAAAGTTAAAGTAAAAAATTACATAAAATATATATACACATACATATTTATATATGCCTGTGTACATAAATATGTATTAGTCACACAAATACTACACTCAAATATGCTTATCTATTGAATAAATTTAATATATTATGTATATATTAAATATATATTTACATAAATTACTAAAGTAAAGATTCTTTATTTAAAAAAATAAAAATGTCTTCACTTAAATGAAAACGGTCTTCATTTAAAGTAAAAAAATATTCACTTAAAGTAAAGAAGACCTCAGTTAAAGAAGCAAAAATGTTACATATATTTTTCGGTTTTGGGGTGTTTTTACACCGTAACGAGTGCAAATACATAAGAAAGTTCTTCTAGGAAATTAAATTATTAATAATAAGAGACTAAACTATTTAAAACATTCTAAATGTTATGTATTTTAGATTTTACTTTTGTATAATAAAACAATCGCATTAAAAGAATAACAAAAAATTAAAATAAACTTTTTGACAAATGATATTTTATTGCACAATAATATTGTATACTATGTGATTATACCCATACAAACGAATTTCTCAGGGTATAATAAATTTGCCATTACGTTTATAACACCAAGTAGATAAAAATATATATGTTCTTATATTCCTATATTTAAAAATATATATCTTATTACTCTATATATATGTAGTATGAATCTAATTTGGAATTGATTTAGCCATGTAAGTTCGTCCTGCTGTCCGATCCAACGATAACTGAGAAAACAAAACAGGTATGGGATTCTGAAATTTTTAACATTTTATCTTTGTAAGAATGTTAGTTCCGCTATTTAAATTGAGCATGTTCAAAAAGCTCTTTCGAGTGGCTGCCATACAATTTCTTTTGTAATATTAAAATAACTCCAACGTCTATTAAAACAATAGGTATCTAAATTTTTTTGAAAAGAAGTGAAGTTTTATGCCAACAATTTCTGTAAAATTAGGTTTGTTTGGAGCAACGGGTACGATTAAGTGTCATACAACTACAAAATTAACATAGATATATTTTGGTATTTCATTATGTCAGACATGTGAAATTTGATAAAAGATTATTAAATTTTATGGCAATAGCATAACTTATATTGGTTTGGTACATGTATCCTAGAGTTGATGTAGATAACTATAAACTTTTCTTAGCTTTATGATAATTTTAATATTTTCTATTAAAAAGAAACTTTAAAACTTCAATTTTTTTTTATTTGTTTTTGTATACAAAACATTTTTTTTCTTAATTTAGTCCAAATCGTGAATATTTTGTATGTATGAATGTATGTATGTAAGAATCGATATCAGATATAAAATCTTTTTTTATTAAATATTTGTGTGTTTATATTTTTTCTAAATCGTCATTGTCATGTTAACTAGTTTAAGATAAGATAGAATAACGGTAAACGAAATGATGCAAAATAACAAGTGTAATACGAGTTTCCACTTGTATTTATGTATATGCAAGTACAATACATATATAGAAAAGTTTTGATTCCATATTTATTTTTTTGAAGCAAAATGTAAGTTAAAAAAAAAATTTTTAATTACATATAAATCTCGTGTTTTACAAAGTATTCCCTAATTCGATTTGATCAATAGGAAATTTTTAATTTACTATTTAGTGATGTTTTTTGAAAAAAGTTTAATTTCACGTTTAAGGAATTTATCGAATGGACTTCACTTAAGTAAAAACAAAAAAAAAAACATCAAACTGTATTACATAAATATATGTATATGAAACATGTATATGTATATAGCTATATTACCTGTAAATTTGTATATTTCATACATTGTCTATATTATATGTACATTTCATGCACAAAATTATAAAATTGGAAAAAAAAGTTTTCATACAAAATAAATTTCTTATTAGTAAAAATGACAGAAAAAAAATGTGAAAATGGAAACGAACTTAAAAGTGTTCTATGGAAAAGTTGTTCCTCTTTACTTGTGTAAGAACTTTCTCTTAAAAACTTTATCATATTCATATTCATATTTTTCTGTTTCAAAATTTTTCTAAAAAATGTTAAAATATCCCTAGTAAAGTTGTACTAGGGACTAACAAATTTTTACCAAAAGCTTTTCAATTCGAGATATTTATGTCGAAATGTTAAATATGAAATTTTATCGAAATCTGTTCAGCCATTTGAACTGTACAAGTAGCTACAGACCAACAAACACCTCTCAAAAAACACTTAATTCAGGTTTCCGCACGTACCCGAGAAATGTATCTATGCAAAAACGTGAGGTTCGAAATTTTGATGCCATCACAATACTTTCGTTACACATTGATCACATATAAGTATGTGATCGGTAAAAAGTTAATAGGACTTTTAACCTAAATTAAAAGTTAATTTCATTAAATTTAGGATAAAATAATTTTAAAGATATATTAAAAGAAAGACTTTAACAAGACAATAGGTATGTAAAATTAAAATGCGAGGTAAGTTCTGCAATTTTAAGTTAAGCTATATAGGTTTATATATGTAGAATTAAGAAAAACACATACATATATAAAAACATAATGTTTGTATTTCAATTATTGAATAATAACTTTTAAAAATTTTACACACAGATGTCCTTGTTCCATAAGTAAATTACCAAATTTTTAATTTTTGATCACTTATATTTTCTTAAACGGTGGAAAAACCAATTTTGTTTTTTTAAATAAATATTTTAAGCGTTTAAGACAAGATTTTAAATTTTTAACAAATTATAACTCTCGAATGGTGGTGACAACAGAACTTTCTCTTACGAATCTTACTCTTTCAAAATTTAAAGTGCTTAGTAATTATTTAAGTAATTAATTATTTAGAGTGTTTAGGATACCGGGGTCAACCATTTTATAAATTTTTTTTTTCCGAGGATTGGTGGAAAACTTGAAAGTCACCAAGAGGAACTGCACATGCTTCCTCAGGTTGGTGTTGGACTTTAACCAACCACCCTCCTTTTAAAACCAAACCCGAGGATGGAACTTTTAATACAAATGTACAGCTTGGTTTTGGGGATGGGGATGGAGATGTGGGAAGGATAATTGGGGAAATTGGAATTAGCAAATTTGGGTTATTGGGAATTAGTAGGAAAATTTGTAGAGAAATTTTGAAGAAAGATGTTAATGTTCTTCTTAAACTTAAGTAAATCGTACACATATGAATTATCAACTTTATGGAACACATGCGATGGTATATGGTTCCACAAAAGCGATGTGTCATATGGACAAATGAATTTCCATAAGCTGTATTTCACCATCTTGATAACTCTACATGGTAGAGATGAGTTTCTTTTGCCTTCTTTGTTTCTCGTTGGAAAACTTTGACTGGAGGCATTAACTGTTTTATTTCTTTGGAACAGGTGTAAAATAATTGATTTCATATAATATAGAGCAAAAGTAAATTGAAATGTCGAATTACAAAAATTTATATTATTTTTATCTAACAAGTGGCCTCAGTGGCCCTGTGGGTAAGAGCGCAAAAAATACGCTGTAAACACTGAGGGAGTATGGGTTCGAATCCCTGATCCCACACACGTCGTAAGAGTTATTTCTCCTTACGACATTTACAGTCACGTCTGAACAGGAAAGGCTGTGTAATTTCCTGTCCACATTTATGTGGCAAAGAAATGCATTAAAAAAAATTTTTTTTTTATCTATCTATATAGTTTAGTTAATTTCGGGCTGTTTAATGTTTTGAAATTGAAAAAATATTCTGTAGTGTGTATAGAATATTAGCTAATCATTGGAATATTTGGCTTTTTTCTAATTTCGCTTAAAGTTATATTAATATTTGAATATAGTGTTATTCTGAAATAGAGATATAGAAAAATAAATTCTGAATTCTATTAAAAAAAGAAACTTTCTTTCTAAAAATTTTTATCCGAGTCTTTAGATATAGATAGTATTAAAAACAGATGATGATATATATAAATGAAATGGATATTATTTTAAGTATAAACAAATACAAAATTTTTAAAATATAATTAAAAATCAATCAATTATTTTTTTTTTATTATGTATCCAATATATAAAAATTAATATTATATATTATAGTTAGTTGATAATATTGATTTTCAATTTATTTATGAATAGTTAATGGTTTCTTTTTTCTTTGTAAATTGCATTATGACATCAATGATATTTAATAAATAATTACTTTGTATCTTAATGTCATTTTATATATAGATTTTTTCATTATTTATTTATTAATTTCTTATTACATATTATATAGTATGTAATTTTTTTAATTTTTCTATTTTTTTATTTTTTATCAACAAAAAATTAAGTTAATTATATTTAAGCTAATTTGATTTTATTTTTTTTTTGTGTTTTTCGTCTCTTTCATTTATAATTTAATTAATGCATTAAATAGTTTCGAAAGGCAATACATAATGTATATGACAAATTAAAAAAAATACTTTTCTTATTAAAGATTTTATCTATACCTACAAAATAATAGTATTAAAGAGAGTAAAAAATTTAAAAATAATAATATTAAAATTAATTATTTATAAAGGTAAAAGGAGAGTGTGTTACTAAAAAATTTATTGTTTTCCATTTTTTTTAAAATGCTGTAGAAACGTTTGATGCAATCTTAAACAAAGACAATACACAATTTTATTAAGTTATGTTAACTCATTACGGCACAAAAACGTATTAAAGGTTTTCCTTTTTTCTATTATCATAAAAAGAGTTCGGCGTGGTTAACAAGTTCGGCGTGGTTTTTTTTTACCAAGGTATTATCACTGTATTAATTTGGTGAAGGCACTTTGATCTGTCACAAAGGATTAAATTTTTCTAACCGAAGTGTTTTTAATTTTTCTTCCATAAAATATATATGTAAGCATTTAAAATACTTAAATCAAAAATAATTCTGGTAAAAGTGGGTGGTACTATTTCTATATCATAACAGTGAGTCGAATGCATAAAACTGAGCTAAAACTTAAATTTAATTTATTTAAATACAACATTCGAGTTCAAGCGTATAGTTTTTTTTTTAAGTTCAAACGTTAAGTTCAAATTTTATTAATTCGATTTAGTGTTTTTCGATATTTCTTTATTTATAACAAAAAGATAACTTAGTTTTAACTGTAGGTATATCTTGAATTTTGCCTATTAAACAAAATATTAATATATAATGAAATATTCACTTTTTCTATAGTATTAATTTTGTTCAATATTTTTAAAGTACTTTTCTGTGTTTTAAGTATTGGGTATAATAATTCAAAATTCTAGCTATTATATTTTGAGAGTATAAGAATTTTCGGTGCGTATCGAAATCCTGTTATTCACAAATCCCGTAAATCGAAATCCCGCCAATTTAAAATCCCGCCATATTAAAATTCCATTTTTTCTTTGTTTTCTTTTTAAATAAAAATTCGACTTTTTCTTGAATTTTTGCATTCATTTTTTTATTCGTAGTCATTGTTAGAGAATATCTGCCTTTTTCATTATTAATTTATTCTTTTTCTATTCCTTTCGTAAAAGGCAGATATTCTTCTTTTTGTATCTAACACTGGCTGCGCATAAAAAAATTGGCTAAACATTACGTTTGAGTTAATTGTGCCATCGATTTTTGTTATTTTTTTTATTGTATATATATGTATTTTGTTACTAACTTACAATTTTCAGTAATTAAAAAAAAAAACATCTGGGAAATGGTAAAATATTTAAGATATAAAATATGGTAAAAAATGGAATTTTAGAATTTCAATTAAAGATGAATTTGAATTGTCGTTATTTTTTAAGTGTCGGGATTTTGGTATGGCAGTGCGGGATTTTGATATGGCGGGATTTTAATTGGCGGGATTTGGAAAAATGGGATTTCGAAACGAACCCAAGAATTTTATCAAATCATATTTTAACACTAACATAATAATAATCTAAAGAGTTGAGAATTAGTGAAATTTCAACAATTTCAGTGGCTAGAAGAACAATGGAGTGGACCAGGTTATATAAAAAGAGTTCAAAAATATATATGATGCTAAAAAAAAATAAATAAATATTATATAAATATTTAAGTGAAGATGTATGAGATATGCTATACTCAAATAATCAAATATCAAAAGTGTAAAAAAGAATAATAGAGTTGAAAATGAGAGTAAAAAGTGATATAAACCTCTATATAGTTAAGACTAGAAAAACCAATTATATACAAACATTATGTAAAAAAAAAAATTATAGTACAAAATTTTGAGAAGGTTTATAATTAGCAGCGAAAACAAATAGTGGTTAATAGATAGAATCATGATTTGTCATTTCTCTCAAATGGTTTAGAATGGTTTTACTTGTAGAAATTCATAAATTTTGTGTAGAAGGAGTTGTTACTATAGCTCGGACTGTTTCATTTAATATATTAATTATAATATATATATATATAAGAAAAATGAAATTATTTGCTTATTAAAGAGGTTTTTATTGTTCTTGAAAGCGTGAAAAGTGCAATCTATTTTACAGATATATTAATTGGTTAAAAAACTTATATATGTACTTTTAATTTATTATGAAATTAATTAAATTAATATTTTTAGTATATCTGCTAGTAAGGTGTATCAACTGATAACGTGTTATTAGTGGTAATAAGGTGTATCGGTTTATATGTTTAGAATTCAAATCATTCAAAGATAAAGTCTATAATTCATAAGGAAACTAATAGATAGTAGACAAACAGTTCAATAGTAATTGGATTTCTATCAAAAATCTATATATATATACAAAAGTCAGAGACAGAGCTGAGAAATCAATGGAGATTAATAATTTGAAGGACATGAATCTTATACTCTAGTTTCAATAAAAAAAACTTTGTACATTTTGTATATAGATTATAACTTTGGGAAATTTGGTATAGAGTAAAGAAAATTTGATACTTTAATTAAATTAATGGTTAGTTGTACAAATTTTTTTAAATATCACAATTCTATAGAATTTAAATTTAATAATTTTAACAAATTCCTATATTGAATCACTCTATTTTATTACTCAATGGATTATTTAATAACCAATATACAAATGTCATGTATGGTCATTATAGATACATATATCTATATATAGGTACATTATAAGTATTAGTTAATGTTATATACAATACAACATTCTCAAAAGTTATAATTTTTTATCTAATAAAATTGTTTTGTAAATTCATTTTTGTCCCATAGGCAATTTTTTATATCTATATTATCATATAGGGATTAGCGTGATAAATTAATCGAAATTAATTTAGAAAAAAAAAAAAAAATTCATTTTGTATACCGTACACACTATTTTAGTATTACATATAATGTACTACCTAATTATCTATTAATATTGTTAAATTACAATTTTATAATAGAAAAAAACTGTATATATATATATATATATATATATATATATATATATATTTACTAAATTTGAATTTTGTTCATTCTTAAAATAAAAGCAATAGATAGATACAATAAAAATATATAGCATGACAATATTAATTTTAAAATTTATAAAATGCATGATAAGATAATATTATTTTAAAATTACTTTTGAAAGTGTAAATAAATGTCAGGAAGTTACAAATTGTGCAATATATACATAACATATTAATTAATTAAAAATTAGTAAATATAAGTAAAGATTTTTATCATAACTATATACAAAGTATTTCATATTTATTGTTATTATGATTTTTATCTTTAATATCATATTATGGTCTATTAAAACGGTGTCAAAAGAAACGAGGAAGAGTGCAGTAGAGTAGACTGTGTCAACTCTGGGATACCCGTATGAACGTAATATATCCTGTTTCTATAAAACTTGATCATCTTTTAAAAACATTCAGATGTTTTAGTACCGAACTACAGAGATATATTTATGTAAATTGTGGAGTTGTATGACAGCTACCTGAATCTATTGCGCCTAGCTTCATTAAGTTCCAAGAGGTGCAAGAAGCCTGAACCGGCTGCTTTAGACCAACCAAATTTTACAAAAATTGTTGACCTATAACTCGACACCTCTTTACTAAATTTCAGGTTCCTAGCTTCAATAGACACTGAGTTATTCTCATTTAAACGGAGAAGTTGTATGGCAGCTACCCGAACCCGCGGCACCACCACAACCAAATTTTACAAAAGTTGTTGCCATAAAACTTGATCATCATTTGCAAAATTTCAGATGCCTAGCTTCATTAGGTTCCAAGAGGTGGAAGAAGCCTGAACCGGCTGCTCTAGACCAACCAAATTTTACAAAAGTTATTCGCCTATAACTCGACACCTCTTTACTAAATTTCAGGTTCCTAGCTTCAATAGACACTGAGTTATTCTCATTTAAACGGAGAAGTTGTATGGCAGCTACCCGAACCCGCGGCACCACCACAACCAAATTTTGCAAAAGTGGTTGCCATAAAATTTGATCATCATTTGCAAGATTTCAGACGCCTAGCTTTATTAAGTTCGAAGAGGTGCAAGAAGCCTGAACCGGCTGCTCTAGACCAACCAAATTTTACAAAAATTGTTGGCCTGTAACTCGACACCTCTTTACTAAATTTCAGGTTCCTAGCTTCAATAGACACTGAGTTATTCTCATTTAAACGGAGAAGTTGTATGGCAGCTACCCGAACCCGCGGCACCACCACAACCAAATTTTACAAAAGTTGTTGCCATAAAACTTGATCATCATTTGCAAAATTTCAGATGCCTAGCTTCATTAAGTTCCAAGAGGTGCAAGAAGCCTGAACCGGCTGCTTTAGACCAACCAAATTTTACAAAAATTGTTGACCTATAACTCGACACCTCTTTACTAAATTTCAGGTTCCTAGCTTCAATAGACACTGAGTTATTCTCATTTAAACGGAGAAGTTGTATGGCAGCTACCCGAACCCGCGGCACCACCACAACCAAATTTTGCAAAAGTGGTTGCCATAAAATTTGATCATCATTTGCAAGATTTCAGACGCCTAGCTTTATTAAGTTCGAAGAGGTGCAAGAAGCCTGAACCGGCTGCTTTAGACCAACCAAATTTTACAAAAATTGTTGACCTATAACTCGACACCTCTTTACTAAATTTCAGGTTCCTAGCTTCAATAGACACTGTGTTATTCTCATTTAAACGGATAAGTTGTATGGCAGCTATCCGAACCCGTCGCACCACCACAACCAAATTTTGCAAAAGTGGTTGCCATAAAATTTGATCATCATTTGCAAGATTTCAGACGCCTAGCTTTATTAAGTTCGAAGAGGTGCAAGAAGCCTGAACCGGCTGCTCTAGACCAACCAAATTTTACAAAAATTGTTGGCCTGTAACTCGACACCTCCTTACTAAATTTCAGGTTGCTAGCTTCAATAGACACTGAGTTATTCTCATTTAAACGGAGAAGTTGTATGGTAGCTACCCGAACCCGCCGCACCACCACAACCAAATTTTACAGAAGCCATAAAACTTGATCATCATTTGCAAAATTTCAGACGCCTAGCTTCATTAGGTTCCAAGAGGTGCAAGAAGCCTGAACCGGCTGCTCTAGACCAACCAAATTTTACAAAAGTTGTTGGCCTATAACTCGACACCTCTTTACTAAATTTCAGGTTCCTAACTTCAATAGACACTGAGTTATTCTCATTTAAACGGATAAGTTGTATGGCAGCTACCCGAATCCGTCGCACCACCACAACCAAATTTTGCAGAAGTTGTTGCCATAAAACTTAATCGTCATTTGCAAAATTTCAGAAACGTAGTTTGAATAGATACTGAGTTATTTCTATATAAAGACAGAAGTTGTATGGTAGCTACTCGATCCCACCGACCGAAAATGTTGGGTTTAAATAGCAAAACTAACAATTTTGCAAAAATGACGTAAAAAAAATTGCAGCCTCCTAGCTCCTTTATTTTTTGAGTTATCGTGCGGACGGACGGACGGACGGACGGACGGACGTACATGGCTTAATCGACTCAGAATTCGATTCTGAGCCGATCCACACCTTTGACACTATATCTAGCTCGACTCCTTTAAGGTGTCACAAACGTAATGGCAAATTTATTATACCCTTGAACATAGTTCATACGGGTATAAAGATACACTCTATAGCCTTTTAATTAAGATAAATTTATTTAAATGCACACAGTCACAAACTTTTATTAATGATTTATCAAAGAAATAGTTATTATCATAAAGAGAAATTTAAAGGAAAAATCTATGTATAACTTTTTACATTATATCATTACCATTTGTCGTTTCTTTTTCAAACGATTCTAACTTATTTTAATATGGATTACTTTAATCTCTTCTATAAGTACTTGGTACTTTATAATCGCTTTGTTTTGTATTTATCTCTAAAAGTATATTAATTCATATATATGTATATATATATATATATATATATATATATCACATAGGTATAAAAACAATTTTGAATTGGCATTAACTCCCACATTTAAAAATGTGCATAAAGCCCCTATGGACTTTAATTTTTTTTAAATTGGAATTAAAACTGATAATTTTCTTTTTTTTTATCCAAAGAAGAGAGTATTTCGGACATATATATAAGAATAAAACTTCTTGGATTTGAAAGGTAGTATAAAAATTCTGAATTGAAAAATTCGAAAATTTAAAACTTTTTATTAATTTTGATTTGGTACAATTCTGTCCGATTTTATAAAATGATGATGAGTTACAAAATGTTGTATTTTTTAAAAATTATTTTTATTTTTTTTTTTACATTTTAATCCTTTTGCTTTGAAAAATCCATGTAGAAAATAATTAGGAGAGATTTTAGTGTTGGTTACAACATTTTTATATGCTTTTGTAAAGGTAAATGGCAGATTCTCCAAATTAGGATTTTTTAGAGTACTTTTTTTTATGGACGTTTATTTATTGTGCACTTATAGAACTGTGTATGACAATTTTAAAGAGAAACAAGGTAGAATATAAACCAACGGTTTTTAAAAGCGCACATTTCCAAAATACAATACAAACTGTTTAGAATTGTGACTTGCACAAAAATTTGAAAATTTAAAAAAAAAAATTTAAGAAATTTTTTGTAATAAGAAAATATGTGAAAATAGGACTTTTCTGGAATTTTTAGGGGCTATAAGTCCGAAATAAAAAAATATATTACTTGAGCTTTAATTTTTATATCTTGTCGAAGAAAAATTTGTACAGGTGCTTAAGCTGCAGGTGCCTAAAAATAGCAAATTTTCAATTTTTCAGCCCTAATACCTTTTACACAGGGAGTGGCGCAAAAAAATTTTCTAAGGAAACTTATACTAATTCTAAAAGTTCTTTCTGCTCTCAAAATTTCAGGTTCCTATATAAAGGTGTGCCGGAGGTATGAAAAACGAAATTTCATGCAAAATGTGGTTTTCACATAACGGTAAATTTAAATAGTAAATTACAAAATATTGCATAATTTTGATATTTTTTTATATAGATAATAAAATTTTCGATCTTCTGGCGGTTTTAGATTGCAAAACTATTACACAGGGCCTGAGATATATACATCTGAAAATGGGGCTTTTTCGTAATTTTGAAGAGCTGTAATCTGAAACCCTATATAACTAAAATAAATCTTTAACACACGTTAAAATATATTACTGTATTCATGTAGCTCCATCCATTACGAAGGTACAGCCCCTCAAACTTTGAAAAAGCCCTATTTTTAAATGCATATATCTTATGTTCTGCTTAAGAGTTTTTCAATCTGAAAACGTCATTCGACAGGTACTTCTTCTAACTTTGTAAATTAATATCAAAATTATACATTCTTTTTAAATTTAGTATTTAAATTTACCGTTATGTGAAAAGCTAATTTTGCATGAATTTTCTGCTTTCATAACTCCGGCATGCTTTTAGATAGGAATTTGAAATTTTGAGACAAGAAAGAACTTTTAGAATTAGTTATTAATTATTAAATTGGTGTTTTTAGACATCTATAACTGAGGCACCTGTACAAATTTATCTTCAGCAAGATATAAAAATTAAAGGTTTAATAATATATTTTAACGTGTGTTAACGGTTTTTCTTAGTTATATAGGGTTCCAGACTTACAGCTCCTCAAAACTGCAAAAAAAATCCTATTTTCACATTTTTTCTTATATGAATTTTTCAAATTTTGGTGCAAATCACAATAATTCTAAACAGTTTGTATTATCTTTTGGAAATGTGCGCTTTTAAAAACTGTTGGTTTACATTCTGCTTTGTTTACTAAAAGTTTAAGTTGAAGAGTAAAATACAAAAATAAATGGAAAAGGTTTTGAAAAATAAAATTAATCTTACATGTATTTTAAATGATAATAACAATTTTTAGTTTTAACTCATTTTTAATCACTTCTATGAAAAAGAATACTTCATATACAAGTAGATATTATCTATTTTAAATTTTGATGACGTGCTTAAAAGTGAAATTTTTGAACGTTTTCTTAACTGTTATTCAAATATTTTAGAAAAATTTGGCTATTAGTTTTACTATGTCCGTCTGTACGTTCGTTTGTTTATAAAACTTCGACGCACCATATAACATAGAACAATTAAAATTTACCATTATGGATAGATCACCTCAAAAAATAATGTTGAAGAACAAATTTTTTATGTACCCCCACCCGTTACGAAGCTACAGCCTTCCCAAAATTTGAAAAAGCCACTATATTTTTAATTGGGTACAGATTCTATTTCACATTTTTTCAATCTAAAAACGCCAAACGGCAGATCAATATGAAAATTATAAATTTTTGTAAATTTTGTTTTTAAATTTATTGTTATGTAAAACCAAAGTTTTGCAAAATTTTGCTTCCTTCGTAACTCCAGCACATTTTTAGTTAGGACCATCAAATAGCTTCTTCTATTTAGAGATGAAAAAAAAGTATTAGGGATGAAAAATTTAAATTTTGTTACTTTTAGACACGTGTACTTATTTTCGAAATAAAACACAAAACTTAATGCTTTAACAATATAATTTTACGTGTGTAAAATTGGTTTTTCGTGTAAAAAATAATTACGTGTAAAAAATGGTTTTTCTTAATTGCGTTTTCTTGAAATTGATTTTACACAATTTTTTTCTTACATTCAAAATTAAAAAAACAAGGTAGAATGTAAACCAACGGTTTTTAAAAGCGCACATTTCCAAACTCAATACAAACTGTTTAGAATTTTGACTTGCACAAAAATTTGAAAATTTCATATAATACGAAAAAACGTGAAAATATTTAGAAAAATTTTTGAAATTTTGAGGGGCTGTAAGTCCGGAATCCTATATAACTAAGAAAAGCCATTAACACGCGTAAAATTATATTATTGAACCTTTCATTTTCATGCCTCGCCGAAGAAAAATTTGTACAGGTGCTTAAGCTGCAGGTGCCTAAAAATAGCAAATTTTCAATTTTTCAGCCCTAATACCTTTTACACAGGGAGTGGCGCAAAAAAATTTTCTAAGGAAACTTATACTAATTCTAAAAGTTCTTTCTGCTCTCAAAATTTCAGGTTCCTATCTAAAGGTGTGCCGGAGTTATGAAAAAAGAAATTTCATGCAAAATGTGGTTTTCACATAACGGTAAATTTAATAAAATTTCCGGTCTTCTGGCGGTTTTAGATTGCAAAACTATTACGAAGAGCCTGAGATATATACATCTGAAAATGGGGATTTTTCGTAATTTTGAAGAGCTGTAACTCTGAAATCCTATATAACTAAAATAAACCTTTAACACACGTTAAAATATATTACTGTAGCTTTAATTTTTATATCTTTTCGAAGTAAAATGTGTACAGGTTCCTAAGTTACAGGTGTGTAAAAATAGCAAATTTTCCGTTTTAGAGCCCTAATAGCTCATAAACAAGGGGTGGCCCAAAAAAATTTTCTGAGCAAACTTATACTAATTCTAAAAGTTTTTTCTTGCCTCAAAATTTCAAGCCTCTATCTAGAAGCCTGCCGGAGCTATGAAAGTAGAAAATTCATGCAAAATTTGCTTTTCACATAACGGTAAAATTAAATACTAAATTTAAAAAGAATGTATAATTTTGATATTAATTTACAAAGTTAGAAAAAGTACCTGTCGAATGACGTTTTCAGATTGAAAAAATCTTAAGCAGAACATAAGAAATATGCATTTAAAAATAGGGCTTTTTCAAAGTTTGAGGGGCTGTACCTTCGTAATGGATGGGGCTACATGAAAAAGTTGTTCCACACAATTATTTTTTTTATGAGACCTACCCATGGTTAAAATGTTTTTTCTCTATCTTTAACGGTGTAGAAGTTTTGTAAACAGACGGACGGACGGACAGAGTGAATCTAATAAGCACATTTTTTCAAAATTTTTTTGGAAATGTGCTAAAAATCACAATCACAAATTTTTATACAATTTTTATAATTCGAAAGAGTTTGTATTGTTTTTTGTAAATGTACGACGTTGGTTTTCTTTCTGTCTTATTAATATAAGCGTTTAAAATTTTATTAATCTTTCCAATATCATCATAAAAAAAAGAAAAAAATCATCATTTAATCACGTGGTGTTTCATATACACACTTCGCTGAAAGTAATAAACCAAAATATTTAAATAGGCATAGGAAATATCAGGAAAATAAAATATTTTTATGTAAATTTTTCCACATGTTTATGTAAAGTATTCTATAAGACGTTATTTGTACAGCAGTACAGTACATTTAAAGGAGTTTTGGGGGCCTCTGTATCGTAGTTAGTAACATCGTATAAAATACACTGTAAACACCGTGGGAGTTTGGGTTCGAATCCCAAATAAGTCGTAAAAATAATTCGTCTTTTACAGCCACTGTGAAAATTGCTGTGAAATTTGTAGAAAAATGAACTAAAAAAATTTTATTATACATGTTTTAGATTCGATCATCATGAGAAAAAAGAACCATTATATGTATATATGTAAATCTTAACCTCTCTGACTATTTAATAAAACGGAAGATCCAGTTAAATAAAATTTTTATTAAA
Source organism: Poecilobothrus nobilitatus (assembly GCA_947095535.1). Classification (NCBI taxonomy): domain Eukaryota; kingdom Metazoa; phylum Arthropoda; class Insecta; order Diptera; family Dolichopodidae; genus Poecilobothrus; species Poecilobothrus nobilitatus. The sequence continues at coordinate 54,765,750 of OX352772.1, read as the reverse complement.
TATAAGAGTCTTTCATTTATTTTTAGTACACAAAATGAATATACAACTATACCTATATGTATAGAAATTAAAATTTTTCTTATAATTTTCAATATTATTTTAATAAAACCAGTTTATAAATTTTGATAATATTTTAGCATCATTTAATTTATTATTATTATTTTTTTTTTTTGTGGTATTTTTTAATTAAAAAATTTTTTTTTTAAATAATACCAAATATATATTAAATGAACAAGGCAGAATATAAACCAATGGTTTTTAAAAGCACATATTTTCCAAAATATAATACATATAAACTGTTTAAAATACTGTGACTTGCACCAAAATTTGAAAATTTTCTTAAAATTTCATATAATACGAAAAAATGTGAAAAGTTAACAGACACTTTCATCAATTTTATCTTAATTCTGCATAATTAAGAAAAACCATTAACAACTGTAAAATTATAAATTTTACTTATAAAGCTTTATTTTTTGCTTTTTATTTTGAAAAGATTTGTACAGCTGTCTCTAAGTTACAGGTGTTTAAAAATACAAAAATTTCAATTATCGGAGTTATGAAGCAATACAAATCTTGGAAAATTTTGTCTCACATAACGGTATATTTAAATACAAAATTAAAAAAAAAATGGATAATTTTGATAAACGGAGTGGCTAATGGCTTTTTTTAATTAAAAAAAATTTTAAGCAGAACTTGAAATATACACATTTAAAAATAAGTTTGACGGACTGTTATCACTCCGTAATCGATGGGGTACATACAAAAGTTATTATTCTACAATATTTAATTTTTTGATGAGACCTAGCCATGGTTAAATTTCATTGCTCGATTTTTAACGGTGTAGAAATTTTGTAAACAGATGAACGGATAGACAGACGGAAGAACGAACGGACAGAGTGAAACTTTTCAAAATTTGTTTGAAAATGTGCTAAAACTTGTATATAAAAACTCACTTTCTATATACAGTTACATCACACAGATAAAAATCTTTTCAATATGGTTATTTTTAATTTTTAACGAATTATTTATTGATCATAAAAATAATTTCCTTTGATGCTGTTACAATAAAATTATAGTTAAAATATCATAAAAATGTTTAATACATATTAATTTTATAACAAACTAAATTAATTTAAAAAAAAAAAAAAAATTTAAAACTATTAGATGCATATTAAAATTTTTTGTTTTTATTACATAAAAACGCAAAATTTTAATAACAAAAAAAAAAGTTTTTGTTTTCCACAAATCATTTAAATAATTGACAATTGAAATGTAATGATCATTGTTACTAAATTGATAGGTTACTTTCCCATCAGACATAAAAAATTACAATGTTTTTTTTTTTCCTTGTTTTAATTTAACAAAAGGCAAATTTATGAGGTTAAAATTTTTATAAAAGATTCCCATATTAATTCTGATACTTTTGAATATAATATTTGCTTTACATTTTTACAATCTAATGAAGTTTTTTTTGTTTTGTTTAACCTTTAAAGCCTAATATATATTTTTGTTGTCATATGACTGTGATTTATTTAAAATTACTGAAATCTCTAAACTATTAAATTAGTATTATACGAGATATAGAAAATTAATGTATTTGATGGTAAATTTTTAACTACGAGTATATGTATATAATTATGTAAATACATACATACATACTATATATTGAAATTTTTCAAAAAATTATTTTACAAATATTAAAACTAAAGTATCGTAAGAATAAATTTTGAAGATGGAAAAGATTATTAGATTTTTGTGAAAAAATAAAAGTAAAAGAGACGATATCATTTGATATGATACGATCAAAACTGTAATGATACATATTAGGAGTCTTCACGTAAAAGTGCATCGTAGGAAAAAAAATTCTACTTTACGTGAATGACCCAATGCAAAATATCAATGTAAAAGTAAAAAATTACGGATGACAAAAATGTTGATTGGTTTAGATAAATGTTTACTGGTATCATTCACAGAAATGTTGATTGGTATTTTTAAAAAATGTTATAGTTGGTACCCTATATCTGAATTAATATCTAGTTTTCATTTTAAAAAATAAATATAAGTTTTGAGTTTTGATTTTGGAAAATAAATAATTTTCAATTAAAAACATGTAAATGTAACAGTAAGTCGATGTAACCGACTTATTTATACCCTACACCTAAAAAATTCAAATTAAATTAAAAATCCATAAGTTATTTTAGTTAGGTATTTAATATAAGCTAAAAAAATAAATGATTTTACAACCTTTGTACAAAATTTCAGGTTTCTTTCTTTATTAAATTTGAAGATATGCTTGTTAGGTCTTGGAAAGTGTGTGAAGGGATTCAGGAAACAACACCCTAGTACCACATTTGAAGTTTCTATCTTTATTAATTTCGAATATATGCTTGTTCGGTTTTGGGAGTCGTGTGGGAGGTACCCGAACAACCACTCCAATTCATATTAAATTTTAGGGATATCAGGGATTCAGGAAAATACATCTTCGTACAAAATTTTAAGTTTATATCTTTATTAATTTCGAAGATATACGTATTCGGTTTTGGGAGTTGTATGGGAGGTACCCGAACCCATGGACCGATTCTGTCCAGATTCGAACTTAGCTTTCCTTTCGTAATTAGTGACCTACTATATAAATTTCATCAAGATAGCTTCACTAGTTTTTAAGTTATCGTGCGAACGGACATCGCTAAATCGACTCAGGAAGTGATCCTGATTCAGAATATATATATGTACATGTCCATATCTAACTCGCTTCCTTTTGGTGCTTATAAACACCATACCAAAGTTAATATACCTTATACTTAATGTGTAGGGTATAAAAAATGCCAAAAAAAAGTTTTAACAACATTTTTATAGATTATTTTGTCGAATGTGCTATTTTTATTTGACGCCCTCCCAATAAATTTCAAAACCGAACTCGAAATTAATTCTAAACTCCATATAAATTGTAAAAACGAAATCTCAAATTAAATAATAAACTGAGTTAATTTTCTTCAACAAATAAAATATGCAAGAGAGTTAAGGTAAACAACAACAATTTGTCAATCAAAAATTCTCTCAAATCCTCCGATCCTCCGTTGGAAGACTCTTCACTTTTACGTGAAGACCTCTATTATGTAAATTAAAGTTGATTCTTGAAATCTAATTTTTTGTTAAAAGATAGGTATAACTTCAAAATTTTTTTTTTTTTAAAAATCCGTTATTATCCGTTAAAAATAATTTATATTTAATTTTTATTATTACATATGTTTTTAACTTCGGAATACATTTATTTAATATAGATTTATATTTAATCATTTCTATAAGGAAATAAGAAGTATATAATAGAGAAGATGTAAGTAAGAATATAGTATATTTTTTTATTTCCCCACAACATACAATGTGATGAGAAAATAAATCAACCTTTTTTTCAGGTATAGTTGTACCTTAATAATTAAATTATTTATTGTTTTTTACATTATATTAATACATATATTTTTTATAATATTTAAATTAGCCGCGGTTTAAACTCTACAACTTTCGATTGAAATACCGGCGACTTACTTACGTATTACATTTTTTTTTTTGAAAAATGCACTGAATTTTGTGATATTCTGATTATATGATCTTCTGAAACTATTTTATTTTAAAATTCAAAAAATAAAAAAATATAATTGAAAAGTAAAATTTCGTTAAAGAAACCTCGTATAGAGGCTAAAATACTTTTTCACAAATATTGATTTATATTTTTATCTTTAAAAGGAGGAAGAGTGGAGAGTAGACTGTGTAAACTCTATGTTATCTTCGCGATCATAATATATTTGTTTCTATAAAATTTATGTGAATTTTGAAGTTGTAAGACAGCTAATCGTTGTCCCGAACCAAACAAGTGTCACAAAATTTAGTGTCATTTCTTAGAGAATCTGAGAAGTCTAACTTTATCATTTAATGATGATATGAATTATTCTTATATAAAAAAGAAGTTGTATGGCAGCAAACTGAATCTGTTGCACTAGCCTAAACAAATTTTACAGAAATTGTTGTTGGCCTATAACTTGACTTCTTTTCAACAAATTTCAGATATTTAGCCTTAATAAGCATCAATGAGTTACTCATTTTCATATAAATAATAAAAAAGTTGTATAGCAGCTATTTTCTATTTAATTTTAATAGCGATACTAAAAATTTTACAAAAGCAAAATGGTAAAAGTTTCAGAATTCTGATTCCATTTTATTTAATTAATTTAATTTTTATTAAGGTATCGTGCAGACGAATGGACACACGGACGGACGTAGGTAGTTAAATTAATTCAGGATTCGATTATGTGCAAGAATATGCATACTTTACCATATCTAGCTGGTCTCCTTTAAAGTATCGCATACGTAATGGCAAATTTATTATACCTTGCGAGAACTACACAATACACATTCATACGGGTATAAAAATTAAATTAATATTTTTTTCACAGTGGCTGTTTAACTAACCGCACATTTATTATATTCTAACAAAAAATGTGTTGCTTTTAACAATTTTTAATTTATAAAATTTATTATGCATTAGGCTTGGTAACCTAGTGGTATACATTTATGGTATTAGTAGAGAAAGTGAAATTTTAAAATTTACAGAGGTTAGAAAATTAATAGAAAAAAGTATTTTTGTTTTTATTTGAACGCTGTACGATAAAAGTATTATAAATTTGTCAATGTACAATGAAATGATTAATAAAATTTAATAATAATTAACGAATCGATACAAAGATGCAGTTCGAAAAATCTTTAATTGAAAATATTTGTAAATAAATAAACTTAATTATTTAATAGAGTATTTAAAACATAAAAGTAAGCCTTATATAAAAGATTTCGAGTAAATTCAAACTCAATTAAGAATTTTGAGATTTCTAACTCAGAAGATTATTTTAATTAATGTGAGTTTTTGAATAAATGTAATGTAGTCATTTGCTTTAAATTAAATTAAACTGATTTTTACGGGTTTATAGATTTTCCATACGAAAAAAAATATTATTAGGATGACATATGTTATCTTTACCACTATTATATGTCCTCAAAGTATACTTTCTTATAAATAAAACATCCATTATCAATATGGCTACTTCTTTTTGTAAATTTCTCTGTTTTTCCATGTTTTCTTATATGTGATGAATTTAATCGGAGATATTAGGCGTTTACTATTTATTTATTTATTATTTTTTAATCAGATATATAAATACCCAAACACCTCAATTTAAGACTTTTACATAATATGTTATGCATATAATAGTCAAAGAGAATTAAGTAAAAAAAAAAGAAATTTAATATTGCTTTATATATAGGGTGCACGAAAGTCGAATGTCACAAAGAAAGGAGGTGATAGGGCAGGTCAAAACAAGTAAAAAATTGTTCTGGGGCAGAGTTCTATTTTTAACATTTTCCGATATAACAGCCTTTAAAGTATTATCATTAAGTTTTAAAATATATAATAATATTTTCGCCTCTGTAGAACATACAAGATTCTTTTAGGTATCGATACGTATCGATAAGTCCCTTAAAAATAAAACATAATTCCCGATAAAATTATCTATTTATATATTCGTCCATGCGATATTCTATATTAGAACTTTATTAGAGCTATATTAGAAGAAAACTAAGAGAAATTTTAAAGTAGGTTGCCCCTGTCAAGGTTGCTCCTTTTTTCAGAGTATTTATGTCTGATCTGGAAAAAGGGAATATACTCTAATTTCGCATCTAACTCTAAAATCTCTCCTAGTTTTGTCAATTCGAGATTCTATATTGAGATGGATTTCAAACATGGTTACAACATCAGGGTTGCCACTTTTTCCACGTATTTATTTATTTATTTATTCTGCATAAAGGGAATAAACTAATTTTGTATACAACTCAAAATCTTATCATTCTGGAAAAAAAGGGAATATCCCAATTTCGTATCCAACTATAAAAACTTATCAAAAAAAAAATTTGAAATCAATAATTATACTTTTATAAATTTTGGAAATAATTGATTGTTTTAGTACTGAATTATAAATATTTCAGTTTATGAAGCGTCCCCAAGTCCCCAAGCAACTTTTCGCAGTTTTACAGGAGTTAAAATCCCCCGGGAAGTGTTGGCTGATTTGTTGAGTCATAAGTCCCCTATAACTCCGGGACTTTTGTCATATCCCCATAAAATTACTACTGCACTAAAATATTTTATTATTGTTTAGTAGACCTATATTCGAAAGGAAAAGCGCTCTCCAATTGGCTGTATATTTTTATAAGATGCAATCAAGTAATATGAACAAATGAACGCACAAATAAACAAACATATTTTTTAGAAAAAAAAAATCTGTGAGAAGTAACAAAAATAAATTCAAAAAAAAATTAAATATAATAATATAAGGATAAATATATATATATATATAAATTTAACACGTAAGATGTATATATATATATATATATACTTATGTGTAGATTTAATATGAAAATTTTCCGAAAACTGATCAATTCATTAATCAATTCGAATTAATTAAAATTTTATCACTTTATATGACATATGCAAAAACAATAATCACTTATTTTTTAGAATTTTAATTTTTTTCTTTTTTTTTTTTTTTAACTCTTTTGTTTATTTTTTTATATTTATTTTTTTTTTTTGTTTTTGTACATTACATATTATTATGTCACTATAGTTGTAATTTATTGCATAAAATGAAGAAAAAAAAAAAAACAAAATAAATTATTAAAAATTTTCCATCATAATTTTATGTGTGGTGAAAAGGAAAAAAATAAATTAAAAAAAAAATTCCGGAAAATGTAGGGAAAGGAAACAAAAAATATTGATAAGAATTCGAAATTTTTCAATAATAATTCCGAAAATGTTCTATAAATAATATAATATTAATTGTTTTTATTTTTAGCACTATTTATGTTTTAATTTTTTTTTTTTTATTTTACAAAAAAATTAATTTAAAAGATTGTTTTTTAAAGATAATTTTTTAATTTATTGTTATAAACTCTTCTTTTTTTTTTGATTTATGTTTTTTTTTTTTTTTATATTAAAAACTACCAGCACGTTATAATCTCATGGAAGATATGAACAAACTGATCTCAAAATAAAAAAAAAAATGTAATTCTAGCTTAGACTGTTTTAAAAACAAAACAAAAAAAAAAAATAAATAAACATTTGAAATCAAAAAGTTTACTTCATTTATTTGGTATTAAAAAAAAGATTTAAAAACATTCGTTGATCCAATAAATTGTAGGGTTTAATATTAATAAAAATTGATATTGAGTAAAATATTGTGTTTGACAATTTTTTATACATATATGAATGTATGTAAATTTAAGACTTATTTTTACAAAAAAAAAACAAGTAAAAGTAACAGTAAGTCGATTTAACCGACTTATTTATACCCTACACCTAAAAAATTCAAATGAAATTAAAAATCCATAAGTTATTTTAGTTAGGTATTTAATATAAGCTAAAAAAAATAAATGCTTTTACAACCTTTGTACAAAATTTCAGGTTTCTATCTTTATTAAATTCAAAGATATGCTTGTAAGGTCTTGGGAAGTGTGTGAAGGCATCCGGACCACCACCCCAATTCATCACAAATTTTAGAGACATCATCAGAACAGGGTAGAATACTCTTATATCAAATTTCAAGTTTTTATATTTATTAATTTGGAAGATATGCTTGTTCGGTTTTGGGAGTTATGTGGGAGATACCCGAACAACCATTCCAATTCATCTGAAATTTTAGGCAAATCAGGGATTCAGGAAACAACACCCTGGTATCAAATTTGAAGTTTCTATCTTTATTAATTTCGAAGATATGCTTGTTCGGTTTTGGGAGTTGTATGGGAGGTACCCGAACGATCACTCCAATTCATCTCAAATTTTAGGCAAATTAGGGATTTAGGAAACAGCACCCTCGTATCAAATTTGAAGTTCCTATCTTTATTAATTTCGAAGATATGCTTGTTCGGTTTTGGAAGTTGTATGGGAGGTACCCGAACAGCTACCCCAATTCATCTCCAATTTTGTACAAATAAGGGATTCAGGAAACAACACCCTAGTACTTAATTTGAAGTTTTTATCTTTATTAATTTCGAAGATATGCTTGTTCGGTTTTGAAAGTTGTATGGAAGCTACTCGAACAACCACTTCAAATCATCTCAAATTTTAAGAATATCAGAGATTCAGGAAAACACAGCCTCGTACAAAATTGCAAGTTTCTATCTTTATTGATTTCGAAGATATGCGTGTTCGGTTTTGGGAGTTGTATGAGAGGAACCCGAACGCATGGTCCGATTTGGCCCATTTACAATCCCCGCCTTACCTTAGTCATTGTTAACCTACAGTATAAATTTCATCAAGATAGCATCATTATTTTTTGAGTTATCGTGCGTACGGACGGACGGACGGACATCGCTAAATCGACTCAGGAGGTGATCGTGATTCAGAATATATATACATGTCTATACCTAACTCGCTTCCTTTTGGTGGTTACAAACACCATACCAAAGTTAATATACCCTATACTTAATGTGTAGGGTATAAAAAGAAAATCAATATTATCAAATGAGTGCTTAAAAAAATTTTTTTTAATGGTAGTGTTTTGAATTTCTGTGATTTTTTAATTCACTAAAAATAAAAATAAATTTGTTTGTCATTACATTCTTTTGTTTATTTATTTTAAAAAATTTATTGGCCTTTTTAACCCTAGTGTTATTATGCATTAAAACTAATCTTAAGAACTAAATATTATTTTTAAAAATGTTCGTCCCAAAAACACAACATTATATATGTATCGAACAAAAATCTTTTAGTGTGATTTAAAGTAAACTTAAACAAAAAATTTAATTAAGAAATTTAGAATTATTTGTTTTTTATTTGAGATTAATTAAGATTTTATAAATAAATTCTGTACCTAAGTAGGTGGAAAGGAGCTGCAAATATATACTAGGGCAATTTGGATCCGTTGCGATACTTTAGATCAATTTTTCCTTAATAAAATCATTGAGAGCTTAGTGCAAAGCGTAGTCAATCGATTAAGTCTACCTCTTGATAATTAGAAAAGGTTATTCAAAAAGAATCTCTCTAGAAATATACTCCTTTTTACAGAAATATACCGCCATTCACACAAAAGGTCAAAAATTGATTCATTCAACTTTAAGGATGAGAGGCAGTTGCTAACAATCGCTAAACTAACATAGAATGATTTAAAATACCTTAATGGCATCTTAAGTATTCGTGAAAATGTAAACTTTTCTAGTGAAGACCACCACAGTAAGTTCACTGCCTCGTTTATAGCAGCTATTTCACCTTGAAAAAATGCCACAATGATTCAACAACTGAAAAGCTAAATTAACGCCTAGATCATAGCAGAAAACTCTTCCGCCTATTTTACTGTCCTTCTTCTTCTTCTTCTGAATGAACTTCTTATACCATTCATTCTTAAAGTAGATGAACTAAAATTATCTTATTTACAGATTTAAAGTAACTCAAAAATTAAAGTAATTAAAGAACTAATTTTTTTGTTTTTTAATCTTTTTTAAATCTTTTACTAAAGATATAGGTTTTAAAATAATAGTTAACAATCAAAGTTATAAGGATATGATATGAAAACGGGACTTAATTTATACGATCTCAGGTCTCTATATGTACGGTCATGTAAACCAAAATTTTCCAATAGAAGTAATTTTTAAAGATTATTATATGTATAGAATAGAATTACATATTAGTTTTATATTTTATCAGATTTCTTTTTTTAATTTCCTAATTTGCATTAAATAAAGTTGCCATGTATCGCTTAGTATATTCGGTAATATTTAGGAACTTTGTCAATGAATAATCAAACTAATCGAGCAAATCTACACCGTTAATGTCAACCTCAAAATCGTAATTATGCAAAAAAAAAAAAATTAATTGAAAGATTAAAATAAACTAAAGAAAATACAAAACAAAGAAGATGGAAAATTTAAAAAGATTAGTTAAAGACCGAAACTTGTAGAAATGAAATAAGAAAAATAAAATGGTATAAAAAAATTCAGTACGTTCAATAATACGAAAAATAAAGTATTTGCAAATTCTCTAAAAAAGAAAATGCCAAATAATCGAAAAAAGACTATCAGTATGTCAGACAAAAAAGAAAAAAAATTTTTAAAATTGGTGTTAAAGCAGATGCAAAATAAAAAATTTTGAATGCTATACTTAGTACTTGTATAGTATATTATAAACTTGTATAAAGTATGAATATATTTCTAAGTACATATATATACATAATAAATATATTAATATTTTAATAAAAAGCTAATGAAGTAACTGAATTTTTTTCACTTTTTATTTTGTTGTCTTTTGAAATTTTGCAATTGTGTTTTTTTTTTTTGTTTGTAACTTAATACCTAACGTCAACAAAAAATAATGATTAAATTTAAATTTAAAAATTTAATAGGTATAGGCATACTAAAGATTTTATTAAAGATTTTTAGATTTTTAATCTAAATGTGGTTTTTTGTTTGTTTTTTAAATTAAAAATAATTGTTTTTGTATGGGGGAAATTGTCTTATTTTATTTAATTTATTTTTTTTTTTGCATAATAGAGTAATAATTATGGCATGTATAGTATACTTCTAGAGTATGAAAGGATCTGTTTAAATATTTCTTTAATAATAATAATTGACCAATTTAATACTGGCAAAAAAAAAAGGCAACAAAAAAATTTAATTGCATATTATATAGTTGCGATGTTTAAAACGATAAATTTATACAATGTTTAGTACAATAAATTAAGAAAATTTTATATTAATACAGTCAAAATCGGTTATAACGACATTGGTTATAACGACATATCGTTTATTACGACCACTTTTAAAAGTCCCGATTTTAAGTTAATTTAACTTCAAACTAATTTATATCGGAAATAACGACATCACTTATAACGACTTATTTTTACTTCAAAAAAGAAAAAATTATCTGTTATAACGACGAAAAAACAAAATAAAGAAAAATACATACATTATTATTAGTTACGAAAAAAAGCATCAAACGATTGACCCGTTACTTTTTGCCGCCTACTTGTCGCCTGGTTGTGGTGCTAGTTTGATATTTCTAACATTTTTATTTAGATGTGCATGTTACATTAGGTCAGTTAAATGTATGTAAAGTACATATTATTATTTTTTTTTTATTTTTTGTTAAAAACGGTGAAATAAAGACTTGAATAAATAAGTAAATAATACTTCTTTTAATTTATAATAATAAAATTTTGATATTGTTTATAACAACCTATCGGATATAACGACCAAATTTGTCGGTCCGCTCAATGTCGTTATAACCGATATTGACTGTATAAATTTATTTGAAATAAAAGAAATATTAGTTTATTATGTGATTAAAATAATTATTTGTACTTAACATATATGTATACTAAATTTTTGTAATTATATAAAGTATAAAAAATAGAGTTGACTAAGAAAATTCGAGTTTAAAATCTCCTAAAATCACATATTTTATGTTTTAAAATCTCATGTTTTCCAATTATAAAATGTCTTTTAATTGTGAATTTCGTATATGTATGTTTATACACACGTACTTCAATAGTAAACCTTACAAGTAAAGGGGGATTGCCGTCTTAAATCTAACCAAACTAATCAAATTATTAAAATACTGATTCTGTGGTCAATAATTCTTCTTGTATTCATTTCTTTTTTTGTTTAAAAAATATCAACATATGTAATTGCACACGTACGCAAATTTTTAAACTCACGATTTTAAAAAACAACAGGTTTTTAATAAAACGCGAATATTTAAAAAAAAACCCAAATTTAAAAAAAAAATGTTAATCTCTCTAAAAAATGTTAAGTTTTTAAAAGTGATTTGTTTTTTATCATTAATAATTGAATTTATGTTTACAAAATCTTATAGATTCAAAATAATTGTGGCTTAACTGTAATTCTTGTTGAACTTTTATTAGTTGCTTTCAGAGCTCTAACATTTCAAGTAATAGTACTACTGCGTAGTGCGTTTCGCTTCTTACTCCGAGTAAAGTTTATGCTTTTATAGGATTAATCACCACACTCACATCCAGTGTTGACTTTACTCCACGATTTCGAAACAACGAGTTAAATATGAATTTGAACTGTCAAAATTAAATTGTAACATTTATTTATTTCAAACAAATAATGACGTTTGCAAAAAAAAAATTTAATTTTAAGAAGTATTATAAGTTCAATTGAACGATTTCGTTTATAATTATTTTAATATGTAAGTTTATAATGTTAAAATTTAAAATAAAAAAAAACAATAATGACAATTCATAAGACTTTGACATTTTTAACACTCCTTAATTATCCTCGAGAGTATAGCATTAAAAAAATTAACTCTATTAATTTGATTCTGGTGTTATATCGAAACGATATTTATGATGTCAGAGAGTTTATTTTATTCTACTTCAGCATTTCGAAACGACTTTTATCTGTCATAGTGTTAACTAAACTTCAGAGAGTTAGAAACGAAACTTACTCCTGGAGTATTATTAACTTCTGCTTTAAAATACTTAAGTACTGATAATTTTACATGTATATGTGTTTAAGTTTAAGTATTATAAAATAAGATATATTGTATTATTAGATTTATTTAATTTTTTCAAATATTTGTACAATTTCCTAATATTTAAACAATACTTAAGATTATTTAGTGTAAAAATCTGATTAAATTACTAATTAAATAATTATTCACAACATACAATTGTTGGGTTCTTTGTGTCCTTTCACAATTGGAAAACTCTACTATATTGACTATCAAATAGTCTAAAGGTATTTTTCATTTAATTTTTCATGTAAGCACTGCTCACTATTGAATTTTTGGTTCTTTTTTTAAGTTAATATTACATATAAGTGTCAATTATTTGTTTAAAAAGTTTTAATCTAAGTTCATGTGTATTGAATTTATACCAAATAAAAATACTTATACTTAATATTTAGGATATAACAAATTCATTTTTATTTTTCTTTTTTATGCAACAGTTTCTTTGGTAAAGATTTGATTACTCATATTAGTCATAAGTAATTATTACATACAAATATTTTTTATGCTATTGTGCGTCATCTTCCTACTATTATTTAAAAATAATTTTTTTTTTATTTTGTTTATATTTAATTTTTGTTTATGTTTATATTTTGGTTATAGAATTTAGATATTTTTATTATGATATATCGACGTTATTCCAAAAACGTGTTACTTTGATAACAAATCGATTATACAGAGCAAAGTTTTAATCGATACGTCATAATATATATACATATATATATATACATTTTTATTTAAATTCTAACATAAACTCGATTTATTTATTAAATTTTATATCAAAAAGAAAAAAAAAAAATAAACTTTTAAACTTTATTTAGATTAATTTAAAATATTTTATTGGTGCTATGATCTTTTAACCATAATGATCTAAAGTATATATATATATATATAAAAGTCTTATCAATTTATTTGAATTATAGAAAATAATTTGTAACATTTTTTTTTTTTTTTTGAGCTAATAATAAAAATAATTATTTAATATAAAACAAAAAAACCACAAAACGAAATTGTTACTTGCAAATTTATTATATTAAATAGCTATTTTTTTTATATCAATTAACTTTGAATCTACAAATTTTAAATAGGCAGTTATACGAAGAAAAAAATTTTGGAAGGTATTGGTTTGCTGAACAAAAACTTTTAAAAATAAGGATGTGAAACCAAGAAAAATCACACATTTGGAAAATAATTGAAAAATTTATGTTGACATAATGGTAAATTTAAATGCTATTACAAAAAATATGATATTATATTTGAGTTAATTTATAAAGCTTAGAAATTGTCTGTGGTTTGCCAATTGAATTTGAGTTATAACTTTTTTTAAATATAGCGCTTTATCAATTTTTTAGTTGCTGTAGATTCTTAAAGGGTATACGACTATTTCAATTCCGTATAGATTTGGGGTGAAACAATATACATTATTCGTTTATGCTTATATTATACAAATGCATCCTTTCTTAGATCTAAATTTTTCATTTCAGAGTAAATTGATTGTATTTTAAAAAATAGGTAATCTAAAAGTGTCAAATAGGTTCTTGAAAGGATTAAATTCGAATCATTAAAAAATAAATAATAAATTATAAATGCAAACATTTTCTTCTATTAAAATTACCGGCTCAGAAGTGTTTGAATATTATTTTCCTTAGATTTAATATATGACCTATAACATGGCGGTTTAATATACCACCTAATTTAGCCACTTAATGTATGACCGGCTTAGTCCATTTACTTGAAATATATTCAAAAATCTTCGTTATTTTTTAGGCTTATTGAATGAATGATTTTTTATTAACGTTTACGTTTAAAGGTGAGAAACACTTGACAAAAGACAGATGACAAACATCTATTTCGGCTAAATCCGTACTTATGAAAAAATTATTTAGCAAATTTCTCAGTTAATAAATTTGCGATTCGCAAATGTATACTTATCAAAACATGTAAAAAATGTCTCTTATTTATTTATTTATTTTTATTAATAAAATGTATAAATACATAACGACAAAACCAGCATTGGCAAAATAATACAACTTCTAGAACACCACGAAATATGGGAACAAGTATAAATAAAGTCACATAGAATAAAACGCATACATAAATAGAAAATATAAGAATATAATTAGTTTTAATATAAAAATAGATTAATTAGATAATAAGTTTTTTAAGCTGGCCCACATGCCCTTATGGTAACCGGCCCAAACAAATTAATAAATGTCTCTTTAATAAAATTTTTTACACTTTGGAACCTCGGTGGCCTAGTGGGTAAAAGCGTATAAAATAATAGTGTGGGTTCGAATCGTTTTGTAAACTGAAATTTTGATATTTTAACTTTTTACGTAATGGGTTTTTTGTGGGTTATGGGTTTATATATGGAAATGGGTTACAAGGTTTATATATTATATTTTATTTAGAACAACTGCTAAATATCCAGATTTACATTGTGATAACAAAAGATAACTATAAATTATTTATCTATTTATTTATAGGGGATAATATAATGCAATATTTCTTCAACCATCGGTTAGTATGACCATTATAGGTGCAATATTTTTTCAATTAATAAAAGCTTTCTATCTGTACAGATTTTTAACTCACTTTGTCTCCATTGATTCGCCATATGTTTAACCACGCGAGTACAGCGAAACGCCCCCAAGAAGAAATTACTAATATTAGTATAATTTAAAAAATTCATTGCATACTTACAGGTCACAGGTCAAATTAAATAGAATAATAGTGAAGCAATTTCTATTCCATAATATTAGAATTAATACTAGTAATTAGTAATTACAAATTGTTTAACGGCTTATTATTTGTGTTACACATATTCAATCATAATATTAAACATATATATTCACCTAAATCAAATAAAATGGCAAACAAAAGAGATGTACGAGTTATATTATCAATTTTTGCAAACAGCATAGACAAATATGATTTTGCTTGTTTCTTCTGTAAAGTTCAAATTTCATGCAAACAAAAAAAAAAATCCAAATTCCATTATTCAAATTTCATACAAAATAATTTTAGAAAATCGGTACCTATAAATTTTCCATTTTTATTAACTGTAGGTACTTATATAAATACATATAACTTGAAATCTAATATCAAGACGTTATTTAATCCGATATGGGTGTGATAAATAAAAATTATAACTAAAAAAAAGCACTAAACTTACAGAGAATATAATTATTAATTTAATAAAAAAAAAAGAATTTGAACTTGCATTTGTGAATACAGTAAATTTTTTTTTAAATTTTTTTTTAGAAAATTAAATTCATTAAAGATTGATTGTGTGTCGACCCTGTTAATATAAGAGTGAAGCCAGTTAAGATTGTAAAAAATTATTACTTTAGTATCTGTAACTGTATAGTTAAGTTAAAGGCTTTTCTACAAATATATCCCTTCTTTTAAGGAAATCGCAAATGGTACGAAGGTCGATATTCTCATCTTTAGTTTAAAAATAGCTATTTGAGTCTTTGGTATAAATATATTTTTACATGGCACTGGCACGTAGTACATCAATCTTTGGGATTTTATATTGGGAAATTAATTAAATTTTATTAGAAACTTTTAATATCTAAAAACAAGTTAAAGCGATGATTCAGTATAAATTTAATTTATTATAAAAGTTCAATATACAAAAATTAACACCCTTAAAATCTTATTATTATTCTTTTTCTTTCATTTATTTTCCCTCGTAATTTAAAAGGTCTAGGTAAAAAAAAATTAAAGAAAAAATATTAAAAAAAAATAAAAAAAGTATAGTTAGATACATCTACAAAGTCACATATTTATACTTTCAGCTTTTATTATTATTTTTTTTTTTTCATTTATTTAATTTCAATTTTACTTATCATCAGCATTTTTTGTTTTTGTGGTTGTGTGACATTTAATTTTCTTTAATTTTTTTTTTTTGTTTTACGTTTTGCGTGACTAAATGTCGTGTTTATTCAAAATTGAATAAAAAAGAAAAAGTGAATACAATGAAGAAAAAAAAGCAAAGAAACCATTTTACTTGATATATATATATATATATATTATAGATAGATATTATACCATCAAATTTCTGGTAGAAAAATTTTAAATTATAATTTTGTCCTTCTGGGTAATTTGGAAAGAAAATTTAAGCTTCTAAAAGTCATTGAACCTATAACTTAGCTTAACTCTAAAACAAAAAAATTTATTTTAGTTTCTAAAAATTAAAAATGAATTAAATTTTGTAATATTTTAGTGCTATAAACAACATTTGTTTTAACATTTTGCCAAAAAGAGGGAGAAAATAAAATAAAAATGATGTGAACCGATGAGATTTACGTTAAAATGTTCCCAGAAAATTGTATCTAAAAGGTAGTTAAAATGTATAGTCTAAAAATGAATTAGAAAATATTTTATATTGTTCAATATTCTGATTATAAAATAAAATTTTAAATTTTTAATTATTGAATTCATTCATATCTTCGAAGAACGCTGCAAGATCGTAACGATTCTAATATTGATCGCGTTCATAGAATTTAAATTATCTTATCATATACATATTCTAATTATTTTTAAAATTTAAAAATGTCGTAATAATTACTAAAAAGACTTTTTATAAATATTATATTTTTTTAATTAAATATTTAAATAAATTTTAATAAAAAACGAGGAAGAATACAGTTGCCTTTGTCAACTCTTACATACCCGTACGAACCGTTAGTATGTTCACAGCCTGTCACTCTGCTTACAATATTATTTTTTTAATATTTTAGTATTTTAAAATAATTTGGGTGAATTTTATAATTTCTAGAACTATGGGTTGTACATATATTCAAACTATATGTTTATATGTACATTCTTCAAAAGCAGATTCTAACCTTCCACATAACGATTATCAATCCAAAACTTTTTCAAATATTCTATAGTACCATTTAATACTAAGCGGTAAATGTATATTAAATTTACTTAGTACAAAATAGTAAATATAATTTTAAATATTATATTATATTATATTTAAATATTCCATTGACAGAATAATTTCTATAAGTACAATAAAATACATATATGTATGTAAATACGGCGCTATATAATATACATCTATACTCTTATCATTCATTCATCAGTGACATATACGATATGTAAATAAACATGAGTATGTATATATATCAATATCATATAAATAAAAATTCTTCAAGCAACCGTTATGTTGTTTATTTATTTACATTTTTTTGTACTACGCATTATATCCTCAACAATTTCAAATTATCAAGTAAAACAAAATGCAAAAAATTCGTTGAAGAAATTTGTTAGAAAATTTGAAAAAATCAAGTAACACTTTCGACTTTCGTCAATTATAAAGTAACCCTATATTATTAAAAAAAGTTGTTAACAGAAATAAGAGTATAATGTTGAAGCTTTAATTTTTGTGTATTACTTCAAAAAAATTTTAACAGGTGTTCAAGTTACAGGTGTTTAAAAATAAGAAATTTTCAGTTTTTGACCCCTTACAGCTCCTAAACGGGGGGTGATACAAAAAAAATTTCTGAAATGACTCATACTTATTTTCAAAGATCAAACTTTCGTCAAAATTTCAAGTTTCTAACTTAAACCGTTTAGAAGATAGAAGGGTTAAAGGCTTTTGCCAAATTTGAGTTTTGCATAACGGTAAATTAAGACACCGTATGCCACAAGTATATATTTATTGTATATATATTTTTAAAGCTAATAAAAATAATAATCGTTTGGCGTTTTCAAAATGAAGATATACCGTATACAACTTGTGCTATAACAATTTAAATATAGAGCTTTTTTGAACCTTTGGGGAGCTGTAGCTCCGTAACGGGTGGGGCTACAAAAAAAAGTTATTAAAAATAAAATTAATATTTTTGTGAGATCTATCAGCAGTTAAAATTTCATAGCTCTATTGCAAAAAAAATGTGGGGATCTAAAAGTTAGGTGTTCGAGAGCTACCCTAAGGCTTGGTCCAAACTCAACCAAAAAAAATAGGGAACCTACAAATTACTCCCAAAATATTTTGTGTAAATTTCAAGATTCTAGCTTTCTTAGTTTTTGAATTAGCGTGCTGACGGACGGACGGACATGGCTCAGAAGTCTTAGAATTTTTTTCTGATCCGATCCATACCTTTGAAGGTATATCTAGCTCGCTTATTTCGACGTGTTACAAACAGAGGAGTAATTTTATTATACCCGATCCTATCGTACGGGTATAAAAAAAACCAAATTGAAAAAATTAATAAATTTCAGTAATTATAAAATAATAACCATTTTAATTGATCTAAAATTAACTTATATGACTTTTCTGTTAAATCTTTTATTGTAAAACAAATACAATAAATTAATAATTTTATTTAAGCTTTGTAAGATTATATGATTATAAATCTTACATTCACGAAAATAATAAAATTCAAATATAATGTTAAATAAATTCTATTACTATATAAGAGCCAAACATATATATGGTTATATACAAATATTTAAATACAAAGAAAATGCAAACTTTAATGAACAAACAAATGTTTCTAAATCTAAGAATTCCTTTAATGAACAAATAAAACGCCTACATATAAAATATCTTTTCAAAGACAAATTATAAAAATGAAATGATGGGTTTTTTTTAAAGAAAAAACTATTACTTAGCGGTCAGACGTCATCATCTTTTTATTTTTTATACTCAAAGCGTCACTCTCTTATCACTGTTTCCTCAATTTTTTTCAAATTTTGCTTCCACTTTTGTTCCACGTTTTTTGACATTTCTTTTATACATGTTTTTAGACATTTTTAGCTGTTATAAATACGGTGCAATTTCGAAACTTTTTTGAAGTTCTAAACTATTTGTTTTAAAAGTAAAATTTTTTTATTATGGTCAGGCACAAAAAGTAAGAGAAGGCCAAAATTTTAAAAAATAAAAAATAATTTTTAAATAAATATAAATAACGCTTAAAAAAAAAGTGAATTTCTTTCATTTTTCCGTACTAATTTTTTGCACGCTTGAAAAAAGTGAATTCATCTCCATTCTATCTTTTAAACGCTTCAAAAAAAGTTAGATTCCTGTCATTTTAAAAAAGTAAAAATAAAAGGTATTAAAAAAAGGGATAGAAAATAACGTCTAATCACCATCTTTTAGAAAATGTAGTTTATCAAATAAAGGTTAAGAAGTGACTCGATCAAGTTTTTTAGGGGTTAACAGCGTTCACCAGGCAAAGGGTTAATTTCATGAAATATTCGCATATAAATCTTACATTCGAAAGGTAAAACCAATGTTTATAATAAAAATAATTATTGTCAATTATTTTCAACTACATAATATGTGTTCCATGAAGTGTTAACTGTCAAATTACTTATTTGATTATCTGATTATTTTTAAAAAAAGAAATGAAAGAAAATATTATAAAATGATAAAAGAAAAGAAAAACAATTAAAAATAAATCAAAATGCATAATTTTAATCTCACTATAACGGTAAACTAAAAAAGTTTTATATCAAAGGTAAAGAAATTTTTTAAGGAAAACTCATTTTTATCAAATCTTGAATTAAATACTAATTTTTATGTAAAGGATGAAAAAGAAATATTTAAATTATATATACATACATTTTATTTAATTGAATATCATTTAAAATAATAATTAAATAAATATACACATACACATATACGTAAATTAAATTTTAAGGTTAATACATTTTATTTACACTTTATATTAATTCTAATAATGAAAAATAAATCAACCTATTCACGTTTTAAAAATATTTCATTGTTTTAAAATCTGAAAGCTAAGGTATTTAATAATAAATTTATAACCCATAATTTTATTTTGTATTCTGTAAAAATCATCTTTTGTTTTTCATTTGTTTGTTTGTAGATGTATGTCATATAATTTAATTTTTAATTGTATGTATATGTAAGAATAATTAAAATAGCAATTAGTTTGGCCCATCACTTTTTTTAAATATAAATTGTTTTAGTTATTTTTAGAAATTTTTGTTAAATAAAATTTTTAATAAAAATAATCATGTATGTACTATATATAAAAAAAATAACCTTGACTTGGAAATATGAGAGCTTAGAAACTTTTTAATTAATATAAATAAAATTAATTAATATATTGTAGGTTTTCTTATAAAAAATGTATTCTTTGTGATAATTTTTCAATTTGATTTATAGTATAATTTAAAGTTTTAAAAGTTTAGAATATGTATTTTTAAATGAAACAAGGTAGAGTGTAAACCAACGGTTTTTAAAAGCGCATATTTCCAAAACACAATACAAACTGTTTAGAATTATGACTTGCACAAAAATTTGAAAATGTAAAAAATAAAATTTAAGAAAAATTTTTGTAATATGTGAAATATGTGAAAATAACACTTTTCTGGAATTTTGAGGGGCTGTAAGTCCGGAACCCTTTATAACTAAGAAAAACCGTTAACACACGTAAAAGCATATTACTGGAGCTTTAATTTTTATGTCTTGCCGAAGAAAAATTTATACAGGTGCTTAAGTTACAGGTGCCTAAAAATAGCAAATTTTCAATTTTTCAGCCCTAATACCTCATAAACAGGGGGTGGTGCAAAAAAATTTTCTAAGGAAATTTATACTAATTCTGAAAGTTCTTTCTTGTCTCAAAATTTGAGGTTCTTATCTAAAGGCGTGTCGGAGTTACGAAAAAAGAAATTTCATGCTAAATGTGGTTTTCACATAACGGTAAATTTAAATACTAAATTTAAAAAAATTGTATAAGTTTGATAATAATTATTAAAGTTAAAAAGAATACCTGACGCATAACGTTTTCAGATTGAAAAGATCTTAAGCAGAACATAAGATATATGCATTTAAAAATAGGGCTTTTTCAAAGTGTGAGGGGCTGTAACTCCGTAATGGATGGGGCTTCATGAAAAAGTTGTTCCACAAAATTATTTTTTTTATGAGACCTATCCATGGTTAAAAGTTTTTTTCTCTATCTTTAACGGCGTAGAAGTTTTGTAAACAGACGCAGGGACGGACGGACAGAGTGAAACTAAAAGCACATTTTTTCAAAAATTTTTTGGAAATGTGCTAAAAAATGTAAATTAAATTTAATTTGAAATTATCATTAAAAATTGAATGAATTACTGGCCCTTTGTTACATGTAATAGCTCTACAATATTTTTAACTTAAATATATGCTATTACATTTTAAACTACACACATTCATTTTTGACCAGCAAAAGAAATACTTTAATTTTAATTAAAGTAGAATAATTACAGTGTTGTTTTGCGGTAGCCATGTTGTTTTTACGTTTTTGCCTAAAATATGATCATTTTGTAATATAATAATAAAAAATAAAATAACTTTATTCTGTAATGGAATCACTTTCAAAAAAAAAATTGTTATGTTAAACTTATCCGCGTAAATCAAATCATGAGCTTGGCATGTCCAATATTGTTTTTCGAAGGTATATATAGAAAAAATTTGTGGAATTTAACCAACCAGTATTCGTGAGATTTGATTTCAACTTTATGCAAAAAAAATAAAAATACCAAAAGGGAAAACAAATAGTATTAGCAAAAGGAGTGATAAATAAAACTTAATGAAATTTAAAAAAAGGAAATAAAACAGAAAGTAAAGCTTGTGTAATTTCCTGTCCATATTTAGAGAAATTTAGAGATTTCCACAAGCAGAAAAATGCATTAAAAAACGAGGAAGAATACAGTTGACTTTGTCAACTCTTAGATACCCGTACGAACCGTTAGTATGTTCACAGCCTGTCACTCTGCTCATAATATTATTTTTTTAATATTTTAGTATTTTAAAATAATTTGGGCGAATTTTATAATTTCTAGAACTATGGGTTATACATATATTCAAACTATATGTTTATATGTACATTCTTCAAAAGCAGATTCTAACCTTTCACATAACGATTATCAATCCAAAACTTTTTCAAATATTCTATAGTACCATTTAGTACTAAGCGGTAAATGTATATTAAATTTACTTAGTACAAAATAGTAAATATAATTTTAAATATTATATTATATTATATTTAAGTATTCCATTGACAGAATAATTTCTTATAAGTACAATAAAATACATATGTGTATGTAAATACGGCGCTATATAATATACATCTATACTCTTATCATTCATTCACTAGTGACATATACGATATCTAAATAAACATGATATTATATAAGTATGTATATATATTAATATCATATAAATAAAAATTCTTCAAGCAACCGTTATGTTGTTTATTTATTTGCATTTTTTTGTACTACGCATTATATCCTCAACAATTTCAAATTATCGAGTAAAACAAATGCAAAAAATTTGTTGAAGAAATTTGTTAGAAAATTTGAAAAAATCAAGTAACACTTTCGTCAATTATAAAGTAACCCTACATTATTAAAAAAAGTTGTTAACAGAAATAAGAATATAATATTGAAGCTTTAATGTTTATGTATTACTTTAAAAAAATTTTAACAGGTGTTCAAGTTACAGGTGTTTAAAAAAAAAAAATTTTCAGTTTTTGACCCCTTACAGCTCCTAAACGGGGGGTGATACAAAAAAAGTTTCTGAAATGACTCATACTTCTTTTTAAAGATCTAACATCTGTCAAAATTTCAAGTTTCCAACTTAAACCGTTTAGAAGATAGAAGGGTTGAAGGATTTTGCAAAATTTTAGTTTCACATAACGGTAAATTAAGACACCGTATGCCACAAAAATATATTTATTGTATATATACTTTTAAAGCTAATGAAAGTAGTAATCGTTTGGCGTTTTCAAAATGAAGATATACCTTATACAACTTGTGCTATAACAATTTAAATATAGAGCTTTTTTGAACCTTTGGGGAGCTGTAGCTCCGTAACGGGTGGGGCTACAAAAAAAAGTTATTGAAAATAAAACTAATATTTTTGTGAGATCTATCAGTAGTTAAAATTTCATAGCTCTATTGCAAAAAAAATGTCTGGATCTAAAAGTTAGGTGTTCGAGAGCTACCCTAAGGCTTGGTCCAAACTCAACCAAAAAAAATAGGGAACCTACAAATTACTCCCAGAATATTTTGTGTAAATTTCAAGATTCTAGCTTCCTTAGTTTTTGAGTTAGCGTGCTGACGGACGGACGGACGGACGGACATGGCTCAAAAGTCTTAGAATTTTTTTCTGATCCGATCCATACCTTTGAAGGTATATCTAGCTCGCTTATTTCGAGGTGTTACAAACGGAGGAGTAATTTTATTATACCCGATCCTATCGTACGGGTATAAAAATTAAAAAATATGTATATATTTTCTCTCAATATGAATTTTCTCTTTATCTCTTTATGAATATTATATAATATATAATATACACAAAGAGATAAAGAGAGATAAACCTGCTTCTAACAAATGCGTAAAACCACTTCGTATCGAAAAGATAAGCCACTTCTAGACAAGAATGCTTGCGGTAAGATACTTGCGTGAAAATGCATTTGATAGAATTTAGTATGTAACCATCTAGAAAAATCTGACATTGAAACTTTTCGGAGTCAAAGCAGCTCTTTTAGTCCTTTATAAGCTGTATGAGGATTTCAATATTTATACCCGAATATCTTTATTTGAAACATCATTGAAGAGATTTGTTCGAGCTCTACAACTTTTGTTCGGGAATTATGATTTTAGGTCACCATGCTTGGTTGCTAAGGAAATTTTTAAGCCTTTACTATAAAATTCAGCGATATATCATCATGTGGGGTATCATTAAAAATATTTTGGTCAACTATACAAATTTTGTTTGGGTATCATGGTTCCAGGTCGTCCTGCTTGAATGCTCAGGATTAAAAATTTCCTCAGCACCCAAACAGGTTACTTTTACTATAAAAGTCAGCTATACAATACTTTTTTTAAATGTCTTGTGATGTAATTAATAGACTGTTTGAACGCTTGCAATTCATGCTAGTTTTACATAACTAGTTTTATATAAATTTCTATTTCACATTTTATACCTACACGTCAATCAAATTTGTGATAATTTGATTTAATTAGAAACTGTTAAATATTAAAATACACATAATACAAATTTTATTTCTTAATTATTCAGTGTTTTCAATTATTAACCCATTCTTTTAGAAGTTTTATATTTTTTTTCCTTTAAAATATTTACATACATATTAAATTAAATTTAATTAATTTTAAAAATATTTCATTTAAATTTAAAAATAAATTTATAAACAATGTAAACAAAGTTTTTTTTTTTTATAAAAGAATTATAAGTCCTCCAGTTATAATAAGGAAAAGTATTTTTAATTTAATTTCTAAAAATAAGTTTTTCTCAAATTTTCTTTATTGTAAGTTTTTTTTTTAATGATATTAAGATAAATTTAATATATTACTTTAGGATATATAATTATATATATATATGTATATACCTATTTTTTTATATATAAAAATTTATGAAATTTTATTAATTTAAAAAAGAAAAAAATTCATGTCGTCTCTGATTACTGAAACAATCCCCTTTGGCTATACAAAATATTATTTTTTATAACCAAAGATGAAAAGATTACATGTTATGTTATAATTCTTATAAAGAGTTGAATTTTTTCTTTTTATAAAGAAGTGAGAAAGTAATTTTTATTTAAAAATAGAAATAATCAAAATAATTACTGAATTTTGAAAAGTGATAGTCTAGATTTCTAAAAAATATTAAAATTTGTTTTACTTTGTTCGTTTTATTTCTATAGGAAGTACTGGTTTAATCCTATAGGAAGTACCGATTAAGTCGCTTTTTATTTAGATTAGATTTAGTTTTAGTTACGCTTAATTTATTATTTTCACTAAGTTTTTGATTACTCGGCTATAGTACAAAATAATGAAGCAGAAATATTATATTTTTGTGGGCCATCTGTTATAATAATTATATAAGAATTATTTATTTTATATTTTATCTTACTATACAGACAATTACGATATAAACAACCGATCATGATATGAACACAAAAGCTTTCGATTGAACTTAAGGTCTTCGGTCGACTTAACATTACACCATTATTAAATAAAAAATTTTTAATTAATTTGGAGGGTGTTGAGTTTTATATTGACAAAGGCAAAGGCCAGCAAACACTACTTACTATTTACCTCTGTTCCGTTTTTTATATTACATGAAACACTAATCCTCAAATTATGATATGACAGTTAAAATCTTAACTACCATAAATTGTTATTAAATAATATTTGGAGTCAATATGTCTATAATATGGAGTTAACCTAGAACATCATTACTTGGAGCCACGATGGCATATTTTATTTTAAATCTAAGAAAATCTGAGTAAAATTCAAAAAAGTTGAAATAAATTGTGAAATAAATTAAATATTTAAAAATTTTTGTCTATTCTATAAATGTATGTTTTGCTAGAATATTGTTAAGTTTGCAAATATCATCAAAGACCACAACGCTTTAAATTTATTTTACATGTCATACAAAAATCTTAGAATTTTGGAATGTTAAATTTAAATGTATGATTTTAAATACTCTAACTAAATGTAAAATATGCAATATATGTATATGGAATCCAATTTTTTCTTTTAAAGATCAACTTTCACTACTGTCGCGGTAATAATTTTTTATACCCTAGACTTAGGGTATATTAACTTTGGTATGGTGTTTGTACCACCAAAAGGAAGCAAGTTCGATAAGGAAAAGTATATATATTCTTAACCAGTGTCACTTCTTGAGTCGATCACTTCTGTACGCCCTTTCGCATGGTAACTCAAAAACTAATAAAGTTATCTTGATGCAATTTATATAGTTGTATACTACTCAATTACGAAAGAAATGCGGAGATTTCAAATGGGCAAAATTATTCCATGGGTTCAGATTTTATAACCTTCTGAACGAGCCCAAGAGGAAACGAGCATATCTTCAAAACCAATAAAGAAAACACCTTTAAATTTGTTTCAAGGGTGTTATTTCACCCTTTATGTTCCTGATATTTGAGATGATTTGGATCATGGGTTCGGATTTTGGAAGCTTCCGAACGAGCCCAAAGCAAACAAGCATATCCCTAAAACCAATATTTGTTATGTTTCCTTTATATCTCTGAAATTTGAGATGGATTGGAGTGGCGGTTCGGGTAGCTGACACACTCCTGTCAAAGCGTAACAAGCATACCTTCGAGCATATCAATGGTGTTAAATCGTACCTTTTTTACGTTCTTCAAATTCGAGTTGAATAAGGAAGGAAAGGGAGTCATTTCAAGCAGCTGCCACGCGCCTACCACAGGTAAAGTAAAAGCATTTATGTTTTTAATTTATATTAAATATCTATCTAAAATAACTTATGGATTTTTAATTTAATCTGAATTTTTCAGGTGTATTAATAAGTCGGTTACATCGACTTACTGTTACATTTACTTGTTTTATCAAATTTTTGTACAAGAACAATCATTTATTATATTCAACTATTACTACAAGTATTCAATTATTTTTAACAGGAACTCTGTTTTTAATCTAAAATATTTACTATAATAGTCTTTTAAATCATTAAGAATTATTTAATACTATATAATCGGATTAAAAATATTATGTTGTGGTCAGTAGATTATTTAGAATAACTTCCCTTGTAATAAAATATTTAGTCTTTTTTTTCGTATATTGTAATAAAATTTAATTCTGTAAAAAGCTAAATCTATAATTCTTATTTTATTTAAGCAATTTGTTATCACCTTAGGTACAATAAAGTTTATTTTAAGTTCAAGTTTAACAAAAAAAAAAAAAATTAGAGAAAATATTATTACTTTATTAATGGTATTCTAGGAACCCTATGAATAAAACTATATATAGTATTTTTTTCTTTGTTTATTTAGTTAAAGATAATTTATAGCTTTAAGGTTAAGAAATTTTATTAAAGTAAAAAGTATTGGTTTTGTAATTTGTTACATTGGGATTTTCCTAAGTATTTTTTTTTTATAAATTGTTGTTTAAAAGTATTTACTTTGTCGTTTTTCTAAAAATTATTAGAAAAGTTTCAACAATAATCTTAAGTTTTTTTTTTATAATGAATAATGATAATCGAAAAAGCACAGATAGACTGCCCGATCTTAATTTTTAAAAATGTCGTGTTTCTAAATGTATTATACAAATAATACACAAATTAGTAGTTGCTATTGAGTATATTGAGTATTTACTATTCGATAAACTATGCTTTTTTACAACAATTTTAACCAACATTTCTAATGCTTAAAGTAAAACCATCAGTTTAGATTAGATTAGATTAGATTATTTAAGAGGTATAAATAACACTCCGACCTTTTGATGTAGATCTGTTGTGCTTCTCCTATTACTATGTGTTGTGGAATTTGCCTCTACTTACTTTTATCAACCCTACTGCCCCAAAATAACTAAAAATTTAAAGAGTTTATTATGCTGGTAGTTCATTTTCGGTAAAGCAATATGGTGCACATATCCTATATATGGTCCCAGGTGCACATATCGTGCTCGGAGTAAAGTTTTGTAATTTTAGAAAAAATCAACACTTTACGAAATGTTATTTCACATCTGTTCTTATTTTTATTATGAGGATGCATAAAATTTATCTATAGATTTTTGTTTTAATGCTTTTTTTTTTTATAGTATGAAAATGTTTCCAATCTATATAAAAGGCTGGTCGGTTACACTGTATTAGGTATATAAAAAATATATTCTATAATGAAGAAAAAGAGTATATATATCTTTTAAACAGAATCGATGAAAATGGTCTATATTTATACATATAACTGGCCTGCACAGGGCCTATTTATAAACATAACCTATAAATATAGGAAATATATAGCTTAAATAGGTATAAATTGGTTTAAAAAATAATTCTAATCGATATAATTCTATATCTTATTACAAATTCCAATCTTTAAGTAAGAAGTTCTATTAATAATAGATTTAAAATGATGCTTTTATAAGGTTATGACTTAAATTTTTGTTATTTAATTTCTATTATTTAAAAAAAAAACTTACCATTAAGACAACGGTTTTTATCTAAGAATTCATCACGAAATGCATCTATCCTTCGATCAATATCTGCAATTTTTGGAGCTTCTATTGATGAAAATATTGATGCACCAAGTATTAAAAATACTGCATATCCTCCAATCAATAACAAAAAACGAAATTTATTATGTTTTTGATGTGAATTGGAGCTTTTGCCTCCAAGTGGCCACGCTCCCAGTAGCATTCTATAAGAAAAAAAATTTAATTTTTGTAATAAATTGTAATAAATAAAAGTATGTAATAAATTTTTTGTAATAGCTTTTTAAAAATATATTTTATAAGGATAATAACTACATTTATAACTTTTAATTTTACTTATATTCAATAATTATTAAATTTTAAAATTTGCTCCAAAAACAAAAAAGCAAAAAAAAGTTCATTCATATAAAATAAGTTAATTATACAAAAATTCTAGGAACTAGGAATTCTAGGAACCCTAAAAAATTTAGATAATATCAGTTTAAACGATTAGTTTAAATTTGGGCCATTTCAAATTTATTATATTGAAGATAAAATTAAAAAACAGGCTAATCCTACAGGGAAATTTAAATCGATTTCAAGAATTTAAAAAAAAAAACAGTTTAATTTATAAGCATCAGTCAATTTCTTCACCATCATCATGTATTAATTGTCTAAAGACAAAACACGTATCAAAAATTAATAGATACTTTTTATTATCTGCCAGTTTTTTAGAACATTTTAAAAAATCTTTTAGAGTATATTGTAAACATATTTTAAGAAAAAGCTAGAATTTAAATCTTCTGTTCAGATAATTTTTCCAAAAATTCTTCTGTCCGTCCGTCTGTTTACAAAACTTCTACACCGTTTAAAATAGAAGAATTAAATTTTAATCGTGGATAGGTCTCTTAAAAAAATTATTGTTTAAGAAAAACTTTTTTTATCTTTAGCTCCATCCAAATCAACATAATCGTCAACCATTCAAAGTAACAATATCAACATCATATAGATTAATCGATTGTCGAATTCATCCAAATTAAATTTATAACTATCTGAAATAAAACTATGAAAAATGATTTATATATGATAATATAACAGTACATATAGTGATGAAGATGGTTAAAGTATAACCGAAGATATATTTTTAATGTTAACGATGAACAACAGCGTTAGCACAATGTACTTCATCAACTGATCATAATGCAAAAGATGCACTAGAACTAATTTATGCTATAGTTATTTTAAGGAATAAACATGAAAGTAGAGCAAAATTAAGAGAATTACATGATCAATTATGTTAAATGGAGCAAGAGATCGGAATCGATCACGTAGTTTATATAAATCTTTCTACCAATTTTTTTCTAGGAGCTTGAAAAAGCCCTCAAAGTTTGAAAAAGCCCTATCTTCAAATGTGTATATATATCTCAGGTTCTTGCTTAAAATTTTTTGAACCTAAAAAGAAAACTTAATCTTTCAATCTTAGCTTTGTAAACCAATTCAAAATTTTTATAATTTAATATTGAAATTTACCGTTATCTGATTATGAAAATTAAAATTTTGCAAGATTTTGTTTGATAATCTTTTATCTCAGATGATCTTTTTGTATCACCCCCTCTTCAAGAACTATTTAAAAGTCAATTTGATATTTTGAGCCATCTACATAAATTTTTTTAAAGTAGAACGAAATAATTCGAGTTTCAACAATAAAATTGCACATGTGTTAATTATATAAACATTTCCTTGAAAATGAAGAAAGTGTCACTTGATTTTTTAGCACATTTCCAAAAAAATTTGAAAAAATGTGCCTATTAGTTTCATTCTGTCCGTCCGTCTGTCCGTCTGTTTACAAAATTCTATACCGTTAAAGATAGAGAAAAAAATGTTAACCATGGGTAGGTCTCATAAAAAACTTAATGTTGTAGAACAACTTTTTCATGCTCCCCCTCCATTACGGAGCTATAGTCCTTAAACTTTACAAAAGCCCTATTTTTAAATTCGTATATCTCATGTTTTACTTAATATTTTTATCAATTCGTATATATCAATCTGAAAACACCATTCGACTGGAACTTTTTTTGCCCTTATAAATAAATCAAAATTATATAAGTTTCCATGATTTTTCTATCTTCATAACTGCGGCACGTCTTTAGATAGGGACTTGAAATTTTAAGATAAGAAAGAACTTTTAGAATTAGTATAAGTTTCTTCAGAAATTTTTTTTGGACCACCTCCTGTTTATGAGCTATTAGGGCTCAAAAATTGAAAATTAGCTTTTTTTAAAAACCTGTACACATTTTTCTTCAGCAAGATATAAAAAATTAAAGGTCCAATAATATATTTTTAAGTGTGTTAACGTTTTTTTTCTAGTTATATAGGGTTTCGAACTTACAGCCCCTCGAAATTACAAAAAAGTCCTATTTTCACATTTTTTTTTATACGAAATTTTCAAATTTTGGTGCAAGTCACAATTCTAAACAGTTTGTATTATCTTTTGGAAATGTGCGCTTTTAAAAACTGTTCGTTTACATTTTGCCTTGTTTATATATAAATTTCTAAGAGAAATTATAAATTTTAATGCAAATTGCAATACAAATTCTAAACTATTATACTATTTTTATATTGGTTTAGAAATTGTCCGCCTTTAAAAACCTTTGGTATTAAATTCTGTTTTGTTTAAAAAGTCTTTTGAATTTATTTCCCAAAACTAACATAAAATAAATGAAATTTTTCCATTTTTAATCATAAAATTTGTAATAAAAATTATAATTTCTAATATTATTTTAAGTATAGCAATTTTTAAATTTAACAATTTCTGTATATTAAAAAAATAACAAAAATAACCAAAAATTATACCCAAAGGTTGTACATGCGAACAATTTTTTTTTTTAATTATAGAACTTATATATTTTTATTATAGAATTTTATTTTTAGAAATCAATAACTGTAAAAATTATAATAATATTTTTTTACAAAATAAATTATGTGGGTGTTATCCTTTTGTTTATTTGCTAAAATCATGTTTAGGTGAGTATTTTAATAATTATATATAAGAATTGTTTAAAATTCTAAAAACAAATCAAATTCGTTTTTCAAATTCTCTCTTTTAAGGCCAGTATGCTGTAAAATTAATGCTCGCAAGTCTAACAATTTAAATAATCGCGTAGAAAAAATAATATTTTTGCAGTTTCTAGGGGCCTCGATGGCCTAGTGGTTAAGAGCATAAAATGTACGTTGTAAGCACCTAGGGAGTGTGGATTATTCCCCCTTACGACATTTATAGCCACGCCTGAAAAGGAAAGGCTATGTAATTTGCTGTTCACATTTATGTGGCAGAGAAATGCACAAAAAAAAATATTAAATTTTCTATAACTTTGTTCACAATTAAAGCTTCAAATATTATAATATTGTCAAATGTGCAATATAAAAATAAACATTTTTCTACTAATTTTTCACTGATTTTCTTCGTAATTTTTTTTAAAAATTTGATTTTGAGTACTCTAGCGGTCAGAATAAAAAATAATTTTTTTTGGTCAAATTTTTCTCATCAGTATATTGACAACGTGCTACAAATTTTAAAATCGGGAAAAATTTTTTCCACATTTGTTTTACCTACAGCACAATTATTCAAAAATTTTTTCACAGCGTACTAACCGCGTACCTAGCTTTAATATTGAAAAATAACTTATTTTTATCCGAATTGACAGACAGACAGACAGACACAGCGTCAATATTTGATAAAAAAGAAATTACAATTTAATAAAGTAAACAAAATACTGAATTTTATTTTACCCGTTATACGTTAGTCCGTTCTCCAGTTGTCGTGATAAAAATTTATATAAAAGTTTAAAAATAATGAAAATGTTCTTGGTTGCAGTTTTTATATGACATATATAAGTGTATTAGAACCTACTAATGAGATAAAATGGATTAAAGGAGATTCAGCAAAAAATTTAAGAGTGAAATGAAAAATAAAATGATTCGATTATGAAAAAAAAACATGTTTTTGAATTGAAAAATAATGCTAATAGTATGGTAATAAAATATTTTGTTTTTTCTTTTGAAGAAAATTATAAATTTCCTTAGATGGCATTTGACATGTTTTTGTAAAGAATTTTGCAACTGTATAAAGTCATTGACAGTTGTAACTGTTGATGGCTTCCTCACTGATAGCAAATAGTAATAATAATAGGCGGGTTCATTTTTATTTTTCAGTCCCACTATCCAATTCAATGTTTCCAATTCATACTTCCCAGCCAATGTACAGCGTTAGCAGTTAGAGATTTCATCATATTATATTGGCTAATATAAGGATGAAATCCCTAACTTTTGGAGGTAAGTTTAGTTAGTAAGAATTTGACACAACCCAGAGGGTATTTTTGGTTAGGTACTTTGGAAGACTTCCAGGGAAAAAAGTTACAATAAAATTGGTTTTATTAGAAATTTGGAAACAAACTAAAACTTAAATTAGATTGATCTAGATTTTTGGAAATTTATTATGAAACTTAAGAAAGACCGTAAAAAAAAATGTATTAGAGCAATTATTAACTCTTTTAATGCAGCCAGTGCTAATAAATTTAGGTTTAAATCTTTTTATAAAGAGATTCTAAGAGAGCATAATAAGAAAAAACAAGGTAGAATGTAAACCAACGGTTTTTAAAAGCGCACATTTCCAAAACTCAATACAAACTGTTTAGAAGTGTGACTTACACAAAAATTTGAAAATTTCATGTAATAAGAAAAAACGTGAAAATAGGACTTTTCTGGAATTTTGAGAGGCTGTAAGTCCGGAATCCTATGTAACTAAGAAAAGCCGTTAACACACGTAAAAATATATTATTGAAGCTTTAATTTTTATGTCTCGCCGAAGAAAAATTTTTACAGGTGCCTAAGTTACAGGTGTCTAAAAATAGCAAATTTTCAATTTTTGAGGCGTAATAACTCTTAAACAGGGGGCGTTACCAAAAAATTTTCTGAGGAAACTTATACTAATTCTAAAAGTTCTTTCTTGTCTCAAAATTTCAGGTTCCTATCTAAAGGGGTACCGGAGTTATGAAAAAAGAAATTTCATGCAAAATGTGGTTTTCACATAACGGTAAATTTAAATCGTAAATTACAAAATATTACATAATTTTGATATTGTTTTATATAGATAATAAAATTTTTGATCTTCTGCCGGTTTTAGATTGCAAAACTGTTGCGCAGAGCCCGAGATATATACATCTGAAAATGGGGCTTTTTTACAATTTTGAAGAGCTGCAACTTTGGAACCCTTTACAACTAAAATAAACCTTTCACACACGTAAAAATATATTATTGTAGCTTTAATTTTTACGTCTTGCAGAAGTAAAATGTGTACAGGTTCCTAAGTTACAGGTGTTTAAAAATAGCAAATTTTCAATTTTTAAGCCCTAATAGCTCATAAACAGGGGGTGGTCCGAAAAAATTTTCTGAGCAAACTTATACTAATTCTAAAAGTTCTTTCTTGCCTCAAAATTTCAAGCCTCTATCTAGAAGCGTACCGGAGTTATGAAAGTAGAAAAATCATGCAAAATTTGGTTTTTACATAACGGTAAATTTAAATACTAAATTTAAAAAAATTGTATAATTTTGATATTAATTTACAAAGATAAAAGAAATACCTGTCGAATGACGTTTTCAGATTGAAAAAATCTTAAGCAGAACATAAGATATATGCATTTAAAAATAGAGCTTTTTCAAAGTTTGAGGGGGTGTAGCTCCGTAATGGGGGGGGCTACATGAAAAAGTTGTTCCACAAAATTATTTTTTTTATAAGACCTACCTATGGTTAAAAATTTTTTTCTCTATCTTTAACGGTGTAGAAGTTTTGTAAACAGACGGACGGACGGACGGACGGACGGACGGACAGAGTGAAACTAATAAGCACATTTTTTCAAAATTTTTTTGGAAATGTGCTAAAAATCGGAATAAAATATCACAAATTTTGATATAATTGGCAGCTGCTTGAACTTCTTCCCTTTTCTGTCTTATTCAACTCGAATTTCAGGAACGTAAAAGAGGCATCCTCTTGAAATATGCTTGACACCCTTGTAAAAAAATTTAAGTTTCTATCTTTATTAATTTCGAAGATTGTTAGTCCTTGGGAGGTTTGTGTCAGGAACCCAAATTGCCACTCCAATTCATCGAATCCATCTCAGGAACATAAAGAAAACATGCCAGAACACCATTGTACTAAATTTAAAGGTTGGTTTTGTTGATTTTGAAGATATGCTCGTTGCTCTTGTGCTTGTCCGGAAGTTTCCAAAATACGAATCCATGGTTCAAATTCTTTCAAATGTCAGTTTCCAATTTTATAGAAAAGGAAACATAACAGCACATTCTTGTACTAAAAATAAAGGTTATATCTTTGTTGGTTGTGGAGATATACTTATTTGCTCTGGGGCTCGTTTGGAAGCTTCCAAGATCCGAACCCATGAACCAAATCCTCTCAAATTTCAGAGACTTAAATAAAACACGAAAGAACACCACTCTGCCAAATTTAAAGGTTATATCTTAGTTGGTTTTGGAGATAATCTCATTTGCTCTGGTGTTCGTTCGGAAGCTTCCAAAATCCAAACCCATGGACTAAATCCTCTTAAATTTCAGAGACATAAATCGAACGGGAAGAAACATCATTGTACAAAATTTAAAGGTTCTATCTTTGTTGGTTTTGGAGATAATCTCATTTGCTCTGGTGCTCGTTCGGAAGCTTCCAAAATCCAAACCCATGGACCAAATCCTCTTCACTTTCAGAGACCTAAATCGAACGCGAAGGAACATCATTGTACAAAATTTAAAGGTTCTATCTTTGTTAATTTTGGAGATAATCTCGTTAGCTCTGGGGCTCGTTCGGAAGCTTCCAAAATCCGAACCCATGGACCAAATTCTCTCAAATTTTAGAGACCTAAATAAAACATGAAAGAACACCACTCCGTCAAATTTGAAGGTTATATTTTTATTAGTTTTGGAGATAATCTCATTTGCTCTGGTGCTCGTTCGGAAGCTTCCAAAACCCAAACCCATGGACCAAATCCTCTTAAATTTCAGAGACATAAATCGAACGGGAAGGAACATCATTATACAAAATTTAAAGGTTCTATCTTTGTTGGTTTTGGAGATAATCTCATTTGCTCTGGTGCTCGTTCGGAAGCTTCCAAAACCCAAACCCATGGACCAAATCCTCTTAAATTTCAGAGACATAAATCGAACGGGAAGGAACATCATTATACAAAATTTAAAGGTTCTATCTTTGTTGGTTTTGGAGATAATCTCGTTTGCTCCGGAATCATTCGGAAGCTTCCAGAATCCGAACCCATGGACGGATTTTGTCCAGATTAGAACTTGGCCTTCCTATTGTAATTAGTAACCTACTATATAAATTTCATCGAGATAGCTTCATTAGTTTTTGAGTTATCGTGTAAACGGACGGACGGACGGACGGACATCGTTAAATCGACTCAGGAGGTGATCCTGATTCAGATTATATATACATGTCCATATCTAACTCGCTTCCTTTTGGTGATTACAAACACCATACCAAAGTTAATATACCCTATACTTTAGGTGTAGGGTATAATAAAGACAGACTGAATCGACAAAACAAAGCATGTGAAAAAAAACTTTATTTATAAAACTCATTTGGTTTTTGGTATATTCATTAAAATTCAAAAATATATAAATTACAATCAATGATTGGTCAAATTATTTATTTGTATATTGCGTTTTATGATATTAGATAAGATTATCGGTGGGGTGTCATAAAGCCATAAGTTATAAATGTATATTTCATGAATGGATCATAAAGTCATATTTTTATAAATAAATTTGTGTCATAAAGCGATAATTAAATTATTCTCTGATTCAAATATAATTTTTTTTTGTATAGTTGTTGTTTGATTGATGTTGAAAAATGTTTCCAAAAGCTTTAGTGCTTAAATATGTATGAAAGAAAATACTTAATATGTTCTATTCATACATATAGAAAATATGTATGAAAGAAAAATTTTAGATTTGGTTACAAAATCAGGATATTCGCTTTTTCCAGAATATATATATGTAAAGATTCTGGAAAAAGGGACAACTCTGGTTTCGTAACCGACTATAAAATTCCTCCAAATAGATACATATATAGGCAGAACCCGGAAAAGGGCAACGTTTATTTTGTAATCTTTTTTGTATCTCATTTTTACAGAACAAAGAATTTGAAA
This sequence comes from Poecilobothrus nobilitatus, assembly GCA_947095535.1. Classification (NCBI taxonomy): domain Eukaryota; kingdom Metazoa; phylum Arthropoda; class Insecta; order Diptera; family Dolichopodidae; genus Poecilobothrus; species Poecilobothrus nobilitatus. The sequence goes on along the minus strand of OX352772.1, from coordinate 54,729,012 downwards.
TCATGGGGGAAAATAAAAAAGCTTTCAGGTTTTTATACGAAAAATATTAAATTCTGACTATGAAAAATAATAATAAATTTTGTGAAAATTTAGACATTTGTATGAAAAACAAAAGAAAAAATTGGGAGTGCTGCCCCTGCGCCCGCTTTCGCCCGTACGCCTCCGTTCACTCGCGTGCCAGTGTTTACCCACGCGACTGCGTTCAGAGGCAGCAAGTCCCAACCCTCAAGAGAAGCGCGAAGGGAGTTGTGAAGGGAAGGGCTGAAGAAGGAGTGAAGTGTGGCTGCATTTGAATGATTCATTAAACTATATTGGGATTATGGCTTTATGACTCATTTGATTGGGTCATTAAGCCATATTTTTAAAATATGGTTTTATGACATATGGCTTTATGACACCTCACCAAGATTATCACATATCTAAAAATTTAATTCCACTCCTACAATTTAAGTTCAAAATTCTCCTTCCTTATTCCCTTTCCTATTTCCTATTCCTCAGACGTACAGACGTACTAGTATTCCTATACTACTTTGCAATTAGAGTGATTAGTTCATTATTCTGACTACGGAGGGAGGTGACTTTACTACACTACTAAGGGCGCCTAGATTTTCTTAGTTTCAGTTGAAGATCTGCACCTCCTGCAGGAAAAAAAAAAGAATTACCACAATTTCCGTACTGTAGCAAATATTAAATTAAGTTTTTATGTTATACGCAAATAAAAAATCATTAAATATTTTCTCATTTTCTAATATTTAAAAATATAATTTATGTCAAGAATGTCTTACGTAAGTAATATAAGCCTGTTTTTCTTTGTAATTTTTAGTCTGTGTTAACCCTTACTACAATATTTTCTACTAAATCTGATTTCTGTCAGAATATCCTGTATAATAACAACTTAATATTAACTTAAAAATCCAGTTATATTAATGAAAATGTTCAAAATTCTAAGCACAATTATGACAACTGTCAAATAAAATGGACACTTATTGAAATAAATTCAAATAATATAATATGTACATATATTATATGTGTAGTGGATATAAGACTAAACTTCATTTATTATTCTAAAAACAGTCTTATAAACGTAATGCTTTCGGATTATTTTAATGGCTTTGATGTTATATTAAGATATTTAAATAATATATTTTTAAATCCAATGATTTTATTTTTTTTTTCTAAAAATAATATAGAATTTTATTTCTGATTTTATTTTATTAATATTTTCCAATAAAAATTGTATTATATAAAAATAAATTTCAATACTTTTGTATATTTTTATGACGTCCGAAAATTTTAATTTAATGTCATCATGTTCATTTTCTGATTTGTATTATATTCCTGTCCCAAAATATCTGTTGAATATTTACGAGTGGGTTTTTTTTTTTAATTATAGATCTATCAAGATTGAGTCGAATGATTATAAAATTCATTTGCGATGAATTTAAAATGTTCTTTCTTAATGTCCTTAAAATTCTTAAAGAATATTAAATCAAATTTTGTCAAAAAACAAAAAAAAAAAAAATACAAGAAGAAAAAAAAGAACAAATGGATACATACATGTTACATATCAATATCCATTATCTAAATTTAAACTTCTTTTATTAAGTTGGTCTAATGTACCCTAAGAACACTAAAAAAAAATCGACTCCAAAAATAAAGGGCATGTATTTTTTAGAATTTTAGAAAGGAATAAAAATCTGAAAAACCCTTTTATGTATTTAAGCCTGTTTCAGAAAACTCTAATCAAGTATTTGCTAAATTTTCAAGCCTTCGCCGACGTTTAAATTTCTTTAATTGTATAAGTAATAAACAATAGTACTCAGAAGTTAGTTAGGATATATTAAGAATAAATAAATTAGATTATCATTATTGCATTATCATTTATTGATGCAGTTTAACAAATTTTAGGACATCATTTCTTTAAAAAATTTGCTTATTAGTTTCACTATGTCCGTTTGTTTTCTTAAAAAACTTCTACACCGTTTAAGATGAAGGGATAAAATTTTAACCCTTAATAGTTCTCATGAAAATATTAATAATGTAGAGCAACTTTTTCTATACAACCCCTCTCATTACAGGACTACAGACTTTTAAAGTTGGAAAAACTTTATTTTCAAATGTTCATATCTCAAAATCTGCTAAATATTTATTCAGTATTTTTCAGCTTAGCAGTGTGAGAGATATATGAGAATACTTATATATTACTTATGTTTAAGATCTATTAGTGGTCAAAAATTAAAAACCCACAATTTTTAGAGAGCTATAACTTGAGCAGCCGTGTAAATTTGTCGTTACTAAGATATTAAAATTTAAATTTTTAGCTTCAATATTTTATATTTTTACATGGTTAACATAAGTTACGCATATGCATCTGGTTTTCTTAATTATATAGAATTTCCATAAAACTGAAGGAAATATCTCTTGATTTTGCACATTTTTTTCCTAACATAAAAAATTTAAAATAAAAATTAGAATAAATTTTGATACAAAAGTACTTACAATTTCCTTTTTTTAAATAAAAATTTTTACCTTTAAAAACTTTTCGTTATTCAGACTGTCTTGCCTGCCTTTTCAATCAATGTTTCGATTGGACTTTTAATAGGAAAGGTACAGTTTGGTTTCTGGAAAAAGGATACAAGAAAGATGTTTAGAGAATTAGGTTTGGGAAATTTTAGGAATTATAATGAATTAATTTCAATTAGAACCCTCTAAAGACTTGTAACAGAACATAATTTAAAATAGATATAAACTTGTATGATGTCTTATAAAATTCTAGAACGTTAAAGTTCAAAGGTTTGTAATTAAATAAAAATATCATTAATTTAAAATAAAGATTATATCAAAATATAATAGAAGATAAAAAAAGTAATAAAAAACAAAATAATGATTATGATCTGACCAGTTGTTTCGCGAATTTATCAGATTATACTCATTATTGTTTTTAATATTTTACATGCATATATGATGTATGTCTTATGCCATATATACATTCTTTTAATAATGTATCCTTTAAACAAAAAATTGTGCATCTTAATTTAGGTTTTGTTTTTTTTTTTAACAACATATATTTTATGGTACAATCTTAAGATTCATTTTAACTATAATAAAATTCAATTTTTTGAAAATTGCTTGTGTTTAGATAAATTTATTTTGTCTATATAAAATATAAAAAGGAATTAATAATGAAATAAATATAAAGGAACAAACGCCAACTGTCCGATTTTTTTTTTTTGTTTTTTTTTTAATTTATCATTTTTTTATACTTTATGAGCATTAATCTAAAAAATATATATTATATCTACTCGTATATTCATATAAAAATATTTAACTTAATTTGTATATAGTGAATTGGATACATAAATTTATAAATTAATTGAGTTGCCAACTTTAATAAAAAAAAAAGTTAGAATACAGAAAATTCGAAAAAAAATTTTTTTTATGCCCTCGAGAATAAAAGGTCAAAAGCACTGATACAAGAAAAAATATGGACAGAAAAAAAAAATAAAAAAAAATCTATTAATAATTTAATTTTAACATAATAATCTTCTTATTTTATTTATCCCTTCTTATTATTATAATATGTTTTGAGTTTTATCAGAATAAGGTTTCGATATAGTAGATATATCGATATGTAGATGTTGGGTTAATTGAATTTGAAAAAGAAAATCTTTATAATTTTCTTTTTGCCTTAAGAAATTTCGTTTATTTTCCTTAGCTTCTTTAGGGATAATAAACAGTTATAATATTTAATAAAAAAAATAAAACTTGAAATATTGTTCCGGGGTAGGCTTTAAATATTTCATCTAAAGTATATTTTGTAAAAGTTTAGTTATCTTTGGTATCTTTTGTAGTTAAAATTTGTGCACATATGAAGTAAAAGATTTTGTTGAGAAAATTAATAATCTTGAAGCGAAAAGGTGAAGGTTTTTCAAAATAAAAAAACGTGTATCTAGTGCCGACTGATGCATTCTAGTGCCAATTTAGTAAACGACTGATGCGTTCTAACTTGCAATTCAATATTTAACAAACATTTAAATAAATTTAGTTAAAATGTAATTTATTTTGTCATTTTGCTTATTTTATTTTATGAGTACATATATAGAATTTTTATATAAGATTAATTGTAACAATTGATGTTCTTTGGCATCTGTTCAATTTCCTTCAAAACTTTTTTTTTACGAAAGTCGGTGGAAAATTTTTTAAAGTCACCCAAAAGTATTGTATGTAATTCTTCCGGACAGTGTTGAATTTTAATCAACCAAAACAACCCCCTTTTAAATTTAAATTTAGGATAGGACCTTTAATTCAACTGTACACTTTAATTTATGGGATGAGAATGTGGCAAGAATTATTGGTAAAAGGTATTTAAGAACATTTAGTATTGTGTAGTATGAGTACTATATTAATGTTCTTCTTAAACTTTACTAAATCGTACACATATCAGTTACAAACTTTGGGGAGCACATGTAATGGCATCTGATTCCACAAACGTAACATGCAACGAATTTCAATTACGTTATCTACAAAATTTTACAGTTTAGTGATGCCCCTTGATGCACTTGACTCCTTTTTATGATTTTTGGATGTAGACTTTTAAAAATGTACGGTCTAATTTCAAATTATAATTTTTTGAAAATAGGACAATACTAACTTAATTTGAAACTTTTTATATATTTGATCTTTATTAGTTATAAATCTGATGTTAATAATATTCTCATGAAACTTTTTGAAACAATTTTTTGTTCAACTATTCAATAATTAAATAGATTTTAACGTTAAATACAATTGTACTGAACAAAATTAATATTTTTATGTTATTTAGTTTTTAATTTAAAGAAATGGTAGCTGTAGTTCTACAAGTTTCGTGTGTATATTCATACGAATTGAATATCTTAGACTTTCTTGGGTTTTCTTGGTTGAGATTTCCTTGGTTTTCTTCGATTTTCTTTCCTCCATCAAATGGTGTCATTTTTTCAAGGAATGCGTAAAGGTATCATAATGAATTTAAAATTTGATTTCAAAGAAAAAAATATTTTTTGCTGATTTTTTTTTTTTTTTTCTTCATTTGCCCGTATATTTTTAAAATAGATTTTAATCAGAATTTAGGAAACGTTAGTACTTAGTAGATTAAAAGTTTATATTATTTAAATTTTAATTGTATATTTCGTTAAAAAAAAGAAGCAAAATTATCAAATTATACGGTGAATGAATATTTTAGATATTTTATTCTCTAGAAAAGTAAAAATGATCTTAGCCAGCAGATCTTAAATTTTTTTTTTTTTGATTTTTTTTTTTCTTGACTTATGTTTACAAAAAACAAAAAGATTTAGAAACTTTCGATAACCCTAATCTTTTAAAATATATATATATATTATATGTTTGTAAGTACATTAAAATGTTTTGTAAATCCTATTAGAGGTTTGGTTTTTTTTTTTTATTTTTATATATAAAATGACAACAAAATAAAATTCAAAAAAAAAATATTTTATTTTGATTAAAGAGATTTTATTAAATCACAAAGCATCCATTATTTACTTATTTATATATACCTATTAAAAATTAATTTATATATATATACATATACATTTTATTTCTATTTATTTTTGAAAATGTGTATATATATATATAAACATAAAATATATGGAAATTTAATATAACAATATAAACTTATGTGGCTTATAATAAATTGTCTTTGTTTCTTAACAAAAACAAGAACAACAACAACAATATCAATAATTTGATAAAAAAAAAACAAAAAAAAAAACAATAAACAAAAACAAAAAAAACCAAAACAAATAATAAAAAACATAAAATGGAAATCCTAAAAAAAATCACAACAGGATTTTCATGAAAATATTCGTTTGTTTATTTGTTTGTTGTTTACTTTGTGTTTCATCATTAATTTGTCCTTGAATTTTTGTGAACGTGTTCTTTTATACTTTCACTTTCTATATATATATATATATTTAATAATAGTTGAATTTATATTATTGTATATATTTGTATTTTGTGAAAGTAAAATCAATCACTATGAATAAAAATGTGTGTATATATTGATAAAAATAGAAACAAAAAAAAAAAAAGAAAAAGAAAAATAGGAATAAAGACTGGAAATCAACAGTGTGCTTCATCAAAATTCTAAACTTTATTAAACAAAAGAAAATGATTGTTAACACTTAAAAGAAATAATGCATATTATTATATTATATTTTTTTGTTTTTTGACTTTTATTGGTCAATCTTCAAGAAATTTTAAACTTTCTAATGGTATCTATACCCATTATTTATTTTTAATCTGAATTTTTTGACAACTAATCTCCTTTTTCACCTCAAATGATAAAGAAATTTTCAAATTTAAGATTTTTGAGTATTATTTAAATTAAAAACATCAAAAAATAAAATAAATCATATATAAAATATAGAACATCTATTAAAAAAAATAATTTTGTATTGATCCTTGCGAAAAAAAAGTGGTAACAATAATTTTCAGTGCTTTCAGTTAATTTTAAACTATTAACGAAAAAAGAAAAACTCAAAATTGTTAAACCAATGGCAAAATAAAGTTCTGTTTAATTAATATTGAACCTTGAATGATACTTGATCATGAAGATAATTCATGATTTTTAATTCATGAACAAACATAATTATAATTTATTTATTTAAAGTTAATTACAACTATTGAACACTAGGACAGTATTACAAATATAATTGAAAAAACTCTAGGAGAAAAATCGACTATATTCTACAATCTTTCTAAAAGTAGCTCACCCATTTAATAAAGTTTGGAAGAAAGGCTTAAGGCAAATAATATCTAAATATTATATAGATATACTCTAAAATAGGTTAGATTAACTGATAGTTTATTTATATAGAAATCAAGACATTACCTTGAGTCACATTTGCTATGATTTCTTAAAGTTTAGAAAACTTTTCATCGTGTTCATTACTAAATAAGTAATCTATAAATGAATTATGATGGAGAATACTAGTGATTTAAAATATAAGATAAAATTTAAAATATATATACTAGAATCAAAATATAAAGAAATGTAATATAATGGTACATGACGATACTGACGATATTATGATAATGGTAGTAGAATTCTGACGAATAATGACGAGGTTGCAGATAACCTTAAAATTTTTTTTTTTTTTTTTTGAAGTCGTCCCTCAGTCGTAAAATTAAAAGTGTTATAATAATGTGGAAAATAAGGAATGGCATTAAATATTAAGCTAAGGTGAAATGAGCCGTTAAAAAAAAAAAGAGTCAAACCAGAATCAAAATATAAAGAAATGTATAGGCTCTTATCAGGTTGAAACTCTAGATTACCGATAGAAAATTTTATGCTTCTTGATACACTTACGAAATTGCAATAAACATAATCATCTGAACTCTAGAGTTTCATTATACAATGTAAGTAAAGAAATAAAAAACACCTGCAATGAGATATATAAGATTCTTTTAGAATGTTCGTTAAAATATAATTTAAATATAAGGCCCGTTTAGAAAATTATATAAATATAAAATATAAGACTCGTTTAGAAGGGTTAAATGAAGAAAGCAAGCCTATATCAAAGCTATTTTTAGTAAGTTAAAGTCCTACATAACTGTGTTATGCAAAATATTAATTCAATGATTGTCACCATCCTTACCATAAAAGGAAAAAAAAAAAAATTAATTAATAAATTTAGCACCCGCTTCTTAGAGCATTTTCTTTAAGTTTGAATTAAGATTTAACATTTAAATATTAAAAAAAAAAAAACCTTTATTCTTTACTAAAAATTACTAAAATTTATTTCTACAACAAAACACTTTTATCATTCTACAACAAAACTTATTTTGCCATGTTGACAACTAATTCAAAGAAAAAAATTAAATGTGAGGGATAAAGAATGATTTTTTTTATCTGTATATAAAAATAAACAAAATACTATAGAAAATTTCATCATTTCAATTATTAATTCATATAATATAACTACATACAAACATATATATATAGTTTTATTTTAATATCCTGGTTTCTTAATATTTATTTTCTAACTGTTAGGCTATATACCATTAATTTCAATTAAATTTTTAATTAAAACTAAATGTTAACTTAATAAAATTAATATAAAACTTAAAGCAACGTTTTTTTTTTTTTTTTTCATTTATTAAGATGACCTTAATTTGGGAAAAACAATTAATAATTAAAACATAAAGATAAACTCAAATGATTTTCATTTGGTTTACTTGTATTAAATGTAAAGGCATTTAAGGACATTTAAGGTAAAACTGTGAGTAACAGACAAATATGACAATTTGTTTAAAGGAGAATTATTTGGAAATGATCTAATTAATATATAGATATGAATTAACATAAACTTCAAATGTTCGAAATAGGCAAAACCGGTATTGTCAAATTACATTTTTAGCACATTTTTCAAAAAAAAAAATTTGAAAAATTTGCTTATTAGCTTCATTTTGTTTGATCTTTTGTGTGTCTATTTACAAATACTCTATGCCATTAAATCGAGAGGAATAAGGTTAACCATGAAAAGGTCTCGTATAAAAATTATGGAGTTGCAGACTCTAAAAACCATATTTTCATTTCAGATTTTTCAATCTAAAGATGCGAAGTACATACCTTTAGAACCGTATTTTTTCAAATTTTCGTATCGTATCGTATTTTTATAAATTCAGAACTAGATAGAACCTTGAAATTCTTTGAGAGAAGAAAATCTTTGAGAAGTATTATAAGTTACCCTAAAAAAATTTTTGTTTTAACAAATTGTTCTTCTTTTGCTTCTCCCTGTTTAAGAGTTATTAGAGGTCAAAAAAATTTGAAATTAGATTACAGCTATTTAGACATCTAAAAAAAAAACTTAGGCCTCTGTAAAAATTAAAAAGTGAAAATTATTATGTGTTATATTTTAACAGCTTTTCTTAAGTGTATAGCATTTTATTAAAATTGAAGAAAGTGTCACAATTTTTTTCTATGTAAAATTCAAAGGATAATTACAAATTTTGTTGCAAGTCTCAACTGTTTTAATTGTCTTTTGGAAAATCTGATTATATGAAATATATATTATATAATCTTCAAACTTTCCTTGATTTTTTTTTACTTTTTGCAATTTTTTTGTTTTTGTGTCAAAAGAATGAATTATACTTTTATCTCAAATTTTTTTTATCTAATCTTTTCTTTTTTATCTAATTTTTTTTAACTATCTTTTTATCCTATCTTTTTTCGCATTTTTTTGGTTTTTGATTGATGAAGGTTGAGCTAACGCGAAAGTAATCCCCACATAGACTCTAGGTCCGTATTGTACCTCCAACCTATCTCATTATTCTTACTTCTGTTGTCGAATATGGTTCGAAACTAGAATAAGGTCATCATTTGTGTTATATACTAAAAAACAACAATTCAAAGTTTTAACAAAGTCTGAACAAATTCTGCAAAGTACTTGCAAAAAAAATTGTCAAAATTAATAATAAAAACTTTGTTTTTTACTTTGAAGCAGAGTGCCAACATTATATGAAGAAAAACACCTCCTAAACATAAATGACGAGTACCTTAAAAATATAAATTTTTGTTTTTAATATTATGTTAATTTGACAATAAAAATATAATATTAAGAGTGACAGAATTAAAATAGATTTTTTTTTATCTATAATTAGTTTAAAAATGTTTTTTTTCAAACCACATTAATTTGAATTTAAAACAACCTATAGCTTTATCCCCAACTTCACTAAAAAAAATAACATTTTTAAGTAGGTTTTGCTCTTCTTTATGTTTTAATTTTGGGAGTTGAAAACTCCCTTGAATTTTTATTCTCTTAAGTGATAAAATTTGTATATTTTACACAATATTAAATAAAGTTAACATTTAACATTTAAAAATTATAATAAAAAAATTTCGAATATTTCTAGAGTAGGTTTTTTCTGCGACATAATCTTATCATAATTTTATTGTTTCATTTTGGTTTTTTTTATTATTTTTTGTTATTTATTTTCAAGTTTAAATAATAACCTTAATATTTAACAGAAAATAGGGAAAAAAAATCATATTATTTTTGCTTTTTTTTTTTAAGGACAAAGTCATAATATTAAAACAATTCCATTTAATTTAATTATTTTTTTTTTTTTCTTGAAGGTTTTTTTTAATGGGTTTGGTATTAGTGTCGTGTCATTTCTATGACATTTAAATAATCAGTGATTTGGAAATACTTTTAGAAATTTCATAGAATTTGGGTTTTTCATCATTATTAATATATTTATTTTGTTTATGCTGAAAGAGACAGAAATTCTAAAATTAATTTTAAAATGTTTAGTAAAGGAAAATTTATTGTCAAAATTTTCCACGAATTTAGTAAGATCTTAAATAAATACTAAAAGTGAAAATAATTTTATTTTTAAATAAATATATATTTAATTTAACATTAATTTGCTTTTATTAAACTAAAATCACCATAATGCAAAAAAAATAACATTAAAGAAATGTTAAAAGTTCAATTCATAAATTTCAAAGGAAAAAGGTATATATAATCAACAAATCAATCAATAAGGAAAATTTTAAAATTCATTTTCTCCCTTAAATTTTTAACTTTTTAGAATTAATTTTGGAATTTGAAAGAGAAATAAATAAAATAAAAACATTAATAATAAGCCTACGTATTTAATCACTCAACCATCGAGCTCCCATGTAAAATTTCGATATTTACAATAATAAGAAATATGATTGCATACTTTTAGGCAAATTTTATTTTGTATGTAAAAAAGCACTGACAAATAGTTTCAAGTTAATTTGATCTGTGATTTATTTTATTTAACTTATATGACATTTTTAATATATATTTGTTTATTACATAAGTTATTAAGCACAATAATTAAATGAGTAATTATGTGTAATTATTTGATTAAATGTGTAAGTAATAAATTGTAAATAACTTTCTTTTTGTTAAAATTTGAAAGTAACTTTTTTTTTTTTCCTTGCCACTCGAATGAGGAGTATAGGGCATTCACTAAGGCATTTATTATTCATATTTGACTGACTTCAGTATCGTGAATCATTAATTTCACTAAGCCGTTGATTACTCGGCTGTAGCTATTGTACAAGAAAGACGTTTCTTTAATTCTACGCCATCTATTATCTTATACAAGAATTATGGTTTATTATTATTTTATTATATAGCTATTACAATATGATATTAATTATAATTTATAAGACATGTTATACTTATTTTTATTAATTTAATTATATTCTACTAATTATATATTATATAAAAAATCTATATTATTTATTTTTATTAATCTATATGACCCAGATGGGGTTTGACCCGAGACCTTTCGTATGGAAGGCCGGTGTCTTAACCACTACACCATTAGCTGGAAATTAACTTATTATATTTCAATTAAAAGAATACGTATCTTTGTTGTATCTGTTAAAAATCAGATTAAAAATAATATAGAAATTGAAACTATAAAAGATAATGAGAACAGCTAGAGTAAAAATAAAAAGTGCAAAATTTATAATGATTCATATAATATTAAAAATAGTGAATTTAATAAAACTTCAACTATAACAAAGTTATAAAAGACTCCTTGTTTCATAAAGACCTTTATATCTCAGTGAAAAAGACAAAGGAATGATGACAAGTTAATAATATACTAACAATATATATATTGTTATGTATTTATATTGCACCCCGAACCAAAACTTGAATAGTAATGCAGAAATTTTAGAAGGATCATAAATGTGTAATATTATTTTGATCAATTTCATGATAAAATTTTGACCAATTCCATGATATATTTAAATTGGAGTGAAAATGTGAAAAAAATTTCAATTTCTAAATAAACCAGGTGAAGGCATTAATAGCAAAAAATCATTTGGAGCACTAATTAAGACTATAGTTACATATGTAGATTGTTTTATAAAAAAAGAAGTTTTTAAAGGATATTAAGATAAAAATAAGAATTCATAACTTCCATCAGATTTAATAGCCCTTCCAAAAACATTTTATAATATGTATTTTTTATTTTCATTATGATTTATTTTTAAAATTCAACAAAATTTTATTGTAATGAAATTAATAAAAAGTTGTTGATTTTAAGATCATCCATCCTTAATTAATACTGAAAATTATTACTTATTGCACTAATTCTATTTTAATATGAAATTCAATTTCTTGTAAAAAAGGAAGAAAGGAAAATTTTCTATAAAGATCCAATTTAACTATTAATTTACATAAAAACAAATTATTATTCAATTAGTTTAAAAAATTTTTATTTTCAAGAATTTCCCAGAAAATTCTTTAAAAAAAAAAAAATTTTAAATGAGATAAGAATATAAGATTCAACTAAATAAACTTATAAAATGACATAAATAATAAAAATAAAAAAAATGATTTCTATTAATTAATTATTTAAAAGCAATCTAATATACGAATAATTAAATTTCAAGGTAGACAAGTTTTTTAAGGTGTTAAATTTCACTAATTAAAAAAAAAGAACAAAAATTAAAATTTTTTTAATACTATTTTCTTTTTTAAAAAGAAAACCAATTTGTTATTTTAGTAAAGTGTTTTTTATAATAAAATAATAGAAAACAATTTCATTTTCTCAGATTTTCTTGGAATCTTATATAAGGTTGGATTCCCAAGTTAATTGAACCCAAGAAAAACCAAATTTAGAAATTTTTTACAGGATTATATTAGGACACGATAGGACTTAAATTTTCCATAAAATATAAATAAATTGAATTGTCTTCGTTAAAAGACTATAATATTTTATGAATTCTCGAAATAGTTTTATTTAATTTTATAGGCTAAATTTTTGATTTTAGTTAAATGATTAAACTTTTGCAGCTTTATGATTGTGACTTTCTTTTATCCCAATTTTCGTCATTTAATTGTTATATTCATGACTTATAGTTTTTGGTTTTTCTTAAATTAAAATCTATAGGACTGAATTTTTTTTAAATTTTAATTTATTTCCCTTATAAGAAATATAGTAGCTTTTAGATTTTTTTTTATTCAGTCTATGTTCAGGACGTCATTTTAATACACGAACTTATTTATACATATTATTTACAAACAAAATAATTTTTATTAATTTCCGTGTGCATATTACATAATTCAAAGCAAAAGTCCTTTTTAAAAATTATAATAGACATTTATTTTTAAACAAAACCAAATTTAGAAATATTAAATATAGATATAAATGCGACTATACTGTTTTAAAATAAATTCCAATAAAAAACTTGTGTTCAAAGTTATCTTTAAAAATAAAAATAAAACAACCAAAAAAAAGTTTAATAAAATATTGTTAGCAGAGTTATTTATGCTTTAAAAGCCATATTTTATCAAATTTTGCTCCATTTTGATCGAAGACTTTTGGAAAATTAAAGAATGATAAAATAGTTTGCAAGAATTTATGGGGATCCCTAATAATCCTATTTTAGTTCTAGGAATATAGTCCTATTTTAAAAATACAAGCAATTAGAAGACTAAATAAGCAAGAATAAAAAATAACAAAGGGTACGTGTAAATGAAATGTAAAACGCCCTCAAAAGAAAAATGTAGACTGATTAAGAGGACAGTGATAAAAAAATTCTAAATACAAAAATTAATATGTTGGAAATCAAAACAGAAACGGAGAAATACTTGTTAGATATTTTTTAATATCCTTTGCTAAAATTTAAGAATTCTGTTTCAAATGTTCCATTTTGCATGATTATTGTGCGAATATTTGAATTATATGAGTAGAAAAAGGTAAAATAAAACTTTTTTTACTTATAAAAAATTTGTAATTTTCTGGTTAAATATAAACGATTTATTCAAAATACATTTTAATGGCATATAGAAGAAATAAGATTTACGCAAGTTATATTCTTTTTTTTTAATTTTTCACAAAATTCAATATAAACTTACAATATAAGTAAAAAATATATACATAATATTTTATTAGTTTATTTATTAAATATTTCAGCATTTCTTTTACATTCACAATAATCATTATTATTGAATAATAATGTTAAGTTAAAAAGAAATGACATTTACAATATTAGAGATTTAAATTTAGTTTTTAAAACCATGACCTACATGACCTATAAAAAACAAGTAACAATTTATAAATAAAATGATTTGTTTTTTTATTGTTACCCGCAATAATATTTGCTAAAAAAATTTAAAAAAAATATGAAAAATTTAAATGATTATAAAAGAAATCCATATATAACTACAAAAATTACATAATAACTATAAAACTCAAAAAAATACAATACAGAGTGACTCATTAATAAATAAATCAAAAGAGACAAAACCTTACAAATAATACAAAAACCATTTTATCTTAATCATCTATTATAGAGTCTTGTTGGTTAGATAATAAGAGGCAAGATACGAGTATATTTTATTTATTTATTCACAACAAGTCCTATTTGTTTTCAACTTGCTACTTATACTCCCTCGCACAGTATATTCTTCAAAAAAATTGAAACCAATTATTATCACAAATGAATTGCATACTTTTGGGCGGATTATTTAATTTTTTCAATGTTTTTCAATGAAAAATGTTATAGTACATCTTTTCACCTTTCACATAGCTAATTTAAATTTGGAAATAAATCCCTACGTTAAAGAATTATAATATAATAATTTCTTTTTTATATTTAGACAAAAAAATACTATTTAACTTTAATGTAAGAAAGTTTACATAAAAGTCTTATACAAATTTTGCTTTTTTATGTAATTCAGAGCTTATATTGGTAATCTTCATTAACTATATAATGAGTAAAAATAATAACTTTTAGTCTTAAAAGATCTCCATACTTTTAATTCCAGGCAAAAATTAAATGATTTCATTCTTTTGTTTCTTTGTTTAACACTTTATTGACACTTTTTAAGTATTTTTTGTCTTTCTTAATTCACTCTTTAATCTCATTTTCGTTTTTTTTTCAAACAAAAAAGTACTCAAACAAAAACATTGAACAACAAAGTTGACATTTTTTCTTTTTTTTTTCTTCTTTTTTTTTTTTTTATTAATATTTAATTTCTTTGTAATAAAATTCTCATTTTGTTCATTATTATACATTCTTTCGTTTTTTTGTCGACTAGACTACATTTCTACAAACCCATCATGTAATGACAAAAATGACTCATCCAAAAAATTTTAAAAGTGTTCGATAAAAAAAAAAAATACTTCATGTTAGAACTGTTCATGTTATTTCATGTTGATCAAACAATTGACTGATAAAATAAATTTTATGAAAATTAAAGAGTTTTAACAAAAGTAATCCTTACAATTTTTCAAAGGTATTTAAGGATTTAGCTTATTCAAGGAGCTGTAATATAGTTTTAGATAAATAATATTGTAGTAATTTCAGCGCTTTACTTATTATTATAGCAAAATATTATGATTAGGAGTAGTTTTTTTTTTTATTTTAAAAAGTAAATTAGAGTTTAAAACAAAAAAAAAACTTTTTATAAATGTAATAAGAGTATAGTTAAAATCGGATTTTTTTAAATGTATGAAAACCTATAGGATAAAGAATATTATATAGACATTTAATAAGAAACCAAATAAGCACATACAAAGATTAGGAAGGAATATTATCAACAAGAAAATGCATATTTGGGACGTGGCTTCAGATAAAACTGAAATAAGGTCGTCTAATTTCACAGAATTTAAACTAGACATTAAAATGTAATGAGTAGTAATCTCCCCGCCATTACAGTATTCTCTGAGCTGACTATGATAAAAAATAAAATTCAACAAATTACTGTTATAACAAGGCAAAAATTGATGGAACTAAAGTGATGGTTTCAGACCTACACATTGCTTTAAAATAGAAAATGAGAGAATTACATAACTGAAGTGGGACTCAGGAGTCAAAATGAACGATTTATGAATACAACATAAACAATAAGTAGATATTATACAAAAAAAATATATATATAAAAAAAATGTAGAGAAATTTGCAGAAATAAAAACTATGCCACAGACAATATGGTGTCGAAATTTGGATTAAAACGAGAGAAAAATGAAATGCATTTAAGATGCACAACAAAAACCATTTCAGAAACTGAAACTATAGTCAAAATATAAATAGTGGATGCCCTATGCTCCTTCGAAGAGTGGCAAGGAAAAAAACAAAAACATAACATCTTCTTCTTCCAATACTCTATCTACGACGTTCTAATATTAAATAGTAATTATAACTAACAACTAATCCTATAATTAATCCTATAATTAATCCTGGCACATTTTCCAATGCAAAACGATCAACTTTTTCCAATGGAATTGTGAACACAAATAAAATTTTTATACTGAAGTTACAAATAGAATTATTCGCTTTAGACTGTTTAGTTTTAAAAGGATTCCCTTAAAAGATTTTGTAAGACAAAAAAAAATATAAAAAAAAATTAAAAGCAAAATATTACTTTGAATTTTTTCTTTTATTTCGATTTGTTTCAAGTATTTTATATGTATTCATTTTTTAAAATTATATTTTGTTGTTTTTGTTGTTTATGAAATAGTTATTATGTGCGTGCATAAAATTCGATTAAAATAATGTTCATAGGAAAAGTAATCAGTAATCGGTAATTATTAATTAGTATAAGTTTCTCTGTAATATTTTTTTAGTTTTTTTTTTATCTTGTAATGACCCTTTAAATGGGTGATTTTCTTATTTGAAATTGACATTTTTTTTTTATTTTATTTTTTTTTTTTTTTTGAAAAAGGTTATTGACTAAATAAATATGATTATTAACGATAATTACTTTTAATATTTTGTCATTTGTCTGAAAACTAAATTTTGATATTTACAAGTCATTAAATTTCATGGTGCAATGATTTATAATTTATTGAGTTTTTAATTTTATATGGTAATAATCGTACTTTTCATAATTGAAATTATTTTAAAATAATTGGCTGTTGAGTGTTGACTGAAGTTAATTTCTTAATTTTATTATTCATTATATTAAATCATTTTAGCTTAAAATTTAATTTTTATGGAAATTAATATATGTGTAGCATTCATTATATTATCCAACATATTTTTTTATTTTGGTTAAACTGCATATTTTCTTACTACAAAAAAAAGTTTATAATGTGTAGGTAAGTGTAGGTTTTTTCTGTTTAAATTAATATAAAATCTTAATTAATCTTATGATATCATATAAATCATTTTTTGTTTTAAAGTTTTAAATAAATATTATTTAAAATTTTAAGAATAAGTGAGTTATCTCAGTAAAAAAAAAAAAAGAATTGTTTTGATTACGTTTAAAGATAATTTTGCGAAAATATTGCATAATTTTTTCAGGTAACATAAAAACAAAAAAAAAGAGACTAAGAAAATATAACATTTAAATAGATAAATAAAATTCTATAAGTTTTATTTAAGATGACAGTTAAAATTTTAATTTTTAACTCAACATTATTTTTAAACCATATAGGGAAAAAATTTTGTTTTGGTGTAATTTACCCTTATTTTTATCTCAAAGATGGTCTTATTTCTTTCAAAGTTACAACTTTCGGTGTGTGTTTAACTTTTGTTTGTTACACATTTTAATGATAAAATAAATAATTTTGAGTTATAAATTAAATTAATTGAAAAAAGATTATTTTAGAACTTTAGTTATATATAATATAACACATTGGTCAATTTTAATAGTCAATACAAGGCATTGCTCGAAATATTGCTCTTTTTTCATTTTCAGAGAGTTATAGTTTCCTAATGATTGTAATTATATGGCTACGCTTAAAATTCTTCAATAATGTTATATTTTTTCAATGAGATTTATTCATAATTCAAATTGCATTGCTTTTTTTTATCATAAAACCGGTGCTGAATTTGTTGAAAACAGATGAAAAAGCAAAAGGACATAGTAAAACTAATAACGAATATTTTTTCATATTTATGATTATGATAATGTATGAGAAACTCTTTACGTAAAGTCCAGCAATTGCATAATATTATGACATACAAAAACAACAACAACACCATAACAATACATTTGAATATTTAACATTCTTCTATTTACCTTTATTTCATATAAGTTATATAAATTCATAAAAATATTGCCCTAATTTATGACCCTTGAAATTACAAATTTTAATGATTTTTATTTTTTTCTTTTTGAATACATAATTTAAAATATTTAGTATTCAAAAAATAAAGGTTAAAGAAATTTAAAACTACTTTCATGTATAGTGGAAAAATAAAAAAAAAAAACCCTGTTTCAAAACTTTTATATATAGTCATAATTAATTCTATGTATAGTAAAAAAAAAAACAATAAAGTTCATTTTGATGTACTTTTGACCTACTAAAACCAAAAGCATTAAAAAGGAAAGTAAATGCAAAATAAATTTTTTTTTATATCTTTAAAGCATTCTATTAAAATATAAATAATATATATATATTTAAATTTTAAAATGCAATTAATATTCAAAATTTTTACTAAATAAGTATATATATATATAGAGACATTTTCTCTTTTTAGAATGGCATCTTTTCAATGTAGTTTTACAATAGTTATAAAAATTATATTCGCACTTAAAAAACTTTTTAAAAATTAACGGAAAAAAGATTTATCTATACTTTACAAAATTTTAATTTTTGTTCATTCTTAATTATATACCTATAAATTTAAAATTTTCATTTAAAGTCTACACTTATATACTATACAACAAAAAAAAAAAAAAAACCTCAAAAACTAAATAAATTTTTTCCCACCCACTCTATTAAATATAATATACCGTTAAGAGTTATAAAACTTATAAGTATATAAATGCAACTCTTCTATTCAACTCTTCTATTTCTTTTCAGCAAACTTGTTGGTAGTTTTATTATTTTATAATTGAAATCAATTTCATAATTTAAAAACTTTTACTTTTGTTTTATTACATTTTTGTTTTTTTCTTTTTCCTTTTTTTCCCATTTTTTTTAAACCTGCAACTACTATATTTACTATATACATATACATATATATACTATATTAATTTTTACCTTTTCAGGGGAAAATTAAAATTTAAAATCTAAAAAAAACAAAAACAAAAATTAAGCGTGCATTAAATAAAAATATGAATACATACAAAACTAGGACATAATATTGAAAATAAATATTTACTTTTAGTATATACAATAATCGTATATTATTTACATATTTATATAAATGTAACATTTGTAAAAACTTTTTTAGATTTATAAATCAGGATATATATATATATACATATATATCAGGATATATATATATATATATATATATATACAAAAGTTGTTTAAATAAAATAGGATAATAGACGAGTACATATAATGTAACTATGTTAAAATAGTGACTGCAAAAACAGGACTCGAAAAATTTTCAAAATTTTTAAAAATTACATACATACATATATATATATATATATATATATATAGAAAATATTATATTACCTTAAAAATGTAATTTTTGCTTTTATTTTTTAATTAAAAATATTGGTAAAAGACAAAAGTTTTTTATTTTTTTTTGTTTTTTTGTCTCTTTCTATTAACACTGATTAGGTATATATTAATTTAACTTCACTTTTTTTTTTTTACTTTTATTTATGATATATGTATATAGGTATGTTTATTTATTATTACATTTATCTACATATATACGTTTTAAAATATGGTTCGAAACTTTAGAATGTTTTTTTAATTAATAATTTTTGTGTTTGTTCTTTTTACCGTTATTTTATTATACTTTAGTTTTCCTTTTTCTTTAAAAATATCAGGACACTTATCTTGTTTTTTTTTTTTTGTAGTAAATTTTTTTCTTTTTTTTTTACTTTAATATGAGATTTGTTTTATTTTTAATAAATTCTTATAAGGTAAGTAGGTATATAAATGTATTTATATATTATTTTATTAATTATTTAATTTGTTTATTTTGAAAAAAAAATGAAAAACAAAAAAAATTACAATTATTAATAAATTAAATTTATAGATTTAATATTATATTATGTATTGTAAAAATAGTATACGTATTTTTTATTTCAGTTTTAAATTTGATATGTGAAAGACTAATTTTTTGTGTTTTGTTTTTTTTTTTTTTTTGTTTTTGTATTAAATATTATTTTTAGTACCGGCGCAACAATCACATTTCTGTCTTTTTATATTAAATATATGTAAACATAATAACATATATATATATACAAATATAAATAATATAAACTTACATTATATAAAGTCAGAAAAAAAAAAAAAATAACAAATTATTTTAATTATTATTTTTATATTATTTAAAAATTTGTTTGTGTCGTAGGACCGCGAATTTTCAAATTCAAAATATATACCTATAATCTATATATAAACATATGTTTAAATGTATGTATGTATATGTTTAAGAAATATATATATAAAAACAAAAAAATAATAAGATAAAAGACAAAATTTTGTAATTAATTTAACAACAAATTAATAATGGTGTTAATTAAATAGAATTAATTTAAATTTATTTTGATAAGTGCTCTGTTCTGATAATTAATTATTATGTTTAAATATTTTATTTCTGTTTTGTTTTTTTTTTTTTTAATATAAAAATGTTCAGAAGAAAAAATAAAAACTTCGATTCTAATCGTAATCGTTTTATTTTATTAAACGAGATCCATCCGGTTCAATATTAAAGCTTTGACTGACCCAATCCAATTTTAGTTATCTAGACTATACAAAAAAAAAAAAAAAGAAAATTAAAAGAAAATGAAAAAAATGAAAAAAAAAAAAAAACAAAGCGAAAAACAAATAAAAAAATCTTAACATAAAGTACCGAAAAACAAAAAATAAAAAAAAAAAAAAATGAAAAATAAATGTATATACAAAGAGTTAATTATATAATATAAAAAGATATATATGTGTAAATATTGTAGGATTGCCAAATATATAGTATTATAATTGTACTATATTTAAAGAATATATTTTTTTTATATGTAATTAGATTTGTAACATATATCATTATTCATTCCGTTAAAAAATTATACATATACATATTATATGTTTATAATAAAAAGTTAAGAAACATATACATATCTAAACTATTCCAGGTGACTATGAAACATATTAAGTATATTATGTACTAATTATTTGCATTTCTTTATTTAACAAATTTAGGAAATGTTAAGTTTTAAATTTTTTTTTATAACTTACAATTTTTAGAATATATTTTTAAAAATATATTTCGGATAATTTATAATTATAATTTAGTAGTTTTCAGTCGCACAGTGCGTATTATGACATTCCGCTAAGTTTTGAACGATTTTTTATATAATATAACATACATATGTATGTAAGTTTAGAACTTTAGAATCATGATTTTTTTTGTTTTCTTTTGGAATCAAGAAATTTTGTATCTCATACGAAGTTTTTGTAATTTAGATGTCACGGCGCCTAGTGTATATTATATTTAATCTTGGTTTCCATAAGCAACAATACTCAGCGACAATTTTTCAATACAAAAAATTTATAATTTTTTCCTCGAGAGTTTTTACGCGATATTTGAATTAATTTTAACTTTTTTTCCCTTAGCTCGCGAACATTTTTACATCTACATTGAAAAAAATATCATTTCAAAAATAATAGATATTATGTTGACAAACGTCAATATATTGTTTTTTTTTGTTTTGAAATTTTTTTTGATTTTAAAAATCAAAAATTTAAAATTAAATTTAAAATTGTTTATTTTTTGTGCAGCAAAAACCTGTTTTTAAAGTGTGTTTTTGTTCGTCAGCAATTGTTTTTAGTTTGTAATAAATTATAGTTAGTTCAATTTTCTTTACTAATTTTTAGAAAATTATTTATCCTTACTTTTGATGAAAATATTTTTTTACAATTAATAATAAGTATTTTTTGACAATTAATAAAGTATATTTTGAGAATTAATAAAAATGTGTACTATATACACATTTAAGCGAAAACTCGGATATGGGAATCACTCAAGGCAATTTTTAAAAAAATGTATTCGGCATCCACGGGGATATCTCGCATATGGAAATCAAACTTTAAGGGCTACAATATGAATGACATAAATCTACTTTATATAAGAAATATATTAGAAGAGATATTTCAGATAAACAACAGAAATGGTTGCGATATTATTAGAAACTAAGCTAAGGGTAACAGCTAAAGTAGAACTATCAAAATGTATGACCATATATATTGTATAGGCATCCTATATAATAATTTTATTATTTTCGAATTATAAAATTTAACCCCCCTTCTATAACATTAACATCTTACTATAATATTTTAAACTTTTTTTTGTACATATACTTGCTAATTATTTAAACCTTAGACTGATATGTCTGTTTTGCACCGAAAAGAAAGGTAATCTAGGAAAATAGAGATATTATGAACAATATGGATAAAGGCAATGGTAAAGTGTTAAGAATATAGTCTTATTAACACAATTGATCTCAATTAATTCGCATTCAATTACCACACGAGACACTACTCTAGATCTTATCACATCTAGAATTATTTAAATTTCAATTGATTGAATTTTTTTTGGTTTAATCCGTTATAATTTTATATTTACTAATATCTTTAAGTTATATAGTAAAAGTTGAAAATTTTAGTTTAGATTTGATATTTGATTTTCTTATATGTTTATATTTTCCTATATAATTATTAATATAATATAATTATTAATTATTAAAAACCATTGCAAAAATAAATGAAAACAAATAAGTTTGTAAACAATTTATTATCAATCCTAATCTGGCAACCCTAAAAATACGTATTCTCTTTCATGTACCCCTGTTTATTTACAGTACTTTTATTTTCTTCTTGATTTTATATGCAATAGTGTAATATATAAAATAATCATCATTAAATACGTATGCATACATACTTATTAACATTTATATATAAATGTATATATAAATAGGTACGATATCTACTATATAATGTACATATTCTTATACACAGATAAATGTATGTTCCTATATACAAAAAGCACCGATACCGACTACTGATTCCCGATAAAAAAAATTACAAAAATAAAAATTAACTGTTCTGTTTTTGTGCCGTGTGTAAAAAAAAAAAAAAACAAAAACATTCTCGGCGAAAAAGAAAATTTTGTGTTTTTCGCTCTTTGTTTTGTTAAAACAAAAAAAAAATAAAGAAAACAAAGACAAAAAAAAAGATATTATGCGAAAAAATGTCATATGAGAGCAAAATAAATAAAATAAAAAAAAAAACAAAAACAAATGAGATAATGATTAAAAATGGAAAGTAGAGAAAAACTTACACAAACCATCACCGTACTACCCCTTTATTAGAGGACGAGAAAAAGAAAATTACGTTATACTTGAAAAAAAAAGCAAAACCAATATAAAATTGGAACTATGTATGAAACTATAAGATATTTATTCAAGATAATAAATTTTCATAAGTATGTATATGAACATATTATCTACTTAAAATTGTTTTTGTAGGAGTTGTAATATTTGGAATAAATTACATTTTTTTTTTAATTTTTTGCGTAAAATAAAGTTTTATGTTTTATAAAGCAACAAATGTTCACATAAAGAATCATTGTGCAAAACAAATTACAACAATGCTTGTGGAATTCTTTATTAAATTTAATATTTTTTTTTTTTTTTTTGCCTTTGATTATTCATTTTTTTAAGGAGAATCCAGAAAGTCGCTTATTTTTCATAAAATAATGAACTTCAGTTTTTCGAATCATTATATTCACTAAATTTTTGATTTTCGGCTGTAGTTACATTTGGCCTATAAATTAAACCTGATATTGTAGGATAATAAAAATGATAATTAAATTTTATATCCGAGCAAAATATTAATAGAAAAATTTCTAAAACTTAGATCAGCAATAACTTTATATCTCTTGCAGAGTCAGATAAAAAAATACATTGAAAAATATCTGACTTTAAGAAGAAACAACATTGAAATTTCATTAAATATTTAAATCTATTAATAGGCTGTCACACTAACAATTTTCATTTTTTATACCCTACACATTAAGTATAGGGTATATTAACTTTGGTATGGTGTTTGTAACCACCAAAAGGAAGCGAGTTAGGTATAGACATGTATATATATTCTGAATCAGGATCACCGCCGGAGTCGATTTAGCGATGTCCGTCCGTCCGTCCGTACGCACGATAACTCAAAAAATAATGATGCTATCTTGATGAAATTTATACTGTAGGTTAACAATGACTAAGATAAGGCGGGGATTGTAAATGGGCGAAATCGGACCATGCGTTCGAGTACCTCCCATACAACTTCCAAAACCTAATACGCATATTTTCGAAATTAATAAAGATAGAAACTTAAAATTTTGTACGAGAGTGTGTTTTTCTGAATCCCTGATATCCCCAAAATTTGAGATGAAGTGGAGTGGTTGTTCGGGTACCTCCCATACAACTCCCAAAACCGAACATGCATATCTTCGAAATTAATAAAGATAGGAACTTCAAATTTGATAGGAGGGTGCTGTTTCCTAAATCCCTGATTTGTCTAAAATTTGAGAGGAATTGGAGTGGTCGTTCGGGTACCTCCCATACAACTCCCAAAACCGAACAAGCATATCTTCGAAATTAATAAAGACAGAAACTTCAAATTTGGTACAAGGGTGTTGTTTCCTGAATCCCTGATTTGTCCAAAATTTAAGATGAATCAGACTGGTTGTTCGGGTATCTGCCACACAACTCCTAAGACCAAACAAGCATATCTTCGAAATTAATAAATATATAAACTTGAAATTTGATATAAGAATGTTCTATCCTGTTGATGTCTCTAAAATTTGAGATGAATTGGGGTGGTGGTCCGCGTGCCTTCACACACTTCCCAAGACCTAACAATCATATTTTCGAATTTAATAAAGATAGAAGCCTGAAATTTTGTACAAAGGTTGTAACAGCATTTATTTTTTTTAGCTTGTATTAAATACCTAACTAAAATAACTTATGGATTTTTAATTTAATTTGAATGTTTTAGGTGTAGGGTATAAATAAGTCTGTTGCATCGACTTACTGTTATTTTTACTTGTTTTTATTTATTATTGTGCTAATTTTCTTTTCACGACTATTCAACCAGAGTGGCTGTTAAGTTTCTCTAGATTTATGCGACGATAATACCACGACGTAAATTTTGATTACAAAAATCTTCTCTTGAAGTAAAAAATATTTACTTAAAGTAAAAAAATATTCACTTAAAATGTCTTCATTTAATTATTTCAATCATTTAAAGTATAAAAAACTTCTATTGGGACCAAAAATTAAAAACAGTTTCAGAAGACTTTATCCAAAAGATATTGAAATCAGAACAGGACTACCGTACGTTTTGTTACCTTTACCATATTTGAGAAAACTGTTAATTCCATAAATATTGGAGTTAAAGCAAATGGAGTTAATAGGAACAATATACGATAACGCAGATGATTCAACATTAATTGCCGATATTATAACTTCCTGAGCTAAACTTCCACTATAAATTCAATAAACGTTCGCAGCAAACTTTTTGACTTAAATATTAATACCACCAAAATAAATTTTATGATTATATCTAAAACCAACACACATAGCAACATAAACTTAACCATAAATAATAGCACAATTGAACGAGTATCAAGATTTAAATATCTAGGATGTTTCCTAAATGAAAACTGCAACTCAGTAACATATGAAAATAAAATAGCGAATTAAGTATGCTTGTAGCAGCTTTATAAAATATAAAAATGTATTATGTAACGATATTAATTTCGAAATAAAAGTTATGTTTGTTAAATGCTATATATGTGGTATTGACTATAGAAGCGTAGACTCTGAAAATTCAGTAAAGTTAAAGCATCAGTAAGCTTCAAGCATTTTAAATTTTTGGTATATTGTAGAATATTTAAAATATCATGAGTAGAACGAGTGAGTAATAGTGTAGTTATAAGTAACATAAACAGAGATCGTAGATCGTATCAAGCACAAGAAAAACAACTTATCTATAAGTCATATAAAGCGCAACAATAAATAGAATATTCTACAATTTATTCTGCAAGGTTAAATTGAATGTTGACAGAAAGAAAATATTGTGGTTGAGAAATACCAGTCAATAAATGAGTCTCTAAATAGTTGGAGAACTAATGTATGCAGTTCCGGATATAGTGACCTTAAGGAAAGTGATCGCAGAAAAGTGGGCAAACAGCTCAAGAAGAATTTGTAAGTTTATTGAAATATTATTATTCTGAATCTGTAATGGTAATCTTTGTTAATAAAAATTTAGGTTCAAATTTTATTTGAAGTTAAACTTGAAGGTAATAGCTTGAATATGTAACTCACACACATTGGATTAAAAGATAATAGTTTTGTATAAAAAAAAAACAATTAACACAGAGATGATTTTATATTATATCGATTAAAATTCTTTCTATTTAATTTAAATATTATTACATTATAAATAAATTCATAATATTATATACAACTTATAATATAATGTTACAAAAATATATTTTTATTAAAATTGAAATAGAACCAGGCGTCCAATTTACGTAGATATCCCATTTCCTTCTTATATATACTTTAAATATTTTACATAAATTCCCTATCGTAAAATAAATATATTTGGCACATGCACGTGTATTCATATACATAAACATACATATATTATTATATTTATATTTGATATATATATATATATATATATATATATAATAATATACATTGTATTAACATTTTGATGAGTGATTGCCAGAATTAAAGAATGAAAATCTGAAAAACACTTGCTTTTGTAAAAAAAAACCTACATAATATTACGTGCTATTTTACATATTGTATACATACTACTTTTATTTACATATATATACATATGGATATGTATATGAATTTTTTTATCATGTTTTACATATGTGTAAATAAACATTTATATTACAAATACACAAATGTAATTGCTTTATATTTGTTTTTAAAATGGAAAAATAAATAGAAAAAAAAAACAAAAAAAAGAAAACAAAACAAAAAAAGTATATATGATAAAGAAGAGATCATTTTCATTAAATAGCTTTTAGGTTATTTTTGTAATTTTTATAAAAGTCCAATTATTAAAATGATATAGAAAATTCAAAAAAAAAAAAAAAAAACGAAAAGAGCGGATAATTTACCCTTATGCTGAAAAAAAAAACTTTTTTAATGAATAATTAGAAAATAAAACAAAAAAAAATTTAAAAAAAATGATATTATAAAATAATGAATGAATTGAATTTTTATTTTTTTTTTTTTTTCTTTAAATTTTTTTTTCTTTAAATTTTTTTTTCATATATGTATTAATTTTTTTAAAAATTTTTAAGAACTGTATTTAAAAAGAGTTAAATATTCATTAAAAAATAATGATAATAATATGATGTCTTTTGAAAAACAAAAATAAAATGTGCCTAAAAAATTTTAGATATTACAAAACGTTAACAAACTTAAGTAAAATCAAACTTTTTTATCCGCAATTCTGTCTTTTTCTTGAAAAACAAAAATGCTGACTAAAAATGTCACGAATAGCAAAAAATGCAATAGTTATAGTAAGTATATATTTATTTTCAAAAAATTTTCATATTACAATAAACCAACTTTAAATATAAAAATTAAAAAAAAAAAAAAAAAAAAACAAGTAAATGTAACATTAAGTCGATGCAATCGACTTATTAATACTCTACACCTGAATAATTCCAATTAAATTAAAAATCCATAAGCTTTTTGGCAGCTGCTTGAAAACCGCTTTCTTTTTCTTCCTTATTCAACTCGAAATTGAGGAACGTAAAAGAGGCATCCTTAAACACCCTTGTACAAAATTTCAAGTTTCTATCCTTATTAATTTCGACCATATGCTTGTAAGCCCTTGGGAGGCGTGTGTCAGGTACCCGAATTACCACTCCAATTAATCAAATGCATCTAAGGGACATATAGGAAACATTACAGAACACTATTGTACCAATTTGAAAGGTGCTATTTTTTGGGTTTGGAGCTATGCTCGTTTGCTCTTTGGCTGATTCGGAAGTTTCTAAAATCCGAACATATGGTCAATCATCTCAAATGTCAATTTTAATTTTTAATTTTTACTATCTTTATTGGTTTTGAAGAAATATTCGTTTGCTCTTGTGCTCGTTCGGAAGTATCCAAAATAGAAACCCATGGTCCAAATCCTCTCAAATGTCAGTTTCCAATTTTACAGAAAAGGAAACATAACAGAACACCATTGTACTAAAAATTAAAATTCTATCTTTGTTGGTTATGGAGATATAATCGTTTGCTCTGGGGCTCGTTCGGAAGCTTCAAAGATCCGAACCCATGAACCACATCCTCCCAAATTTTAGAAACCTAAATCAAACATGAAAGAACGCGATTGTACCAAATTTAAAGGTTCTATCTTTGTTGGTTTTGGGAATAATCCCGTTTGCTCCGGAATCCTTTGGAAGCTTCCAGAATCCGAACCCATGGACCGATTTTGTCCAGATTCGAACTTAGCCTTCCTTTCGTAATTAGTTACCTACTATATAAATTTCATCAATATAGCTTTAAACTAGTTTTTGAGTTAACGGACGGACGGACGGACAGACGGACATCGTTAAAGAATATATTCAGAATATACATACATATCCATATCTAACTCGCTTTCTTTTGGTGGTAAGAAACTCCATACCAAAGTTAATATACCCTATACTTTAGGTGTAGGATATAAAAATAAGATGAAAACAAGAAACAAAATTCAATGGGAGAATTTATAATGAATACAATATGTTATAGATAAACCAAAATTATATACAAAATATACGAATGGCAATGGTTAAAACAAGAGTAGGTGACAAAAATCTAGTTATCAATTAATTATCAATTGATTTTTTATAAGGCACTTGGTAAAACATTTTTAATTAAACTCAAAGATCTAAGAAGAAAAAATAACCGGCATTGTCTTACAAAAAAAAAAAATCTCAACTCCCACAACATCCAACTAACCTCGCCCCATTAATGTATCCTCAGGAATACCACTATTTTAAGTATAAATAGTAATTCTTCTGAAGATGTCTCAAAAGGATGAAACCCGCAGAACACTATAAGAATAAAAATATAATTCTCTGTGAAAAATCCAAATCCAGTGGGTCCCCATACTGCCGCTAAAGAAATTATTGAAAATATGTTTTTGTAACCAACTCTTAAATCCATCCTGATTCATATATTTAATATTCTGGAATAAGCAAATAATTCTGATTTTTTTAACCAATTCTAAATTCCATCCTAACTCATATAAATATACCAGTATATATATTTTGAAAAATGCGTATAATTCTGATTTTCTAGTCAACTTTAAAATCCGTCCTATAACTCATGCACATATATTCTGAAAAAAGCATATAATCTTGGTTGTGCATCCGACTCCAAAGTTCATCCTAACTCATGTGCATATATTGATTATGTATAACCAACTCTAAAATTCCTCCTAATTCAGAATCTCACATATACATATATATATAAATATTCTGGAAAAAGGCAAAAAATATATTTTGATGCATTTGGATTTTGAAAATTTGGCTTTTGAAGCATTTGGATTTCGCCAATTTCACTTTTAACGTATTTGGATTATAATTTTTGGTATCTTGAAAAAGTTTGGATTTTGACGCATTTGGATTTTTTTTCTTGGATTGTAAGCGTTATCCAAATTTATTGTTTAAATTCCTTGCCGACCTACTTTATTTCTGTGAAATTTTATCTACAGTCTTAAGGCAATTAAAAAACAAAACTTTAAATATATTAAAGAAATTCTTTTAAATGTATTAAAGAATACTTTTATAACATTTAATAAAATATGTAAGATTCTAATTCAAAACTTAAATCCATAATTTTAAAAATTATTGCTTGCAATTTACATAAACTCACAATTAAAAGATATCATATATATAATTATTTTCTTATCTATTATAATTTAACTTTTTTCTATCCAGTAAAAGATTTTTGTTTTTTTTTTATATTTAAATGATAAAAAACGAGGAAGAATACAGTTGCCTTTGTCAACTCTTAAATACCCGTACGAACCGTTAGTATGTTCATAGCCTGTCACTTTGCTTATAATATTATTTTTTCAATTTTTTAGTATTTTAAAATAATTTGGCTGAATTTTATAATTTCTAGAACTATGGGTTGTACATATATTCAAACTATATATTTACATATTCTTCAAAAGCAGATTTTAACCTTCCACATAACGATTATCAATCCAAAACTTTTCGAAATATGCTATAGTACCATTTAATACTAAGCGGCAAAGGTATAATAATTTATACTATACATATGTATAAATTTTTTATAGTACGGGTATAAAAAATGTGAAAATTGGACTTTTCTGGAATTTTGAGGGGCTGTAAGTCCGGAACCCTGTACAAATCCGTTAACTCAATTTTTATATCTTGCCGAAGTAAAATGTGTACAGGTGCCTAAGTTACGGGTGTTTAGAAATAGCAAATTTTCAATTTTTGAGCCCTAATAGCTCATAAACAGGAAGTGGTCCAAAAAAAATTTCTGGGCAAACTTATACTAATTCTAAAAGTTCTTTCTGCTCTCAAAATTTCAAGTCTCTATTTAAAAGCGTGCCGGAGTTATGAAGGTAGAAAAATCATGCAAAATTTGGTTTTCACATAATGGTAAATTTAAATACTAAATTTTACAAAATAGTATAATTTTGATACTAATTCAGAAATTATAAAAGAATACCTGTCGAATGACATTTTCTGATTGACTACAGAATCAGACGGACTGAATCTGATGGACTACAGAAAAAAGTTGTTAATAATAAAATTAATATTTTTATGATATCTATCAGCAGTTAAAATTTCATGGCTCTATTTAAAAAAAAATGTGGGTCTAAAAGTTAGGTGTTCGAGAGCTACCCGAAGTTTTGGTCGGATCTCAACCATAAAAAAATAGGGCACCTACAAATTGTTGTAAGAATATTATGTGTTAATTTCAAGACTCTAGCTTTCTTAGTTTTTGAATTATCTTGCTGACGGATGGACGGACGGAAAAAAGCTCAATCGACTTAGAATTTTTTTTCTGATCCAATCCATACCTTTGAAGTTATATCTAGCTACCTTATTTTGAGGTATTACAAACGGAGGAGCAATTTTAAAATACGCGATCCTTATCGTACGGGTATAAAAATGGGGGTTTATAACAGGTACATTGTTTATGTACAAAATTGTCATATTCATTTTGTAAATGAATTCATTAATAATTAAAATAAACTCAACGTTTGTTAAAGTGTCCATAGCATTCAATTAAGTAATTAAATATAGTGGTAAATTTACATATACGAGTACTATAAATATATTTTTATATAAATAAGCTCATACTCGTATACGTATACATATATGACATACATGACAAGACCGTAGTAATTTTGTATAATATTTGTTTTATTTTTTCGCATTATATAGGATTGAAATGAAGTATAAAGAAATTTTGTCTGTTAAAATATTTTGTAGTCTGAATGTTGAATGAAAAAAATTCTATTAATTAAAAAAAAAAAAAAAATGAGAAGGTCAATGAATAAACTTGAAAATGAAAATAATAATTTTTATACTTTTTTTTAAATTACTTAATCGGAACAATTAGAAAAATAAAAGAAAAATTTAGTATGCAAATTAAGTGTTTTTAAAAAAAAATATTTAAGTGACCAAAGATAATTAGTAAAGTACTAAGCCAAATTATTATATCTTATCTTATTACTTATCTTAAAATTTTAAAACTCAGATTAAAAGTTTAAATTTTTTTTGAAATGGGGAAGACTTTTATTATAAGTATGAACAGCTACTCTTATTAAATCTATCAATTTCATTTTAAATTTTAAAAATTCATTTATTTATTATTCAAAGCATATTTTAAATGCAAGTATTTAAGTATAATAAATCATTATGTAACTAAGGAATATCTTGAGAACACCGGGCTGTTTTTTTTTTTTGTAACTGAAATAATTTGAACTCCGAAATTGAAGGTTTTCTATATACATTAAAGTTATTTAATTTAAATAAAATTAGATACGGGTGAATTGCGTAAAAATGTTTATAAAATGATAATGTATAACAGACAATGAAAAATTTGTTACAAGAAAAACATATTAATCCTTTTTATAACCGTATGAACTATGTTCAAGGGTATAATAAATTTGCCATTACGTTTGTGACACCTTAAAGGAGTCGAGCTAGATATAGTGCCAAAAGTATGGATCGGCCACGTCCGTCTGTCCGCACGATAACTCAAAAAATAAAGGAGCTAGGAGGCTGAAATTTTTTATACGTCATTTTTGCTATTTAAATCCAACATTTTCGGTCGGCGGGTTCGAGTAGCTGCCATACAACTTCTATCTTTATATAGAAATAACTCAGTATCTATTCAAGCTAGGTTTCTGAAATTTTGCAAATGATGATCAAGTTTTATGGCAACAACTTCTGTAAAATTTGGTTGTGGTGGTACGGCGGGTTCGGATAGCTGCCATACAACTTCTCCGTTTAAATGAGAATAACTCAGTGTCTATTGAAGCTAGGAACCTGAAATTTAGTAAAGAGGTGTCGAGTTACAGGCCAACAACTTTTGTAAAATTTGGTTGGTCTGCAGCAGCCGGTTCAGGCTTCTTGCACCTCTTCGAACTCAATGAAGCTAGGCGTCTGAAATCTTGCAAATGATGATCAAGTTTTATGGCAACCACTTTTGCAAAATTTGGTTGTGATGATATGACAGGTTCGGATAGTTGCCATACAACTTCACTTTTTAAATGAAAATAACTCAGTGTCTATTGAAGCTAGCTATCTGAAATTTAGTGAAAAAGTGTCGAGTTGCATGCCAAAAACTTTTGTAAAATTTGATTGGTCTAAAGCAGCCGGTTCAGGGGTCTTGCATTTCTTGGAACTTAATGAAGCTAGGCGCAATAGATTCGGGTAGCTGTCATACAACTCCACAATTTACATAAATATATCTCTGTAGTTCGGTACTAAAATATCTGAATGTTTTTAAAAGATGATCAAGTTTTATAGAAACAGAATATATTACGTTCATACGGGTATCCCAGAGTTGACACAGTCTACTCTACTGCACTCTTCCTCGTTTAAGCTTAAATTTATTATTATCATGACTTAAATTTAATACACAGCTTATCCGTATGGAATTAAAACTTTTTATTACTGGGCACGCAATTAAAACATAAATTCGATAGTTATAATAAATAAACTATATGCAATTTTAGAAATGATCGGATTCCTTTTCCTTCGTTACTTCCTACCTGTTTGAAATTTAAGTATAATGTACTAAACGAATATCTAAACTTTAAAATATTTTTATATATCCACTGTTATTTTTTTTTTGTGACTTTTTTAATTTATTATTTCTTTAGTTGGTTCGTTATATATGGCTGCTCTTTAAAATGTTATCTTAGAGAGTAGATAAAGCGCGGATGATCCGTGCCGTTTTATTCACATTTCTTCATATTTTTATTTGTCAGTTATATTCTATAATCAGCCAATAAAATTCAGAAATAATATTAATTCTGCAATTGTACTTTCGCATAACTGATTTATATCTTTGACGGTGAAGAATCTCTAGATTTCAGTTTGACCTAAGCTGGTGCTGGATATTTCCAAAGAAAGTTATGAACATAGTCTCTTTTATCCCTTTCTCTTTGCAACTTCTACACTTCTTCTAATAAGCAATATCCATCCATAAAACATGCGTTTCTAATGGTCCGTGATCCGTAATTATCACTACGGCTCTAGTGGTGTTTCCACGAGTATATAAACTAAGAGTTCTTTCGTTCTTTTTTTTTTAAAGTGAGACATATCTTCTTGATGTCTTGCAGTTGCTTACACCACCACCATCTATAGATTTCATAGTCCTCTTTTGAGTCCTGCTTTGAACCCTGTTTTACTAATTCGTGTTCACATTCGTTAACTTTTATGTTGGTATGTCCTAGCATCCAATTGTTTAGTATTTTTGTAGTTTTTTTTCCAATATTCAGATTTTTAATAAAAACAAAAAAGTGTAAGAATAATTCTGTGATTCTGTTAATACGTATTAGATACCTTTACATAATATATTGAATGAAATAGTTAACAAAGCATGATATTGTTCTCTACTATATAAGAATTTTCTTAAAAATATAAAAATTTAATAAAAACTTTTACTTGTATTAAAATATTGATAATATTTTTAAAGAAAACTTTATAAAAACCACAAATTTAAAACGACAAAGTCAAAAAAAAAATTAAAAGTGTCCCAATTGTTGAACTTTTTTAACCCTTATATATGGCATGTATGGTTTCTTTAAAAAAAATTATATACATATAATATTTTAATAAATAAAAATTTATATTAAATTTTATATTTTTATATGGCAAAGAAATTAACGTAAAGAAATAAAGCGCTATGAACGTATTACTTTTTTATTGGTATACAACGTATCTTGCTTCGTTTTTTTTTCCATTAGATCGTTTCCTCCTGACAACGTTTACGTATAAAGAGTTCAATTTTGTCCCAACTAAAAACAACGTAAATGTAATTCGAAGCTCTTTTTTAGCAACTCTACGTGAACGCATATACGTCAGTTGTCAAATATCCCTAGTATTTTTTTTTTATAACGGGTATATGCTAACAATTCCTACAAGTTTTGAAATCTAGTTTTTACTAATGATCCAATCTGTCTGTTTATCTATATGTACTCTGTGACTATGACTATATATAATAAGTATGTATTTATACTATGTACTATATTATTTATAGCACATGTACTATGTTCTTTTCACATTGTTTTTCTCATGAAATTCAATCATTTATAATTTTTTTTTAATAATATAAATGTAATATGATAAAACAAAAATTAAAACTACATATGTTATTATTAAGTATATGACTAATATAAATAATAATATCAGTGAAATTAAATAAATTATCACAAGCACATTAAATATAGATAAAATAATTTATCATTTAAAAGCTATTCGTTCGGTATTTCATATACTTCATAATTATATATAAGTATAAACCCTAAATTTTATTAAATATTTTAAGAGTATGTATACATAATTAATTATTTATATAAATTTATAGTATAGTATAGTAATAATGTATTTTTTAGGTAATTGAATAAAACATTGTAAATTTTTTCTAATTTAATAAATCAGAAGAATTTAAGAAAATACATATATTAGGATCGACAGCTATACTAAACTTTAACTTCCGCTCCCAATTTTTTTTAAATTTAGTTCAAGCATGTTTGGGCATAAATAAAAATATTCTATAATGGTCCGTGTTGACGATAATGTCATTAAGCGGATTACTATTTAATTTCTTCTAAGCTTAATTTTACGGTTGATATTTTTTATCATATTTCTTGAACGAAGAGATCTTCTTGACCACATTTACTATGTTTATCTAAAAATTCTCAAGATTTCCAAACTAAACTTGCACTTTGTTGAAAATTTTTATATAGTTTAGTTAGAAAATAGAAAAAACCAAATAAAATCGCCATTAAAGCAGTTAAAGCCTAAGTAAAGCGTAAATTTTAATGGCTAATGGCCAAGTCTAGAAATTTTAAATTTAGTGCACATATATGCTTTATATAATTAGAATCTAAAGTACATATTACAAAATATATATTTTCTATTCTATAATTACCGTAATCGGATTATACCGTAATCAGTTTAAAACAAAATTACGGCTAATTCTATTTTATGTTTAAATTATGATCTAGCGAAAATAGCTGACTGGGATAACGTAAACACAGTACGGTTCAATACTTCTTAAACTCAAAGCTATCTTATATCTTGTAAAAGAAATCTTTCAGTACTGAGATTGCAAGCAGAAATTAGTGAACAGTTTGAAAGTTTCATAATTTTAGGCATACAGCTAAATCAAAAAATACTATATGGAATGAACATATTATTGTTGTAGCGCAGAAATGTTTGGATTTTCTTTCTCTTTGTAAAGTTTATTTTTCGGCTAGTGATCTGGCTAACATCAATAAATTTGGCCTAAAATAGAATATAAATTTCATCATTATTCATTAGGTTACCTAAATAAAATTGAAAATCGCGCTCTTCTCCTAATCAGCGACACTATTGTTTCATTTACTCCTCTTAACGCTCTTCGTAACATTGGTGCATTATTTCTCTTTTTGTTCCGATTTCCTTTTCTTTTCTTAACACTCTTCAAAATATTGGTGGATTATTTTTCTTTTATAGATATCCCTTAAAAAAATTCCATCGCAACACTAGGAAGGCATCAAGTACTCATTTCTCCATCGTCGAAATTCTTTGATGATTCAAAGAATCTAGGAACCTAGGAATCTTTTTCTAGAGTTTGGTTAGCATGAAGAAAATAAAAAATATAAAAAGCACCTACATATCTGAAATCTTTTTAAATTATAAAAAAATTATAAATAAATTATTAATCTATTTCGTTTGAAACTAAACGACTGTATACGAAAAATATTTTAAATATTTAAATAATAACAAGTAGCTATATCTGTTATTTTGTAACTATATTAACAAATAACACCATAATCCCATAGCATCTGTTTAATGTGCCCATTAATGTGCGCTTATCATACTTCAATATAAAAGTAAAGTCCAAATACTGAGATCAGCAAATATGTCAAAAAGATGTTCATATGATTTTTGCAGAAGTTGCAAAGAGGAATAAAAATCAATCTTTCACCTGCTGAGCAAATGTCCGGCTCTTGCTCTAAAAGAAAGGAAGTTTCTGGGCAAATTTTTCTTAAACAACCTTTTCGATCTGTCGGAGGTGAACTTGACATTTTTACAGCGCTTTGTAAGAAGCTCACAATGGTTTAATTAGGAGGATCACTGATCACAACGGGCCTAAACAGGCCTAAGTATGCATCTGTAGCTCCTACCTACCTAAGGTTCGAATATCGTAAAGAAGTATTCCAATCAGCGAATATCTTAACATATGTGCATTTAAACTAATTTCAAAAACATCTTATTAAATTTCGATTTACCAAAGCTAAATAGATACTGAAACTAAAAATAATTTAATGGTATCATTTATTAAACTAAATGAACTAGAAATAAACTAAATCTACAAAAAAAAATGATTTATTAAAATTTTTTTAAAGATATCTAACTTAATAAAAATAATGAACTCGTGTAAATGAAAGCGATATGTATATAGCAATATTAAAATATATAATGTATGATCAACTCCTAATAAACTGTATTAAAACACATCGCATAAGTATGGAGTATATATACACATAACATATGTATCTTTAGAATATCAGAAACACTAACATAAATAAATTTTTAGATATAAAGAAAATAAAAATTTACTAAACAATGTAAAGTTTGTACCAATAATATTGATTAATGAGAAATGTTCAAGGACAGTCTGATTTATGGTGCCGTAGTTAATTCGGTAGTTTTTCAATCGGAAGGACTTGGATACAAACGCCGGTTAGGTCATATAAAAAATAAGTAGTAATTTTATATCGTAATAATGTATATCGTATAATAATAATAATAACAGCTGCTACAATGAAATTTCCATTCATTACCTCATGCAGTAAAGTGTTATATACTACTGCATGTTGTAACAGTTGTAACGGCTATAGTCACTGTTAGCAAAAGGCGAATTGTTTTGTTTCCTTACAGTCCCACTCCCAATTCAATGCTTCCGCATCCGTTTCCTATCCTTCCTTATTTCTACTCCCTAGCTATCATACTGCATTAACAGATAAGGGTTTCATCCCATTATATTGCCTAAAAGGGGAGCTGGGTTTAGTCAGTAAGAATCTGTCACTACCAAGGGGAAATTCTTAGTGTGTTTGGAAAATTCCCACCTCCCTTAGGAAAAAAAAAAACACTACTAAGGGGGTATTCCTGTTATCTTTGGAAGATTCCCATCTCCCTTAGGAAAAGAAAAGTTAAACCGATTAAAATTGATTTCCCATTCAGTTTAAATTTAAGCAAACATTAAATTAAAAATTAATACAAAAATAAATTAATTAATTAATTCAAAAAAACTTTATTTTGAATTCATTTTATATTTAAAAATTTTTATTGTATAAAGTTTAAAAAAAAAAACAATAACATACACCCACAATCAATACATAAAACCCCATGAAATTTATAAAATTGACAGGTGACTTAAAAAAATTATTCTGTTTATATTATTATTTTCTATAAAATATTGATTTTTCTTTACTTATTTTTTTTTTCTCTTGAATTAAAAATATAATGTAAAGTAAATATAAGGATTTCTATGTTTTTTTTTTTAATTAAAAATCAGTAGGAGACAACTTATGATTAATTTTCATTCAATCTTAGAAAATTTTTACTATCAATCAATTTTAAGTAACAAAAAAATATAAAACAATGTAAAATAAACAATTTCTTAGAAAATCATAGGTTTTATTTTTTTTAATTAAAAATCTTAATGATATTATGTAGTCTTTAAGTAAGGAAAATTGTCTGTAAATTTCATATAGAAAAACTTCGAATCTTTTACTGAGAATAAATAAATAAATAATTTTTTCATATAATTTAATTATGAAGACTAATGATTCTTAAAAGTATACAATTAATTATTTTAAAAATATACGATAAAAAATTAAATATGACCTTGAGACAATATAGAAAATTTATTTTACTCTAAATTTTTTCTATTTAATTTCCGTTTTCCTTACATAAAAAATAAAATAACATGCAGATTGATTTTCTTTCTGTCTTGAATATTTATAGGGTGTATTTAGAAGACCAAAACAAACAAAACATTTTTTCTTTTAAATTAAACATGGTTCAAACAGAGTAAATACAAATGATAGTGATATTCAAAAAAAACGAAGAAGTAGATTATGTCAACTCTGAGATGACCCGTAAAAACATAGTGTATGCTGTTTCCATATAACTTCATCATCTTTTACAAGATTTTAGATGCTTAGCTGAATTATGTTTTAACATATGCGAACTACCTGAATCTGCTGCTCTAGCATAACCAATAATTTTATAGAAGTTGCTGGCATGGAACTTGGCATTTTTTCACGAAACTTCAGATACCTAGCTTCAATAGACACTGAGTTATTTCCATATAAAGAAAGAAGTTGAATGGCAGCTACTCGAGTACCGTCAATAAGTTAAGCAAGCAACAAAAATTTCAGAATCCCAGCTTCTCTACTTTTTGAGTTATAGTGCGGACGGACGAATGGATAGCCTTACAAACGTAATAGTAAATTTATTGTACCATACTTGAACATACGTTTATATGAGTATGCTTTTTTTTTACTTATATGACAACATATAGATGGAGAATAATGGATTAGTATATACCTTAATCTTGTAAAAGGAAGCATTGTCTGATGTCACTCAAAATTAAATTCCAGATCTTAAATCTAAGTCTTATTTACAGTCTTTTATTAAAATCTATATATAGATGTTTTACATTTACGTGATATGATATTATTCATGATTTTATATGATATTATTTACACAAATAGAATCTTATGCATAAAAACCGATAGCTATAACCGATTTTGAGAACTTTAGATAAACTTTGGAACTTTGAAAATGATTTTCTATATAGACTCTTTCCTTTTTTTTTTTTTTCTTGTATAATTCGAAATTCAGCAGTATGATAATATTATAATAACATCTTAAAATCCACAAAGAATTTTGAATTTCTTATACCCAAACACAAAATTGAATATATTGTAAAATAAAATGGGTAAATAAAGTGGTTAAAAGATTGTTGTAACTATTTTATATTTTAATATGTACTTAATATTTTACATAAACGTCAAGGCAAGTAAACAAATCTAAGAATAAAACTATATGTAATATATGATTTTTAAAGAGAAATATTAATTTTATATACAACATAACTAAACAAATTCACATAGAAAAAAATCTGCTTAACAAATTTATAATAGAGCACCTAAAGTAAATAATATACAAAGAAATACATTATTACAATCTTCTATATATACATATAAAGACTTGATTTTAAAATTTGTCATCTTTTACGAAATACTAGATGTTTAGCTTTATTAAGTACCAATATGAGGATATAAATTATGTTTATATGAAAATAGAAGTTGTATGGCAGCTAGACCAATCAAATTTTGCAGAAGTTGTTAACTGCTTTTCATAAAACTTCAGATATACCTAAGTTCAATATAGACACTGAGTTTTTTTTAAATAAATAAAGAAGTTGTATGGTAGGTAATAGAACGCGTCGATAGAACTTACTCAATTTAAAT
Organism: Poecilobothrus nobilitatus; assembly: GCA_947095535.1. Taxonomy (NCBI): domain Eukaryota; kingdom Metazoa; phylum Arthropoda; class Insecta; order Diptera; family Dolichopodidae; genus Poecilobothrus; species Poecilobothrus nobilitatus. The sequence goes on along the minus strand of OX352772.1, from coordinate 54,688,764 downwards.
ATTCAACCTAATCATTTCACAAAAGTGAAGTGGTAAAATTTCAGAATCCAATATTCTTTACGAACTGAGTAATTTAATAGCTGATTGTTTAGTTTTTGTAAAATCTCTAGGGTATGTAATCGTTGGAACATTCAATATTAAGAATTTTTTGCCGAAAAAAAAACTGATATACCATAGTCGAACATTTACAGAACTATAAAAAACTTTAAAGTTCAAAGAAACTCTGGTGGATTTTAATCTTTCATTGTCTAGTACCGTATAAAACAAAAATTATTAATATGGTATGACATATACTTTTTAAATGATTTTCGCCTTACTCTACAGCTTCTCAATTCTATTATACATATATAAAAGTAAAATAAAAATCTTTTCACTCGATCAGATATATTATATGTACATATAATGTACATAAGAAGAAGAAAAATTTAGTAAAATTACTATACGGACTAGCAAAAGGACTTCAAAAATTCTAATCTCAAAATCTATAGTTTATAGGTGTATACTTATAATATATGAGTATATACATATATGTACATCATATTATATGATCGAATTGCAACATTCACGTCATATTATACAGATGATTTCTAGTCAATATTTAATTAGTAGCGTTTTACTATTTAAAAATTTTTAAACTTTTTATAATATCTATTGTATAACACAATTTGACCAATTATTAAAAAAATAAAAACAAAAATATTCAAAAGTTAAAAGTTGAACTTCTTAAGTTAATACTCCAAAACTTGTGCCGATCATCTTTAATTGTATATATGTACATATAGATAAAAATAAAAAAAACTATATGCGTATATGAGATTTATATATTTATTCGTTTTTACATAAAATCATCTAAAAAAAAAAAAAAATTATTTACTTTTAGAAAATTCGCAATTACGTATTAATTTACTAATACAACTAAAATTCAAATAAATCTGACAAAAATTTTTAAATATAAAAATCCCCAACAATACTTTCCTTTTCGTTATATTCTCTTTTTTTTTTTTTTTTCCTATTTACCCTATTGTTTTTGTTTTAAATTTGTTTTTTTTTTATTTACCGTTTTTATACCGATTCCTTTTTTTTTTCATTCATAAATAATTTGCGAAAGAAATATACAAAGCATGCGCAAATTTTTCATTTCTATTTAATGTAAGTGAAAATTTTCGCCGCAATTTTCATTTAATTTGCTGTTTGCTAACTTTTCTATATAATTAATATATAGATGAAAAATCAACAACAATACCACTACATTTAAATAATATTGTATATTATGTATACATAGAATAAACCATTAAAGCAATATATGAAAATTTTATATATAAACTTATTATTATATATACATATATATATATATATATAATATACAGATTGTATAAAATACATAAAATAAACTTATCCACGTCATCTCTGTAAAATATTTACACGAAATTCCTTTTTTAAGTGCGGGGGAGATGAGAAAAATATTTTGTTTTTTTCTTGTTCTTTTTGTTTTATTTTTTTTTTTTTTTTTTATTGTATGGAAGGCATTTTGTGAGGAAATGCGATGCATAAATAGTTGAAATATTTTTAAATATGATAAAATAGGCCAAACATTTTAATACATACATCATATAATATATGTATATATATATATATATGTCCATATATATATATGTATATATATATATATATTATATTCATATCAAAATATAAATTTAAAGATTAAATTTTATAAATATATGGGAAAGCTTTTAATAAAGTAAAATACGTATGATATAGAGAATGTCATCAATGTATGTATGTTATTTATGTATGTCTAAAACATATATATATATTTTATAACATACAATAGAAGCTTCTTCTTTGTTAATTTTAATTTTTTTTTTCTTTTTGTTTCATTTTTTATCCTTTTTATGTCATTTAATTGTTTTAAGTAATTACCTTTATGTAGTTATTATCCTTTTAGTATTATTAGTTTGAAATCAGTTTTTTTTTTTTTTTTTTTCTTTTATATTGGATTATTTTATAAGGACTTTATCGTATGCAAACTACATGTATATGTAATTTAAAAAAAAAAGTATAAAAAAAATATTAGGTGCATTTTTTATTTATTTAAAACTTTAATAGAAGAAAACTAAATTATTTCACTTTTAGTTATAATTTTATTAATTAAATTTAATAACGAAAATTTTTAATTAAAAGCTATAAAAAACGGATTTACTAAGGATTTACTATATTTTTTTTTTTTTTAATTAAAAAAAATTTTGATTATTATTAAAAAAATATCATATTCATAAGAGAAATATTCTGTAATTTTTCATATAATTTTTATAGGTTTTAAAGTGTCATTTTTTATTTCGGTTTTCGTAGTTTTATTTCCGTTTCCGTAATAAATAATTCAAATAGTTAAATTTAAAAAAAAAATTAACAAAATATTACCAAAGCAAAATACTTTTTTTTTCCACTGGAGTATTGTCAATTTAATTGAAAATATATTTATAAGTTACAAAATTTTTGAACCGATGCCCTCAGATTAAGTATTCCTTACATAGAACATAGAGTAGAAGTTGCAAAAGGAAGGAATGAAGGCGTCTCTCTATCACTTTTTCTGCAAAATTCCGGCCATAGCAAAAGTCAGTTAGAAAATCTGAAGATTGCCAACCTTCTCAAATAAAAACCTTTAGAGAACTAATATTATTTCTGAACTTTACAGATTGGTTATATACAACGTTGCGGAATAATAATACGAGGGAATGGTATCAAAATGCCACCTTGTATGTGCTTGATATGCTAATTTCCATAGATTTCTAAAGAGTAGTTTCATGTAAAGTGTAAACCAACGAACAAAATTTATAACTTACTATACTTATAATATTTATTAGTGATTACCAGTTAAGTTTTATATATGTTTAATCTAAATATATATAATTATATATTAATTAATTTATTACAATTCAAAAATTTTATATATTGATATATACATATACACATATTTATTAGCTTTAAATTCTTATAAGATATTTCGACATGCAAGAATTTTGCTACAAGATGAAATGCAGCATGCAGGAACAGTTAAAAATTGGTTTTATAAGTAGAGTTTGTATGGGTTCATAAAAATACTTATAAATTATTATTAATTGTTATGTTATATAATTATGACTTATACTTTAATCAAAAAAATAAATACAAATTTAAAAAAATGTAACTTTAAAAATTAGTATGCCTCTCAGATATATTGTAATGAATAAATTATAAAAGTTTAATATAGTTTTTAGATGCTGAAACATAAAAAATCCTTATCCTCTGAATGAATACCATTTTAAAACAATTTTAATTTAGGGATACATCTGTTATAATATCTTATTTGCAACAAAAGAATTGTTCCCAAACTTAGAAACACTAATGTCAATTAAATCAAAGGGCTAGTTAATTCTGAGGGTGTATGTCTCATTCTGAAAAAAAATTGTAAAAAATTCTAAAATTCATTGTTTTCATTGTCTTAAAATTAGCTGATGAAAAATCAGTAAATTTATAACTAATCTACAAGATTAAAGAAAAAAGATCGCACGTTATCAGCCATTTATTGCCAGATTTTAAAAAATTGTATGTACATAATAATATATAATTTATTTGTGTGTTTCAAATATTTAAAACAGAATTACCTTTATATATAATTTTGTTGGTATTTATACAACGAAACATTTTAGGTAAAAACCAATTCAAAACATTTATCCTTTTATACATATAATTATGGATTCTACAAGTGTGTAATTATTAAACCGAAAATATAAAATAGCTAAAAAAAAAACTTTAAGTGTCATGCACAATGAAGCAATCAAAATAAGTACATGGAAACAAAAATAAAAAAAATTATTTTCTTTTACAGTTTGTTTAATTCTACAATTAAAAATTTTAAAAGGATAATTATTTATAGTTTAAGATGAATTCTAAACTCCAATGGTTTAAAAAAAAAAGAATAATGTACGTTTTTTTTTTTGCAATCCATTTAAGGTTTCAAGTAATGCGTCAATATCAAATATTATTACAGCAATTTAAAAAAAAATTGTATAAGAAAACTTTCACATAAAATTTAGGGGAGCGCCACGAAATCCCAAATGCCAAAATCCAAAAAAAAAAGAAAAATTCCAAATCCCAAAATCCAAAATCCAAAATCCCAAAATACCAAAATCCCAAAGTAGTTTTGATATTATAGTTCGTTTTGAATTTAGAGTTCGATTCAAAACTAGGATTGTCGATTTTCATAATATGTACATAATATATGCATATACCTAATTCTAAATTAGGAGGGATTTTAGAGTTGGTTACAAAATCAGGGTTTCAATAATTTTTTCTGTGGGGGTTTGAGGATAACAGCCCCCACTATTATAAGGTTTTTATTGTTGAAATATACATATAAGAAAAGATAATTTGGTGAGATTTTATAGTTGGATTCAAAGTCAAGATTGCTGCTTTTTACAGAATATGTATTTACGCATATATGTATATGCCAAATTCTAAATTAGGAGGGATTTTAGAGTTGGTTACAAAATTAGGGTTTCAATAATCTGTTTAGCGGGAGTTTGGGGCGCAGCCTCCTCTATTATAAGAATTTTATTGTTGAAACATCATGTAAGAAAAAATAATTCGGTGAGATTTTATAGTTAGTTTCAAATCTCAATAGTTAGTTGAAATCAGAGTTTCAATAATTAAATCGACATTTGAAATAAAAAAATTCAAAACGAATTATGATAACAAAAGTGGTTTGGAATTTTGGTATTTGGGATTTTGAGATTTTGAATTTTGGAATTTTGGCATTTTGGAATTTGGTATTTGGGATTTTGTATTTGGAATTTTGTATTTAGGATCTCGTGGCCAACCCAAAATTGAGTTATAGTTATGTATTCGTAACACTTTAAAAAAAAAAACAACATTTTTGTTTTGAAAAATTTACTTATTTGTTTCATTCTGCCCGTTCGTCCGTCTGTTTACAAAATATCTACACTCTTTAGAAAAAAGCTATTAAATTTTAAAACCCATTAAAAAAATCTTAAAATCACACATCTTAAAAAAAGTAATGTTCTGGAACATATATTTTTTGTAGACCTACCACATGAAGCAACCACAGCCCCTTAAAGTTTGAAAAAGCTTTATTTTCAAATGTTTATCTATCTGTTATGTGAAAACAAAATTATATAAAATTTTCGTTCCTCAATATCCTCGGACCGGATTTAGTCAAAACTAACAAAATTTTAATGCAAAAGTAGTCACACTTCTAAAATAATTTTTAATTGTTTTTTTGAAAATGTGCTCCTTTAAAAATTGTAAGTTTTACATATTGCCTTGTTTAATAATAATTTCAAGCCATAATTGCATTTTATTTTTTATTTAAGAGCACATTTTCCAATTCCACATTTTCGAATTTATTTTTCCAAAGAGCACAAATTGCAAATCCAACAATTTCAAAAACTTTTCTTTTATAATTAAAGTAAGCTTATAGATATAGAACTACATGAATAAGAGTTTTGTTTTACGTATGTTCTGTAAAAATTGTGGGTGAATTTTGGGTGAATTTTGATATATTTTATTTTTATCATATTTCCAAAAAAATTTTTAATAAATGTGACTATTAGTTTCACTCTGCCGGTCCGACCGTCCGTCTGTTTACCAAAATTCTACACTTTAAATATAGAGAAATGAAATTTTAACCATGGGTAGATCTCATAAGAAATTTAATGTTGTCGAACATCCATTATGCAGCTACAGTCCCTCAAACTTTGCAAAAGCCATATTTTAAATGTGTATATCTCATGTCCTGCTTAACAATTTTTCAATTTTTTCAAAAACGCCTGTCGAATGAATTTTTGTCTTTATAAATCAGCATCAATCAACAATTATAGATTTTTTTAAAATTTAGTATTTAAATTTACCGGCAAAATCAAATTTTGTATGATTTTTCTTTCTTCATAAATCCGAAATATAATAAAATAGGGATTTGAAATTTTGAGGGAAGAAAGAACTTTTAAAATTAATATAAGCTTAGAAATTTTTTTTTTGCCAAGACACAAATATTAAAACTTAAATAATATATTTTTACTTGTGTTAACGGTTTTTCTTAGTTATATAGGGTTCCGGAATTACAGCCACTCAAAATTGCAAAAAAATCCTTTTTTTACATTTTTTCTTATTATTTGAAAATCTAAGAAAATTTTCAAATTTTTTGTGTAGAGTCACAATATTCTATTGTATTGTCTTTTGGAAATCTGCGACTTTAAAAACCGTTGGTTTACATTCTGCCTTGTTTTATTTAAATTTTATTAAATAGATATATTTTTGACCTCAAGTGGTAGTTATAAAATTTAGAGTTAGTTAATAATATTTTTCAGCTTCTCATATATCAACATAAACGAATTTTTTATAAATTGATATTATTTCTTATAATTATACATAAAATCGAACATTTTATTAAGCAAAATGAACGCCAGATATCAAAAACTAAATTATTTATATACATAATTTTGGAATATTTTCTTAGAAAAAGGGGTACTGTCGCATCTAAACATTCAGCTAAACTAATAATCGAAACCCTGATTCTGCAGTTCAACTCTGATACCTACAGTAAAATTTCTTATGCTTTTTAATTTAACTTAAATATTTTTGCCCAAAAATTATTTAAAAAAAATTCCGAATTTTCCGAAAAATTCCGAATTCCGTAATCAAAATTTTCTAAATTTCAAATTGTGCAAAAAATGAAATTTTAAAATCGTGTAAAAGAAGGGAATTTCAAAAAGAAGTTGAAATTTTGTAATTCAGAATTATAATACGACCCTAAAAAGAATATATTTATTGATAGCAACTAAATTAAATTAAAATAAAAACAATTGGGTAAAAAATTATAAATATAAGAATAACCGAACAGTCAGATTTTTATTTACTCATATATATTATATTATATAATTTTTAAACTATTATCTCTGCTATTACACATATATTATGCAAATAATCGTTTCTTGTAAAAAAATTCAACGGAAATTTCAATTATCATTCTCTACACAAATTGAAATTAATTACACTTAAAAATTTTAAAATTTAGATTTCTTACAATTTTTTATATTCTATGGATAAAAGTTATGCCGTAAGTTCAACAGCAGTAGAAGTATTTGATTCAAGTAAGTATCAAAGTGTTAAAATCTGTGTTAAACATTGAAATGGTATTATAAGGAACAAAGGAGTATCACAAACGTAATTATAAATTATCAAATCCCATTTTGCATACTTTCTCAAACAAAAAGTGACACTGAACACAAAAAAGCCGGCAATCCAAATAAAAATTCATTTTCAAAAAAATCTTATTTAAAACTAATTTAATTATGAAAAAGTTTCTCTGAAAGAAAAGATATTATTATTCATTAATAACTATCTGATTGCAACGTATATTATGTAATAGGAAAAAACGTATATTATGTAATAGGTAATTGCAGTATAAATTATTTCAATATCTTACAGGATATTTTTGTTATTTGTAATTTCTTTTAAAAAAAACTCCACCTTACATAAAAAGTGCTCAATAAGTAAATAATTAAAATGTTCCAGTTAGTATTGAAAACATTTTCTACTTAATAAGCATTTAATATAAAACAGGAAAAAATTTCCTTTTTATTAGTGATATTTTGTTATTTTAACACACGTTTTCTTTTTACTTACAGTTATATAAAGAAAATTATCAAATAAACTCATTAATATACGCATATCCTATAGCCGCACATCCTATAGTTAATTTACTTTGAAAATTCGTTACTAAACAAAGAAAAAAATTCAAATCAAATTCAAAGAGTTGTTATTCCACTTTTATAATATATATTATACATATAATATACGTCAAATAAACTCATATCATGAAATTTTACTTTTATGTTACATGTAAGACAATATGTAACATAAAATATAAAATATAATACAAAATTTTCAAATTTTGTTATACAAAAGCAACTTACACGAGAACGTGATTAATTGCATAACTACAGGGGTAAATATTTTAAATTAAAAAAAAAATTTGTTTTATTTCATAATATATAAAGTAAATATTAAATTTGTTTTTACTTTTATTTTTACGTAAATTAGAATATAATACATAAAAGATGTACTAAATCATTTAACGGAAGAAGCCCTGATTTAAGATATAATTTGCATAGCTATTATTTGAAAATAGAATTATCTTTATTCGTTAGCACTTTTTCCTTTTATCATTATTCGAATTATATTTTCTGACCTATATTTTATCGGATTTTGTGTAGACTTTAAGATTTTAAGAGCAATTAAAATATACTAAATATCTTTTTGCATATTTAAATTTAAAGATATTTCTAAATTGTTATATTTTAGATACAATTGATTTAAACATTCGTTGTATTTTATCAAAATGCACGTTTGATGAAATTTATATGTGGTTTAAACTGTATTTGAGTTAGTTGAATTAAAATTTAAAAAAATTTACAATAAAAATATATCTAAAGTAATTTAATTTACATATGTATATATATTGAAGCCTGTTTTAAATAATACAAGCAAATTAAAGTGAAGAGTTAAATAAATCATCAAGTCTTCCGAAACGGTTTAAGCAATTCCAATTCAATATGACACAAGGGCGAAGGTTTTTAAATTTAAAGAAATTATATTGAAAAATTTTGTAAAAATTGTAACATTTTATTTAGTATTAAACACCTCATCTGTTCTTCAAGGGATTTGTATTTTCAGTTTTGAAATACCATAAAAAGTTACAATTTGATTACAAAAAATTTGGTAAATATGGTAAAAAAATTTGGTTAAAACAACATTATCATTAAATGAATTTTGTGTTTGAAATCGACAGATTAAAAAATAAAGGAAAAACTATTAGGTATACCGTTTAAGAGCTTTATTACAAAATAGAACAAAAAACGTTAATTTATGCTTCAAATTGTCTGACGGTTAAACATGTATAATATGCAAGGGAGGTGTACGAAATCTTGGCATTTTAAATCTCTTTTTTTAAAAATGCTTTTTTCTTTAAATTTTACTTAAAATCTTGCCTTTTAATGTCGAAACATTTTTTATAATTTCAATAAAATTTCAATTTTTCCAACCTTCTCAGAAAAAATATAAGTTATTTCCCCATCTTTGTCACCAATCTATAAACGCCAACGTGGAATTTATCTACAACAACCTTTTAAATTGATTTAAAATAATTATATCAGTCTAAAAATCAAATTATTTTTTTACCAGCAGATGTTTTATAGAAAATTCCAAGAATTTCAAATGTATATTGTATCATCAAACATCTTAAAAGTGAAGGAAAAAGTGAAAAATTCAGAGAATTCAAATTATATGATTCTAAGATAGGCAATTTAACAATATTGTCTAAGGTAAAATACCATTTAGAATACCGTAAAATACCAATAACATTCAAGAGAATTGTCAGAAAAAGATATTTGATATGAACTTTACTTTTATTTATTTAAAAATTTATTTGTTTTTTAAAAAAACGACATTTTTAAAATCGATATATTAAAAATTAAGATTTTAAAAAAGGCGAAATTTTGAAAACTCGTTGATTTTAAAAGAACGATTCGTTTTTTAAAATGTCGAGATTTCGTACGTGAATCAATATTTAACATAATCATATATATACATATATATATATATATATATATATATCAATATAACCTCAAACTAATATTTATCAAAATCAAAAATAGTTAAAAACGACGAAAAGTAGTAGTGCAGAAGGCTGTGTAGACTAGATTGTGTTAACTATGGTATATACCCGTATAAACAATATATGCTGTATCCATTAAACTTGATCATCTTTTGCAAAATTTCAGATGTTTTTCTTAATTAAGTAGCGAGAGATATTTATATAAATTTTGGAGTTGTAAGACAGCTACTCGAGTCTGTTACCCCGAACCAACCGGATTTTACAGAAGTTATTGCCATAAAACTTAATGATCTTATACAAGCTGTCATATTTCCAGCTTAATTAAGTTCCCAGATATGCAAGTTACCTAAATCTCCTGCTCTAGCACAATCAAATTTTGCGGAATTTGTTAGCATGCAACTTGACATCTTTTCACAAAATTTCATATATCTAGCTCCAACAGACACTGTGTTATTTTTATTTAAAAAGAGAAGTTGTTTGGCATCTATTTGAACCTGTTGCACCAGTATAAACAAATTTTGCAGTAGTTTTTCCAATAAAACTTGATCATTTTTTGTAAGATTTTAGATACCTATAGCTTCAATACACACTGAGTTCCATATAAATAAAGAAGTTTAACTAACAATTTTACAAAAGTGACGTAGTAAAAATTTCAGAATCCTAACTCGTTTTTTTTTTTTTGAATTTTCGTACAGACGAATGGGTTACACGGCTTAGTCGACTTAGAATTCGATTCTGATCCCATCCATACACTTGAGTCTATATTTAACTCAATTTTTCTAAGGCATCACAATTACACTCTTGAGCATACATTCATATACGAATATAAAAATATATGTCCTGTATAGCTTACCTTAATATACTTATCCTTTTAGTTAACTTTAAGATATATGGATGTAATAATATTTGTTGAAACGTGCCACATTTAAGGATTTCTTAACATTTAAAAATGGCACAAAAAATATTAATTAATCATTAATAATTTATATTTAATAATAATTATTTTATAATTGAGTGAATCTTTCTTATACATACGTATACATACATCGACAGATTTATTTTAAAAATTACCATTGCTCTTATTTTATTTATAAAAGATTATATCAAACTGAAAACTAAAACACCATAATTCGATAATGGTTGAAATTTGATATACATATAACTGTAAAATGTAAAATATGTTGTTTAAAAGAATTGTTGAAAGTTTTTTTGTGGTTTTTCCATAACGCGATATAATCAATATATTACACAATTCCTATATATCGTGTCTACCTTCATTAACACGGCATGTAAAAATTGTTCAAAGAAATGAAAAATAAAAATTTATTATTTAAATTATTATATGTATATGTATCTATATATTTATATAAAAGTATATACTAAAAATAATATTTTATAATAAATATTTATTTAAACAACATATTTAATTTTACAATAATATGATATTAAAATCAACTATATATGAAAATCTGTAAAAGAAAATTAAATAAATCAGGAGTGGCCTCCCCGTTTCTACTCTTTTATTCTTGTATAATCAAATCTAACAAAAACAAGCCAATAATAAGTAATTAACATAAAAAATATTTTATTAACCTTGGTGAACATTTTTTTCGAGTTTCTTATCTATAGTTTTTAATTTTTATTTTATATGAAAATCACTATTTCCGATTTTCAAACCTATTCTAAAATTCAGATTAAATGAATGCTTTGCTTTGCGTATTATTTACCTATAGATTAAAATTTTTATTTTTATTGCAGTTATAGATTGTTGCATTTAAATCATGTACCTATAGGTATGCCAAGTTTTATTCACCTTGATTAAAGTGTATTCGAGTAGCTTATATGACAGGTTTTCACTTAGAGTCAAACTTACAAAACAAGTGATTTGATAGTATATCAAAATCTGAGGATTGAATATTTTTTGCAATTTTATAAATTGATACTATGCATAAAAGTTTATTTATAAAATAATTGAAAACCTATAGGTTTGAATAAAAATAAAAATAAAAAAATCTTAACCTTAAACCTTAACCTTAACCTTAATGGTAGTTAGTATTTCACATTATAAGTATGAAATCTAGATTTTAATAACAATATCTCAGATAATAGTTCAGTGAAAAATTCTTGAGAATAATGTTATAAAGATTATATTTTATTATTGTAAGAAACTTTAATAATATATATATACATTATTGACTGAAGTTAAGTAGCTGACGTCCAATTGAAGAGTCTTGGATTTAAACCCCGGTCAGATCATACAAGAGATGTAATTTTATATCGTAATAAAATAACGTATATTGTAAAATAATAATAATAATCACACTAATACTAATAATAATACCAATAATAATAATAATAATAGCAGCTATATTAGTCGAGCACTCTTTGGTTACCTCATGCAGAAAAATATTATACACTCTTATAAAATAATAATCTCCCTTTCTTACAATTTCACTCGACAATATAAATTTTCCTCTTCCTTATCCTATCCCGACTCTTAGCCTATATACTGCGTTGAGAGTTTAAGATCTTATCTCGTTATATTGGATAAATGGGGAGTAATCGAGCGCTCTTTGGTTACCTCATACAGACAAATTTTATACACTATTATAAAATAAGAACCTCCCTTCCTCAAGATTTCACTCCACAATATAAAGTTTCCGCATCCTTTATTCTTCGATTCTTTAACCAATATACTGCGTTGTCAGTTTTATCTCATTATATAGGATAAGTTTATATGATGCTACCAAAGGCACATTATTGGTGCCTTGGAAAATCCCCACCTCCCTTAGCAAAAATAAAAATATTTTTAAGTTCAATCATCAATTAATTTTGTCTTGCACTACAACATTTGCACTTTTATTAACTCTCTATTCCTCTTATCATGAGTTATCACTTTTCGGAACTCCTTCTCTTTTCTATCTATATAACTAAACATTAAATACTTCCGAGATTGCACAGAGTATAATTAAAAATTTACCAGTTTAGTATCTTTATTATACAAAAAGTGAAAAAACGTCCTTCATGAACTTTCACTCTTTCAATTATTAGATTTATTAAAAATTTGTATAATGTGTAAGTGAGTCATTTAATTTAAATTTACTTAAATTTTGTTTTCTATTCTAAAAATAAATGGTGCTGTAATATTGGAAAACAAAATTTTATATATTAACAAGTAAAGGAGAAAAAGTGTCGAGTAGACTGCGTCAACTCTATAGGATATCCGCACGAACATAGTATAGGCTGGTTTCATAAAATTTAATTATCTTTTAGAAAATTTAAGATATCTAACTACCAAAACCTGTTGGGTTAGACTAACTTCTTTTGATAAAATTTTAAATTCGACCAGCTTAATTCCACACTGAGTTATGCTCATATATAAAGAAATAAGTTGTTATGGCAGCTACTTGAAGTCGTTGGGCGAACAATTTCAATTTCTCTCATTTTTTCAATTATAGAGCGACTGGACGGACATCCCATACATATAGCTAAATTCGCTATAGCTAAATTCTAAATTAAATTTAGAATTTCATTCGGACCATGAATATATATAATTTGTCATATCTATTTGGTCTCCTTTAAGGTGTCACAATCGTAATCACAAATTTATTATACCTTTCATTTATTTTAATATACGGGGTATGAAAATCAAACAATCAAAAATGTTAATAATCGTAAGTTTTTTGGTAAGTTTGTTTTAATAAAAAATAATTTTAAATAATTAATAAAATGGAAATTTTATTATCTTAAAATGTTTTAAACTCTAAAAATACTATTATAAAAATTGCAGTTTTTCTTAAAATTTTTTGGTATCAAAATTATAAAAATCAAGAAAGGCTAACTTCAATGTTTCCTTTTTTACTCATATTAAAAATTTGTTAGAAAAAGTTACGAAAATTTTATTGAAATAAAGGGCTGTTCAAACTTTGTGGCCTAGATTTCTTTAATAGATTCATCCACAACTCTAAAATATTTTTCCACAAAATAAATATTTTAATGACATTACAGAATAATTAAATTTTCTTTCTTTATTTCAAACATAAAATATGTGCAAAAAGTTTTTTAACAAGCAACAAAATGTAGGACAAATGAACCGATAAATAAAATGAAATTGACAAGAACATTTTTGTAAAAACTTTAGAAAAAATGTATGTATATACTTCAAAATGGTTATGATTTTGTTCTTCAGCCAAAAACCAATTGTTAGGTATTAAAATATACACACTATACGTATGGAATTGATGTTATTTTAATATTCAATACTATGATGATTATTTGCTTTTTTTTACTTTACACTCCTATAAGAACTCCTAGGATGTCACTCCTATAGGGACATCCCCTAAATCGTATTTTATTTATATTTGACTAAGCTTCAAATTTTGCAATCATTAATTCAAACCTTTTAAAAACTTTATGTTCCATGAAAATAATGATTCAAAAAACTCCATCTCCGGTAATACCGATTATACCAGTTTATAATAGATTTTGAATTGTCAAAAGATTTTAATATTTTCTTATTGCTTCAAATTTAAAAAAAAAAAAACAATCAGTTCTCTCTATTTAGTTAAATTTAAAAAAAAAAAATTTATACTACAGTTTAATTCCACAAAATATAATACACTTTTAAACGAATAGGATATTATTTTAAATGCACAGGTATTAGAGACGTAAGGAGTTTAAAAATCGCCCAATGAGATTAGTTTAATAAATAGAAAAAAAAAACACTATTAAGGCAAAGTATATACGATTTACATACTTTAAACTTTTCCAAATTTTATGTACTTTTGTAATAAGATTAATAACGACTCACAACATAGAAAATAAAAAAAAAATAAAAATAAGAAAGTATGTACAATCCTATTAATTTTGTTTTTTCACTATTACGAGTATATTCTTGTTTTTGATATAAATCAAAACCATTCATCGTCAATTTTAGAATTGGTAATTCTTAGAAAAGGATTATATATAGGAGTCTAAGTATATATAAACCGCTAATAATTTACTAAATTTAGAATTTGTGAAAAACAAAAAAAACTTCCAACCAGTGAAAATCACGTTGTAAAACACGAGACTTTTATCTTATTATTAACATACCTTTGTTATATAAAACAAAAAAAAAAAAATGTTTTTCTATTTTTATATTCACCACTTTTAAACTAAATGTCTGATTCAATTGCAAATGCAATTTCTATAGATATTTTTTTTTTATTGTGTACGTTATACATAAGTTAAATATTATACAATTTGTATACATAAACAATTTTTATTAATAAATAAATGTAAATTACCTGTACATGTGATAACAATTGCAATTTTTCAATTTGTTGATTCAATAACAAAAAGAAAAAGAGGATCCAAAATAAATTATTTCTCTTTTTTCACCACTTTGTTAATTTTGATATCATTTGATTTATATTTTTATTCCTTTTTTGTTTTTTGTATTTTATTTTTACCGTTGTTTTTTTTCGAGTTTTAAAATTTTGACATTATGACTTTCATTCTATTCAAATTAACGCGATTTAACAACCGATTACAAAAGAACTAACCACAGTACTGTGTTGAATTATTTGAAATAATTTTCACATTTTTTTATTTCTTTCATTTTTTTTTAGTTTGGTTGTTTGGTTGTTGTTTTTGTTTGTGTTATTATTATAAATCCTGCACGTAACATAACTTTTCTTCCTTTCTTCTTTTGTTCATTTATTTCTACGTATTTCATTTATATTTTTTTTATTGTTTTTTGTGTTTTTGTTTCTATTAAAAATGTAAAAGGTCATTGAATATTTTAATGGTAGAGTGTTGAATTTTAACTACTCTAGTATAGTATTTATAAAAACAAAAACTTCTATTATTTTTTTTTCATTGTTTTTTTTTCTTTTATAAAAAAATAACACATAGAAGAAAAAAAAAATAAACTATTTAGAATATATAAATAAAGGACACATTTACTATGTTTGCATAATAAATTTTACTTTGTGTTTTGTTTTTTTTTTTAAAGAAAAACTATTAGGTTATCTTAAAAACAATATTTGTGTTTAAAGGTGTATTCTCTAGAAACAAAAAAACCTAAAATTAAAACTTGAAATTTGAAATGCAACAATTAAATTGAAGCCCTATAAACTATACTGGAGCCACGATAGCCTAGCCTAGTGTGTTAAGAGCGTGTAAAATACCCTGTAAACACCGAGAGAGTATGGGTTCGAATCCCACATATGTCGTAAGAGTAATTCCCCCTTACGACATGTATATTCACACCGGAAAAAGAAACGCTCAAGGCGGCTCATGGTGCAGTGGTAAAGTCACCAACCTTTTAATACAAGGGTCTTGGGTTCAAACTCCGGTCAGGTCATATAAATAAAAACTTATGTAGTAATTTCATATCGTAATAATGTATATCGTATAATTAATAGTAGTAATAATAATAATAACAATAATAATAATAGTAATGATAATAAAAATAATAATAATAATAGTAATCATAATAATTATAGCTGCTACAGTGGAGCTATCTTTGGTTATATCATTATAGGAGCTATATTTGGTTATATCAGTAAGGTGTTATATACTACTTCACATTGTAATCTACTGATGGCCCTGACTCTGTTGTAAAATAATAATAATATTAATAAGAAGACTAATTACCATTAATAATAGCTGCTACAGTGACAGTGGGGGTTGCCTTCAAAATTTCAAAATTTATGATAATAAATAAACAAAAGAATTTGTAAAGGGTTAATTTTACATATCATCTTTGTCTAGGTGCATTCAAATTCAATTTTTATTTTGTAGTCAAATACGTTTTTGCTCGTCATATCATTCCAGAAACTTTTCTGGTCTTTTCTATTAGAACCAGCAAGAAGATCAAGACCTTTATTTGATCTTTTACTGCTGTTGTTATTTACAAATTGCAACTTATAGTATTACATAATTAAAAATGCAAAAGATATTATGTAGTTACATTTAAATCATAATATATAAATACAAAAATTATAACTACAAACAAACAAATTATTTAGTTTCATTCTATTTTATTTAGTTTCATTCTATTTTATTTCTTAAGTACTCCTTAAGTACTTCTAAATTTAATGAATCTTGAGCTTAAATAACTTTAAGTGCACCGTATTCTAATAAGATTAATTAGTTTTGTTTCTTTTTATTTTAGTGACATTCTAAATAAATCTTTGTTAACCAATTTCAATTGGTCTTAGTGTTCAAAGCCACCTTTAAATTTTACTAAGTGAATTCAGCCGTTGTCAATAATTGCATCTCATCTTTAAATGAACAAAATGTAGTCTTTGACTTCCATCTTATCTCTTTACTAGAATATAGTGAATTTTTAGCCAATTGTAAAGATTATGAACTATAGTCACTCCTAAGTGGTATAAACCTTCAAAATTCTTCTCACGATTTCTATAGCAACCTGTAAATAATGATCTCAACAACATGTTAATAGACATGCATATCATAGGTGTCGTTTTATTAGTATCTATACGCTGTGACTAAATAAACCTAGCCTATATTAGACCTTAAATTATCAACTATAGACTACTTTTACTATATATACCTATTTTTATTAGCAGGAAATTTCCATTCTAAATCTCAGATTTTTAACTTTATTTGTTACTAATTTTTTTACCAGTATGTAGATATGTATACGAAATTGTAAAGATTATGAACTATAATCACTCCTAAGTGGTATAAACCTTCAAAATTCTTCGAAAAAAGCAAAATCTCACGATTCCTATAGCAACCTGTAAATAATGATCTCAACAACATGTTAATAGACATGCATATCATAGGTGTCGTTTTATTAGTATCTATACGCTGTGACTAAATAAACCTAGCCTATATTAGACCTTAAATTATCAACTATAGACTACTTTTACTATATATACCTATTTTTATTAGCAGGAAATTTCCATTCTAAATCTCAGATTTTTAACTTTATTTATTACTGATTTTTTTTCCAGTATGTAGATATCTATACGAAAAAATTACAAACTAATGGCTATACTTAAATATACTATAGTCGCAAAGAGATAATAATAATTACAAATATACACACTTTTGCAATTTTAAAAATAATTTTGCCTGGAAAATCATCCTAATACAAGAAATTTTTAATAGATAAGTCGTTAAACTATTAAAATTCGAGTTTATGATCTGATCTCTAAAATCTTTAAAATCTAAATATAAATGACCATCACTATTATATGCTATACGGTAAAAATAAATATTATTCTTTTAGAAAAAGGCTATTAACAGAAATAATTGTAATTATGTATAAAAATAAAAAAAAATAAAAAATTTCTAGCGTGAGGGTAATTCATAAATCTTAAGTCAAAGTCAAAAAATATTCAACAACCACGCTATTTAATGGTAAGAGTATACAATTAAAACAAAACAAAAAAATTGTTTTTCTTTTCTACTTTAAAACAAAAAACTACAATTACTTTAAAGTTTAATCAAAAAATCATATTTAGTGAATTTCACATGATTTAACATTAAAAATTTTAGTATTACTTGCAATCACGTCTAAAATAAAATTAAATTAATCATGCACAGGACTTTAACAGTAAAACCTGCCGGCTAAAATGCAAAAATATTCAATTAAAAATGTAACCATGAATACATACAAGTGTTCTTAAAAATGAATGAAATTGAAATAAGTGTGTTGTATATTTTTAAAATTTTTATTTTACAAAAAATATTATACATGCGGTAATTTTAAATTTTTTTTTTAACTATATATTTTGTAAGTAAATAAATTCGTTTACTTAAAGAAATAATAAATGAAAATAATTATATGATAATATTTTCCTTCCTGTTTTTGTTTTACAATACATATGTATAGTTAAAAAAATAGTTTAAGATGATTAGCTATTGTTTTATACCTTTAATCGAATTAATTGTAATCAATTATTTTGTTTGATCTTATCGAGTTTTTCATTTCTCGATTGAGTATTTTTACATAAACTTATAAGAATCGTTCTATATTCTTTAAAATTTATTCAAAACATGTTCGTTGCAATGCTTCTGTAAAAGTGTTTGATCATTCATTAAATTTTCTAGTATACCTATCAGAAGTGATCAGACTTTTTGATCAATTAAAACTGTATTATTTCGCACTTAACTCATTTTCTATCCATTTCATAATCCTTTTAAATTTCAAGGTTTATAAAAATTTATCAACTCTTTCGCCACACATGTTTCTATAATCATTAGTAAAAAAAACAATTCTTATTTTGTATGTGACTCATGGCGCAGTGGTTAAGTCGCCAATCTTTCAATCGAAAGGTCTTGGATTCAAACCCCGGTTAGGTCATAAATAAAAAAATATGTAGTACTTTTATATCGTAATAATGTATATCGTATAATTAATATTAGTAATAATAACAATAATAATATTAATAATAATAATAGTAATAATAATAATAATAATAATAACTGCTACAGTGGAGCCATCTTTGGTTATATCATGCAAGTAAGGTGTAATATACTGCTGCACGTTGTAATCCACTGATGCCGCTGACTCTGTGGTAAAATAATAATAATAGTAATAATAATAGTAATACCAATAATAACAGCCGCTACAGTGACAGTGGGAGTTACCTTCAATAATTACCTCATGTAGTAATATATATACTACTACTACATGTAGTAACTGTTGTGACGGCTTTAGTCACTGTTAGCAAAATAATAATAGGCGGATTCATTGTTTCCTTACAGTCCCACTCCCAATTCAATGTTTCCGTATCCATTTTCCTATCTTTTCCTATCCCTACTCCCTAGCCAATATACTGCGTTCGCAGGTTGGTTTCATCCCACTTTATTGGGTAAAGGGGAAGGTGGGTTTAGTCTGTAAGAATCTGACACTACCAAGGGGAAATTCTTGGTGTCTTTGGTAGATTCCCACCTCCCTTAGGAAAAAAAAAAAGCCAAATTGTGAATGCCGAAAAGAGTTAATAAATTAATTAATAAATTAGGTTAATAAAATTTTTAATTTATTATTTTAATATTTGTTTGTTTAATATTAGTTGGTCAAGACTTGTTAGTCAACACATCTAAAAAGTTTGAAGTTATTCCTTGAAATCAAAAACAAACCTTTTAGAATTGAGAGCGAAATAATTAAAACTTCGTTGAAAAACTTTTATCTTGCTCCTGGCTTAATTTATCCAAGTAATTTTGCTCCCACCACTAACTTTTTTATCATAGAACCAAACAAGTACAAAATTTATCGCACATGTGAAACACATGTGCAGATGTACAAAGTTTCAAAGTCAATCAATCCGACCGTTGCCTCCGAAAAATCGAAAAACATAAAAGCTATTGGTCTGAAAAGGGTTAATTAACAGAAAAATACCACTTGACTCAGAGGCTGAGAGAAATATTCTTGCAAAGTTTGATTTGAATCGGATATAGGCTGTAACAATTCATATATAGAGGGATCTCTGGCTTTATATAATATATAGATGAAGGTTTAAATAAAATATCAAACTTCCATAAATTGACTTAGGTATTTTAAACAGCTAATTCTTTTTAAAAAAATAAATTTCCCAGAACATAAAATTATTTTTCCATTGTTCTAATTCAATATTTCATTTACTTATTAAAACCAACTTTTTACAATAAGTAGATTAAAATAAAATTATTAAATCTTCTGATTATATAAAATTATTAAATAAACCGATATATATTTATACCTATTGCTACATACTTTTCACATAAAAATTATAACATTTGTAATAATTAAGATACAAGAAATTCGAATATAATAATAACATATTAAACAATGCCATACCTAATACTTATGTTGTGTGGGGTGAAAAAATCCATAAATCATTAATAAAATGCAAACAAAGGCCCATCCCGTATCAATATTAAAATTATCGGTCATCGAACTATAGAATGCAAGATTTAATGCATGTATATTCAATGCAAGAATGTGATAAAAGGAAAAAAAAATTTTTTTTTTAGTTAGGAATCATTGAAAGACGCTAAAGAGGAGCGGTACAAGCATAATTCATCTTTTAACAAGTGTAACTTTAATCCACTAAATACCACCTCCCTTTTTGATCAAACAGTAAGTTAACTTTAATACTTCTATCCTGTAAACCAAACTGTACATATGCATCAAAGGTCCCAGCCTAAAGTTTGGTTTAAAAAAGAGGTGCTTTTCATTGGTTAAAGTCCAGCACTATCCGGAAGAATCATCGGCATTTCTTCTAGGCGACTTCCGAAGTTTTCCATCGACCGTCGTAAAACAAAACAAAACCTTTAATACTATTGTACTGTTTGGACAAGAGAAATATTCTGTTATGGAGTAAAAATCAATTTAAGGTTTGTAGGAAATGATGAACGAAGGTGTTGTCGTTCTCTATGTAAATTTAAAACGTAATTATCCTCAATTTTAGAGAATACATGAGGTGGTAGATAATTCTAAATTCACGATATTTGAGTCACAAAGGGATAGCCATATCCTGAATTATGCCATCTATAGGAATTTGAACTACGTAGGACTAGAAACATGCGGGGAAGCATCAGATTTTTTATTTCGTTGGAACAAGTTTCCATTCCTACTAGATATCTGCAAAAAATAGGGGAGTATTCGTTTGCCTAAATCCAGTTCACAAAAAGACATTTTACCGAATGCCATTTTACAAAACAGACTTATTGTAAAAAGACTTTTAACAAAAGGAACCCTTCACAAAAAAACTTAACAAAAGAGACACTCCACAAAAAAACTTTTAACAAAAGAGACCTTTCGCAAAATAAAAATCTTTGAAAACTAATATTATTAACTAATATTATAATATATATAATATATAAATATTTATTATTATTAATATTATTAATAAATAATAAATATTTATTAGCAGTCTCGTTGGCCTAGTGGGTAAGAGCGTATAAAATACGCTGTAAACGCCGAGCGAGTGTGGGTTCGAATTTCACACACGTCGTAAGATAAAAGTTATTCCCCCTTACGACATTTACAGTTTCGCCTGAACAGGAAAAGCTGTGCAATTTCCTGTCCACATTTATGTGGCAGAGAAATGCATTAAAAAAATATATATATTTATTAAAAAGATATGCATAGATATATTTATATTAAGTGAGATTTTAGTTGGTTTCAAAATCAGCGTTTTAATTATTTGTTTGGCGGGGGTTTGGGGGGACTATTTTAAAAGTTGCGCAGTTGAAATGGGGGCGTAATACATGCAAAAATATAAAAAACCAAACAAACATCTTTTTTAAATATCAGAACATCAGAAATAACATCTATTTCTTAATATAAAGTATAAATTATTCAAATATTTCATATTAATATCTTATATAAGTCTTTTAAATTTTTATTGAAAACCTTTAAATATTCAATTAAAACTCCCTATTTTTTTTTTTTTTTTTTTTTTTTTAAGAAACAGAACATAGATAGTACAACAAAAAGTTATATTTAGAATGATTTTTTAAAAATAATTTCCTTATCACATTACAAAATATTTCAGTAAATAAAATATCCCTTATATACATAATAAAGTTATCATTTTACATAATATTAAACATTTAAATTTAGAACATGAACCTTAAATATATATTGAAGTGATATTTATAAAAAAGGAAAAAAAAAACATTCTTTAATGTTCCCTATAAATTCTTATTTTTTTTTTTTTTTAATATGTATTTATACAATTTATAATATATTTCCAATCTTATCGAATAGAATAATAAACATTTATACATAGTCCTAGATATTAAATAATTTCTCCCTTTTTTTTACCTTATTATATTTAACCGCTTAATTGATTTTCATGTGCCACACTTTAACCATTTTATTCACACTTTTTTATATTTTTTGTTTTTGTTTTTTTTTTTTTTTAATTTCACATATGAATCAATAAAATGAAATGTCTATAACATATACATATTATAAAGTATGTTCGAGTGTACAAAGAAGTATGTACAAAAGTATTATAAAAATAATGATATAAACGTACTTTAAGTACTTACAATAAGGTATTGAGGTTTTTCAAGATTAAAAAAGAAAAAAAAAAACAAAATAAAGTATAAAATATAAAAAAAAAATAGAAACAGTCCACGAGGACAATAAAAACAATAAAATGAAAACAAAAACACCCTTACATCAAAACATTAACCAAACCAATATATGTATGTATACAATAAAGGGGGAAAAAATAAAATGAATAACTTAAATACATTTAATAAATAAAGGAAATATTGAAAATATATATTTCTGATTATACTAGGACTTCAATTTAACAGAAAATTAGAAATTATACAACAGAAAACAAAATAAAAATGATTTTAAAAAAGAAAAGGTTTGTGTAAATGTGTTATTGGGTTTAAAATGGTGACGACTAATGCATATAATATATATACATAGATATTCATTTGTATAATATATATATACATAAAATTTGTATTCAATTGATTATATAACCTCAATGCAAGTCTTATGAACATAACCGCTGCGTAGAAATTAGTCTGATCAATAAATTTAGTAGATCTTCCGGTAACTCTGTGAATATAAAGGTAGTGTAATCCTACAAAGTTCTAAGTAAACGGAAAGCATGTATGCTTTAGGTATAATTCATATGGTGTCTATGGTGGCTTTTTAACATCTTAGATGTGGCTTTGCAACAACTAATTGCAGAACAGCGACTAAGAAAACATATTTACGTGAACAGTATAACACGTTTCTTCATTATCTAATATAACTATGTATATGTAAGCAGAAATAAAGAGATTAAAACAGTCGGTTTTTCAACATTAAATAAAATATAGGAGAAAAAAAATCACATAAGAAGTCATGAAACTGTAGTTAAACAGTATATGGTAAAAAATAGAATGACAAACTATGATCCTTATGTAAATTAATATATACACATAATTATGATAATATTATATATATATATTAATTATATATATTATATATATATATATTAATTAATAATATATATATATATAATATATATATGGAAATGTCTCAAGTAAAAATATTCTTTAAAATGTGACTGAATGGATGACATTGGAAATCTTCCAATTATTATAGTAAATTTAAAAAATTTTAACATGACTAGTATATATCTGGCACTTTTGAAAAGTTTGAAAGCATATCTGACATATAGAGGAAAATTTTATAATAACTTTTAAAAGATTGCCAACGTTAAATACTATAATCATGGAGATTGGAGTATAATATCACTAGACGAAGAAGCAGCTATGCTATATGTAAGATATTACTTTTACCAACATAGATTTCTTTGAGCAACACGAGAAATATTTCCCAAACATCTATCCTTAATTATAAAAAAAAATTTTTAACCAGTTATTTCTTGGAAATTGAATTCCTCTTAAAATTTTGTATAATTAAGTAGGTTTAAAAGATTAAAATAGAACGCATAAAATTTTAAGAAACATTGTCTATCTATGACATATGTATTATAAATAATTTTTAGAACTTCATAACATCATTAAAATAAAATGTTGTGTTTAAGTATGAAAATCATCTATCAAAAAGGAAGACGAAAACAGGATATTATATTGAAGGGTGATTTATTCCCTTTTTCTACTGGAAAAATAATTTTTCTTTTCATTAAATAAGGTAAATATAAAAAATCGTGTTTTCTTGCTTAAAATTGAGATCAATATGTAAAATTTTAATTCCTTTTATTTAAAAAAAAAAATTAGAATATCAATTTAAGAATATTAACAAATAGAGATGTAAAAAGTAAAAATAATAAATCAATACAAGTTCATTCCACTGAAATTATAATTTTTTAATTTATATTTTATATCAAAATTCTATCCATAGCCAATGGACATAGTATAGATAAAACATTGAATTTTCATTCGAAATGACTCGGATTTAACTTCAACTGCACCATATAGATTAATAAAAAGTAATATAGAATTTTCTTATAATAATTATTTTATATTATAATAAATAAAATAAAATAATTTTTGTATAAAATAGCACATGGCGCACAAAAAAATATTTCATAGTTTTGTATGCAACAGCTACTGTCTAGTAATCAACAGTTTAGTAAAATAATGATTTCAAAAACTGAAGCTTATTTCAATTTTATTCCAAATTTTATTAAAATTTTACTTTATACTTATATACCTATATCATTTCTTCCTACTTCTTTTCTTTCATTATTTAGAAACCTCAAGTGTATGTCGGAAAAGATTAGAAAATAGAATGTTATTTTAAGATAATATAAGACCCCCCAACAAACTACAGCTCCAAGTCAAGTTTTTCAATTAATTTTGTTAATAAATATAAGAAAACAATTAGTTTCCAGCACCCACTTTTAAACAAAATGATATTAATATCTATGTAAATATGTAAAATGAATTTTATCTTACTGCATATATAATATATATCTAAATAAAGAATGCATTTCGGCAAGTACTGTTCCGTATAAAAGAACGAAGAAAATGTTAGTTAACAAAAAACACAGAATCTGTACAAATTATTACAAACGAAGTTCAGCTTTTTGGACATAATCTTCATTAGATATTAGTTAAATCTTTAGTCGAAACTGAATACGTCCTTTTGATCATCACCAGACACCGTGTTGAAAAATTCAAAAATCTTCAAGGCTATAGAATTATTACAAAATTTTTAAAACTTTTTCTTCAACTTCTGTAAAATTTTCTTGTGTTAGAGCAGCAGCTTGAGGTAGTTTAAGCTAGGCATTTGAATATATTTAAGCTAAGCATTTGAAATCTTGTAAAAAATTATCCAAGTTTTATGGTAATAACTTTTTTTAAATATGGTTGGTTCTGGGCAACATATTCTTTTAGATAGATCGATCATACAACTCATAAATTTAAATAGATTTATCTTGGTACTTAATTAAATAAAACATCTCAAATTTTGTAAAAGATGATCAAGTTCTATGGAAACAGGATATAATTACGTTTATACAGATATCTCAGAATTGACACTGTCTATTCTACTGCTCTTTCTCGTTTTAACTAATAAACTACTTCTTATTCAATTCAATCTAAACATTTTTAAAAGTATAACCAAAGCAAAGAAACACCCTATACATTTTTAACTTTTCAAAGGATAAAGACATTCTGAATCTCTTTTTGATTTTGAAATTTGAACTATAGACATATCATCATTTGTTTTAATAATTTAATTCCAAGCATATATACTTCTAACAAACCAACAACATCAACCATTATTAGATATAAAAAAACTCTTAAAAAAAAAAATCTTATCAATATTCTATGTTAGTATTCATTGCTGACATTTTGAAAAAAAAAAAAAAAAAAGAGCAATACAAATCCGATATTAAACAATAAAACACTTCGATTTTTTTACGATATTAAATATTCGCATGCGCTAAAAAAAACTATTAAATGTCAAAATTATGTTGTGTTTATTCTCAGGAACAATTGTTGCAGGGGTGGTAATGATAATGTAAGAGGTGGTGGTTATGGTGGTGGTAGTATTGGTGGCGATGAAATTATATTGTACATATATAGAATAAGAAAGGGATGAGCACGTAAATATTTTAGTTTCAAAGATTGGAAAATACTTTGTAATCGTAGTATAACAGTGTTATTTTGCAATATTTTTTATATATGTAACTGCATTACATTCATACATAGTTACATTTTTTATTGTGTTACATGTATAAATATTATATAGAATAAAATATATATATATTAAATAGGTAAAAGAACGGTAAAAAAAAAATAAATAAAACAAAATTAGAAAAATATTGACTCTCTTTTTTTTTTTTTTATTTTATGTCTCTTGTATATTAAAATTTAAAACAGTTTATTACAAGTTTTTGTCGCAAAGTGTTTCAGCATTGCAAAGAAAAAAAAAATTGATTAGTTTTTTTTTTTTGATTAAAAAAAATTGTAAGAAATTTTATTTATTTTAAAAATATATTAATAAAAATAATATTTGTGTAATATTTAAATTTTTTTTTTATTAAAAATAATCATATTATACCTAATTGTTTATTTTTTAATTGATTTTGATTGGAATAATTTTTTTTTTTTTTTTTTGGTTGAAAATGTGAATATGTGAAAATTTTAGTTGTGAAAAATAAAAATCAAAAAAATTTGAATGAAAAATCGATAATCAAGTGAATACTTTATTATATACGTGTACATACATATGCATTAAAATGTACTATGTATTGATAAACCAATTTTTTTATGTGGAGGTTTTTTCTCGGAATTAAAAATTAAAAAAAGAAATGTTTAACAAATGTCTACAAAGTATAAAATTAAATTTATTTCAATTGGATTTCTCCAATCAATTCAAAAATATCCTTAGAGTCCTATGTATTAAACAATCAATTTTTATTTGAAAATTTTATAGATTGACATAAATTCATACATACACTTGACTGAATTCGTTTACAAAAGAAAAAATTTTGATAAAAAAAATAAAAGGATATTTTAAGGATATTAAATAATATCTGTTCAATTTTTCTTTTTATACAAAAGCAATTTTGATATTACAACAATGGTTACACCCATAGTACAATTCTTATTTTATTATATATTATTATTTATTTTTCAGAAATAAAATTAAGTTTAAATTTGGATAAATGTTTTGGAATTTATATATTATTATCTTTATAATTATCGAAATATCATTTTAGAAATATTGTAGTAGTATTTACGATTTGAAAACTATTTTCAGACTCACATTGTGATTACATTATTCTAAATTTCTATACATCTAATTGTGCTATTTGCTAAAATTTAAATTTATTATACGTACGATAAACACGCGATGAACACGCGTACACACCATAAACATGGAACTAGATATGATATTTTTAAACTTTACATAACGGACCACTATTAAAAAAATAGTCGATGTAGCTTAATATGGTCACGCCGTTCATCGTCTTTAACACGATAAATTAAAAACTTTAAAAGTTAAAGTCATGAAATTGATCCAAAATTCATTTTTGAAATAATTCGTAAATTCCCCTTTTTTTTTTTGATTGATCAAAACATCAAATGAAGCCACCTTCAAAATGAATAAAAATTCTGGGTTACAAATTAAGTGCTTGTAACAAATAAGGAAGCCTTTCTGTAAAGTTTCAAATTTTTAGTTTAGCTATCATACAATTTTTTGGAGCCGATTTTGGTGTTGAAATTGAAACTAAGCAAGTAAGATAACAGGACAAATCTATTTGTAAAACTTAAAATTATTCAGACGCCTTGGAGTAGTAACTTTCAGAAAATAATATTATGATATAGTTTAATATGATATATTGTATTACTATTTGAGTTCCTTTTACACAAAAAGAGTACTTAAGAGTAGTTGATAAATGAGACTTTATCATCGAGACGATATCATCTAATCTTTCTCAAAGAGTATTTACATGATATATGTAGAATAAGATAGGTATATGTTATAATAAGATATATGTAGAATAAGATAGGTAAAATCGAACAGATACTCTTTCTCAAAACCTGGTGTAGCCAAGAGTAGAAAAGATTACTTACTCTATAAAAGGAATGCAAACATTATTATAAGGTTCTATAAAGATTCGTAAAAATATTTTAGTGTTAACAAGAGTAACTATGTATTCTTCTTTGTTTTTGCATTAATTTATTTAAAATTTATCCAAAAGAACTTCTTAAACTGAGAATTTATACACAAATTATGAATATTATCATGATAAATAAAATACATATAATTTTAATAAATTTAAAATAATTGATTGATTGCTTAAAAAATTTTTAAATTAAAGCATGTGATAACCCAAACTTATGGATTTTAAAATAAACTTTAAAAAATTGTTTTAAAATTAATTTCCATTATTATACAACTCTAATATAATATTCAAGTTAAGGAATTTGTTATATGTTAAGGAATTTACTAAGCTCCCATTTTCCCGTTAAGGATTATATTATTGGATTATTATATTGCAAATGAAAAGTTTTTCTTTTAATAAACAAGTATTAAAAAATAATAATTAAGTGGAAAAGTGTTCGCAAATGATAGAATTGGTTTTGTAATTAGATTCAATATAACCATTTAAAACCACATTTCCAAAATCTCATAAATCCAAAAATGTTTCAGTGAATGTAAAGTTCAAAGCATCATTAAGTGCTAGATTTGTTATAAAGCATTCGCATGCAGTGCCAAAAAAATTTTTTTCGTAATATTCGTAATATTCGCAGTTAACTATCTTTTAAGTTGTTCTTAATTTGAGTATATATGTACGTTAGATAAAAACAATAAATTTAGCTTTTGCTTAGTTTAACTATACATAGACATTCATCGTTTTACTTAGTTTAACTCTTTAGACACTCATCTTTGTAGTTTTTAAAACTTTCAGTTGTTCTGAATATATTAATAAATTGTTATAACAATTTTGCAAAAGAAAATTTCTTGTACTAGAACAACTGTGATGGTAATAACAACTATATTAAGGTATAGTGATGATGGAAAATATCTTATCTATATTGTTAAAGAATTTAAAGTAAGGCAACCGTTAAAAAATATTATTTAAATTTCTTTAACTGTTTAGTTTTTTTACTTATATTGAATATTCTTTTGAGCACAAAACCAAAATAAATTTTAATGGGTTTTGTAAATGGATTGTAATTGGGTGAAATCGGACCATGCGTTCGAGTACCTCCCATACAACTCCCAAAACCTAATACGCATATTTTCGAAATTAATAAAGAGAGAAACTTAAAATTTTGTACGAGGGTATGTTTTTCTGAATCCCTGATATCCCCAAAATTGGAGATGAATTGGAGTGGTTGTTCGGGTACCTCCTATACAAATCCCAAAACCGAACAAGCATATATTCGAAATTAATAAAGATAGAAACTTCAAATTTGGTACTAGGGTGTTGTTTCCTGAATCCCTGATTTGTCCAAAATTAGAGATGAATTGGAGGAGCTGTTCGGGTACCTCCCATACAACTCCCAAAACCGAATATGCATATCTTCGAAATTAATAAAGATAGAAACCTCAAATTTGGTACTAGGGTGTTGTTTCCTGAATCCCTGATTTGTCCAAAATTTAAGATGAATTAGAATGGTTGTTCGGGTATCTGCCACACAACTCCTAAGACCAAACAAGCATATCTTCGAAATTAATAAATATATAAACTTGAAATTTGATATAAGAATGTTCTACCCTGTTGATGTCTCTAAAATTTGAGATGAATTAGGCTGGTGGTCCGCGTGCCTTCACACACTTCCCAAGACCTAACAAGCATATTTTCGAATTAAATACCTAACTAAAATAACTTACGAATTTTTAATTTAATTTGAATTTTTTAGGTGTAGGGTATAAATAAGTCGGTTGCATCGACTTACTGTTACTTTTACTTGTTTTTAGAACAAATAGAAAAAAAATGAAAATTTTATAGAAAAATATTTACTCCTTTCAAATCTAACTTAACAATAAATTTTTCACTTTATTTTTTTTTTTAAATAAAATGTATAACAAAAACTTGCATCAAAACTCATTTACAAAAAGAATGCCATCACAGATGACAGATGGTTTATAAAAGCATAGAACAAAAATAATTTAAAGGTTTTTGAAAAAAAAAAAAAGGTTATAAAGGTCGGCTTAAAAAAGTTCTTAAAAACTTTATATCTTGCAAACGGAATGAGAGATAGAGAAAACTAATAATAGCGCTTAAATAGCTCTTCCCAATTATGCTATAAAAGGTACTTCAAATTTCGATCAAATGACAATCATTACGCGTTTATTTGCGGGTGCATTATTAAATTTACTATAAAAAAAATGGGAATTTGCTTGTTCCTCTCTATTTTGGTAGTTGGTAAGTTTTTTCTCTTTTGAAGTTCTCTGATCAACATCTATTGGAACTACTACTTTATTGCTGTAGAAGCTATTGGTTGCCGATTTTGTTCAGTTAGTTGACGATTGTATTGAGTCTGTTGTATCTCATATTGGTGTTGATACTATCTGTTATTCTTTGTTGAAGTACCTGTAGGGTGTTGCAAAAGTTATAGCTATAGCGTATATAAAGATCATTTGTATATAACAATTAATGCTCGAAACTCACTCTACAAAATAAAAATTTTTTTTTGAAAAATCGCTAAAAGATTATACAAAATTTTAGCTTTCTTCTCTGAGTAGATAACATTCTTATGTGTAACACCCTGTATGTTATATTCTGTGATTTGAATTTAATACTTTAATAGCTGATTCTCCGATGAATATCAACCATTTTATGTTGCTTTCTATATTTTTATAAAATTTAAAAATTACAAAATAAAAAAAAACGTATTGAACTTTCTAAACTTTTTAAGATTACAAGTTTTTCCGTAATGTTTCAATTTTATAATATAATACCATGTTACATTAGTTATACATAAAGATTTATGGACTACTATAAGATTATTTATTTAATATTATATTATTTTTAGTCAAAATTAACCCACTTTTCCAAAACTTTATAGCCAATTTTAAAATTAAAAGTGTATCTAAATATAATTTTTTTTTTTTTTTATTTAAAACCCTATCTAATAATATACCCCTAGCACCCTTATTTATACAATAACCCGATGTTGATAACAATCTAATAAATTCAAATAGTATATATATATTGTAAATAGATAAAAATAGTTTTTCCTTTAGAATATATCATTATATTATGTATATAGGTTACGATATATCATGTACATACGTTACATGTACATAATTATGTACACATACATATATGATATCTTCTCTTATATAAAGAATTTTAAATGAAAATTGTAGACTTTAAAAGTTATTTTTTATTTAAATTGAATGAAAACGAGGAAGAATACAGTTGCCTTTGTCAACTCTGAGATACCCGTACGACCCGTTTGTATGTTCATAGCCTGTCACTCTGCTTATAATATTATTTTTTTAAGTTTTTAGTATTTTAATATAATTTGGGTGAATTTTATAATTTCTAGAACTATGGGTTGTACATATATTCAAACTATATGTTTATATGTACATTCTTCAAAAGCAGATTCTAACCTTCCACATAACGATTATCAATCCAAAACTTTTTCAAATATTCTATAGTACCATTTAATACTAATCGGTAAATGTATATTAAATTTTCTTAGTACAAAATAATAAATATAATTTTAAATATTATATTATATTATATTTATATATTCCATTGACAGAATAATTTCTTATAAGTACAATAAAATACATATATGTATGTAAATACGGCGCTATAGAATATACATCTATACTTGTATCATTCATTCACTAGTGACATATACGATATGTAAATAAACATAATATTATATAAGTATGTATGTATATCAATATCATATAAATAAAAATTCTTCAAGCAACCGTTATGTTGTTTATTTATTTACATTTTTTTGTACTACGCATTATATCCTCAACAATTTCAAATTATCGAGTAAAACAAAATGCAAAAAATTCGTTAAAGAAATTTGTTAGAAAAAAAAATCAAGTAACACTTTCGTCAATTATAAAGTAACCATATATTATTAAAAAAAGTTGTTAACAGAAATAAGAGTATAATGTTGAAGCTTTAATTTTTGTGTATTACTTCAAAAAAATTTTAACAGGTGTTTAAAAATAGGTAATTTTCAGTTTTTGACCCCTTACAGCTCCTAAACGGGGAGTGATACAAAAAAAATTTCTGAAAAGACTCATACTTATTTTTAAAACTAACTTCTGTCAAAATTTCAAGTTTCCAACTTAAACCGTTTAGAAGATAGAAGGGTTAAAGGATTTTGCAAAATTTGAGTTTCGCATAACGGTAAATTAAAACACCGTATGCCGCAAATATATATTTATTATATATATACTTTTAAAGCTAATAAAAGTAGTAATCGTTTGGCGTTTTCAAAATGAAGATATATCTTACACAACTTGTGCTATAACAATGTAAATATAGAGCTTTTTTTAACTTTTGGGGAGCTGTAGCTCCGTAACGGATGGGGCTACAAAAAAAAGTTATTTAAAATAAAATTAATATTTTTGTGAGATCTATCAGCGGTTAAAATTTCATAGCTCTATTTCAACAAAAATGTGGGTATCTAAAAATTAGGTGTTCGAGAGCTACCCTAAGTTTTGGTCCAAACTCAACCAAAAAAAATAGGGAACCTACAAATTACTCCCAGAATATTTTGTGTAAATTTCAAGATTCTAGCTTTCTTAGTTTTTGAGTTAGCGTGCTGACGGACGGACGGGCGGACGGACGGACATGGCTCAATCGTTTTAGAATTTTTTTCTGATCCGATCCATACATTTGAAGGTATATCTAGCTCGCTTATTTCGAGGTGTTACAAACGGAGGAGTAATTTTATTATACCCGATCCTATCGTACGGGTATAAAAAGGAAAATTAAAATATAAAAATCAGCTATCTCCACCACAGGACCGACCGCCACTACACGAAAAGTACAATGCCAAAATTATAGATTTTTTACATAATAGTTTATATCAAAGCAAAATAACTTCTAATAATTTAACATTTTGTTTTATTCAATAACAATAATAAGCAATGAAATCGTAAAAATGTATGTGCATTCATTCATACATCCATTTACATTATTATGTAATGTATATGATTTTTTTTTCATTGAAAAATATTAGAAGTAAAAAATAATAAAAACTGTAAAGAAATACAAAACAAACATAAGATTAATATTGAATCTGCTAAAAATTTCACCGTTTTAATTTTATGTCATCAACAAAAGAATAATATGCATAGATATAATAAGTACATGTGTATATGAATTTTTAGAGATATAAAAAAAAACAAAAAAAAATTGTTCATATAAATTCATATGAAGTGTTATGTATGAAATTTGGACTTAAAAATTAAATAAAAGTTAAAGTTAGTCGGATCAAAAAATGTTCTATGACAAAGTTGTTCCTCTTTAAGTGTGTTAATTTTTTCTTAATAATTTTTCTCATAAAATTTTTTTGTTACGAAATATTCGTAAAAAACTTAAAAAGTACACTAGTAAACAACCACTTGCGGTTGACCGATTTGCTCCAAAAGCTAATCAATCCGAGATATTTACGTCAAAACCTTAAATATGAAATTGCAAAAAATTCCGCTCAGTCGTTTAAGTTGTACACGTGCCCACAGACATACCCACACACGCACCCATACACACACACACAGACGGACCTCATGCTAAAAAAAATTTTACAGACTTCTCCACACCGGAGTAGTGCATATTTGCCAAAATCTCGGGTACAAATTTTTAGTATGAAAACAATACCTAACTTATACATAATTGTATGCGGTCGGTAAAAATAGAAATGAAAACTCTTGTATAAGTCATAAAATAGTCTAAAATGCTTTAGGTGTTTTATTTTTTCATATTCGGTTAAAATTTATAAATACTGACAAAAATAAAACAAATATAAAACTTTTTCTTTTTAAACAAGGTTACAAATCTTTATAACATATTAATTGCTATCCAATAAAATTTATTGAATCGAAACAATTTTTTGATTAATTTATATTTACTGCTGTAAAACAAAATTCTCCTTAAGTAATTTAAAATTGTTATAATGTTATAATGAACTAATTAGTATTAGTAAAAGAAAATTATAAGACAAAATTAAATGATATTTTTTTTACCTAAATAAAATTAAAAATTTAATATGGGTGTCTCCTGTAAATATGCAATAACACTTATTAAAAATTTTAGAATAATTTAACAAGGGCTTTAGTAGCCGATGATTTTGTAATATTGTATTATCCTATGTTATTTGTAATATTAATATAATATAATATCTATTTTACAAAAGCTTCATTAAATCTATAGTTAAGAAAGGAATTGCGTGTAATTATTGATAGTTGTACCTCGTTAAAACTTAAAATCATTGAAAACAACAACAAAACTCCATTTCTCTATCATTATGTAAAACATTTTTTTACCAAAAACATTTTATTAGATTTCGGTATTAATGCAATAAATTTAAATTTGTAAATTTGTTAAATTTGTTGGTACCTACATCCAAATACATATTTAATATTCCATATTAATGGGAAATGCAAAATAAATATTGCATATTACTGGGAAACTATAAGATAACTTTTATATTTTGGAAAAAAAAAAATCTTAGATATAAAATAGGTTTCAATAATTTTTATAATTTAAGTAAATAAAAGCATATAATTAATACAAATCAGAGTGCTGATAATTGATACAGCCATGCGCATTAAATCTAGTATAATATCAAGCAAATTTCTATTAAATATTTTTTTTATATTCATTCTTATTTTATCACTAATTTTTACAATATTGTAAATTATAAAAAATAAAATAAATACTTAATCTATCTATATATACATGCAAAAGCAAAGTTTATCTGTTTGTCTGTCTGTTTCTGATTTATAGACTCCTAAACTGCTCCAGCCGATCATCATAAAAATTTGTATATAGAGGTTTTTGGGTAAGAGGAGTGTTTCTGGGCTAACAAATTTTGCTCAACAGGTCGCTAAGTTAGGGCTGTAGTGCTAAATAAAAAGCATATAAATAAAAGCATATAATTAATACAAATCAGAGTGCTGATAATTGATACAGCCATGCGCATTAAATCTAGTATAATATCAAGCAAATTTCTATTAAATATTTTTTTTATATTCATTCTTATTTTATCACTAATTTTTACAATATTGTAAATTATAAAAAATAAAATAAAAACTTAATCTATCTATATATACATGCAAAAGCAAAATTTATCTGTTTGTCTGTCTGTTTCTGATTTATAGACTCCTAAACTGCTCCAGCCGATCATCATAAAAATTTGTATATAGAGTTTTTTGGGTAAGAGGAGTGTTTCTGAGCTAACAAATTTTGCTCAACAGGTCGCTAAGTTAGGGCTGTAGTGCTAATATTTGAAATTTTTCACTCTAAAATAAAAACGATTTGACCGATTGATTTAAAATTTTGTTTTTGACGGTGGAGTTGATCCTATCAACAGACTTGGAATTTGTTAACTCATATCTTCAATTAAAAATCTATATGTTTTATTTATTGAGGGATACAGCAACACGCACCGGATATTAGCTAGTATTATATAAAAGTTATAATTTGTACCAACCTCAAATTGATTCGTTTTATTGGGATTCTTCAAGATATAAAGAATATTTTTATTTATTTATATTTTTTCTTCTTTTCACTTCTATAAGGAGCGTAAAGCACCGTTAAGTTATTGCTAAGTTACTTCTTGTTCATATTTTGACTCAGTTTCTGTAATTGTTAATTTCACTAAGCCGCTGCTTACTCGGCTGTAATTTATATACATATTTATTTAATATTTTAAAATTTAGTTTAACATAAAGTAATTATTGAACTATGTTTATTTTTAAATTTCATTCTATATCGGTAAAGGTTAGAAAAGTCTAAAAGAATTATTGTTTTTTACAAAATTGGTAAAACTAAACCTAACCTATTATTATTTATTAAAGAAGAAACTAATTTTATTAAGAAATAAACTTTCCTTTTTTCTTTTTTGAAAAATATTTTCATATATTCTAACCTCAAGTTGTTCTGCGTCTGTCGTATCCAAATTTTAATGAAAAGTTATGCGTGAAGTTTCTCTATAGATCTCAGACGAATAATCTTTAATTTAAATATATTAAAAATCTACTCCTGGTCTACGTATTTGATGCTATTTATTAGTTTTTTTATATTTAGAAAGTGATATTTTAACAGATATATAGATGTATACTTCGACAAAATTGGCATGCAAAATTAAATGTGGCTTGATGACGATTAAGTAATGTATAAAATAAAATTTGTTGTATCATTTTTGCATTATACTTTGCAACTCCTTAAGGAGACTAAGCGTTATGCTTTACAGGTCCTTAAGGAGACCAAACATTTTTCGTTTTTACATACATTATTCATACATTACATACATACATCGTTTTTTACATACATTACATCGTTTTAAGACATTATAATATTAAAATACTTTTCCTGTATTCAATTCAAGTTTTTTATATAACTAACTAAGGTTAACACTTGTATATTTGTTATGAAGGTTTTGTGAATAGAAATTATTATGAGATTTTTTTTTTAAATCCAAAATCACATCATACGCCTAATAATATATGATACATCAACTTTTCCAAATATATTTTTTACATTTAAAATTTAAATTTAAAACCTATATAGTGATTTGTATTTATTTATAGAATTTTTTTTGTTTTTTTGTCCTTTTATAACTCTTTTCAGATTTACATTTTTCTTATAAAAGTACATATATATATATAAATTAAAATAAAATAAAAAAAGATGGTTGGTTGTATAGGTGATTGTGGGGCAGTTGGACCACCACCTGACATGATATTATCAATGCCACCACCACCATTACCATCATTTTTATTACCAAGAAGTGCTATTGTAGCATTAGCAAATAATGATTCACAACCATGTTTTGCTGCATTTATGTGCGAACCAAATCCAAGACCACGTGAAAGTGGTATTGAATTAATTGAATTAACTGGTAAAGGACAAATAGCATTAGAAGATTCATGGCTTTTTATATTAGTTTCATGCTGTGTTGGTGTTTTATTATTGGGAGCATTATTAGCTATTATTTTAATGAAATGTAGAGAGTAAGTATTAAATTTATTTTATATATAACATATACAGTATATATATATAATTATTTTTAATTGTATAAATCAATTTTTTTAGTTATAATTATTCGTATCAAGAAACAAATATGAAACAAACAACAATGTCAGCACTTGGTGAACCATCAAAATCAAATCCATTTTTATCTGGTGGTATGTTATATCCATGTACAACAAATAATCGTGAAACAATTCAACATCAAATGGTTAATGATAATCGTTTATTATGGGCAACATTAACACCACATGGTACAAGACATTTTGTACAAGATTTTCCATTAGGACAAGATGGAAATTATGAAATTGTTGATTATAAACCAAAATGTAATACAGTTGGAAGAGAACATATAGTTAAAAGAACACCAATTAAGGTATAAAACAAAAAAAAAAAAAAATTAATTTCCACGGACCTTTAATTTCCTTCTCCATATCAATTTGTTTTTTACTTAAAATTTATATATGTAAATTATGTGTGTTCTTTTCTAATAATAAAAAAAAAAATAAAAAAAAAACAAAATAAAAAACACGAAAAAAAAATAAAATGCAATTTTCGATTTAAAAAAAAAAAATTCCTTTTTAGTCATTTGATAATAGCGGATTTGTTGATTATGATTATGAAGATCCAACACCATTAATGGATTCATATCATGATGATTTAGATTCTGGTTATCAGGAACCACATGAAGTTATTGGAACATTATCAAGATGTTCACCAAGACCATTAGTATCATCACCAACACGTATTGAAAATCCAAATATACCACCATTAAATATAAATCCACATCAACAACGTAATAATCAATTAACTGGTGGCAGCACTTTAAATAGAAAAACAACTTTAAGTCGTCGTATTAGTGATGCCTCATCATATGGTGCTCCAATGTAAAAAAAAAAAAAAAACAAAAAAGTTAAATAAATAAATAAATAAAAACTACTTAAAGTATTATGTAATACATATATATAGTAAGTACTAATTTTGAAAATTTCTGAGGTTGGTTTTAAATGAAAGAAAAATGCAAAAACAAAAAAGTAAAAATTCTTGATTTTGTTCAAAGTTCCAAAAAAATATATTTTGTACTTAATTTATAATTTTATATTTTTTTAAATTATATTAAATTTAAATTAAAATATATACTATACGTATATATACTAAATATTAAATAAATATCTAAATATCTTAATAAACGTATTATTAATTTAAGATTAACATTGTAAATTTATTTTAGATTATATTTAAGATTTAAAAGAAAATTTTGTTATTTATATTGGATAAATTTCATTTTAAATTTTAAGTACGAATATTATAAGGTGTACCAAAATAATATATTGTAAATTTTAAGACTGTTGGTTTGCTAATATAAGTGAACCACTTAAATAATGTCCATGTAATCGAAAATATTTTGTATAAGTCAAATACTTACCTATACACATAATAAGTAATAGAAAATAAAAAAATTAAAGCTATTAAGTTGTTAGGTTTAATGAGGTCTTATTACAACAATTACTAATCAAATAATCTATTATCACTTCAAATCTACTTATCTCATCACTAATCAAATAATCAATTAATAATTTTTTTTTTTAAAATGAGTGTTTTTTACTAATACCAAATATAGTTTTGGTGTAACAACCAACTTATCAAAAAAAATGATTATTTTATTATTTTATTAGTGATAAGTGGTTAATGCAATAGAGTCCTACACTCAGATCTTTTTACTTACTTTATCGTATCCTTGCATTTAAAAATTTTTTTTAATACGGATTTCATTGTAATTTACATCATTTTTTTTTTTTTAACAAATTCTTCGAAATTGTGCTCCGAACCAAAACGAACGATATCAATTTCAATGAAAGTGAGAACTTTTGAACAGGTTCACATACATATACATATATATATATTAAATGTATCAAATGATGTCATCAAAAAATGTTTACAATATATTCGAAACCATTTTAAATGTTTAGTAAAAATAATATCGAATAATCTTTAAATCTTTTATGTCAATAAAAGTAAAAGTATCTGTTATAAATGACATATCTTTTAATTTTGATCATTCTTTCATATTTCCAAAACATTGATTAAAGATTCAATATTAGAAAATTTTAAATTTTAATTAAGTTATAATGAGACCAGATCATTAATAATTT
The DNA here is from genome assembly GCA_947095535.1 of Poecilobothrus nobilitatus. Classification (NCBI taxonomy): domain Eukaryota; kingdom Metazoa; phylum Arthropoda; class Insecta; order Diptera; family Dolichopodidae; genus Poecilobothrus; species Poecilobothrus nobilitatus. Next base: position 54,649,306 of record OX352772.1, on the reverse strand, counting down.
TTATGTTATTTATGTTATATGTATAATGGTCAAAAAAAAAGAAGAAGAATCTCTAAAACACATATTCAAAAACTGCGAAGGTTTACTACAAGCAAAATAACTGCATCTAGTAGCATATTGTTCTATCGAAAATGAATTGACAATAATGAAATCTTTATGCGATAAAGAAATAAAGTCTATACGCAATAAAGAAATAAATCCTTTAAGTTTTTTAGAGGCAGTAGGACTGACATAAGTATTATAAGTAAAGACAAAATCCACACACAACATTTAGTAATATTGGGACAGCACAATTGATTTACATCAAAAGGTTACAGTGTTACTTATACCCCTTAAATAATGATAATCTAATCTAATATAAGCTTATATGTATAGGGGGGTTCCTTTATGAACATATAATTCTCTTAAAAATTAGACTAATCTTTCTAATTAATTTTGTTGCTAAACTGAAATTAGGTATATCTCAAACTATAGGAAAAACATTAGCATTTTAATTTTAAAGACCTCTTTTAATTTAAATTTTAGAAAAATATAAGAGATCTAATAATCTCAATGTATCTTAGAGTTTTAAATATTGTATTAAAGAAATATTTGCTCAACTTTCTTTTACAGAATTTTTTTTTTTTTTTTTTGGTACATCTATATAAAATATTTAATTATAGTATTCAATTTAAAATTTAAAATACAAAAAATAAAAAATAAAGTTCCAAATAATTAACCACAGTATAAATAAAATGAGATTAAAAAAAAAAACAATTAAATTTGAATTAGTAATTATAGAATTTAAGATTTAGAAGTACATATATTTTAAACAACAAGGTATTATTAATTATTATAATATAAGATTATATAAAAGATATATTAAAATAATCTTTTTTTTATTTTTTTTTTTTTTTGTTTCTGAAAATGAACATTTTATACATTAAATTTTTTTTTTTTTTTTTTTTTGGAGAAGATTTCATTTACAAGATTTTATGTATATGTATTGAGAATAAAATTAGAAATGGATAAAAGAAAATTTTCTTACCCACAAAATATTCAATGAAAATTTTCTATATATTTATACTAAATGTCATTTACATAAGTACATACATACATACGTACATATATTCGAATTCTTGATGTTGTAAACTTGTAATGAAATTTTGATGAGTGTATCTCTAGTCATATTTAAGAAAATTTTATATAATATAGGATAAAAAAAAATAAAAAAAAAAAAAAAAAAGGAAATAAAACACCTAATATTTGCATTATTATGAAAAGGTTGGTTGATATAATTGTTATCCCCAGTAAATAAAAATTCATTATTAAAAAATCCTAGTAATACAAAAATTCTATATCGAAAAAACACAAGATCCTGAAAATGTATAATAAATATGTTGGGTACATACATACACACATGCATATATTATATATATACAATTCGAAAGTTTAAATTTCGAATTTTTTCAAAATTTTCAAGATTTGTTATTTATTGTTCTGGATTTTGAGAATGAGGATTTTTTTTTTTTTTTTTAACTCCTTTATTATAATGCATATATCCTATATATATACATCGGGCGCCTGTGTGCATTGCATACTTCGAACACTCTTCGAGCCGGGCCTGTATACATATATACTAATAATATAATACGAATATATAAAAGAAAAAAAACAAAAATTACAATAATAGCACAATTTAAAATAAAATACAAAATAATAAAAATATACATTTTTAATTAATTTACAGAAAATACATATAAAAAAAAATTAATATAAAAATTAAAATTTACCTTTCCCAAAAGGATTTACGCTATTTTAACTATTAAGAATCTACTCTTATTTTTTTTCTTTTTCTACTCCACTTTTTTTTTTTTTCTCTTATCTTTAGATTCAAAAAGTTGATTAGAATATTCCTTTAAATGTGACGTAGTTATATAGGTACTTATAGTACTCATATTTATAATATTTATATAAACATTGAGAACATAATATTGGTCTTAATTAAAAAAATTAATGTATAATTAATTGATAATTGAGAAAACCTAAAAAAATACCTAATTAATAAAAGACCTTCATTTTAATTTTCAACAAAAATTTATCAGAATTTTATAAAATGTAATTATTAAATAATAATATTTAATATTATTTAATTTTCAATCCTATCTTTATTATGCCTTAATGAATCAAGTGAATTAAAAAAAAGAAATTCACTTTAATCTTAAAATAATCATTACAATGTATTATAACATATTACACTACAATAGGTGTTGTGTTGAACTATTAAAGATTATAGGCAATCACCGTTACGGTATAACATGAAAATCAAAATTTTCAAAAATTTTAATAATTTCCTTTTTTTTATAGTTATTAATTTATTTATAATTTAATATATTATTTATAATGATTAAATAATAATTTCTGTAAATTAATTAAAATATTAAACATTTGATAACATTTAAATCAAAAAAATATATATATATTCAAATATTTAATTAATGCAATATTTAAAAAAAAAAAACATTAAATATAAAAAGCTTTTAATTAATATATACATACAAATGCCATTTATTTATATTAAAAAACAAAAAAACCTATTAATATTAAAAAATATTATAATTATTAAGTATACATTATATATATATAATATATTTATTATGTATATATATTATGTATGTATATATATTATTTATATTATATACACCTTATTTTACTTTAACTGAAAACTTTTTTATTTTAAGTGGATACATTTTTACTTAAAGTGAAACATTTTTACTTTAAATGACTATTTTTTTACTTTAAATGAAGACATTTGTAATAAAAGTTAAAGTAAAAAAATACTTATAATATATACATACATAAATAATAAATATATATAATTATAAATTAATTATGTAAATTAAATATATATGTATATTAAATAATTTTTTTATACATATAGAATATAAATTACTGAAGTAAAAGATTCTTCATTTAAAATAAAAATATCTTCACTTAAAGTAAAAAATATTCATTTAAAATAAAAAAAAATCTTTATAGTTAAAGTAAAAAATATTCACTTAAAGTAAAAAAATCTTCAATTAAAGTAAAAAAAAGGTATATACAATATATAAAAACATATACATATGGTGTTATATAAATATTTTTTAATATAATGTATATTATATAATTCGAAATATATTATGTACACTGTACATAATGTATATACTTACATACTTATGTACAGTACATATTTTAATTTAAAAAAAAAACAAAAAAAATTAAGAACTATGTATAATATAATAATTCATAAAGCAAAAAGCTTTCCATTGATCTCAGTTAGAATTAGTTTAAATTAAAATAAGATAAAAATAATAAAATTTAAACTTTTTTTTTTCTGTTAATATTTATAAAATTACATTAAATTAATTTTAAATAAAAAAAAAATGAAGAAAATTAATATATATAAATTCATCTTATGAATAAAATTTAATTATTTTATACACGAATCATACTGTTGTGTAAATTTTTTATAATACATATTATGTTTAATAATCATAAAAAAAAAAAAATCTACGGTAAGTGAGTTTATTTGGTATTTATTTTAAATTTAATTTAATATTAATATTGTATTTTTTATAGAGATACTTAATACATATATATTTTATTAATATAAATTAAATTTCATTTAAAAATTATTCAAATCTGAATTATAATTATTTTATAAATCCAAAAATCCGCATGCGTATAATCAATTCAATTAATGTATACTTATACATATATACATTTACCGATATTCAGAATTTTCAATTGTAAAATTTTAATCCTTAATTAATATCAAAATATTCAAAAATACCGTTCAGTTCAGACAAATCATTCAAAACGTGATTAGTATTTTTATATTATACAAACATATTATAGTATAAAGAATTCTAGCATATTTTTGTTTTCTCCTTATACTGCTCTTAGGAGAAAATAGGGTATCAATTTGTCTCCTTTATTATTGGTTTCGATTGTATACGATGATCTTAATATTCTCCCACTTTCCTATATTTTTTATTAACTCAACCGTTATTTTTCGACGTCTGGTGTTATTGAGCCGACCATGTCTTCGGCTTCATTGGAAATTTCATTCTATGGCCATTCTTGATGTTATACTTCCTTAGGCTTAGGGTATATTTTCTCAGAATGTAACCTATCTATTTTCATTTTTTACATTGAATTTGGCTTATTACTGCGGTTTTTAGATAATATCCGATATATACTATTTTATTTACTAATGAAAAAACTTATTTTTTATATGTATGTGAGTATACTGCATTTCAAGAAAAAACGCACAGTGGTATTTAATAAATACATATAATATGATAATATATACATAATATATATAATTTTTTATTAATTTCCATTACTATTTAAGAATATTTCTATATTATTTTTATGTAAACAAAAAAGAAACTATGTATAATAAAAATTATTTCATCTATTACGAATTAAAAAAACAAAAATAATAAAAAATTATTTAATTTATATTTTTAAATAAATAAAATATTTATTTTTTTTTTTTCATTTTAACCTAAAATAATGTCTTTGTGAAAAGGTATAATAAAATTTTGCAAATTTAAAGAAAAAGAAAAATATTTTATTAATACATATACTAATAAAATAAATGTGAATCTAATTGCACAAAAATACATGTTTTTTATATTTTAATTAATTTAATTAATTGTTTATTAACTTATTTAATTTCCTATGTATAGACGTTTAAATTTAATACTATGTGTAAGAAATAATTTTTGTAATTCATAAAATAAATAAAAGCAGACGTATTAATTGACTACATAAACAAATAAAATTTTTTTAATTAAATAAATATTCACCCTCATTCTATTGAATCAACACTGATTAAAAAATATATCGCGTCACGTCTAGTTAAAAATGTATTAAGACGCGGAAAAAAATTTTCGTAATGTTGGTAATTCTTAAAAATTTTTTTTATATTGAAAACTAATGCCGTAGGTCGTAGCCCGTATGTACAACTAACGCTTTCATTACGCTCTGCCATTAACGCTGCCTACGAAAGAAACGCAATGAAGCTCAATTTGTAAAAACTTAAAAAAATGGCTTTTCTTTATTTTTTAATTTAATACTATTCAATTATTTGGCACTTCAATGCGTAAAAGAAAGCGAAAAATGAACGAAGAACATAGAAACGTTTATTATGGACACTAAATACAATTTAATACATTTAACTCTACTTTGACACTTCAAGCAGGGTAAAGAGCGTTATAACTTAATAGCGTGCATTGTGCATTGTTTTGTTATAAGAGCGTGCATTGTAATGCAGGTTAAATTTGAATTCTTTATTTTGTTTTGAAAAAGAAAGATTTTTTGAAATTGAAAATTGATAGAAAAGAAAAAATCAATTTGGCGTCAAAGAAACAATGACTTTTTCGTCTAAAAGAATAATAAATCCTCGCGTCAGAGATATTCTTCGTATGACACGTCTTGAAGAATATGGGTGAGTCAGTTTACTAGTTTACTACAGTCACCAAACAATTATGGTCTGCTAATTGTAATGTAATTGATGAGTTTTAATGATTTTAATGATTAACTTTTGTTGTAATCTTTGATCTATTTGTTTAAACTTTGCTCAATTTCAACTTTAAAAAAGTTTCACGCCAGCTTTGGAGAAGGTTACATTAATTTCCATATGTTCAAAATAGTTTGTCGGTGAAGTTACACGAGTATGCCAGCATTGAAAAAAAACCTTAAGAAACAAAAATATATAGATGGATTGGTCACGTTCTTAGAAGGTTTCCTAATTACACAGCCAGACAGGCAATGGAATGGAACCCCCGGGGAAAAGAAATGTTGGTAGACGTAAAAATACATGGCGTAGAACAGTGGAACGAGAAATAACACAAATTAACAAGACATGATCAAAGGCTTTGTGCTTATATTCTTCCAAAAGGCAAAGGGAGTAGAAAAAAAGAAAAAAAAATGTAAACGAATTAAACTTAATTTATTTTTTTTTTAAGCGAAGAAAATTTTATATGTAAACGAATTAAGCCAAATATTAATAAAGTATTAAAAAGAATAAAACTGAAAAAAAATTATAAGTTTTTATATTACATATTAAATAAGATTTTGTCCTTTCTGAATTTTGTCCTCTCTAAATTTAGTCTTTTCTGGATTTAGTCCTTTCTAAATTTGGTCTTTTCTGGATTTTTTAACAAATTTTTGATTTTATCTCCCACTCGTTATAAATAAATTTATTTGTAGTTAACTTTTACTCTGCAGTGAAAAATATCTATATAACCAAGATCTGCAATCTGAGAACTGCTAACATTAAAAACTCAAACAGACCACAAATTTCCACAGAAGAAAATTCATGAAAATTTGTATGGAAACCATGTAACATTACTTTAGTTAGTTGATTTAATATTCAAGTTGCATCCGACCAAAATTAAATAGCAACAAACTATTTTAAAGTATGATGTATGATAATAATATGAGTATTTAAAAAATTAAAAGTTGTTATGCATTACTTTTTTATTAGTTCATTGCATTCTGGCGTTAGTTCCTTTGGAGCAGTACAAAATCTCGTGTTTTACTGCATAGCCGCTGCTGTTGGTCACAAATGAGGAATATCTGGTTTTTCCAGGAATTTGATAAAATTAAGTTAATAATTTTATAAACTCTGGGGGAAGGTGGCCGCGGACGGTGTAGTAGCGTGCGCGTAGCTGCGGTTCAGCTGGCTCTACGCATCGCGCCGCACCGCGTTGGCCGATATTATTTCTTATTAAATTTATTCTATACTTAATTCTGAAATTTCTGGAAAAAGCGGTATGAATTATGTATTAAACGTTAATTTTATTTTCATAGATATTTCCGCTGTTTTTTGCTTTAATGTCTAATAAAACTGAAGAATGCTATAAGCACTTATTTGAGTATACTTAAATTGGAACCACAATCAATTATGACTGATAGAACAACGTCTAGCTTGGAGGCGTATAATGGGGTTATAGGCCGCGTAATTTCGAAAAGGGGAAGTTTCATAAAATTTATAAAGCTAATTCAACAAGAGTTTTCTAAGACCACAAAATTTCAACAGATTATTGATAACGGAGGCTTAACAATAAAAATCAAAATGAATTGGAAGCTAGATTAACTGAAGAGCAAACATTATTATGCCCTTATTGTCGACAAAAAGTTGACGATAAAATTATTGTCTATTATATAATCAAATATATTGTTTTATAATTCTAAAATAAAACGAACTGAATATAGTTTAAATGTCAACTTTATTTTTATATAGAATACAATAAGAACAAAAAAATTAACAAAAAAAATATTTAATAAAATTTAAAAATAATCTTATGGAGTGTAATGTATAAAAATACTAAAAACAATTTAATTTAATAGAATGTGATATTAAGAATAAATGGATATTCAATCGAACTTAAACTTTGACGAAAAAGTTGTGCATGTTGCCATGCCACATCTCCATTGCCGCCACTTAATGAAACTTTGATTATTAAACCATTAGATTGTTGAATTTTATCTAATCCTTCTAAATTTGTAACAATCGTATTTACGTTTCCAGTTTCATAAGTTTTTGTATCAAATTTTAATTTATAATCTTTTATTTTCAAATTAGATTTCTGAAAATCGAATTTCCATATAACTTCACCTGATTTACAATCTTCATTACGTGCTAGATAAGTTATTTTCCAATCTTTTTCAATTTTTTTGAATATATTTTTAGCTGTAAATGTAGTAGAACTGAAGTCATTATATGAATTAATTATTTGGTCAGTATTATTGATTATTACAAATCTTTCATATATATTTTTAACGCAAGAATATCTCAAATTAAAATTTTTACTTTCTATTTCTTCAGGAAGAAGTTCAAATAAATAAAAATTATTTAAATGTTGCTCTCCTCTCTCTTGTCTCCATGTTAAACTACCAGAACTGCGACCTTTTTTTTCATTCTCTGTAGCTTCTCTTTGTTTAGTCAAATCGACAAGTTCACGCAAGTATCTTTTATTTAAGAATTTGACTCTTGTATCAGATAAATTCATTTGACGTTTTTTACGTAATAACATAATTGCTTCTAAAATTTCATCTTCTCTACAATTCTTACGTAGTTTTAAAGTTTCTTTGTGATTGTTTGTATATCGCCAAGTAACATCTTGAATATCATCTTTTGAATATGCTAATACATAATCAATTTTTCTTTTCCAACCATGTTGATACATTAATGGAGCGTCAATTACATTATCTGAAGGATCAATATGAATCCACCGTCTTTGTGCTAATGAATATACTTCTGTCCATACATGATCAAATGTAGCCACAATATGTCGGGCATCATAACCCAAACAACGACAGAAAAAAGTAAAACAATTCGCATATTCCCCGCAACGTCCTTTTCGCGATTGTAACAATTGTACTATATCATTGTAACGATAAAAACGTGATTCAACATTGCAACACCAACCTGCTTCCACTCGAACACCATTTTCAATTAGCATTTTACAATTTTTAATATGATTGTGACAAACTTTACAAGAAACTTCGTTAACCCATTCAAAGAAATCATTATGAAACCAATTTGCTAATTCAACTAATAATAGATCTTTAATGCATGGCTCTGGTTCTGTATATTTTCCACATTTTATAGATTTTTGTATTTCACGTAAATTACCTATAGCATTAAAAGTAAGTTTATCTAAAGGAATTATATTCTTTCCAAGCCTTAATAATTTTTCGTCTTCGTATTGTGTTACATGATCAGAACTTCCTTCAATATTTTTTAAAAATTGATTTTTTGTGGATAGCACAATTGGATAAGATATTCGTTCTAAATATGGCTTTGTTGCTTCAATATTTATAAGTTTCGTATCGATTTTTTTTTCAGGTTCTGTAAATAAATTATTTAAACATGAAAGTAAACTGTGAAAGTGAAAATTTAATACGATTATTTATCTTATCTTATTTATAATTTAAGATTGTATAATAAAAATAAGATAAATAAAAATGAAAAATAAATTTTATAAACTAAATTACCTATGTACTTTAAAAACTAGATTTTTGTTATTAATATAAAATTAAAAAATAAGTTTAAATTTAATAAACCTAAAAATTATTTTTTTATAAAAACTTTAGGTCTTTACTACGTACTTCATATGTTTTATTATGTTACATGTTACCTTCATCAATTGAATCAATTGAAGATGAACTGGATGCAGATGAAATTCCTTCTAATCTTTTTCTTTGTACTATTTTCAATCTTTCTTCAAGGATATCACGATATCTTTTTATTCTTTTAATTAAAACATTTGGTGGTAAAGTATATTCATGATCATTGAACACAAATCCTATTGATAACAATAATTCTTCTACACCCTTCAGTGGAAGTAATTTTTGTTCGATTATTTTATTTGTTGACTTAAATTTTCTATATTTTGCATTGTCGGGTTCCTTTATAATATTATTTAGAAGACGCAGTAAAATTTCAATTCCATTACAATATAATTCTTTGGAATTATTTTCTAATAAATGAACTACCTCAACATTTACCTCAGACATTTTACTAAATACATAATCAACAAAGTATTGTCAAGTCATCTTTTATAAACATATGTTTGTCAAATAGGGTTGAAATATTTGATAAAAATGGTTTTTTTTTTGTAATGAATTTCGATATTCGATATAAAAAAATAAAATCCAAATTAAAAAATTAATTTCGCTGTATATTTGTAAAACTTATATATAAACTTATATAATTAAAAATGAATTTATTTCACCTTTTAGGAACCTATTTCTGAGGAAACTAAAGCAATATATACGCACGGTTCACTCAGTTGTTTCTCAAAATTGGCTGAAAATATTTTCTTCACTGCCTATCTATTAGTAATATATCTATGGTAAAACTGGTAAAACTTAATTCATTACTTCATTCAATTCTGATTCAATTCAATCACAAATGGTGTCTGACTGTCTGTTAAACATGGTAAATTATTTAAAGCATTTTAGTTTCATATATTTTTACCATAAAAAAATTAAAATTTTTAGATACAAATTTAAATTTAGATACAAACTAATTCCAGAATGCACTAACAACAATGAATGGTTGAATTACAGCTACACTATTTTTGCACCGACGAACGCACTCCAGTTTGAGGAGCTTGAGCTAATACCATATCATATAGATATAATAAAATATAGATTGCTAGCTTCTCTTTCTCTCTAATGTTTTTCCTATTCAACCATTTTCAGCCAAAAATTAACATATGTTTTAGTCTAATGTAAAGTCAGCTGTTTTAATTTTGTACAATTTTAATTTATGCGTTTGCGTTAAAGCATATAGAGCAGTATTTTTCTGAAATCAAATACATCTAACAGTACTCAGAGTAATAGTCTAAACACCAATAACAGTAATGATAATAAAAAACATAAAATCAGATAAAAGTAAAAGAATAATAAATTAAATAATAGAAAAATAATAGGCAAGACAAATAATTTTAAAAAATAATTATTCATGGTTGAAAATGAATATTTTATTTAGCATTTTCACAAGAAAATTCCCGAACGAAATAAATTCAACAAAATATGAAATATTGTACAAAATAAAAAAAATTCATTCGAATAAAAAAATCATTCAGTTACTAATTGTAGATAGTCTAAATCATTCGACATTGCATATCTCTAGTGTATTTTAATTTAATTATAATTTGTAATAATCGATTTTTTTTTCGTTTTATCAAAGTTTTAGAATTTTAATATGAATATCCCTGAATGCATCAATATCCCTATTCCCAGACAAATGACAATAGTTTTTTTTTGGAATTAGGAATTTTTCCTACAACATATTAAAAATTTAGCTTTCAACTCGTAATTTTACTTAATATTTAATAAAATTACTTTTAAGTCTTTTTATTTTTTTCCGTTCACTTTTGGACATTTGTAACTTTCACTTTTTTCAAAAAGAGTGAAATTGAAAGTTTTGTTTGAAAGCATTTTAATATACTCTTTTTAAGCATTTTAATATACTTTAAAAGCATTTTAATATACTTTATTAAAAATTATCGTGCGAATGAGGTAAGAAATTTTTAAATTAATATCGAGTTATCATATTTTTAGCTTCATTAAAAGTATATAACATATATTAATAAAAACTTTATAATTTCTTTGCTGTAAAAAAATTAATTTCAATTCGTATTTTTTAGTAATGTTTTAATGGCAGTTTAAAAAATGGAAGTCAAGAAAATTAGTAAAACATTTTTGATATTTTTGATACAGTCATGGATAAAAAAGCAAGTCTTGTCTCTTTTAATATTTTAAAGTATTGTATAATCATTTAAATTTTAAAATATGTATTTATTATTATTAGTTAACACTTCATTTTTATTTAATATTTTATTTACTATTAACTTCATGTTTACTATATATCAATCTTCATATTTCAACACTTTTTAATAAAATTATATTGGATACTCTTTAAAAAAAAATTAAATATTTTAAAATTTAAATGAATTATTGGGATTGGCCACGAAATCCCAAATACAGGTAAAGTTTTATCACATATTCAGTGCGTTTGCCGAATCTGCAATGAATAATGAATAAAGAGAAACTGATTCAATGGTTCTCGTATTTTGCTGCAGTTTGCGGTTATTCATATTTGGTTATTTATAGATAATAAAAGTAAAGTTTATTATAAACTACATAAAAAAAAACAATTTTGATATTTACATAATACATAATATGTATATCCAAAAGTAAATCTTATGTAAAGTATATGAAAAATATTGTAAACAAAATTTGTCAACAGGTTTTTAATATATAAAGACAAAATAAAACATGTTTCGTAAATATTTTTTCAATTTTTTCTTTTTAAATATTCTGCTTTCTATTGGTTTATTTTTAATTTTTTTAACTCATATTTTTTGCAATGGAACCCGTCATATAATTCAAACAGCTGTTAATATTCGATAGTTTTTTCATAACTACAGAAATTGCCGCTACACTTAGATGCTTAGACGTATCAATTAAAAAAATCATTCTATCCGGTCAGGTCAAAAATAAATATATAAAATATGATAAAATAATGTAAACAAATATTAAATATAATTATAATTGAATACTTGTACCGAGATGGCCCACATGCTAAAGGGAAAAGAGTCCTAAAAAGATCGGCAGATATTTATATCTGAACGATATAAAATAAAAAAATGCATTCTTGTCAGAACATGGTAACTGGCAACATTATTCAAAACATTTAGATTTCATATATTTTTTATAAAATTAAAAAATTTAAATTAATATTAAAAATGACCTACCAATTAGTAATACATAGGCCCCTGTTATCATTGTTTTTATCATTCACATTTTTATGAATGTATCATTACTTTTGTTGTGACCATTAAAAAATGAACTGTCAAAAATAGTTGCCATTGTATACTGCGTTTTATATGGAAAAAATTTCGGTGTTGTGAATCGAGAAAAGTGTATGATATATCTGTTTATCATTAACTTATTTTTTATTTGGTTAAGAAAAGTACTATTTAAGGGAAAATCAGTGGATACCGCTCCACACGAGGTTATCCACACGATAGAAAAAGGTTTTAATAAAGGTAAAGTAACCCTCGAATGCTTTATCGACATTGAGGGCGCGTTTAATAATGTTGAAATAGAAAAGGTACTAGAAAGTATGGAAAGTAGAAATATTGAAGACTTTTTGCTCAGGTGGACTAAGTCCATGCTGAACAATAGAATACGAACGGTTCACTCGTCTGGTGGACAGCTACTAAAAAGAACAGGTACCGAAACATCCTTACGTAAATACAACGTCAGGGATGCCTTGGTATAACAGATTCGACAAGAACAACCTCGACGAAGTTCATGGAAGCAATCCTGGACCTAGAACCGATAGAAATTCATATCCAACGAAGATCCATGGATACAGCCATGAGGGTCTTCATGACAGGTAACTGATGCAACGACACAAGTTCAGTCGGTCATAAGGAAATTCTACGAATAGTAGAGAATGCTGGTGTAAATATACATAACTTCCGGGTAGGCCCGGAAGCTGCTGATATGATTGCGGGAGATCTCAGGTTAGACGGCAACTTCGGGACGGAAAGAGTCCACCCTAGGCACAACAGCGCTCCTAACCAAATTGGAATTAATGTGTACACAGACGCTGCCAAAAAGGGCAGTAACTGTTATACCACAGGAATCATATGTGATGAATTGAACATGCGAATTGCGAACACAGTGGCATCACATGCGACTGTACGTCAATGCGAAACAATCGCAATAGAATTCGCAGCCAAAGAACTAGTTCGGAAAAGAATCCGGAGTAAAATCATAAACATACACACCGATTGCAAATCAATCGTTCGAATAATAGATGGTGGTTCGCACAAATCGAGGAAAACAATTGAGTGCTGGAAAGCCCTAAATGCGCTGGGGGAAACAAACGCAGTTAAGCTGCAGTGGATACCAGCGCACTCAGGCTACCCAGGTAACGAAAGTGTAGATGTGACAGCAAAATCTGTATTAAACAGACAGCTAGTGGATATAGAAGATGTAGGTATGCCGAACTCTGCGGAAAAGTTAGCAACAAGCTACTGGGCAAAAGCCAGAGTTAAGGAAAGTTGGTGGCAATCCCCATATTTAATACATACGAAAGAATTCTGGGGAGAATATAATAGTAAAAAGACTCTAAAACTAAATAGAACCGATCTGAGAATATACATGGGAATTAGCACAGGACACCTGTTGCTAAGGTCTCACCCGGAAAGAATAGAAATAACGGAGTTGAACCTATGTAGGGGAGGTGGGCAAGAGGCAGAAACAGTACTTCACGTTCTGTGCCAATGCTCAAACTGGAGGACCCAAAGGCGAAGAACTTTGGGAAAGGATCAATGGGCAAACTTCTCCGAGGTGAGAATGCTCAATCAAGGAGACATAGTGCGTTTCATAAAGGGAATTGAGTGGCTCGACGAGACGCTGTAGAAAGCGAGCGGATCGTTGAGCAGGAGAGCACAACGGGTTGCAGGGCATAGGTATAAGGCCAAATTTATGCCCCCTCCCTGAGAAACAACAACAAGGTACTATTTGTTTCAGTTGATTTCAAAAAACATCAAAGAATTTTTAATATTTTAAATAAAAGTAATAAAAAATAAGTTTAGTTTTAAATGAAAGTGGTCAAAAATAAGTTTAAAATAAAAATTATTTATAAAAATTATAATAGGAGGGTATTTTTAAATAAGATTTAAATTTTGGATTTTTATTTTACTGAAAGTAGCAGTAGTGAAATCGTCAAAGAAATAATATTCTACATGCAAGAAGGCGATTACGAGATCTTTAAAATCCTGTTGTAATGACACTCAGTAGTTAAGTGTTTTTTTAAATTTTTATGAAAATTTTTCGTATGTTCTTTTTTATAATTCTTTTACAAACTGTTCAAATTTAGCTAAAGTATTTAGTTTTTATAAATAAACAAATATCCTACTTATGTACTTTAAAATAACAACCTATAGCTTACCTTTTTTTAAATAATCCTCTAGCAATGTTGGTATTATTTTGCATTATTTAAATAAGCTTTTTAATCTGGTATTTATTGCTAATTTTCCTCCTGAAAATATTTTTGCAGAAAATTTTTTTTTATTAAATCACAATTTAACTTATTGTAACTTATATTTTCCAAAAAAATTTTGCAAAAACAGAACAGACAACAACGTGTATAAATAAACAAGAAAGTAAAAAAGAACCGACTTGACAACTAAAATGACAGTTCATTCATTCACAATAAATGTTCGTTCATTTAATGATATTCATATTTAAAATAGCTTTTAGAACCATTCGAAAGGTCCTCTTATCTTTGTTTTAATAGCATTTATATAAAATATCTAAAGAAAACAATTTTGTATACATAAATACATTTTATACGAACTTCTATTAAATTTCGTATCAAATCTTACTTTGAGATCTAACGTATTCTTACTTTTATCATAAATTTTTTTTTATATATATACATATGTATGTATATATTCCAATTGTATTATTAACTACTAAATGAATATACTCTTTTGTACTATTCCAGTCTCCAGGTAGCAATATTTAAATTGAAATAAGTAGATAAGTATATCAGAAGAAATTTTTTTTTAGAGAAATAGCTTTTGTATTTAATTTCCTTTTTATCTACTGTTTAAAACTAGCCTTGTACGCTTATTTATTTATAAGTTATTGTTTAATACAAATCCAAATGTACATATCTGAATTGTAAACCTAATTATTTTACAAATTAATAAAGTTTGGGAGTTTTTTTGATAATACAGAAATCCAAAGGAAGAATTCTGTAAGAGGTTTTTATGTGCCTTTTCCTCGTAAATGTAAAATATATATAGTTTAATTTTGAGATCAAAATAGGAAATGTAATCTCTAACATAATAGAAGAAAAATAATTTTGAATAAATGAAAAATAATTGATGATTGGAATAAAAATTATAATTCAACTCCTTAGAAGTCGTTAAATTTGAACACTATTTAAATTTTCTAAAATAAAAGATAAGTAATATTCTCTGATACATGGTATAATATACCGCCTGAGGTCTTAATATACATGGTCTTACATGGTCTTAATATACCTTAACTCATTAAATTAAAATTATCATTAATTTTAAATTGTATTTAAAACAAATGAATTTTGATAATAAAGAGTTATTTAATAATAACAATTTTTTTTTGTAAACAATTTTTTATTGTAATTTAATTTTTTTTAAAGGCAATTTTATTGAAGGCAATTTTGAATCATGTTTAAATGATAAATTACTTTCCACATTTTTAAAGTTATATTGTTTATTTTTAACAGTATCATCTTCGCAATATTGAATATTGTAATCTTTTAAAATATATTTTAAAAGGTTTTCCATTTCTCGTTTTGCAATATAATTATTAGGTGTTACATTTAATTTCGCATCTTTTGGTTTAGTAATGCTCAAAATTTCTTTGATTTCTTTTAAGCTACTGTGGTTAGACAAAGCTATTCGATAAATTTCATCTCCTTCGTTTTTAGAAATAGGTTTAACACAACTCCACTTGCGCCAAAAAATTGCTGTTGGCTTTAATATTCTAAATTTATATTGTTCCCATTTTTGTTTAAAATTATTTGAGTAATTTTTTGAAACGAATACCACTGAACTTTTACTAATATCTTTTACTAAATATTTATCTATTTCGGGGAAATAAGCATATTTTTCTATGCTTTTATTTTCAATATTAACTAAAATTTGAAAATTTTTACATAAATGTATTAAAATATTTTCAAAACCACACTGTGCGGTAGCTTCTATAATCACTTTATACTCTTTTCCTTTTAAAATCCAATTTTTTGTCAGTTCAGAAATAACAATCAGACTATCATTTTGCGAAGGAAAGTCGTAATAGTCTTTGGAGAGAAAAGTTGAATCTATGAATATCTTATCAAATTTGCTATTTAATATTGGATAATTCTTTAGAGTATCCATTGAATGACTAAAATTATAAGAATTTAGAATTTTTAAAAATATGTATGTACATATACATATACATTTTTAAACAAAAATTTTACCGAAAATCTCCAGTATAAAGAATTTTAACTTTGTCTGTCTCAAAAATAAACATAACGGATCCTGGACAATGTAGTGCAGGTATACTTGTTACCACCAATTTTTCAAAATAATTTACTGGGTTGAATAAAACTACTGGAACTAAAAATTTAAATTAAATATTTATTTGTAAAAACATATTAAAATTTTTTAGAGCTCACCTTCTAAATCTAATATTTCTATTCTGGTCTCCAAATTAGGAAATTTCATTTTTAGGTATATTGAAGATATCTCACTACAATACAATTTACCTGGTAACACAATTTCTTTGTCCAATCCAATCATGTGATCCGCATGACAATGTGATAAAAAAAACAAACTAGAATTCAAATTATGTTTTTCGAATCGGTCCACCGATATATAAGATATTTCATCTATTAACCCATTGAATGTACTCATTTTCAAAAATTATTGAAACTCAAAATTTGTTAACTTCTTTGACGTTTCTTCTATTTTAAGTCTGATAAAACTATAAAATAAACATTTTTTTATTTTTGCCAAGTTAGTTCTATGTTTTCTATACACCAGTATTTCACATGAATATTCCATCAATAATTTATAGTTTATTTATGTTTATATTTTATATGTTATTAATAGAAAGATGATTATTGTTTTATAAATATTTTTGTAATAAGAAATTAAATACTACATGTTAATAGTTAGTTATTCAATTCAATAGACAATAGTTATTTTATTCAATTTTTATATTTTTTGTTTACAGCGCAACTTAGATGTTACCGTCAAAAACAACTGAAAGCGATTTCTGATTTCTCTTGAAAACTAAACCATTTGTGTGACATTTGAGTTAATTTATGATTTAATATTGTAGAATGTAGATTGTTTAAAATAAATTTATAAAATGTACAATTTCATCTTTCAAAAGCTTATTTCTTTCAATATTTGTTTTAAATTGAACTTAAAGTTTTTTGTATGTAAGCAAACATAACGAAAATTCTTTGAAATTAAATTTCAATTTATTTAGATTTAATAAAAAAAAAATTAATAAAGTTGAATAGCACAAAATATAAATAGAACTAAGTTTATTAAATTATAAAATATACCTATAAACCAAGACCTAAATAAACCTAAATATACCTAAAATAAATTGATGTGAGTCTCGCTATAAACTAAAAAAAAAATTGAAATTAAGTTTGAATTCATTTGGTATTTAACAACTTAAATTAAATTTTATACTATTTATGTATTTAAGTAATCTTAATCTATAATTCATTTTCGTTTTTGCACTTCAATTCCTTAATCTAAACTTTAGGCCATTTTTGTTTTCATAACAAAAATGTCGATGTATGAAAAAAAATATTTCGAGATAAATAATGCAAAAAAGTTAATTTTTTCGGCAAATTTATATTCTAATGGTAAAAGACTATCGGTTTTCGGCCTATTTTGAGGGGTCCGGGTCACGTGCCCCTCCATTTAATATTAAAATATTGCAAAAATCGGAAATTTTAAACTTAATAAACGGCAAATATAAACTTAAATTAAAAAAAATGGCACCCATCGAACAAGAAAAGGCCAAAGAATTATATAAAAAAAAAATATATTAACGATCACACCATTACAGAGTATTTTACAGGCATTAGAAGTTGACCCACCTATAACCGACATTACCCAAAAATTATTTTCTTTCTATTGTTTTTTTTAGTTCATTTTCTTATTCTAAAATTTTTTAATTTATTTTTATAGTTCTGTTAACCTATTCCTATCAATTCCTATAAATCTATATCTAATGCAAATACTCAATTTGAATATGCAGGACAACATTAATGAAGAGCAAAAGTAAATAAAAGTCAATTGTATTTTTTATATTATATTGTATATTGTATTATGTTTATGTATATTATATGTATATAAATTTGAACTGTCAGAAAGGAACAAATGACGACAATGACTCAAATGAACGATTTTAATTTTCGTTCAAAACATACGAGTCGTTCATGACCGACACATCACTAGTATATTTATTACGACCGTTACTATAGCACATCCAACTTATGCGCTGAAACTAAATTTAATATGCTACAAGATATCAATTATCATTGATCTTGAAAAAGCTGTTTACATTTATTAAGTAGTAGACAATAAAACAAAAAATAACATAAATCTACAAAGCAGAGATCAAGTCTCAGGAAGATCCACTAGGAACAGTAAGTCGAGCAACCTCTCAATTAGCAAATCAGTAAAGCATCTTAAAAGTTTAATTACATCAGCCACTCGTATAATTAACTCATTACCGCTTCAGATAAGAGAAAGTTTAAAATTGACAACCTTCAGGAAGCTCACTATAAAGCATTTAAAGGATGCGTGACACTGCTCGAGCGTAGTGAATACTCTTATTCGAGAATATAGTCAACACTCAACAGTAGTAAATTAATGGCCCTGTTTACACTTGTTAACATTTCTGAATGCAATGTTGTATTTATTCTTGTATTTAAAATGTGCTGCAAAACTCTCGCGATTACGTTAAGGTGTATTTTTCTGTTGTAATTTTATATGTATGCATATATTATAACGAAGAGACCTATTATAATTTATAACTTATTTTTTTGACCTAATAAAATTTTTTATTGTTGCTTTACATGTATTGGTGACTTGCAACGGCTAAAGCAGCTAAATTTTGGTTAACAAAATTGAATAAAGGTTTTCGGATTTTTTCATCGTTTTTTTTTTGGTTTTAAATTTTTCTTTGAGAGAAGCGAGGGAGTGGGAAAGAAAAAAAAGTTGCAAATGAATAATGCAACCAGTGTAAACAGGCGGTATTATATTAACATGACATTATTTTGTTTACTCAAGGAACAACAACAATATTTGAATTCCACTATCTAGAGTTATATCCACTAGAGTTATAACCACTCTAAACTCTAAAAAATCGAATCAAAATTAATAAATAAAATTTTCGAAATTATATAAACTTAAAAATTGCGACTCTATAAAATGATTCAAAATAAGGCTTGCTTCTTCGATTATTAATTATGTTTAATGTTCATATACGTGACTTCAGCCTAATTTCACGAAAACGTAATAAACTTGATAAAAAAAATACTTATAATTTTATAAAAAAAAAATTAATTTTGCAAATGATTTCACAAAAGTGTCTACATAATTAATCGAAACAGGGCTTATTTTTCGATTAATATACAATTCGACTAGAATTACTTAGAATGTTTTTGACATTTATCTAAATATCAAAATACATGTTTAAGTTTGGTAATTGATTTGGTGTTTCAAAATCTTTAATCTTCCTGGTCAGAATTTGTGTACTTTAAAAATATTTAAAAAGAAATAAGTTAAAAATGGTATGCAAACTTTGTAATATATTAATTTATTAAATTTAATTTGTTTAATTATTATAATAAATAACAATATGTGTTAAATATAGTCATTGATTTCAATTTAAGAACCGGGTGTGAATTTCATTAATCACATGTGATAATTTCGTTAAATTTTCATTCATAATTAAAAATTGATTTTTTATACATAGTAACAAATATAAAAACTGAAATTATATTTTGCTAAGACTTTAACTAATAAATTAATTAATTTTATTGTGAATTCTTTTTTTTTTAATTTTTGTTATTACATTTGAGGTTATGTTCTATAAAATTTGTA
This sequence comes from Poecilobothrus nobilitatus, assembly GCA_947095535.1. Lineage (NCBI taxonomy): Eukaryota > Metazoa > Arthropoda > Insecta > Diptera > Dolichopodidae > Poecilobothrus > Poecilobothrus nobilitatus. The sequence goes on along the minus strand of OX352772.1, from coordinate 54,629,060 downwards.
TGACTAATTTTAGTCTGATCAATCAATATTAATGCGAAAATTAAACTTCTGTTTTTTTGAAACAATATGATTCAAAAATTGAGATATTTTAATTAAAATAATAAATTTTCTTAAATTTTATTTACTGCATAATTTCTTTTTAATAAAAATACATTTTATTTCGAATATTTTTAGGAGATGCCATTAAATTCTGTTCGTATATTGAAAAATGAAGCACAGGAAGAGAAAGGAGAAATTGCACGTTTATCTTCTTTTATCGGCGCAATTGCCATTGGAGATTTAGTTAAAAGTACTTTAGGTCCTAAAGGTATGGACAAAATTCTTGTTTCCATGGGCAGGAATGCTGGTGATGTTCAGGTAACAAATGATGGAGCAACAATACTTAAAGCAGTAGGAGTAGATAATCCAGCTGCAAAAATTCTTGTTGATATGTCACGTGTTCAAGATGAAGAAGTTGGTGATGGAACTACATCAGTTACAGTATTAGCTGCTGAATTATTACGTGAAGCTGAAAAATTAATTGAACAAAAGATTCATCCTCAAACTATTATTAGTGGTTGGCGTATCGCTACTGGTATTGCAAGTCAAGAATTAAATAAAAATGCTGAAGAACTTTCTCCAGACAATCCTGAAAAGTTTAGAGAAACTTTAATGGATATTGCTAAAACAACTTTAAGCTCAAAAATTTTACATCAACACAAGGAGTTTTTTGCTAATTTAGCTGTCGACGCAATTTTAAGATTAAAAGGTTCAGGGAAATTAAATGCTATTCAAATTATTAAAAAATCTGGAGGGGTTTTAGAAGACTCATTCTTAGATGAAGGATTTTTATTGGATAAAAAACCTGGAGTTCATCAACCCAAACGCGTAGAAAATGCAAAAATTTTAGTTGCTAATACTCCCATGGACACTGACAAAATTAAAGTGTTTGGTAGCAATATAAAAGTTGATTCTTTAGCTAAGATTGCTGATTTAGAATTAGCTGAAAAGGAAAAAATGAAAGATAAAGTTCAAAAAATTTTAAATCATAAATGTAATGTTTTCATAAACCGACAATTGATTTACAATTATCCTGAACAATTATTTGCTGACGCTGGTGTTATGGCAATAGAACATGCTGATTTTGATGGAATTGAAAGATTAGCATTGGTTACTGGAGCAGAAATTGTTTCAACTTTTGATAACCCTCCACTTGTTAGATTAGGTGAATGTGATGTTATTGAACAAGTAATGATAGGAGAAGATACTTTATTGCGTTTTAGTGGGGTTAAATTAGGAGAAGCTTGCACCATTGTTATTCGTGGAGCAACTCAACAAATTGTTGATGAAGCTGATCGCTCATTACATGATGCATTGTGTGTTTTAAATACAACAGTTGAAAAAACAGCTGCAGTGTATGGTGGTGGATGCTGTGAAACTTTAATGGCGAACGCTGTTTTTAAAAAGGCGGCCGAAACAGCAGGGAAGGAAGCAATCGCAATGGAAGCATTTGCTAGTAAGTAACGCATAATTCTGAACAAAAAAAAAAACAATTAATTTTAAAATATAATTTTTTAAGGGGCACTTTTACAACTTCCAATTGCTATTGCTGACAATGCTGGTTACGATTCAGCTCAATTAATTTCAGAACTTAGAGCAGCTCATTCCAAAGGAAAAAACTCTTATGGATTAGATATGGTAAATGGAAAAATAGCTTGTATGAAAGAATTGGGTATAAGAGAATCATTCACTGTTAAACACCGAATTCTTTTATCAGCAACTGAGGCTGCAGAAATGATTGTAAGAGTTGATGATATTATCCGATGTGCGCCAAGAAGACGTGAACCAGATCGTAGATACTGTTAAATTATCTTCTTTTTGCTGCATATGTTTTGTTCATCTCATTTTTTTTTTCTTACTTATAATCACAATACTTAAATTATAATTTTTAAACTTATGTTATAATTAACAAATTTATAATAAAAACTTCACTGAAAATGCAGAAAAACTAATTTCAAATTTTTAATTTAAATTTTTTTTAATTTTACAATTATAAGCATTAATAAAATTAACCAATATGAGTTTAAATGCTAATTCAAGATAAGAAATTTTATAAAAGAGAATACGCAATTGATAAAACAACATTTGGTCATTGCTATAGTAGCAGAGAAAGCTTGCGAACCAATAATTAAGAATGATTTCAAATCAAGGTAAATTTGGTTGTCTCATAAAATCTTAACTTAAATATTTTCTCAATTTGGCATAACATAGAAACATTTAGTAAAATAGTCACCCTTTGAGTAATATATTTCGCCTTATAATATTCTTTTTTATTTGAACATTGACATGTAAAACCATTAAGTTTTTAATGCGCAAGGCGCCCTTTTTCAAAAAGATAATATGTACATGTAAAGGATTTTAGAATTGTGACTGTTTTTTTTTTGTTTTAACTAGGATTTTTGATTGACTAGAAAAATTTATAATTTATTTTATAATTTTTCCTGTAAATTAAATTAAGTGAAATATGTAAAAATACATATACAATGCTTAATGTTCAAATTTTGCATCTTAACTTAAATTTGCACAAGTGTCCATGTTTTAGATGCCTAAAATTAGCAAATTTTAAAACTTCAGTTGAGCGATGGAGAATACAACAATTGGTTCTAATTTTAGTTCATTCTTGAAGATCTTCCGCCTCTTAAAATTTCAAGTTTCCTACTAAGCATTTAGGGGACATGTGAAGTAAAAAATTTTGCAATCCATTGGTTTAGGCTCTTTTTGGATTGATATATAACGCTTCAAAAATTTTCTATTACATATTTGAATTGAAAAAGTATTTAATAGAAACAGATTTTTACTTGAACCATTTGAATATTCCGATTCTAACTTTGGTAGACTTTAACTCCGAAACGAACTGCGCTATACAAAAAAAAATAAAACAGGTCTGTTATTTTTTTATGATTTCTATTACCACTAGAATACATTTCTGCAACTCAATCAAAAGAAATTATTCCAAAATGCGCTAAAAAAGAGTTGATAATCAATATTAAAAATATATAGTTATCTTTTATATATTTTCTTCATGTAAATTGTAAAAAATTTTGAAACAAATTAATATCGATTTCGTTTTTAAATTACAATTTTTATGACAATAATTAAATTCATCATATAATGTTTCAAAATTTATCCGTAATGCAGTACAAACAATAATTTTTAAAAGAAAACACACCCTTTTGACAATTATGACAATTAGAAAATGTAATAACAAACTCTACTTTTTGAATTTTTTTTGTTCTTCTGTCTTTACTTGTGTTGTGACAGCAAAATAGTCATTTTAATTTTCATTGTCTAAAAAGTTTGTGTTAAAATAAAGAAATAAAAATTTAAAATTTTCATTAAAAATAATTTTTAAAAAGTGAAATAATTTTTAGTATTATATTAATATTTGAAATATAATTTAATAAAAATATAAAATTATAATAATAGGTAATAAAAGTCTTATCAAAAATGCATATGTCGTCATAAGTTCTCCAAAGGTATTTTGGGAAATTGTTTCCTCCATATTCAAAAAATAAAAAAACAAAACACAAAAAGTTGAAAATGTATTTACTGTAGTAGTTGTTATACTTATAGAATAAAAGAAAAAAAAAGTCGTCACGTAAAATTTTTCTTTTATATTTCAGCCATGATAATTTCTTGAGAGTAAATTAATTTTTCATATAAAAATAAAAATATATTTATAATTAAAAAAAAAGAACAAAATAAAAAAAATTTAAGTGAATTTAAAATTATTGAATGATTGGATAATATTAAAATGCAAAACGAAAGTGACGAAAGCTGGTTAGAAGAGCAATTAATTGCAGAAATAGATTCTGAACCAAATTATGATCGAGAATATGAAAAGCAAAAAGATGTGGTTAGTCGTAATATATGGGGTGCATTTCAAGATTCTGCAACATCGATAGCACAATTATATAGAGGTAAGAATATATCAGTTGGTTTGTGGGTGTCGCCCACTGTATTAAATTAATATAAATTTTTTAAGAATTTTTTTAAGGAAAAAAAAACATCAAAAGATCGATAATATATTTTACATTTTATGTACATATTAAATTTTTTTAAATCGTTTCTACAAATTTATAGCTAAATGTATTTTGTATTATTCTCTCCATAAAAACCGAATTAAAAAATATTAATTTATGGATTTAAAAAAAAAAATACAGTAGGACATCAGTTGTTAAATTTTTATTAATGAAGTTTTTAATTAAAAACTGTTTTGTTTTTTGCGTTATCATAAATATTTCATTCTAGATATTTAAAAATTTTAATTATAGGACAAAATATTAACCTTTAAAATGACAATGAATAATTTACAATAATAATTTCAATATTATTTTGAAATTTAAGTACACTCCTGGATGTCATTTATTGGCATAGACGTATTTTTTTCTTACTATTATCGAACGAAAGTAGTTTTTTTTATGACTCCTTAACGGAAATTTTTAATCTATATTGAAATCTAAAAAATGTAAAATTTTAATCTTTAAATTATTATAAATTTTCATCTAAAACACGTGTTTTTAAATAAATTAAATTTTTATTCTACCATAATATATTGAAATTTAAATTTACAAATAAATAATTACGTGTAACTAATTTTTATTCTTACAATTGTATATTATTATGTAAATATTAATAGATTGAGAATTTTTTAAGTAGAGATTACTAAAAAATGATTAATTAAATAAAGAAAGCAGAAATTGGATTATTTTTTTTTTTTTAATATCTTAAATCTTAATAAATATAAATAATATAAGTTTTTTATTATTTCACAACTTTACAGATTTTATGTTTCATTGTTCAATCAATTTTTACGAAATTATTATTCTCTTGCTAAAATCATTAATCCCTAAAACAAATTTTGTATTATCTAATTCTAATATCATAAATATTGCTTCTTAATTTTTAAAAACATGAACCTTTAATTTCATTGACTAATTGTTTTCTAAAAAATTTATAACTTGTATGACTTTATTTTTTATGTTTGGTTTAAACAAAGAAATTAAAACGCTTTCTAAAACAGGTACAGATGTATATATTTTTTCAAATCGAAATAATTTATTTATATAAGATATAATGCAATGATTACCTGTATTTCTTATTCTTGAAATAAGCCTTTGCACACTTTTATTTTTTCAAATTGATTGCTCTGCATAGGTATCTAATATTAATTATTTATGATTGCTTAGAACAAAAATAAACTTCATTTAAAAAAAAAAAATTGTGTAATTAAAAAATTAATTGTACATTGATACATAATCAATACAAAATACTAAAATATACATTTTGTTTTAAAGATCGATCATGCTTCCATGATGCTGGGGCTTTATGGCTACCATTTCAAACCGCTGCTGGTACTGTAACAACTTTATATAAAGGTATTTTATATTCATTTATATACATTTTTAATTAAATATAATTGTAAAAACAATTTTTATTAATTATTTATGAAAATTTATAGAATCTTGTGATGGCATTAGACGTACAAATGAATTAGCAGTTCAATCTGGATACCAAAGAAGAACTAGAGAAATTGCTGAATGGGCACGGAGTAAAAAAAGACGTTATATACGTAGGGAGGATTTGTTGGCCTATTTATTAGGTAAACCGCCACCGTCATTTAGAAGGTATAATTAATTGTTTTACAGTTTGTTTTTTTTTTCAAAATTATTTCCGATGAATGTAATAACAAAATATTAATATATTATTTTTATAGGTTGTCGCCAAAACCAGAATCTAGTTATCATATTCATAACAGTAATCATAGTCATCATAGTAATCCATCTATTTTGATTGGATTGAATCATAATACAAATAACGTTGAGTCGAATGATTTACATACCTTTAAAGAAGCATTAGTACGAAAACCAAGGTAAGAACATATCTAATATAATTTGTAAGATTTAAGGTATAAACATATTAATTCGTTTTGAAATATATACATATTTTAAAATAACCATAATAATTTTCACTTTGGACGAAATCATCAAATTAATAATTTTCCATTTAAATAATTTATATTTTAAAATATTATTATAATAAATTCATATTAATTTTTATTAGATATTTATATTTAATTAAATCGATGTTTATTCAACTCAAATACTTGAAATTATATTTTGATAACCAAAAATTAATCAAGTTTATTCAAAATAAAAATTACATTTTTTTTAACAAGACTTCAATTTATTGAACGTCACTATCCCAACTCAACATGTCACTTTGTTCTAAAATTATTTTTAATATCCTAATTTATCTACCAATTTTCCACATTTTCCATCTGAGGTAGGACTGGCAGGTTTATTTGTTTATTAAAAGTAAAGAAACGCAAACAACAAAGAAAAATATGTACTATAAATTTTAATTACATATGATATCCATTAAAAATGTTTGATATTCGAGGTTTTAAACAATCATAAGACCTACTACAATAACTTTGCTTTATTTAACTAAAGTTTAAAAATATATCGTTACACATCTAGTTTATTTATTATTCTTTCAAAATACTGTTACTAAGTGTTTATGTAAAAATATGAAATAACATTGGAGGAACACAACATTTGCGAATAAAAATCAACTTGGAAGAACTCATCATATCTGTATAATAAACATTTACATTAGTGAAACAGTTTTTTTATGGTTTTTTACTTAATTTAATATTTTTCTGAATTTAAATTAAGTAAATTGTCATTTTTAAAAAGTAGAATTTTAATATTTTTTTACTTTTATTAAAAATCTCTAATGAAATATCAAAGTATGTATATTAAATTGAAACAGATGTGTCAGTATAAAAATTAAACTAAACTTAAATTTAAAATAAATTTACAATTGGATTTTATTTTATTTAAAATAAAATTGAATTAAAAATTAGAACATAAGTTTTAAAATATTTAATTATATACATATTTATTTTTATATTTCGAATACAGAGGTCCAGAATTGTATGCTTTTGTAACAAATGAAATTGCTCGACATTGTAAGCGTCCTGCAAGCCCATCTGATGTTAATATGGACATTCAAAATTATTGTAATAAACGACAACGTTTTATGTAGAAATGTCTTCAAATTGAAAAAAAAAAACAAAAATAAAACAAAAACAAAACAAAAAAAAAAAAAACTTTATAACGTAAAATTAAAAAAAAAAAAAATTAAAAGAAAGTAGGTATATTAAAAACAAATTCTCCTTCAAACTATTCATATATTCTAAAATAAAAATAAAAGTTAAAAAAAAAAAAAAAAAAAAAGTAATTAAAACTTAAAAAAAAAAAAATACAAAAAAAAAATAATAAAAGAAAAAAAAAAATCATTTTTCAACACAAAATAAATTTCTGTTTAAATGAGAGGTAGCTTATAAGATTTTTTTTTGGCTTAAAATCCAAATTTAAAATAAAAAATTAAAAAAAGAAAATTATAGAACTAAGTAAGGTAGAAAAATAAGGAGATGTAAGAAAACGTTCAATTTCTAATTTTATTTTTTCTTTTTTTTTCATTTAAAATTAATTTACAAATCATCCATTTTTTGTTAAGTAAAATAATTTTACTAATTAAAAATAATTTATATTAATTATATATAAAAAAAAAAATAGAAAAGAATAAAAATAAAATTCATAGAAGCAATACTTTTTAAATAAAATGAAAAAAAAAAAAACAAATAAAAATTAAATTAAAAATGTGCCGTTACTAATTAGTAATATTATTAATAATGGAGGGAAGAAAAAAAAATTAATGTAAATTTTTTTTTTTTTTTAAGGAGAATACTCAAAAACTTTAACTCCACATTTTTTCGTTTTTTTTTTTCTTTTTTTTTTTTTTTTTTATTGTTGTACATAAAAAGTATAAAATGAATTTAAATTAAACATTTATTGTTTAATGTATGTAATAATAAAGAAAAAAAAAAACACACCATTTTTGTTATTTATTTACATAAGTAGTTGTTTTTGATAAAAACATGTGAAATTAGTTAAGGCATTTATAAATTTTTATTTGTCAGAAAAAAAAAAAAAATAATTAATTCATATTATTAAAAATGGAAAAACAAAAAAAACTATTTTAATAAAATAGTGAACTTGTTTTAATTTCCATACACAAAAAACAAAAAAAAAAAAAAAAAAAATAAAAAAAAAGTAAACAAAGGTTCATATTTTGGATGTTCTTATTTAAAAAGAACGTAAAATAAATTCTTATATAAAATTTAATTCAATTAAAAATCACACAATTTTTTTTTTTTTAAATATTTAGAGAAAAATAAAATTTAATAAGTATGTACCGCCTTTAAAAATGCTTTTGTGAATTTTTCGTTAATTTATATCAAAAAAAAAAAAGAGTTTTGTTCAAGAAATTTTTAAAAATTAATTAAAAAAAAAGAAAAAACAAATAAATGAAAATTTTTATTTAATGTAATAATTGTAATAATATTTAAATAGAAAATAAAACAACCAACAACAACAAAAAAAAATAAAATAAAAAAAAAATCGAAATTAATGTAAATTGATTAAAAATATTAAAAATTATATTAAAAAAATTTTAATAAAATTCTTTTTAAATTAAATTTTGTTTCCTTTTTCTTTCTTTTTTGTTTTTTTTTATCATTATTTTGTTTGTTTGTTTAAAAATAAAGTAAGGTCCACAATATTAAATATAATATTAAAATATATTATTATGTATAAATAAAAATTAATAAATTTAAATAAATAATAATAAAATTTGTATTAAATAAAAAAAAATACATAATATTTCCATTTAAATAAACTTTTTGTTATAGAAATAAAAAAAGAATAAAACAGAAAAAAAAAAAGAAACATAAACACCAATTTAATAGTTGTTAGAAAAATTGTTTTTTTTTTTTTATTTAATTGATGTAGTTTCAAAAAAAATATATATATATATATATATTTATGTAGAAATAATATTAATAAAAAAAAAAAAAAAGAAAACATATGTTTTTGTCACTTTTTTCATTCTTATCCTAAAAATTTTAATATGTATAATTTTTAAATTTCATCTTATAAGAAAAATTAAAATTTCATCTTTTTACTTTTAAAATGAAAATGTTTTAAATCCAATTTTTACTTTTTAAATTTTTTTTTTTTTTTTTTTGTAGACCTTACTATAAATATGTATACTGACTATTTCAAATTCAAAAAAAAAAAAAAAAAAAATTAAAATAATAATGATGTACTTTGTAAATAAAAAATTTTTTTTTTATGAGTATCTATTATTAACCATATTTAACATACAATAATGCTTTTCTTTTCTTCTGCCTTATTCTCTAAATAATACCATAAAAAAAAGAATATATATGTATATATTATTCTGTAAGGAATATATTATAATGTATAGATTCTTTATGATGATACTGACAAATTAATATGTATAATTTATTAGTTAATCCAAAAAAAAAAAAAACTCATTTTTGTAAAATTTTATGAAAATTATGAAGGAAGACGAAAAAAAAAAACCATAAAATAAAAATTTACAAAAATATAAATAAAAAAAAAAAAATTACTAATATTAAATAAATATAAAAATAAATTAGTAAAAAAAAAAAAAAATAAATTATAAAATTAGCTACTAATACATTAATTGTGTATAATAAATATTAAAATATTAAATCATATTTTCGTATAGAAATTATATATTAATTAAGAAAATTAAATTGTGTAAAATTTAAATTGATGATTTTTAGGAAGCACTGTTTTATTTATATTTATTGTACAAAAAAAAAAAAAAAAAAAAAAAAAGAAAAAAGAAGTTAATTTAAAAACAGTAACAGGAATTAATTTAATTTTTGTTTATTATTAAAGTAATAAATATATTTTTTTTTTATTATTATTAATATTAATTTTATTCCATTTTATTAACATTAATTATTTTACTAATTAAATATGGATGGAATTATTTAATCGCGGTTTTATTTTAGCTTATGACTGTTTTTGTATAGTGTAATTTTTTAATATTTGTTTAAAATAATTTTCAAATATAATATTAAATAATTAGAAAATTTATTTTTTTTTTTTTTACAACATTTAGCATTCCAAAAATTTAAAAAAAAAAATTTTTCAATGATTATATTAAGACAAATGAGATGAAAAAACAGACATGCTATATCTAATTTATTAAAGAGTAAATGTCAAGTAATTGATTAATTAAATGATTCTGTTTGCACGTTGATTTAAACATATGTATGTTTCAAAAGCAAAAAAAGATTAAAGAATCAATCTATTGGCTGCAGTGTAAATAAAACAAATAATCTTCAATCTAATTGAATCAAATTATTCTGGATAAATAGTATGAAGAAAGTAGTGTGAAAGAGGAAAGTATATCAAAAATTTGTTAACGATGAAATATGATCAGATAATCAAAATGTAGCATTGTTCAAGATTTCAGGTCCCCCCCAATTTAATTGAAATCTCCTAAAGGTACGTTCAGACTATATGTATTGTCGTATGACATAAAATGTATATTACACAGATTCCACAAAATATACAGTGTGAACACAAAAAAAAGTGTCAAATGACATACATTCTTATGTTATATAACATTCCTTGTCAAATGACAAATTTTATTTAATTAAATTTTCATTCTTTGTTTGAACGGGTTGAAATAAAAATATTTTAATTTATGTAGTTTACCAAACATTTTATAATAATGAAAATATATATACTTTTATATACCTGTAATACTTTATTTATTTTCTTAAATTTCTTACTTTATTTACAATTTTAAATTCTTAGAAAATAATTTATTTAATCTTTTTTTTTTTTTATTAAAATTTTATTTCAAAACTATTATTTTAATTTTACAAATTTCACCTATAAAAATTTATTTTCATAATACAAATGACAATACAAAACAATGAACACAAAATAGATTTTTATCTATTTTAGTACTTCCATTTTTGACTAATCAGTTGTTTTAACGTAAGCAATAAATTCCAAAAATATATATGACAAATACATATAGTCTGAACGTACCTTAAGGATGATATTTAAAGAGTAATTAATTAATCGATAAATAATAAAGCAGTCCAACTTGATAAGTTATTTGTCGGAATTATTAACTTAAGTCAATTGACCGGAACATACGTAAAGTTCTACTTAGTTCTCAAGTACTTTTTCAAAATTGCCGCAATCTTAACAAAGATATTTTTTTTTCTTTTTTGTACTTTATTAAATATGAGAAAACATACGACTGTGTGCAAGTTTATAGAGATTCTAAGTTAAAGTTAAAATTTAGACGAAAAAGATATTTAATGATTGAAAATTAATATTAGAATCAAAAATGACATTATTTAAGTAATGCAGAGATTCTACAAAACATGGGCAGATAGACAAACAACTAAAAATATAAAAGAATAACAAATTCTAATCATCAACATCGATTTGTGAATGAATATTTGCTTTATATAAATCATTGATTTTTTTACTGCCATTTAAAATTGTTTCCCAATACTTTTATAAAGTTTTTTTTTTTTTTTGTTTTTTTTTTTTTTGTAAACATAAACTATACAGTCTGAATCAGAGAATTCTATTGATTTCGATTTAAAAGTTTAATAAGCTAATAAATATACTCAAGTTATTAATAGTGATATACGTATGTAAATGTAAATTTTAATAATAATTTACTATTTATGATAGGCATCAGAATAAAATTCCTTTTTTGGAGCCTTTTTATTCGCCCTGTTTCTTTAATTTTATTTCTTAACATTTTGTATATTTAATCATCCTTTTGACTGTTACTGTTTAAATGTTTTTTTTTTTTTTTTTTTTATTATGTTTTGTACATTAATTAATAATATTTTTTTTGCAAATATGTCTATCAATAAGTTTTCTCATTTTAAAATATTTTAATTTTAATATTAGGAAAAAAAAAAAAAAAATTATTAAAAATTAATTTTAATATTTAAAAAAATAAAAAAAATGATTAAAAATTAATTTTATTATTATAAAAAAAATTTTATATTTCTTCTTAATTCTTATTTAAATATGAAAATGGTTAATAATAAAAATATTTTAATATCATTAATTTGTGGTATTTTCAGTTTTAAAATAATTCTTTTTTTTTTTTTTTTTTTTTTGATCTCATATAAGAGATAATTTTTAAATTAATTTTAAATTTAAATTTATTAGTTAAAAGAAAAATAAAAAATAATTAGTAATGTTTAATTTGTTATATTTAAAATTATTGCATTAATTTTGTTAAATAATAATTAAAATTTTAAATTAACAAAAATAGTTTCAATTAGAAATTTAAATATAAAAATAATTGTATTTAATTAAATTGTATTTAATTTAAAAAAAAATACTTTTGAAATTTAAATATGTATTAAATTTTAAAAATATTTTTTTTTTTTTATTCATTTCGTATTAAATTTTTTTTTTTTTTTTTTTTAATTTTTAACTTTAATTATTAGAATCAGTATGGTATTCTAAGCTTTTTTAAAAATTTTGTTTTTGCTTTATGTATATATTTATAATTAAAAAAAAAACGAAGTCATAAAAAAAAAAGAAAGATTTATAAATAAAGTCAGAAAACAAAATTAAAATTGTTTTAATTATTTTTATTTTTTAAATTAGGTATTTAAAATTTTTAGGTATTTTATAAAAGAATTAACAGATTTTTTTAAAGAGTAAATCGTATAAATTGGGGGATGGGGAGAGAGATAAGGGAGGTTTAAATAAACGAAATATTTTAATTCAATGTGCTTGGTAAGACAATGAGATTTAAAGAGTTTTTCTTTCCTAAAATATGTTGATAAGTTTTTTATTTAGAATTTCAGAAACATTATTACATTGACCGGAAATAAAAGGCTTTTAGTAAGAAAATGCTGTTATTAACTCTCTAAAGTAATTTCCATTTCACTGTATACAACATTTTAAACAGCCTCTGTTTTTCCTATTTCAGAAAGGAACTTAATTTATAGATAAGAATTAAAGTTAAAGTAAATGACGTGTTGTTACAGTTACACGCCTGCTACACGATTACATTTAAAGTGGACTGTACACACAGACACAGCATTAAAAATGGCTCAAGTTATAATGATGTAGAAACGTTGTAGCAGCGCGCACACTTTTCAAAAATAGAAAATTCTTCTAAAAATATTGTAATCTTTTTCATTTTATTTTATTATTTAACGAGGAAGAGTGCAGTAGAGTAGACTGCATCAACTATGGGATACCTATATGAACGTAATATATCCTGTTTCTATAAAACTTGATCATCTTTTAAAAACTTTCAGATGTTTTAGTACCGAAGTTAACTACAGAGATATGTTTATGTAAATGGTGGAGTTGTATGACAGCTACCCGAATCTATTGCACAAGCACAATCAAATTTTACAGAAGTTGTTGCAATAAAACTTGATCATCATTTATAAGATTTTAGACGCCTAGCTTCATTAGGTTCCAAGAAGCGCAAGAAGCCTGAACCGGCTGCTCTAACCCAACCAAATTTTACAAAAGTTGTTGACATGTAACTCGACACCTCTTTACTAAATTTCAGGTTCCTAGCTTCAGTAGATACTGAGTTATTTTCATTTAAAAAGAGAAGTTGTATGGCAGCTACTCGAACCCGGCGGCTGAAAATGCTGGTTTTAAATAGCAAAACTAACAATTTTGCAAAAGTGACGTAAAAAAAATTTCAGCCTCCTAGCTCCTTTATTTTTTGAGTTATAGTGCGATCGGACGGACCTACATGCCTTAATCGATTCATAATTCGATTCTGAGCCGATCCATACCTTTGACACTATATCTAGGTCGACTCCTTTAAGGTGTCACAAACGTAATGGCAAATTTATTATACCCTTGAACATAGTTCATACGGGATAATAATAATTTTTTTTTTTCTTATAACTTCTACAATTTTTCAGGTATCTATCAGAGTTTGCTTCAAAATGGAGTAATGACATTTTTTAATTGATTTTAAGTGAAAAATCCAATAATATTTGAATTTAAAGCTTCATAACTTTTCATTAACAAGTTACACAAACTTGATTAATATATGTATTGCATTAGAAAGATAATTAATTTATTCAGCTTGATGCTATTTTTGTTATACTTAAATTTTGTCATTAGCAATCTTAAAAATTGCAAACAACAGATTTTTGAAATAATTTTTTTGAGAAACAAGCAAAATTTTTGAAATAAAAAGGTCTTAATAGAATAAAATTCGTATGACAAAAGAAATTATAATTACAAATACTTACGTGTAAACTGTTTACAGTACGTGACCAAAGTATAATTTAAATTGCTTATGAATATTGACGTTGAAATTTTCATTGAAGTGGAAATAATGAAATCATTTAAAAATTTAAATGTTTTCAGTTTTGAATCAATTATAATAATTGTATCTAAGTTTGAACAAATTTTTGAAGATTTGTGTAAAATTAAAAAACTTTCTTAATTTCAACTAAAAAAAAAATTAGTTATTGAATTCAAAATTTATTGTACACTTTTTAAAAAAAGTTTGAAAAATTTGTTTTGTTTTATTTTTAATTTTAGTCTGTCAGTTGCGGTACAAGTATTAAATTATAATTTTATTTATTATTTATTTTTAGTCTATTTCATTCCGTTAAGCAACATAGGACTTCAATTTAGTATTTCCATCTCACACGGTTTTCTACTAATGTTTTGCATTCTTCTATGTGAGGTTTTATTCACTAAGTTCGCTATTTATGCTGCGTTTCCAGGTGTTATTTGGAACTCCATGTCTTCTGCTTCCTTGGATTCCATTCCGAGGCCACGCGGCTTATGTTGTTATGATGTTTTCTAAGCTATGGTAGTTTCATTACTATACATGAGTACAGTTTTTACGCAAACATTGAAGATACTTAGTTTTGTTTTCCTGGATATTTTGGTGTTCCGCCATACTGGGTACAATCCCTGCCCTTGCTTTGTTGAGTCTGTTGCTGACATATTTCACTGCACCTCCGTCAGTAGTCATAATGCTACCAAGGTAGTTGAACTGATTGACGTATTCAATTGGTTGCGTTTTTAGCATGATGTGTTGGCTTTGCTGATGTTTATTTCAAGGCCTGCGTCAAGTGTCACTTTTTCTATGTGGTCTACTTTGGACTGCATATCGCTAAACCTGTGTGGTAGAAGTGTTTTGTCGTCTGCATAATCTAGGTCTTCTAGGTGGCGAATAAAACTCCCAGTAATGCCTCTTTTCTGTTTATAGACTTCGGACATTATTTTGTCTAGGACAGCTGTGAACACCACCACAGTTGTAAACAGAACAGTTTCGAATAATAATTAGGGAGTTTTTCCTCTTTGCATTCTTATTTTGCACCGCATTCCTTTTTCTTTTAATGCTCTCCATATGTTTAACTCTTTTTACAGTGTGGCAGGCTTGCTTGAAGTCCACAAATAGCAGGTAGAGGACAGATCGCCATTCAATTGATTGTTCGATTATAATTCGCAGCCGTATATTGTTAAATTATATTGTTAGATTTTATAATTATATTGTATGCATTTTAATAGATATTTATATATTATTTCATAGTCTTTTGACCAGTCCCAGGTTGAAACTCGAGACTTTTCACCTGAATAAAAGTCCGGTGACTTACGTACTGCACCACAATTGGTTAAATACAATTTCTTTAAATTTAGTGTATAAATTTAGTGTCTACACAAAATTTTGCAAGTTTTGTTCATTCATAGGACCCTTGACATCCTTTTAATTATAGAATTTGGAATATTGAGAAAAAATGATCTTTCAGAATTAGCTGAACTTGACTTAGAAAATATTTTTGTACCTTCCCCTCTTTTCGAGCTATAAGGAGTCAAAAATTGAAAATTTACTATTTTTCAGGCACCTGTGAAATTTTTTTTAAAGTAAAAAAAAAGCATAAATTAACGCTTTAACATTACGTTTTTACATGTGTTAACTAACAGCTTTTGCTAATTATAACGGCTTTCCTTAAAATTGGAGAAAGTGTCTCTTATAGTTTTTCAGAATTTTTGCTTACTGAAATTCCTTGAAAATTTGAAAACTTTCATGCAAATGACAGAATTCAAAAACTTATTTTATTGTCTTTGGAAAATGTGCGCCTTTAAAAACGTTTGGTTTCCCATTCTGCCTTATTTATATTAGGTATCTCTGCTCTTAGATTTTATATTAGGTATCTCTTATATTGTGTTCGCATACTTTAGAATGATAATTTTGGTTTAAATTAAATTATTTTATAGCATTTGAGCATTTTCTCTTATCAATAAATATTTATTTTGAATAAAGTGTTTATTTATTTAAAAAAGCATTAGAAATTTGATCATTAACAAGTGTTTAAACAATTTTTATAACCTAAAGTTAAAGACAATCTATTAATAAGGAAATACATTGTATATTTAAAACAATTTTATCTAAACGGATTGTTTAAAAAAGTATATATTATTTTCACATTTTAATAGTATGTACATAATTTATTTAAACCTAATAGATACAAATTATGTAGGTGTACCTATTGTATTTACAGCGATAATCTTCAACAATTTTTCTAGCAAAAAAAAAATTCTATAGAAGCCGCAAAATTCATACGGGTTTTTTAATCAAAAACAAAATATCAGTACTTCCAGTTGTTCATGGAGGTCAGTTTTACTTGTTTAGGATATAAGAAATAAATGGACTGGACCAAATAATAATAACGGTTAATGGTGCAAAACCAAGTTAGAAATAAAAAGATTGTAACAAATACAATGACAGGCGGTCTGTCAACGTTTGCGCTATTAAGTTTTTGGAAGTTTTTGCTATATTATTCGTTATTTATTCAAATGCTTATTGTAATTTCAGTTGTTGTCAATATTTTTAGAATTATAATAGTTCAGTTGATTAAAACTCATGTATACATAATGTGTTATTTTCTATCGTCAGATATGTCAGCATCAATCTAATGCGCCAGCATCATTTTTATCATTTTAACAATCTGAAATTATTTTGGCGCCACAATCTGAAAACGCCAAATTTGTTAGCAGACGAATTACAAGAATGTATGAAATCGCTCGCGCTTCTTTAAAACTTCCGGAATATTTCAATATTGCGTGGAATATTTTGAACTTCCTGAATGCCTAAAAACATGAAACACGTCTAAAAATCAAAAAAAATTTTAGAGAAATGATCTTTTTCTATAGTATAAAGAAATAAAGTATCTAATAACATAATTTATTACTTTTAAGTTAATTTTTATTGAATAAAATTAATTAATATATATAATAATGTATGTATACATTATATAAACACAAATTTATTTTTTTTAAGTACAATTAATTAAATAATATATATGTATGTATGTATATGTTAATATGTAAATTTAGGCACATATGTATTTTGGTATGGAATTTTTTACTTCAAAATTTTTTATTTTAATAAATATTTTATTTAAGGCATAGATAGTTTGATTTAAATTAAAGTTTTTTGAACAGCACTCAAAATATTTATATGTATGTTTATGTAAAGTTTTCATTCTTCTTTTATAATTAATGGAATGACAACATGTGGTTCATTGTATCTAGGATTATCAGAATATAATTCATAGGTTTTAGCATTTAAATCGAATACACCAACAGCAATTGTTTTAACTAATTCATTAACATCACCATTATCTCTAAAGACACAATGTTCTTCACAACTAGTATCACCTAACATTTTTTTAACATCTTCTTTAGTTTTTGGTACATTATATGTATTAAAAGCATTCATTCTGCTATCACTTGAATCTGTCATATAAGGATTTACTTCTGGTACTTTTAAACGTAAATATCTATAAATATAAAAAAAAAAAATCCAAATTTTAATAAAAAAAAAATTTTAAGTAAAAAATTTAAATAATATTCTTACTTATTGCAATGATAACTATGATCTCCAATTGGAATTTCACGAATATCTAGTTGAGATTCGATGCTATCACCAGCAACAGGACCCATTTCAATATTATAACACATTTTTGAATCATTATTTCTATATATAATACAGAAAATGGATTTATAATATATATATATATAAAGAGTTATTAAAAAAATAAAAAAAAAAATTTAAATTTACTTTAAAAATGTCATATTAATTGAACAACCATCAGCAGCACCAATTCCAGAATCTTTTAAAATGGTTAATGCTTGTTCATATGAATCAGCAGATAATAGAGATCTTGTTAGTAAATGGCGTGCTATAAAATTGAATTAATTTGATTTTATTATTAGATTATTTTTTTTTCATATATTATTGTAAAATAAATTTCTTACGTGTTTTTCCACTTCTTAAAAATTTAGCTGATATTGTATTAATTGAAAATACAAGTCCATGATGATTATAATTCATTGTGTAACCAGGTAAATGACCAGCATAACATAATGACATAAATCTTTCTTCTTTAACATTATATTTTCCTTGTGGTGTATCATTTATTATATGAGCCACAACAAAATAATAATTATTAAGTGTTTCAGTTAAAGCATCTTCAGTATGAGCTAGAATTCGCTAAAATATAATTATTTTCAATTATTTGAATACATAATTTAAAAATTTAGATGTTAAAGATTTAAAAATTAAAAATATAATGATGTTATATATAGTATATATATGTATAATTTTGATAGGTGGAAAGAATAAAGTCCATAAATAAAAATCAATTATAAATCTTTAATTAAACTTAGCTGAACCAAGTTTATATTCTATATATCCTTTGTTGACGTTGTAACTCTACACAATGATGCATTTTCATTTTGTTTGAGGTTAAAAAGAGTTATATTTCATTATAATCTGTTATATTTTTTTTCTTTTGTGAGGATAAATGGAAATCGTCACACTATAAAGAAAATCGTGGATACATATTCACACTATAAAGAAGTAGAAAGAGTCAATGCAAAGAATTCGTTACTATATAGTCTTTTAGTACTATAATGTACTGTTTGAACTAGGGAAGTTAAGGTTATATAGAGAATGAAAGTATATAGTTTTTTAAATTGATATGAATATTGTGAAGGAAGTTGATAATGTTCATCTCTTAATTTTTCAATTTTGTATACATAATCTTTGCCAATTTTAACGAACACATGGAGTGGGAAATGATGCCATATTCGATGACAAACGAATTTCCGTTAGTTGAATTAATCTATTTTATAATTTGAACTATTTAGGGAATAAGGAATTTAAGCTTCCCTTGTTTTTTTTTTTTTTTTTAAAGTTTTGAATTAATTTATGAGACTTTTAACTTATCAAAATAAGTAGAGAGGCATATATCTGATAGATGACAGGTTGAACTAAAATTTATAATTATCATTTAAATATTTGTTTTACATATGTATCAATTTCATTAAAGTTTGATTTAAACGAGACTTTTCAAGTTATATGTAATATGGAAACTATAGTATACTCTGATTTTTTAGGTTTGAGTATGTATGTCTGAAAGAATGATTTTTGTCTAATATATGTAGTTGTCATCCGGTTATATTTACACTTAATTTGTATTAGAATATTTTGAATTTTTATCACTTATTTGTGTTTTAAGACTAGGTAACAACCTTTTTAATTTAAACATGTATAAAATATGTCTTAAAAGTTTAATAAAATATAATTCACATACACAAGACTAGGTAACAACCTTTTTAATGTAAACATGTATAAAATATGTCTTAAAAGTTTAATAAAATATAATTCACATACACAGTCTTCATTGTTTAAAATTATTGTTGAACATCCAACTGGAGCTTGTGTTGTATTTTGATTCTTCAAACAAATCGGTAATATGTCGTCCATATGAAGTAAAAATAACTAAAATAAAAAGAAAAATTAAACAATAATTTATTGTATAGTTTTATTAAGTATTTAATTCTCAAAATTTTTATCAAATTGTACACTAAAAAATTAATACTCTATTCTAAACTCTATTTTTTTTTCAGTTTTGGAAACTGTATAGATGTTTTTGGTACCTGATTTTAATTTGATAGGGTGTGTTACCCCTTAATAAATAATAGCATATAGAAAAGAAAGAGTAATGAATTTTTCTGAAACGTATCTATTGAATAAAAACAGGCTGGGGGTTACCAATTTTTTTTTTAAATTATTTTCGGTACACTTATCATAATTTTCTTTTAGGCTATAACACGCAGTATCAAACTTAAGTGACTGATTTTTAAAAGCTGAAATGATTACTGTAATTTCTTTAAATTTAATATTAGAAAATTGTACTTTAGTAAGTCTAATTGGCATAAAGTCAAAATATGGTAACATTAATAACTGACTAAAGGGGTCTTTTTTTTTTAATCTATAATCTTACTAACTCTATAAAAATTACGTGGTGGTTACAAAGTTTTTAAATAAACCGAAGAAAAATAGAAGGAAAAATCAAGTGCTGTTTAAGTAACAATTAAAATGTAGAACGAAATTTATATATGTATACATCTGTATAGAAATTATTACATAATTTTTTATTGATAAAGGCTGAGCTATCGTATCAGCGTTAAGCTTATTTTGTTAAGGCTAAGCTAACATATCAACATTAATATGAATATTTGGCGCCTTTGAAAGTTTTTTTTTTCATAAGTCACTATACTAGAGAAGAAAAAAAAAACACTATTTATAATAGTTTATTTTAATACCTGTTAAATTTAAGCGATGCCATTTTCCATTTTCAATTTTTGAAAATGTCTAAAATGAAAATGTTAATAATTTTCAATTAATTTTTAAATTAGGTTATAGAGTCCACTTTTTAATATTTTGATTATAATTTTAAGTTCTAACGGTTCTAACGGTGCTTTGAAAATTGAGCGTACATGCTCAAAACAACGGTAAATATATCAAAAATTGTTAGATCTATATAAACTGTTATAGTGCCAAAAGATAGATCTGTAAACAATCCTTAAGATGATATACATATAATTAGTACAGGTTGTTTCATTTGAGTACAGAAAGCTTAAAACAAAAAATAGGACTTCTTAGAAAGAGGGAGAAAAAAATTTGTGCACAAAGAAGGTACCGTTATTATTAAAAAAAATCACATAGGTGATAGTTCATATAGTGAAGCATAATTCAACATCGCTAAAATAATTAATGTATTTAAGATAGATAGATAGATAGATAATTTACTTTATTATTGTCATTAATGCCAATAACAAGTTTATGGGCCCTTTTCCTTTCGGATGTGGACCATCTTAATGTATTTAATATTAACAACAAAAAAATTTAATTTAAAGCATTATTGCAATAAATTACAAATATTTTTTGTAAATTTTATAAAATAAAAGATTGCTGGTTAGATCTCAACGAATTTTTCTACATGCTGAAAGATTTTTCGACATCGACTAATTTTTATTGGAGCATACTTAATGCAGATATTTCTGCTGTTGAGTATTTAGAGATATCTGCCAATTCAATTGACTTTTCTTTATCAAATATCTGCTATAGCTTTTAATATTTCCAAATCTTTATTATTTTTTAATGAAGGTAGATATAAAATTTGAAGCCTAATATTTTCATAGATAGCATTAGTACGAAAATAATTTCGCTAATGATTAATATCAAATATTTAAATTTGTTGCTTAATATTTTGCATAGAGAGCATTAGTACGAACATAATTTGGCTATTGGTTAATACTAAATACTTAAGAATATTGTATTTTTGGTATTTTTCAGAAAAGTTTAATATAAAAATGCTTGATTTTAGGTTCTTAATGTAAAAATATGTTAAATTATTCTGTTAAACACTGAGGGATGTAATGGGTTCGAATCTCACACACGTCGTAAGAGTTAATCACCCTTACGACATTTACAGCCACGCCTGAACAGGAAAGGCTGTGTAATTTCCTATCCACATTTATGTGGCAGAGAAATGTATTAAAAAAAAAAAAAATTATTCTATTTTAAAGAAATATGCTAAAAAAGATTTTTGTATAACGAAAATATGCTAAATATGCATTTATATGCTTAAACCTAAAAATCCTAGCCCTACTTTTTATCTATATATGTATATATAAATGATTATACTCGTATTAAATTGTACTGTGACCTCAAAAGCTAGGTTTTAGTTACTTACTTTTTTTTTTTTTAATTAGATGGAGTACATTGTACATATAATAATAATAATACATAATATATAACAAATACCATATATGAAATAATTTTTATTTTGGTATAGATATATATTAGAATAACTTCCTGCTAAAATAATCTGCATCATATATCATATGTCATTATAAATTTAAAAAAAATAAAATATCAGTTTGAATATAATATGTACATATACCTATTATATGTACATATATTATACTATATTATACGATATTACCATATATTACCATAATATTAGATACTTATCAAAATATAAAATATTATATGTACATACACATGTACATATTATTATGAAGGAATAAATCAATTAATACAATTTTCAATTTAATGGTAATTTAAAACTGAAATGTTCTAATTTGTCTTTTCAAAATAATTTTTTTTTTTTTTTGTTTTTAATTAATTGTTTGACCATAATTCACTTTAAATCTAAAGGTTGTTAACTAAGTTATATTATGTACTTATATGTATATATACATGTATGTATTTGTTTTTATTTTTCTTTAATTTAAATGTCATTGAATTTTGTATTATAATTCCTTGACAGTAATAAGAATTTAAAAAAAAAAGAATTATGTATTATTAAATTCTGTAAATTTTCAAACTTGACCAAGAAATTGAAAATAAATTTTGATTTGTATATATAGACTATAAATGTATATGTATATAGGTAATGTAATAAAATAAGTATAGATTTTGTTCATAAACCATTATACAATTTAACCATTATGCCCATAGTAAAAGAAAAATAATAATTGTAAAAGAAACATAATAATAAAATAGTTTACGGTAATATAACAATTTATTTTATAATATATTATATCTATATGTATGTATGTATGTATGCTGTCAACAGTAGTTAAAAACTGTATTTAGTGAATTTTATATATACCTAATAGTAAAAATTTTCCATCAGAGTGCTTTTTTTTCCCCTCTTTAACAATTTGATATGCAAGTACAATTTTATCACGTTTAGTTGGTTAAAATTAAGCTTTACTTTTATAATTTTTTTTTTTTTTTTAATTATGTGTTTTTGTTTTTGTTTTTAATTATGTGTTAAATTCACCGTATAAATGGATTTTTCAACAACAAATAATTTAAATTATTATAACGCAAATTTTTTCTTTTTCAAATATATGTATATGCATATGTATATATAGCTGTATATACAGCTAAGTCTTTATAATTATTATCTTTTTTTAAAATTAATTTTGAATTGTAAATAATAAAATAGATAAAATTAAATATATAATTAATTACTTAATTAAATGTTAATTAAAAATATTAAAATCTAATAAAAATAAATAAAATAAAAAAATATTTTATACAGTTCATTTATGAACATTTAATTTTATTTTGAAAAATTTAAATATTGTTCATTAAATTACCATAATTTGTCGAGAAAAAAAAAAAAAAAATGTTTATTTGTTTATTGATTTTAATTTTTATAATTAATTAATGTAGATTATTTCGTTATTTAATACCTATTAATGAATGGAATTTTTAACAAAATAAAACAAAAAGATGTCATGGTTGCACATATTATTATTATAAGAATTGTATATATATGTAATTAATTTATGAAATAAAAAAAAAAGTATTTAATAATGTTTTAAAAAATCAAAATATCGTATAGATATGTATTTTATTTTATTAAAAATTATTATAATTAAAAACAAAAATAAAAAAAATAAATAAAATAGGTATAATTAGTTAAATATAATTTGGAATTAACGGTAATATCGTTCAAATTTATATTATAATATTTAATTTACCGTAAATTAAACGGTTTAAAAAAGAAAAATTTGTGGGAATTTCTGATTTTTGATAAAATACAATTTTTATAGGTATTTATTCGAAAGAAATAAATTTTTTTTTTTAAGTTCAGCTAAAAAATGTATTAAATTGTGTATCTTATTGTAATTTTCAAAAAAATTTTCTTTTCAATATTCGTGTCTTAAAGTGTGCGAAATCAAAACTAAAGAAAAAGTTAATTGTGATATTCTAAACATTTTAGTTTAGTTATGTATACATGTACAGGATGATTTGTATGTAATACATTGATATAAACCATTGACATAATGTGTAGATAAAAGTTTTGGATGGGTTAAAAATTTAAAAAATTAAAAAATTTTTAACTTTAAAACATACCCGTTTCGGCACTAGGGCTCAATAAAAATTTTTAATTTCTTTGTTGAAGCACTTAAACGGTTTTACCAATTGAGTTGAAAATTTACAAAAAGGTCTTTATAACAAAAGCTTTCTGAGTTGATTTGGTTACGATACATTAACCCATGACATTTCTGTACATCATTTAATCAAAAATGAGTACATACATATTTAAAGAACAGAAAACTTTACATTCTTATCCATATACAATTTTTACACATATTTTTAGCCAATCAATTTGGAAACATAATTTAACAAACTAAACGAAAAAAAAATTCTGGATGATTTATAAAGGTAAAAAACAATCAGGTATTTTTTATATTGAAAATATGTTAAACAGAACCTGAAATGTACGAGTACAAAAGAAGTTTTTTCAAAATTTGAAGAGCTGTCGGTGCTGTAGAATCTCCAACGGTGAGGGTACATAAAAACGTTCTACAACATTACTCTTTTAAGAGACCTATGCATAGTTAATATTTCATTGCTCTTTATTAAACAGTATATAAGTTTTAACAGACGGAGGGACAGAGCGAACTTAATAACAAATTTTTCAAAATGTGCTTAAAAGGATAATTCACCAAAACATGTAGTGACATTACTTACATAAAAAAATTGATTACATTATGGTCTTTTATAATTTAAATACGATTTTATGTTTCGGTATTAACGAATATTAACGAATATATAAGTTTTGAAAACAGACGGAGGGACAGAGCGAACCTAATAGCAAATTTTTCAAAATTTGCTTAAAGGAATAATTCACAAAAACATGAAGTGACATTACTTACGAAAAAAAATGTACTACATTATGGTCATAATTGAAATGCGATTTTATGTCTCGGTATTAAAGAATATATTGTGGAAATTCACTTCGCCGTCATTGTGTAGTCAATAAATTATTGATTCCTTTAAAAATTTTTTGTAGAAGAATTGTCTCTAATTTTTGGCTCTATTTATTCAATTTAACTAAATCTAATAAAAAATAGAATATAAACTATCAGCATCTGTAAATGCATAGTAATAAGTTAACTATATTAATTAAATTATTAATTTTTATTTCATAAAGCCAATAAAATACTCCGGGCAACGTCGGATACTCTGCTAGTAGTCTTATAAAATACAGTGTTCTCAGTGTACAGAGAATTCCTTTAACTTATTCCTTTAATCTCAGTGTACAGAGAATTCCTTTAACTTAAAATCTGCCTTAATTCGTAATAAATATTCGTTTCCTTGAAACGGTTAAATATTGTCTAACCATCGTAAATTTAATATATTTATGCTACTACTAATACTTCATTTTTTATATAAAATACGTATTTATATTTCTCAATTCTTGAAAATTTCGTCATTTTTGCCGTCTTTAATTTAAAACAAAATATAAAAAACTTTAAAATTGCTTATTATTTGTGTATTATATATATATCAATTTTGTGGCAAACATTTGTTTTTCCACAATCAACTTTAAATAAAATTCGCCATAATCACCATAATAAAAAACTCTTTATAAGATCTGTATAAGAAATAATGAAGACTTTATTGTTTTTCTTCAAAAAAAAAAAAACAGTGAATTTTCGAGATTTTCTTTTAAACACACATATTGTTATTTGTGTGTTAGAGTAAAAACTAAAAAAGATAGAGATTTAAATGAATACAACAGTTACAACAGATTCTCATGCTTTCAAAACCATTTTTCAGATTGCTTTAATCTTGTTTGTAATGAAAGTTATTTTCATTTTAATAAAAAGAAAGAAAATTGTACCAAATATCCTTTAAGGCGCCACTGCTCCAAAATTATTAGGCCCACAATCTAACCCTCCTACAAAACTTTTATCTACACATTATCCCCTACACGATCGTTTATGTTAATGTATTTAGACATATAATAAAAAAAAAGCTAATAAAAAGCTAGTAAAATTATTTTTTCTAATTCTTTTCACCATAACTTCTAAACGGTAAATATCCTAAGTTAATAAATTATAAAAATTTTTAGAAAATATTATTAAACAAACAAGATATTAATCATATAAATGGGACTAGTGGTTTTTAAGCCATAATAAGCCTTTAGCCAAGTTTCAATTCATAATTTTTTAAAAATATTTTCGTATAATTTTATTCTTTTCTGTAAAAATGTCTGTATAATTTATTCTGTAATGCTGTAGATAAAATAGTTTATTTTGTTAATTCCATATTAACTTCTTTTTCTCGATCCAATTATGTATTGTCAGGGGGAAAAAAATTAAACTGTGCTCAAAATTTCAAGTCGATGGATATTTTATCTAAAATGCTTTTCTATATATTCCATAACATTCAATCTATCATAGCATAAGTTGATAAAAATTTGTTAAAAATCGATATTAACTGGACAAAGAAATGCTAAGTAAAAATAATCCAATAATTGAAGGTGAATATTATTTAGAAAATTGTAAAACATTTTATTGAATTATTTTTATTCCAAATAAAAAAAAAAGTTTATTTATTAATGAATAATGGAGCAATAGGAGAATATAGTGCCATATTGATTGCCGAAAATCAACTACCATCAATATACCTTCTATAGATCTTTACTTTCTTAGAGACAGTATGGCTGACAGGTGTATTAAGTATTGTAAATATTATAAAGTTAAAAACTACAACACGTAGTAACAGAAGAAGCACAGTAGATAGATCTACAACAAAAGGTCGCAGTATTACTTACACCCCTTAAACAACAATAATCTAAATCCTTAGGTATGCAATAAAATTTCGAATTATAACCCATTTTCATAGTATCTTAAGACTTAAGAAATAAAAAAGTTGTATTAAAAAATAAAAAACAGTTAGTGTCCCTTGGCAATTATAATGCGAATTTATTGAGATCAATCATAATAATATGTACACTTCCCTTTATCTATTATCTATAACATTCCTATATTTTCCTTTCTTTACCATACCTTGCATCTTCTTTCAACATATATATCTGAGGTGTAAACAGATTAATCGGATTAATCTTTCAATTTCAAAGTTTTTTATAGTTCTTCAAAAAAAAAAAAATTTTTATTAATTAATAATAGTATGTATGCGTAACAGATCTGAGCTTATTATTATATTAATTAAAAAAAAAAACAAAAAAATTTTATTATGAAATCAAATGAAAATGCAAATACAAAAACATTTATTTAAATTAAATTAAAGCTTTTAGATTATTTTTAAAAGTTAATATTTGTTTAATTCTTAAGATTTATAAGCTAAACAAACAAACATATTAAATTATAAAAGATATATTATTAACACATGTACTGTCACTGTCATTCATAAAGTTTTATATAAATTCCATATTAGTTGTAAAATTAAAACTAATTATTAAAATTTCAACAGCAGTCATTCACTCTCTAATATTTGTAAGTGTAGTAATTATTTAATAGTTAGATATTAATCCAAATTTGGTTAAGATATAATGTATTAATATGTCAAAATGAATAACTTTATATGTTCAAACTTGTTCCAGTCTATCATTTTTATAATTAATCATTATAATTAAATAAATAATAATTAACTTATTTATAATAAATTAATTTAACAATCAGTAGATCAGTTTGGAAAGATATCTTGTCAGAAATTATTTATAGAATATAGTAATAGCATATATACTTATATATATATAATAATTACATATTATGTCGTTGGCATATGTAAATAATAGTAAATAATTTTTGGCATCTTAGGTCGATTATTATTAAAAATCCTATTATTTTTAGCACATCTTTTCAAATTTTCTTATTAGTTTCAATCTGTTCGATCGTTCGACCATTCCTTTGTCTATTTATAAAATTTCTTTACATAATTTATGATAGACCAATGAAATTTTAACTATGGTTCTCTTAAAAAATTAATATTGTAAAACAATTTTTTTAAGTAGGCCAACTGTTTACAGAGTTACAGAACCCAAAATTTTGAAAAATCCTATTTTTAAATATTCGTATATTTCAGGATCTACATTACATTTTTCCATTCTAAAAATGGAATTCTAAAAAGCCAAAATGCCATTCTAAAACTAAAATTTTTTTTTTTGTACTAGGGAAAGGAAGGGCTAAGGGCTATTTGGGGTTAAAAATAGAAATTTTGCTATTTGTAATTTTGTTGCAAATCACAGTATCACACTAAACTGTTTGTATTATCTTTTGGAAAATGTGCGGCTTTAAAAATCGTTAGTTTTCATTCTGTCTTGTTATACAATTTAACTTTTTACACAAAATTAAAATGGTTTTTTTACAGTTAGCCTAATGCAATTAAAAAGGCAGTTTGCTTAATATCTTTAGATATTTGACTATAAAATATAATTTGCAAATATTACATGTATTCTGGGAAAACTGTTTAAATTTGATTTTGTAATCAACTCTAAAATCCCTCCTAACCTTATTACGTCTTGTTTAGTGGGTTGTTGTGAAAAGTATTAGTTGCAAAGTGTCTTATTTAATAAACAAACTATGCGTATTGGTTATTATGCTAAAGTAAAATTTGTGAAATAAATAGTTACATTAGGTTAAATGGGAGTTTGGCACATAAATTTTTCGAGAGGACAGCTATAATATATATATATATATATATATGTATTATATTATTTGAATTTTGAAGTGTCGAATTTTTTAAAGTTTTATTAAAACAAATTGCATAAAAGCTGTACCCAAAATACAACTTCAAATAATGGCAGCTACAAAGTTCATATTCCAGCAGTGATCCAAAACCGAACACTTACTCAAATTTTCGTTAATCTATTTATTAAAATCTTGATTTTGCGGTTAAACTCAAAAATTTAAAAAAAAAACCATTTGATTATTAAAACTATTTGTTTAAAATAATTATATGTCTACCACACATGCATATGTATATAATTTTTTTTTGGCTAAAGTTTAAAAAAAAAATTTAATTAAATAAATAAAACCATAATATAATTTATATTTACTCGTAATTTTTTATTTATATGAATAAAACATATATAATAATTATTTTTTTTTTTTGTAGCTAAAGTTGTTAACATTTGAATCTGCAATTAACTTAAAGATTCAAGAATGAAGGTGTAATAAAATTGTTGAGAACTTTTTAGATGGACATAAAACAATTTTTAATTTAAATCAAATTAATGATAGAACTTGATTTGAATTTTATTTTTTATTCTATTTCATTTTGTGTCGGTCGATTATATTTTGATGATTAACTATTCTTGTATGTTTAAGTTTTTCTTTAATTAAAGGATTTAATCGGGTTGCATTATGTAATTTTGGAATTTTTTTTTATTTATTTTTAAAATTATGACACCATTTCGATTTAATGATTTCATTTATGTATATATCATAAAATTTCAAGTGAATTAAATCTAATTTTGTATATGGAGATTCAATGGCCTTAAAGAACACCAATGTCAAATTTTTATTCGATTTCGTTAACCAGTTTCAGTTCTTTAACATTTTTTTATATTTTGTTTTGGAATCATTTGTGTTAATTTTGTATACCTATTCAGAATATATTTAGTTATATTTGATATCTGTAATATTTTGTTAAAATCTCTATCTATAATGTAACCTATATTTGTAGAATGAATCTTTATATCTAACAAATAGAAATAATTAGAAATAAACAAATATTTTTTTCCATTTTAAGGTCTCGAAATTTTATGGTTGTTTAGATATTTTTTTTTAAAAAAATGTTATGTCTGGTTCTTTTTTTTTTCTATCACTTAATTTTTGTGTTACTCTGTATATGTTAAGATTCTATTATATATGATTCATATTTTAGAAGTTTTTTTTTATACATAAATGGTATGAATGTAATTAGAAATTCATTAAGAACAAATTTACAACGTTCAATTCAATAACATTTTAATATCCTAAAAGCCTACTATAAATATATTATGTATTGTTTGTATATATGTATATACGTCATGTTGTATTAGGAGAATTTGACAATTAGAAAAATGTATCTTATAATAATATTATATATAAATAATATTTAAAGTATGTATGTATATATATAAAAAAATTGCCGAATTTAGACGAAGAAAAAGTTCAAAATCCGAATAAAATAATAAAAAGGTATTATAGATAATCTGACTAAGCATATATAATTAAATCTAAAATATTGTTAATACATATATAAAAAAAAGTCGGTTAAACATACACTTTTATGACATACACTTACACTTCATTTACACTTAAATGAGGCTATTAATAAAAATAGAATTCTTCTAATAATATTTTTAGCACATTTCCAAAAAAATTTTGAAAAAATGTGCTTATTAGTTTCACTCTGTCAGTCCGTCCGTCCGTCCGTCTGTTTACAAAACTTCTACACCATTAAAAATAGAGAAAAAAAATTTTAACCATGGGTAGGTCTCATAAAAAAAATAATTTTGTGGAACAACTTTTTCATGTAGCCCCTCCCATTACGGAGCTACAGCCCCTCAAACTTTGAAAAAGCCCTATTTTTAAATGCATATATCTTATGTTCTACTTAAGATTTTTTCAATCTGAAAACGTCATTCGACAGGTATTGCTTTTTTCTTTGTAAATTAATATGAAAATTATACATTTTTTTTAAATTTAGTCTTTAAATTTACCGTTATGTGAAAACCAAATTTTGCATGATTTTTCTACTTTCATAACTCCGGCACGCTTCTAGATAGAGGCTTGAAATTTTGAGGCAAGAAAGAACTTTTAGAATTAGTATAAGTTGCTCAGAAAATTTTTTTGGACCACCCCCTGTTTGTGAGCTATTAGGGCTTAAAAATTGAAAATTTGCTATTTTTAAACACCTGTAACTTAGGAACTTGTACACATTTTACTTCTGCAAGGTATAAAAATTAAAGCTACAGTAATATATTTTTACGTGCGTTAAAGGTTTATTTAAGTTGTAAAGGGTTCCAAAGTTGCAGCTCTTCAAAATTTCGAAAAAGCCCCATTTTCAGATGTATATATCTCAGGCTCTGCGTAATAGTTTTGCAATCTAAAACCGCCAGAAGATCGAAAATTTTATTATCTATAATCTATATAAAACAATATCAAAATTATGTAATATTTTGTAATTTACTATTTAAATTTACCGTTATGTGAAAACCACATTTTGCATTGAAATTTCTTTTTTCATAACTCCGGCACGCCTTTAGATAGGAACCTGAAATTTTGAGACAAGAAATTTTGGTAGCACCCCCTCTTTAAGAGTTATTACGCCTTAAAAATTGAAAATTTGGTGTTTTTAGACATCTGTAACTTAGGCCCCTGTACAAATTTTTCTTCGGCAAGATATGAAAATTAAAGGTTCAATAATATGTTTTTGCGTGTGTTAACGGCTTTTCTTAGTTATATAGGATTCCGGAATTACGGCCCCTCAAAATTTCAAAAATGTCCTATTTTCACATTTTTTCTTATTACATGAAATTTTGAAATTTTTGTGCAAGACAAAATTCTAAACAGTTTGTATTGAGTTTTGGAAATCTGCACTTTTAAAAACCCTTGGTTTACATTCTACCATTACAAAATAATATCATGGTCACGTGGTAAGAAAATAGTTAGAGTATGTGGTTAATAAAGTTCTTTATATAAAAGAAAAAAGACATATTTCTATTCTGCAGCCCTTCTCTTTTGTCTAAAATATCATCCCAAAGTATAATTCATATTATATACATACATATACATATATATGTACTTCATATGAAAAATAAATTGATATACTTGCCCAATTTCTTTTGCATCAAGTATAAAAGTTCTCATCAGATATAGTTTAATTAGGGGTTGGGTACAAATGCTCGTTTCTAAAAATCTCGTTTATTAAAATCTTGTTTCTTAAAATCTAGTTTTATCGAAATTAGGTTTTATCAAAATCTCGTTTCTTAAAATTTCGTTTTTTTTTAATTTTTTTTTTTCTTACATTTTGCAAAATGAAAGTCTATGAAGTAGTAGGGGACTACCGCCCCAAACCTCCGCTAAACAAATTATTGGAATCCTGCTTTTAAATCCAACTCTAAAAACCCTCTTAATTCTGAATATCACATATACCTAGTTATATATAAATATTCTGGAAAAAGGGGCAACTGTTTTTGAACCTTTTTCTAAAATTCTTTGAACCTAAAAACAATTTCTTTTTTTTCACTTATTGCATATGATATGTGTTTATATACATATATACAAATCTTTTAACACCAAGAAAATATTTACTTTTCTGTATTGATATCTTCTTCTAATATATATTACAAATAAAAACTTAAAATTGTAGTACGAAATTAATTTTCACAATTTTCAAAAAAAAAAACAAAAAAAAAAAAAATAAAAATTCATAATTGCATAATTACACGATGAAGAATAAAAATTGTATAAAAACAAAAATGTCCAAAATAGACGTACAGTATGTTTACATTTACCATTAAATTTATAATAGAATTAACCTTGTTAATGTAACATCAAAGTCATTAATGGTAATACTTGATAATACCTATAATAGATAAATAACACTTAAAATATAATATGCGAATGTTAAGTATATTATATATGTATATGTATATGTAAACTTTATTTAATGTCATTGATAACTTCTGCACTAATAGTGAGTAATAAATATGACTGACGTTTTTTCAACCGTTTCAAATGCAATTTTAGTTCAGTTGATAAATTTTTTTGTTTTTGTTTTTTGCAAACTTTTTTTTTTTAATTATTATATTAAAAAAAAAAAAAAATTGTAAATATGTTTGTATTTATCTAGACCTACTAATTTGATCCAATACCTTGACCAAATTTTCAGGTTTTTTTTTTTTTAATTATTTTCATTATTTTCATTATATTGATAAAAATAACAAAAAAAAAAAAAACTGATCCATTCTGGGGTTTGTCGACAACGGACAGGAATTTTTGTTTTGTTTTTTTTTTTTTCTTCAGTTATTATTTTATTTTCTATTAACATGAACGGTTCTTTTTTGTTCTTTATTGTTATTATTGAATTTTGTGGTGCATTATTTTAAAGAAAAACCATACCATTTGAAATGAAAATCGTATTAAAATATACTTTACAGGTTTCATCGAAATATCGGCTTAATAACAAAAAAAAAAAAAAAAAAATAGACATAATGAGTTGAAAACAACCGGTGTAACATTTTTAAGCCATTATTTTATATTTCTAAAATTGTCATTAAATTGTTATGAAAAAAATATTTTAAGTTAAATTATACTATAATATTTTCTAAAGAAATTTTAACTTCATCCCGACATAAAAATATATACATACAAATTTCCGAGTTGGATTAAGTGAAAAGAAATACGTATACGTATTTTTTTTCCGATTTTTAAAACACAAAGTAACATTTTTTAGAATATGTATGTATTTCTACTTGCTCTTTTGACCAAATTAATCACATATTATACATTATCCAATACGAATATACAAATGAGCATTTTACAAAAATATTTTCCTTCTTCTTAGTTATAAAGTTCGTTTAGTTAAAAATTAAAGAGGTTTTGTAACTCCTTTTATGTACCTATATAAAGATTAAATATCAGTTAAAAGATTAAAATTAATTAATAATCAGTTAAAAAAAAGAAAAACAAAATCTTCGGTTATTATAAGTTATAAGTTGACAGCATATATCAAGCCCATTAAATAAATCATATCAAGTGACTTATAAGTCATACACTTATAAGTCATAAACTTATAGTAAATAAATTGGCATTAGTACCAAGTTTTTTCTTCTTCCAATGGGGCCCGCCTTGCTGTGGTGGAGTTGGCTTCAGTACGAGCCATGATTCCTATAGAACGACATCAGCGGGGCTTTGACTCCGGTAGGTGTAACCATGCTGACAAGACTATGGGATGAGGAAGAAAAATTAAAGGGGTCCCAGCTCTAAAATATCTATAAAAGATGAAATTTGAAAACAATACATTTATATGTTGTCAGAAAATAAAATCAAATAATCTTGCCAGTAATAAACAGTTAAAGGCTAATATAGAAATGAAGGATCGTTGAAAACATATATATAGAAAACAAGAATCAAACGGTCGGCTCAGCGAAGCAAAATTAAAAGTAAAAATATATGAATGAAGAATCTTAAATCCATATAGTTGATAAGATATAGTTGAAAATTTCGATTTTATGATAATCACCCGCATATTGGAAAATTTTTCTGATGGGAACACATAAAAATAATGTTTGCAAATGGATTAGGGATTAGAAAAAATTGCAAAAAAAAAAATCAATATCTTAATATGGTTAAACCTTCACATAGGACGAAGTTCTAACGTATGATAATAAAATAATAATATCCAAGGAAAAAAAAATTATTACAATTTTACCATTTTTAAATTTATTATAGAAGAATAGAATCTAATAAAAACTATAAATAGGTCAGGAAATAGATATTAAAAACAGTTTTAATTATTTTCTTTAAGTCAACATCATTAAAATAATATATGTGTATGTATACTTATGTATATATATATATATAAAATATGTTACACGGTTTAATTTCATTAAAGTTTTACGAAATGATTTAAACATATAATGCCACACAACAAAAATTGACATTAGATAATATACTCGTATTTAAAATATATAAATATATTTAATTAAAAAATTGTTTTGTGAATTTTTTTTTTTATTTTATTTCCATATAGTAATTAGAAAAATTTGAAAAAAATGTACAAATTCATAGTATCTGCATAATTAAAATATAATTATTAAATATTTTTTTTTTTTAAATTGTTGTAGTCGCTGTCGCTGTAATATGTGTAAATTATGAGTAACTATGTAGTATAGGTTTTTATTTTTTTTAAAATACTTACGAATTTAAAATTTTTTTATTTGTGAATGGTACATTGTAATTTGATTAACAAAAAGAAGAAGAAAGTTAACATTTATTTTAAGCAGATTTTTGGATTTAAACTGTTTTTTACTCTATTTAAAAATTAATCTTATAAGAATTTCAAAAAATGCAAAGCTATAATAAGATAATCAAAAATCATACCAATTTTATGGGTCTGCCACGAAAGGTCGTTTTTTTTGTTTTATTTTTTTAAATTTATTTGGGCCGCGCGGCCCAAAAATATTTTAATTTTATTTTCTTAATTTAATTTTTTAAGTAATAAATTTGTACTATATATTATTATATAATTATTAAAATCTAGGTGGTAATCAACAAATCTCATATTGGCTTATATAGTTTAATATCTGAAATGAGTAAGGAACTTATTTTGGCTTTAACCAAAATTGAGCGAGCAGAATGTGGGGAATTGCGCATTCCAAAAAAAACGAGGAAGAATACAGTTACCTTTGTCAACTCTTAGATACCCGTACGAACCGTTAGTATGTTCACAGCTTGTCACTCTGCTTACAATATTATATTTTTAATATTTTAGTATTTTAAAATAATTTGGGTGAATTTTATAATTTCTAGAACTATGGGTTGTAGATATATTCAAACTATATGTTTATACATTCTTCAAAAGCAAATTCTAACCTTCCACATAATGATTATCAATCCAAAACTTTTTCAAATATTCTATAGTATCATTTAATACTAAGCGGTAAATGTATATTAAATTTACTTAGTACAAAATAATAAATATAATTTTAAATATTATATTATATTTAAATATTCCATTGACAGAATAATTTCTTATAAGTACAATAAAATACATATATGTATGTAAATACGGCGCTATATAATATACATCTATACTCTTATCATTCATTCACTAGTGACATATACGATATATTGTAAATAAACATGATATTATATAAGTATGTATATGTATCAATATCATATAAATAAAAATTCTTCAAGCAACCGTTATGTTGTTTATTTATTTACATTTTTTTGTACTACGCATTATATCCTCAACAATTTCAAATTATCGAGTAAAACAAAATGGAAAAAATTCGTTAAAGAAATTTGTTAGAAAATTTGAAAAAATCAAGTAATTCTTTCGTCAATTATAAAGTAACCCTATATTATTAAAAAAAGTTGTTAACAGAAATAAGAGTATAATATTGAAGCTTTAATTTTTGTGTATTACTTCAAAAAAATTTTAACAGGTGTTCAAGTTACAGGTGTTTAAAAATTGGAAATTTTCAGTTTTTGACCCGTTACAGCTCCTAAACGGGGGTGATACAAAAAAAATTTCTGAAATAACTCATACTTATTTTCAAAGATCTAACTTCTGTCAAAATTTTAAGTTTCCAAATAAAACCGTTTAGAAGATAGAAGGGTTAAAGGATTTTAAAGGTTCCAAAAAAAATAGGGAACCTACAAATTACTCCCAGAATATTTTGTGTAAATTTCAAGATTCTAGCTTTCTTAGTTTTTGAATTAGCGTGCTGACGGACGGACGGACGGACATGGCTCAAAAGTCTTAGAATTTTTTTCTGATACCTTTGAAGGTATATCTAGCTCGCTTATTTCGAGGTGTTACAAACGGAGGAGTAATTTTATTATATCCGATCCTATCGTACGGGTATAATTAGACAAATTAAAAAAAATAAGCGCATTGCAGCTATTATAAAAAGAAGAAGAAAAATGAGTAGGCTATCATTTTTAAAAAGGATCGCCCAAAATATAGTTTTAAATTAACATTTTTGGTAAAAATAAGGCGGTTTAGAGTTAATTATTGCAATTATTATTATTTCTTATTTTCTGTTTATAAAGAATTAATATTTTATTTTTGTTACAAATTGAATTATGTTTTTGTTTTTCTATTTCTTTGTTACACAATTTACATTTTATTATTATACAAATATACGAAAAAATGACTAAATATACAACTAATAAGAAAAAAAACCTAAAAAAAATTAAATTACTTTATTCTTTTATTATTTTTTATTTTACACGAAATAGCGAGATAAAAGCGATATTTTTATTAAAGCGAGATTTTTGTGAACGAGATTTTTGAATAGCGAGATTTTTGTGAGCGAGATTATGTCATAGCGAGATTAAAGAGGGCGAGCTTCTGGGACGCACCGCAATTTTATATAGCATTTACTAACGCCACGAATTGAATTTCTAGGTCGTCGAATGTAAAACCAGACATACTGGAACAAGTGTTAAAAAAAAGAAAGAAAATAACTTAATAGCGGCTTGCAGTATAAAAAATTTTACCAGCAAATTTAATGTCTAAATTACTTACAAACTAAATCATCAGTTTCGATTCCTATTCTAGACTTTCTAAAGAAAAAATAGTTTCGGATTCTGAAAAAAGGCAAACTGAAATACATCTAATATTTTAGTAGTAAGTAAGATAGACTATTTGTCAGTTAGAGATAGACTATTTTGACAGTTTTCAAAACTTTGACGGAATCAAAACTTTGACGTCATAAATTTTTATACTGGGTGTTCAAAATTGAGGTATCATTTTGATTTTGCCGCCATTTTTTTTCTACCTGGAATTTTTATACGAGGTTTCTTTAGGTATATTCTAAATACATTCCGGTTAGTTAATATGGAACGTTACACGAAGGAACAACGTGTTTTTGTTATTATAACATTTTTTGAAAATGGTAAAAGTTTTCAAGATCTAATTAGGAAATTTCGAACAAAATTTGGTAGAGAAAATGCTCCAACAAAGCGTGCCATCAAGCTGATGGTTGATAAATTTATAGAAACTGGATCTGTTCTTGATAACAGAGGCAACATTTATCAACGTAGTGGCCGTTCAACCGAGAATGTAGCAGCTGTGACCAGAAGTGTTGAAGAAGATCCAAAAACTTCCATTCGTCATCGTTCACAGCAATTAAACATCAAACCATCCACATTATTCAACATTTTGCATCGTGATCTCCATTTAAAGGCTTATAAGATCCAGCTGACGCAAGAATTAAAACCAACTGATTATGCATTACGTCGGCAATTCGTTTCTTGAGCAATCGAAAAACAAGAAGGAATGAGAATTTTTTTAACAAAATAATCTTCACGGACGAAGCTCATTTCCAGCTCAATGGCCACGTCAATAAACAGAATTGCCCCATTTGGGGTGAAGAGAATCCAAGGGTTATCTTAGAGCAACCAGTACATCCGCAAAAAGTTACGGTTTGGTGTGGTTTGTGGTCAGGAGGAATCATCGGACCATATTTTTTTGAAAACGCAAATGGAAATGCGATTACGGTCAATGGAAATCGCTACAGGGAGATGATCCGAAGCTTTTTGTGGTGGGAAATTGATGATTTGGACGTAGAGAATATGTGGTTTCAACAGGACGGTGCCACTTGCCACACAGCAAGAGAAACAATGGATCTTTTGAAGGAAAAGTTCGAAGATCGCATTATTTCTCGTAAAGGAGGAGTGATGTGGCCACCAAGATCGTGCGATTTGACACCGTTGGATTTTTTTTTTGTGGGGTTTTGTGAAATCGAAAGTGTACAGCAATAATCCCACAACAATTCATGAGCTTAAAAACAAAATTATCGAGCAGATTTCAACCATTGAGAACAGTTTATTGAACAACGTGATTCAGAAATTTGGTAAAAGATTGGACGCCTGCCGAAGTAGTAGAGGGGGCCACTTGGCCGACATAATTTTTCATCATTAACCGGAACCTATTTGTAATAAATTAAAATTAAAATATATTTAATATTTCAAAAAAAAAGTCTTTTTTTATTAAAATTAAAATGATACCTCAATTTTGAACACCCTATATAACATATATATGTATAAATAAAAATTAATTACTTAGGTTTGTTTGGAGTGTGTTATTCAATCAAAACACTTTTATATTAATATTTTTTTGTTTTGATACTGAATCATTTGTAATTACATAAGTGCAAAACAATAAATTATAAACTACACATCGATAATAGAAAGAAAAGGTAATACAAAATTCCAAATAAAAACAAAAAAATTTAATTTCTTATAATTTGTATATATAAATTATAAATGAATATAATTATAGTAATTTTAAAAATTTTGCACTTGTCATAAATAGTAATTAATTTTAGTAATTATGTAG
This sequence comes from Poecilobothrus nobilitatus, assembly GCA_947095535.1. Classification (NCBI taxonomy): domain Eukaryota; kingdom Metazoa; phylum Arthropoda; class Insecta; order Diptera; family Dolichopodidae; genus Poecilobothrus; species Poecilobothrus nobilitatus. The sequence goes on along the minus strand of OX352772.1, from coordinate 54,589,853 downwards.
AAAATTCTTCAAATTCTCTAAATAAATAACATAAGTAAAATAATGTATTTGAATCCAATATTTTACGAAAGATAATGGAATGGATTTTTATCCAAATTTGGCTACTGAGGAGCATTTTTGGTCTCTCTAATGAAAACTCAGTATAGGGAAACGATACAGTCAAGAATTGTTCCAAATATATAATAATCAATGATCATTATATCAATTAAAATAAAAAACGCGAATAGTAGCCGACATTGAAAGTGAACATGCAAGTGAAAATCCAACCTTAAAAGAGTTACAATTTAAGAGGAAAAATATGCCAACAAAAATTGAATAGTTTGTTATTTTACTTAATAGTGAATCAATCATTTGTTCAAATTATATTTGTAAAATGCGTCTAATTCTATATTCGATACTTATTTGGAAAAATCTTCTAAGCGACAATTTATAAATTTTACAGAAAATTAATAAAAATCTCTTAATGCTTTATTTTTCGATGAAATGTCAATTTATTAATTGATTTTAAAAGAGAATGTATAATCAGAAATTATATGCAGTATTTTTTACAATGACATTTTTGCCATTTGAAAAAAAATTATCGTCGTTTAATATATTTTTCTTGTTAAAGTTTTGCCTTTTAAAATATAATAGAAAATGTCGCTTAATAATATACCTTTGTTAGAAAAAATACAAAAATTAACATTGTTTTGTCGTTTTGTTCATAACTTATTACAAATTGTATATAAAAACATAAAAAAAAGAAAAAAAAAAAACAAAATTATTATATTTTAAAAATCAAAATAACAGTTAGAAACAGTAGATATGTATAAGTAATTAAAAATTTTCATTGTCAGAATGTGTACTAAGTCGAATGTGTACAAACAAATGTGTCAATTTTGTATTCCGATTCTCGTTCTGTGCTAAGCAACAAACTTAGAAAGGCTAAGCGACTTAATATGTATAAAGAGAATTTGTACCAAGTATCATTTTGTTGTTATTATTCTTTTTTTTCTGTCGTACATGGCTCAAACTGTTGGTTAGCATATATTATTTATAACTTTTTTTATTGAATATGTTGCAGAACAACCTGTACTAATTTTAAGTATACCACCTTAAAGGTTGTTTATATACCTATGATTTGAAACTACAACAATTTTTATAGATCTAAGAATTTTTGAGATATTTTCCGTCATTTCGTTTCTGGAAAGCCTATAGAGAAGATTTTTTTTTTACACCAAAATTTTCCGTTTGAACTGCAGTAACTCAGAAACGGTAGCAGTGATTAAGATGAAACAAGATATTTATTAAAGACAATAGTAAGTACCACAATGTTGTAAAAAATTAGTTCTTGTATACTATCGTAGATGAAAATATAACGGTTTAAGTAAAATACTACAAAATGTTAGGGAAATTTCAAAATAATCAATTTGACCTTTAAATGACCTTTTCGTCAAAAGTAATATTCTTTGAAATATAGATGACATTACTAGGTGCCGTTATGTAAAATTTCAAGTCAATCGGACAATATACCTAAAGTAAAGTATACCCAAAAATTTTTTAATAATGACATTTTCCTATTTTGTCACTTAGTACATTCTTGCAGATTCGTGTCAAAAGGAATCATATTTTTTATTTATGAATAATTATAATTTATAAAAATTCTGTAATTAAAATCATGTTTAATACAAAAACAAACAAATAATTAACTTTAACTGAACTTTAAAGCCATTTTGTCATAATAATAACACATTAAAATAATTCGTTATTATCTCTTAATTAAATCTAAATTGATAAAAAACAATAGCTTATAGTAGTTATGCATATAATTTAATATACCTATGGATAAATATCAGTATTTAATTTTTATTTTGTTGCATGCTCACTTTTTTGTGATTCAATTGAAAATATTTTTTTAGTGTTAATTTTAAAATTAAAAAAGTTTTTTATTTTGTTTTTTGTTTTTTTACCTTATGGAATTCAACTTTAGCACCATCAGCAATACCTTCTAATTCACGAATATATTGTGGAAATGATTTTTTAACACTATCCAAGGTTTCATTGTAAGCTTCCTCTGAAATTATATTTGTAATTTTTTTTTTAGTTTTTAATAAAAATGTTTTTAGATTTTATGAACAAGATTAGTAAAATAATTTTTTTTTATTTTTTTATAAATTATCAATTTATTGTTATCTTAATTATTTTTATTATGTATTTGTTTTATTTTTTTTTTTCGAATGATTTTATTATTTAATAAAGTTGTTAAAATCAAATGAATTCTTACTTCCTTTTGGTGTTTCATATAACGGTAAATATTCTTCATTTAATGGTTTAAATATTTCAACGAAATTCTGGATGATTGAAGCAAATGTACGACCCTGAAAATATATATAAAAAAAAAAGAAAAAAAAAAAAACATGATTATTGAAATCTAAAGAATTTTATAAAAGAATTAGAAAATTATATAATTATTTTTAATTAAATTTAATTTTTATATGTTATTATTTAAAAGAGATTTTGGAGATTTGGTTAAATATTATTAAAAACAAAAAAAAAAACAAATTAAAAATTCGTTTATTATAACCCACATATAGCGCGGGTGGTCATTTTGTTTACTTATACATTATTTCTTTTCCTATAATCATTACATTAATGGTTTTTACCAATCACAATGATTTGTTCGATTTAGAAAACAATATATAGTATATGAATTCAAAGATTTTTAAAGCGGCACGTTTTTAGAATGATAATAAAAGGTTTTAGAATTATGAGTATACTTTTATTTTAAAATTTTATAATTTGTTTTTTTTTTTAAAACACCATCAAGAGTCACTTTTTTCAAAAAGAAACCTTATTTAATTGAGAAAAGAAAACCCTTCAAACATATAAAACAAAATTATATTGAACTTTAATTTTTATATCTTATACTTACTTTAAAAAAAAATGTGTTATCCAAGTGTGTAAAAATAGTCAATTATATTTTTTTAATTCCTAATAGCTTTTGAACAGGAAGAAGTAGTACAAGCATTTTTTCTGAGAAAAGATTTTATTATGCTTATTCTTAAAGATCTATAACGTTTCTACTAGATTTAATTTAATTTAACCTTTATTTAAGGTGACACCTTAAACAAACCTTTATTTAAGGTGTAAACAAAAAAGGTTTGTAAAATTTTGATTTCCTATCACAGTAAATTTAAATGCCAAATTATATTACTTTTTATATTGAATTCTAAAATTTTTCCTGTCATTTGACCATTTTAAATTGAAAAAATATTCAGAACAACGTGAGATATAAAAATTTAGAAATGGGATTTTTTTTTTAATAATTTTTACTGATCTATTGTTTTACAAATGGTTAAAATATAATGTATTAAGTTATATATTTTTTGTTTAACTTTCGAATTGCCATTCGAAGTGTTAAAGTTCCAGCTTTGTAGAAGTAGTAAAATTTCCTATTTTCTGATTTCCATATCTCTTAAACAGGGTTAATTTCTAAAATGAAAAGTATAACCTATAAACTATTGAAAGATTAAAGGTCTTCCAAAATTTTTTAAAATGGTGATTTCACATCATAATGATTTATAATATGAGGGAAAAATTTTTATCTGATCAATTTTCCTAGCACTTAGGTCATTAGTTTTTCAGGCGAAATATTTCGAGTGTAAACGCGATTAAGTCAAAATATTATATAAAATACCTATAATAATATAATGTAAAAAAAGTAAATAATATAATTATAATTGAATATTTGTACCATTAATTACACGTGAAACAACTGTTCTTGATTTATTTCCTTATGATTTTGTGAGAATCGAAATAAATAAATAAATAATTTGGGAAATTTACTGTCACTTGGAGTTTCTCAAATTAATAAAAAGCTGTTAAAAAAACCTAAACATTCTGTATATCAGTATAGAACTTAAATACAGGGTTTTCCAAATTGATTTAGTGGAAAAGATCTCAAAAATTGGGTTCATCGAATTCGTTCCTGCAAAAGAAGTCGTGGAGGTCATTTCAATGACGTTTTATTCAGAACTTAATTGTATCGATTGTACTTCACATTAAATAAAACGCATTTGAATTTCCTTAACAATTAGTGTGTTTCTTTTTAAAAGAAATCATATCACTCAAATTGGAAAACCCGTTAATAAATGTTTAAATATACAATTTATTAGAATCTTAGAGAATCTGTAGAGAGTTACAGCTCAGGCTACATTTAAATGTACTTCCAAATCCAAAATTAGTTTATAAATGATGTCATTATTCGAATTTTGTTAGGCTTTATTTAAAAAGGTAATAGTCTGATGAACAGATAGACGGACAGTTAGCATATTTTTTTCAATTTTTATTTTTTTATTTTTTGGAAATGCTTAAAACGGAAACTGAACTGGTGTTTAATAATTTAATTTAATAATTTAAAAGGTGTTAAATAATTTTTTATTTTTTATTATCGATTATAAATTATTTAAAGCAGTAGTTTTTTTTCTATAATTAATCCTTAAAAGGTAAGGAATTGACATGTTCCAAGTTACATGAAAGGCAAAATAATTAACAACAAATTGTATAAATTTCTTTTTAAAGTAATACGTCTAAGGAATTTTAAATAAAAGTATATTAAGAAATTTTTTTTTTTTTAATTTTAGAATATTCTGTTTAAATTTTATTACTTTTTAATTTATTTGAAAAGCTTGTTGTGAGGTTAATCTAATTAAAATGATTAAAAAAAATTTTATTTTATTAAAAAAAAAAGATATAAACCGGAAATATTCAAGAATATTTTTTTATTTTATTTTTTTTTCTTGCTATTATGTATATCTCAAAATTAGTTTAAACATATGTATATAAATTTTAAGTTTGTAAATATATATAGTAGATAATATAGTATAGAATTAGATATATATATAGTAGTAAGATAAATTTGAGTACATTGATCTAAACGATAAACGACAATAATATTTTTTATTTGTTTGTTTTTTTTTAAATTTTATTTGATTTGAATTTTTAATGAGTAAATACCAACTAATTGTTACAATGTTATAAGCTGTTTAATAATATATATACAAACGTCTTTTAGTTATATAATATACAAAAATGCCAACAATTATATTATACAATATATTTGTAATCTAATTATTATGACGCAATTCAATAAAGGTAACATTAAAATCGTCTGTCGGAAAAATTAAAAATAAATTTAAAAAACTGTTTTTTTCAGAATTAATTTCATCATATTTGTCTGGTTGTGGAATCCTCAAAAAAAAAAAAAAAGTAACAGCATTTCACAAAATTAAGCTATATATTTTTAAATTTATTACTTTATTCTTAAAACTACTAAATCGTATTTCAAATATTTAAAATTATTTATAAATTCAAAGGATTAAAACAGAGATGAAATTTGGTTTAAAATAGCAGAAATGATTAAATTGGTTAGATTTTTACTAGATTATAGTTTAGGAATATAGATTAATCAAGTTATTTCAAATTTCAAGTAATTTATCAAATTAGACATGACAGATTTCAGGCTTTATACCAGAATTATACCGGATTTTACCGGAACTAAGGGGATCTGACGCTGAAGGAATAGATAAAATCAAAAGAAAACGTGTCAAGGTTGTGTGCAGGAGGCAGAGATGGTATTACATGTACTTTTCCAATACTTGATATTGAAATCTGAAAGAAGAACCTTGGCAACGGGCTATTGGAAAAGTCTTAGAAATGACTCGATTAGTCGCTGCAATAATTGAGCATCTCATGCATTTGGGGTCTCTACAACAGATCGCCCGGACTAGGTGTAAGGATAGATGTTTATCCTCTTACCAAATAACAACAACATACAACAATCAGGTTATTTGTAACTTTATGAATTGAATCTACAATTTTATACTACGAGTTCAAATTACGAATGATAACGAATGATTACGAAATATAGTAGTCAAATATTTAATAGAGCTGGTTGACACATTGCCTAAAAAGGGGGCAATGGATTGTGAAATTTAAAAGTTATCAAATTTTTTTTTTATAAAAATGAAGGGGAAATAGGGGAAATGAAGGGGATTTAAGGAAATTATAAAATTTTTCAAAGCTTTAATATGTATATTATGATATATATGCATAAATTTTCAAATTAATTAATTGATGACAAGTGATGTCAAAACTAATAATATAGTTTAATAGATTGAGTAGATAAATTAGATTTTTAATTATAATTCATTTAAAAATTTAAGTGCTTTTCATGATAAAAGAAAACAGTTTGTTTTATCTTAACTTAATTTGAATAATTGAATGTCACTTTTACTTTGATATTCAATTTATTAATAAATTTGAGATAGATGAATAATTATAAAATTAAAGCTTATACATAAATACATATTATATTATAGGACTAAGATTATACTTAATAATAGTTATTGGAATTAATTGGAAAAAAATGTATAAAGAATTTCGCATAATTTTAGGCGTAAAGAAAATTTCAATATTTTGTTTAGATTTTGTGTATTGAAAAAAGATTAAAGAATCAAATATGACTCTTGAGAAAATTGAATTGTAGATAAGCTTTAATTTTAAACCAAAACCTTTTCTTATATAAAAAATAAGAATTTAAAATATAATAATCGAAAATTTTAAAAATTCTGTATATAAATTTCTTTTGCATTGCAAATGGTCTTCTTAAATGGGACTCATTGTCTTACAACATTGTATGGTATTAGAGATTGAAACTTTAATAAAAACAAATTTGCTACAAATCAACACAAAGTACATTAATATTCTTGGAAAAAAATAAACGAATACTTGATAGAATTGGATCGGATTGGTTTGAATATTATATCGGATAAATATTGAAAAATATGAATTAAGTTAAGAAAAAGTCAATCAATAACAAATTAAATTGGAATCTCTCTAATGGCTCTGTGAAATAACTCCTAATGAAATAAATCCTAATATTTGTAAGTGAAAATCCTAATAATCCTAAATAACTCCTAATAAAATAACTTCTAACAAAATGAAATAATCTCTAACATTTTATATATTATTTCATTTTGAAATAAAACCTAACATATTAAAATAATCTCTAACATTTTAGCTATTATTTCATTTTAGGTAATTATTTTTGACATTAGCTTAAGCACTGATATTCAATATTAAGGGGCATATTAAAGTTGGATTCAAAATCAGGGTTATACGCTTTTTCCAGAATATTTATTTATATGTATATGTGACATAATTGTCTATTAGAAGGGATTTTTAGGATGTATATAATCCTCCTAATTCAAAACTCGCATATGCATATATTTAAATAAGTATTCTGTAAAAGGCGTATAATCCTGATTTTAAATTCAATTCTAAAATCCCTCCCAAAATCCCTGACAATAGGAGTATTATTTATATACATATTTTGGAAAAAGTATATAATCCTGATTTTGAATCCAACTCTAAAATTCCTCCTAATAGACAATGTCTCATATACATATGTATATATATAAATATTCTGGAAAAAGCGTATAACCCTGATTTTGTAACCAACTCTAAAATCTCTCCTAATAGACAATGTCACACATATACATAAACATTCTGGAAAAAGCGTATAATCCTGATTTTGTAATCAACTCAAAAATTTCGCCTAATTCAGAAACTCGCATATGCATATATCTAAATATTTTGTAAAAGGCGTATCCTGATTTTCAATTCAATTCTAAAATCCCTCCCAAAATCCCTGAGGCCTTAATAATGAGACAAATGAAATAATTCCTAACATTTTAATGAAATAACTCCAGAATTAAAAAATTTTAATTAAAAAATGAAATAACTCCTAATTTAATGAAATAATTTCTAACAATTTAGGAATAATTTCATTATGATCATTTCATTTCATCATTATTTGTATGAAAAAATGTTAGGAGTAATTTCATTAAAAATTTTAGGATTAGGAGTTATTTCATTAGGAGTTATTTCACGGAGCCCTCTCTAATATTATTTTAAATGATAATTTTAATGTTAAGAAGATCCATATTATGTTCAATGTAAACAAATATTTATATGTAATAATTTTTATTAATTTTATCATTATTTTGTATAAACTAAAATAATCCTCATAATATTAATGTTAAAATTTTAAAATTAAAATATTTTTTAATTTATATAAATCTTATAAAAATGACTATTTTCAGATGCATTATACATACATAATTAATTTGAAACATTCACTTCTCTAAAACTGGGTGTATATTCAATAACTTTTGATTCATTAATAGAACATCCATGAACAATTCAATTTTGTTTTTTTGTTATCTGTATTAATCAATAATCAATAATCAGTTTTAATTAAACCTTTTAGAAAAAGATTATTTTATTTTCATATCTTAAGACTTTTAATTATCTTTTCGAATTGCGATTATATTGCGAGTTACTATGTTCCTAAATGCTTATAAGAAATATGTATTAAATATTTTTTGTACATAATATAAGTGCATAATATAAGATTAATTTTAGTAAAGTTTTCAGTAAAGGTAATAGAAAATATTATTATCTTGAATTCAATTATTAAATTTAATAAAAATTTTATGGTAAAGGGAAAAACTTCTCTTTTTTTTTTTTTATTTATTTATTAAAGCTGAGCTAACGCGTCAGTAAATTATTAGACTCTACATATGTAGTGCACCTTCAAAACTTGGGAAACTATTTGACAAGATTTTGTGTTAAATGTCCTTAAATTTTTACTACAACTTTGATCTAAAATAATACAATTCTGATCTAAGATCCATGTGCACAGTGTTCAACTAAATCTTTGGAAAAGTAACTACCGAAATATTTTCACTTTTTTCTTGACATCTTTTTCATAAGGATGCAGAGAAAGTGTTCTACGCTCTATACAGAGCCAATTTTTTTTACATAACCTATCGTTTAGATTCAAATGTATACCTAGTCTTTTAGCATGCCTATAACTGATAAAATACTGACCCGTATAATAACACCAACTAATTGTTTTATTTCAGATCTATAGCGTAAAAGGAATAATTTCATATATATAAAATTACATTTATATAGTTTCATTATTAATTATAATTTATTACAATACAATAAATTATAATTAGTTTTAAGGTATAATTTTTATTTGAGTATAAATAAATAAATAATATTAAGAGGCAAAAAAAAAAAAAAAAACATAAATTAGTTGTGTAGTAAATCTTAATCTTGGAATATAATAAATTTTTTTTTTTTTTAAATATGTATGTATGTATATGTACGTATAAATATATTTATTTTCCATAAAGAAAATTTTGTCTATATTACATTTAGGTTCAATATGCACCATATTAAATTTAGATATGTAGGTATTTCTTTTAAATCTATATTTAGATTACAGATATAATATTACAGATACAAAAAAAAAAAAAAACAAAATTACTCTGAATTTTTAACATTCTTATAATAAAAAGTAGGCAAACTAATTTTAGAACAGAACAATGTTACAATGTTACTACACACAATCTAGATTTTTATACCACTTCTCTTGCAAACAAATTAAATTTCCTGTTTTTGTATAAGAGTCAAAATCTATAGTTATTTTCTTAATTGGTAAATTCACGGTTTTATATTAGATTGGAAAATTATAAGGTTTTTATTAAAATATGTTTCTGAATAAATTTATTTCAAGGATTTTATAAACTTTTGGTCTTTTTGTTATTATTTTTAAAATAAAAATATGCAAAAAAAATTAAATATGTTCCTTGACTATATGTAAATGTATATGTATGTACATAGTACATAAATATAGGAATATTAAAATTTGCACGATGTTAATTATATTCTTTTTCTTATTGTTATAACAAAAAAAAACAAAAAAAAAAAAAAAAAAAAATCAAACTTATTCAAAGGTTAAGTTTAACACGATTATGGTAGGTTAGGTACATATGGTATTAAATTTCTTTATTATATTTTTTTTTTTTTGTTTGTTGTTTTCAAAAAAAAAAAGTATGGAAATTAAAAATAAAATAATGCGGATTAAATTACATTTAAAAATTAACTTATAAGAAGTACTCACACCATCACCCAATATTATGATTTTAATTGTTATATAGTTAATTTGTTAGTTCTACAGCAATATAAGGAAATCTATTTGAAAATGTCCAATGAATGTCAATAAGATATTTTTTGAGATTATTGATATCTTAAAATTTATGATTTTAAAATCAGATTAATAAAATGACATGTTTTAAAAATCTTATTTCTATATAGAATTTTTATTTTTTTTATTAAATCTGTTGATGCAGTTCTTTTGGATTTATTGCATTGATGAAATTATAAGATTTCTGAAATATTAAAAAAGTGAAGGCAAAATAATTTGTCCTTACGGAGGAGAGAATTTTAATTAAATGTAAAAATGTATATAGGTGAAAACAGCTGGATGGAAAATTTTCAGGCTCTCATTCGAGTAATTATGAATAATATTTTATGTATTTTTCCTCGCATTGAAATTTATTTTGTAATGCGTATAGCACAAATATAGATAAATTGGAATAGCTTGCCATCGGAAGCATTTATAAAAGTTGGTAACCATAACGTGTATAATATTATTAAATTTAAGAAGAACAAATCAATCAATATGTTTGTTCGAAACACTTCTACCAACATGCAGTAACTTTCCATATTTCGCAATTTCCTTTTTTAAATTTTTATTTTCCCCAATTCTAAAACTGAACAGTACATAGGTTCGTTCTATCGTATACTATTTCGTTTAAAAGTTAGGTGATGTTTGATTGGTTCAAGTCCAACACTATTAAAGAGAATTCGTGAGTTGATATAATTGATGTCTTTGAATTACAGCGGGAATCACTTACGTCCGCAGAAAAAAAAAAACAGGGAATTAATAAATTTTGTGGATGAGTTCTATAAGCCGTTAATCCAATTTCGATCCATGGAAAGAATTCTAAATCAAAATACATATAATATATATGTTATATGACTCTAAAAAAAATAAATTAAAATAAGTAACAAAGTAGATATAAGTTTTTAAAAAAAATATTAGAGTTAAGAAGAAGAGAAAAAAAAAAACAAAATTATATTAAAATGAAAAAAAAAGTTTTCCAATTATTTAACATGTGGATCTGGGTATTATTAATATAAGTTAAAATTAGAAAAGATTAATTAATAATTGTTAAAAAATTTTTTTTTAAAAGGCAAAATTTAAAATGAAAAAGATTGAAACAAAAAAATTTATTATATGTTTAAGGTTTTCTTTTCTTTCGTAAACCCCCATTGTATCAAATTTCATATACAATCCTTAAAATCCTTTAACTCCAAATTTAATCTATCTAACTCCAAATTTTAAAATTAGATAGTGCTAAAATAAAAAATATTATTTTGTTGATAGATCTAAGCAAAAAAAAAAAAAAATCATTTATTAAAAAAATACTAGAATGGTCTTTTAAGGGTTAAAATATTTTTTCAAAACACCTACATAAAATTATAGAGAAAATATATCTATAAATAGTGTAAATTATTCTGAGACTTATTTTATGCACTTAATTATAATATTGTATTATATTTATATGGTTATATTGTATGAGTTAAAAATAAAAACTATTGAGAAAATAAGCCTATACAATATATGTACATAATTATAGTAATTTTAATAGATATTTAAATAAAAATTATTCAATTTAACATTTATGTATACAATTTTAAATTTATTTATATAATATAACAATTAAAAATTCAGTTTGCCTCAGTTCAAATATATATATATATATACATATATATAAAAAAAAACAATTTTATAAATAGCTATTTTCAAAAATCATATTATAAATATATAAATTTGCCGATATAAGAGTTATAATTTCACGATTTACCTTTATCTTTAGATTTTTAATTCTTTTGTTTTGTCAGGTTTTTTTTTTTTTTTTTTTCTATGCATATGTATATATGTTGCATTTTATATTTTTAATAGATTTATTAGATATATTTAAAATAAATTACATGTAATTATGTTAATATTTTATGTTATTTAAACTTAAAAATAGTTTAAGAAAGAACAATTGAAAAAAAAAAAATTTTTTTATTAAGATATTTTTTAAGATATACATTTTAAAATTAAATAAAAAGCTTTAATTTTTTTTATTTTTTGTTGGTTTTTGTCACTTTAACACGATTTACAATTTTGTTATTTAAATACATAATATGAAATTAGTATTAATTTTGATTTATTGTTTGTTGTTTATTATGACTTTAATTTTACTTATTTGTATACAATATTGTATTGCATTTAATTTTGAATTTTTTGTACAATTTTTGAAGGGGAACTCCCGCAAGAAAATTGTTTTTTTTTTTAATAAATTATATTTTCATTTGTTTTTTTGTTTAAATAAAATATGACAATAAAATTAAATATAATTATAAGGTAATTTAACAAATGTTATTTATATTATATGTTATATGAATTTAATAATATTATTTATAGTATGTATATAATAATAATTAGTAATAATATGAGAAAACTGCAGTAGTTTTTTTTATTCATTTTTAATTAATTGTTTTAAATTTTTTTTATTTTATACATTTAAAGTTAATTTTATAATAAAAACAAGGCAGAACTAAACCAACGGTTTTTTAAGACGCACATTATCCAAAAGATAATAAAAACTATTTAGAATATAAGAAATTTCACCAAAATTTGTAATTTATCTTAGAATTTGATATGTATGTATGTATATGTATAAAAAAAAATGTGACAAAATAAAAAGAGACTTTCTTAAATTTTAAGCGAACCCTACATAATCAAAAAAAATGATTAACAAGTGTAACAAAGTCTAAGTAGCAGGTGTTGAAAATAGCCAATTTTCAATTTGTCAGTCCTATAATAGCTCATAAACAGGGAAGGGGTGGTGCAAACAAATTTTCTGAGACAACTAAAACTAATTCTTAAAGATTTAGCTAAAGTTCTAACTAAAAACTTTAAAGTTCTAGCTAAAAGTGTGCCACAGTTATGAAAAAAGAAAAATGTTCACAAAACGGTAAAATTTAAATACTAAATTAAAAAGAAAAATATATAATTTTGATATTGATTTATAAAGGTAAAACAAAGTCCTGTCGAATGGCGTTTTTACATTGAAAGAATTTTAAGCAAAATTTGTGATATACACATTTAAAAATAGGGCTTTTTCAAAGTTTAAGGCGCTGTAGCTCCGTAATGGGTGGGATTACATAAAAAAATTGTTGAAAGAAGTGAAATATTTTTAAATGTTTATATCTTAAATTCCACTTAACGTTTTTTTTTTTCAATCAAAAAACGTCAAACGACAAGAATATTTTTAAGTAATTATAATATTTATATAATTTTTAAGAATTTAGTATGTAAATTTACCATTTTAAATGTGGAAAAATTATTTTAACAGTATCTACTGAACACTTTTAGACACAACCTTTACATTCTAAGACGTCAATCATTCTATCAAAGGAAGATCTTCGGAAATTATAGCATAAGATATGTATCTTAGAAACATTTTTTGTATTACTCCTTTTTTTTAAAGCTATTGGGGGGTCAAAGAACTCATAACGAGATTTGGACACTTGAACAAATTAATAATAAGTTAGACATAAAATTAAAACTTTAATATTATATATTTAAGGGGTGTTAAAGGCTTTTGATAATTATTTAGGGTTACCTAATTAAAACTAACGAAAATATGTCTCTTGGTTTTTCACTATTTTTTCTTACACAAAAAATTTTAAAGAAAAATACAAATTTTTTTGAAAAAATGCACCTTTAAAAAATCTTCAGTTTTACATACTGTCTTTTTTTTAAAATTATTTTAAAAGTTTTTAAGTGTGAAAAATAAACTTAAAATGAAAAATTATCAATTTCTTTTTAACGTTCAACTTCAATAGATATATTCCAATAACATTAACTAGTATAATAGTAATTATAGTATAACATAACTAGTATAATAGTAATTATTTTAGTATGTACTAGTATAATATAAAGTGTAGATCTGACAATTTTAAATAAAATTTGTTATTATATTAATAAATTTTTAATATGACTGCAGAATTTGAATCCACGAGTTGATATATTAAATATAGATGTATTTAACCACTTAAATCCACCAAAGACCCCAAACTATTATTATTACCATTTATTTATTTGTTTATATAATTTTATATTATACATAGGATTAAGCAATATTACTTAATAGACAATTAGGCTCTTATATAGATTAAATAGCATATAATATAATATATAAGTAACTTATTTTGTTTATATGTACTTTTTATATTTAACCACAAGTTATAATTTTTGTTTTTATTTTAAAATAATTTTTTACTTTGAATTCAAAATGCTTACAAGCTATACAGAATTTGAACCAATATTATACCTTGACTAAAATGCTATGTACTTCATTACTCAGTCATCGAGGTCTCCAATTCTCTAACATTTTGGGATTATAAATTATATTGTATTGCATAGTTTTAGGACTTGAACTTTCAATTTTTATAAATATTTTTCGGATAGGATAATCATATTCCTATAATTTTATTGGCGTAAAAGAGTTAAATTAAAAAGTAAAAGTAAAAAAATATATACATGCATATAAGAACATATAATTAATCCATTGATAAAGAAAATATTTCTTAAAAGATTAGCAATATTTAATTTAATTTAAAAAATAAAATTAGAACATTTACAAATACAAGTACTTGACTTTAATGGTTTCTTAATCCTAAATTATCTCCACATATTTTTTAATTTTCTTTTTCTTTTGCACAATTTTCTTTAATAAAAACAAACCGTAGTGTAAATTAAAATTAACTTTTTACGTAAATCATGTGTAAAAATTACAATATTGGAAACATAATGACATTTTCGCTATCGAATAAAATTTAGGTTAAAACAATTATTTAATTATGTATCATTACATATACATTAATTAGGTATTTAAAACATTATTGATATAAATTCATATATGACGAATTAGATTAGAATTATTTAGGGAGATAATGATAAGTTTAAAAGTCATAAAAATCATAAAAATGTATACATAAGTATGTATAAATATAAGGGTTTGTTAAAAATTACCCTTCTAAACCACTATTTGAATTTTTATGGTAGGTGATGAGTTATAAAAATATTTACGTAAATATCTGCGATTTTAGATAATTACTGGTAATGAAAAAAGTTACAAAATATATTATTAAAAAAATTAATTTTTTGTATATACTGTCAACTAGCATATACAGTTATTTGTTTTATTTATTGTGATAGTTGACAAATGGAAACTTTATTATATTGTAGTAGTATAAAATTACATCTGTTTTTAGAACTTTTATACAAAATTATTAAATAAGAAAAAAGAAAATTATCTTTAATGTGTCAGTTATATCTTTCATTGAAATGCTTCCGGAAAATGTTTATTTTGAATTTTTTTACCGCAAAGACATTATAGAATTTAACAAAAGTGTTGATTTAATGATTAAATAAATTCGAAAGAATAAATTCAGCCACAAATTTAAAATTTTAAGTTAAATATTTAGAAAAAAATAATTTTATGATATTTCGAATTGGTAATTATTTCCTTGAACAACTGATCAGTAATTTTGCATAATCAAACAAAATTGTTCCAATGACTTATGTTTCATTTCTTTCTATTACAGATTGAAAGAAATTCTGATGTAATTCTTGACATATTTCATTATTATTTTGTATTTCAATCAGTTTACACTAGAATTGTATTTTTTTTTATTATTTTGTTTATTAAATAAAATAATCTTTTTTTATTCTTTACTAGTACCATTTTTTATTAATAGGTAATGAATAAATAAATTAAAATAATAAAACTTTATTTTCCAAACATCGAAAACTAACGTTGACAACAATTTAAATTACTTTTGTTTTTATTTTGGCTTCAGTATTCTCTTTTGCCATTTGACAGATAATTTTACTGACAGTTTTCTCTGTTTGCTATAATCGCTTATCTATATGGAAAAAAATGTAAATTTTCAATGAAACGTTATGCATTTCAATGAAATCTATAACTGACGCCATTTAACTTTGTCTCTCATCAGATACCATGATCTAAAATTGGCGACGATATTAGACGCTGTTCGATTTGCATCTTCTTTCACTTTCTTCCTCACCTTCTTTCCATAGAATTTATTTGAGCTGGGTATATCTCTGTTGAGCTAGTGTTGCCGTTAAAGAAACATTTTTGACAAAAAATGATCTGTCTGAGCTCTTGCATTTTTACAAATATACAGACACGAGCAATAAAAAATTGATGTAGGTTGAGAATTTTTTTTTGTTTTAATTCATAATGAAATTTACACTAAGGCGTAGACAAATTAAGAAAAGTTGCAAATGTTAAATGCAATACCGTCTAATAGTCCGAACTCCGAATCTGTTGTGTTGACGTCCTTGATGATGACTGTTGAGTGTTGACATCGTGTAATAACCGACATTTACAGCAGCGATAGTTGTCTATGTTCCCATTTATTGCAGTCAGTAAAACAATGTTGCCAAACTTATTTAATTTTTTCTCCTATAAAAAACATAAAATATCCACTACAGTTCCTTATTATTTACACATATATTAGACAAAGATTCAGTTTTCAAGCGGTACTGGGCTGTATAACTATTGTATAACAATCTAAAAAAGAAAAATGTGCCGCTATCTTATATATTGTTATTATCTTATATTGTTGTGATATGAAATATTCACCCATATTCTTCAACATGCATCATATGATAAATATGATGAGATGACACGATAATTTATTACAATTTATTATTTATTCTTTTAGCCGCAAAAAAGAACGTTTTTAAATTTTTGTAAGATTTTAATAAGTAGTTTTTTCATGGTTTTTTTCAGTATTAAACTTTATATTTTAGATAATTAAAAAAAGTAGAGTTAATAGAAAAATAATTATTAAAAACCATTTTGATTTTTAATGTTTTTGTTTACGTTCTTATTCATTTTAGAATAAAAAATATGTAAGACATTTTATTTTTAAAAAAACCAGTTGTATAATTTTACAAAAAAAAAAAGTATTGCTAAATTTTTTAAGAAATCTATACTACTTTTTAACTTTTGTTTATTTTTTAAAACAAAAAGGTAGGTATAATTAGTTTTCAATACAAAATTTTTTTATAACAGTAGCATGTACAAGGCACAAGTATACAACCAATCGGATACGCCATTAACTACTACGCAGATGTCAGATGTCAAATTTATTAAAGATATAATTATAAATTAAATTTATAATTTAAGTTAATTATAATGAATTTTCCAAATGGGAACAAAATGAAATATAAGGTTAAGTGTTAAAAACAAAATTATTTATATAATATGTACATATATTATCTGATATTATATTATTGTATATACATATTTTGATATCACTTTTAGGTGTAAAAATGTAAAAATGTAACAAAATTTTACAATAGCCATCACGAATTCACTCTTAAGTTTAGCGAAATATTTTGAAATATAGAAGTTTTTAATAATATATTTTTTTTTATTTTATCTTGTCTTTTATAAAAATTTTTTTGAACAAAAAAAAATTAACAAACTTTATTTTAAAACAAACCAATTTCAATTGTGACATATCAATATTTATTTGTATGCAAAATTTAAATTGGTACAACAGTACAAGACCCTAGTAGTTGCGTGCAATAGGATAAAGTCATTGTAGGATTGTACAACCAGGGTTGATGTAAGAATACACTGAATGTACACTTAGTTCTACATCTAATCGTACCCTTAAGTTATAATATACCCTTTGTATACACTATAAAGCAAAAAACAATCAATAAAATTAGTTATAATACATTAGTCATATTTTAAAAATAATATATTAAAAAAAATAAAATATGAAATTAAGGAACTTTTCTTTTTTTAAAAAAATAATAATAAGAAATTTCCCTAATTATTACTCGCCCAAAACAAAACAATTAAATTACATTATTCATTTAAATTTAAATTTACTACAATCTTTTCAATACTACGATTATATCATTTTTAGATAGATTTAAAATTTTAAATTCTATTATAATTTCATGCAAAATTAAATCAGATGAATCTGATTTGAAAATCTATAGGTTTTCGGACTCTATTTAAAAAAAGTAATAGTCAATAATTATTAATATAATATGTTTATACGTAGATGAGTCAATATGTATACTTATGTACATACAGATATCATATTAGATTTGTGATACATAAAACAAAAATTTATCACCAAAGCAAAGCTATTTAGTTTTTTGCATCGAAACAAAATTAAAAACTCCATAGTTCGAACCCCAATTCAAAAAGGTACCCCAAGATACTAAAAGTTATAAGATTCAAGATACATTATATATGTACGTATAGAATGTACCTGTTGCGAAAGGTGTAAAAAACTAAACCAAAATTTTTTGGTTAAAAGCCTAAACAAAACGTTGCCATTTAACATAAACCATTAGTGTTTAAGTTTATAGTCAGTAATTTAGTTGAAGGCAGCTTTAATATATAAATTTAATCATCAATACCCATATTTCTTTCAAAACAAAAAAATTAGTAATTGACATTCTAACATTTATGAATTGACATTCGACTTGGAATGCTCTGGCAGCTCTGAAAGAGAAACGTTTTGAAGAATTTTAGTACAGAAATAGAGATTTTGTTTAACACAAACTTTTAACTTTAATTTATGTATATAAAATATTTTTTTTACAATTCTTTTAGATCCAAAACAAAAAGGTGCTGCAAATTAAAGATTTGAACAAAACTATCTCAACAATTTATCCATGTCAACACATAAATTATTACCAGTTTCATTATTAAAAGTTTCTTTAAAATTTTCGTCAAAGGCTTGACTACATTCACCGTATGATAATTGTAGGGTTAGGTCGCTAGGATTTATAATTAACGGTAAACTTGATCATTTATAATAAAAATCATTTTGTTTCGGCACTTTTGTATGGGAGTATAGTCTGTTTTGTATTCCCGAACCCTTGACCAATAATAATGGTCAAAAATAATGGAGCTCTGCCTATTGCGGAAAAATTGTTTCTTACAAAATTTCAGCTCCCCAGGTCAAGGCGTTTAACGACTAGGGTACAGACAGAGAAACATCCAGATGCACAGACGAATAGACTAACAGACGAATTTTGAAACATTTTTTAAAAGCTGTATCTTCAAAACGACTCAAACTACAGAGATGTCTTGGATAATTGTAGGTTTAGTACCTATAGTTAACGGCAAAATTGATCATTTATAAACACAAAGCCGGAAAAGTTGAAAGATAAATCCATTACTATCTCAATCAGTTGATAAAGGTTGATCTAACGCGTTAATAGAAGAACCTATTTGGCCAGGTTGGTGTTAAGTTTTCCTAGATTAATGTCGCGGTGATGCCACTCTGATGGAAGAAGCTTTGAAAACTCAGATCCATGTCAGAGATTTCACCCAAAATTTTGGAAAATCGCGTTAATATAAATCAATTAAAAAAATATTTGAATATGCAATGATTAATTTATGGTATATTATTTTAAAACACATTGTATAAAATCTATTTTATATAATTTCATTGTTTTAATAAAATTTTTACCTAAAATGCAAATAACTGATCAAAACATGTTAATGTGAATTTGTTTTTTAATTAAAATTATTATTTAGAATAATTGATTTTTAATCAATTATAAAAATATCAATGTGAATATTTAATTATTATAAATATTAAGTACATTATTTAGAAAATAATTGTTTAGTATAAATGACTCAGTTTAAAAACAATTTTATAAGAGTCAATTTATCCCTTTATTACAGAATTACATGTTTTTTTTTAAGATAAGAAAATTTAATTTTAGTAGGTTAAAAAGAAAATTAAATAACCGGTGTGGTATTTCAAATTTTTTCTTAATAGGGCGTAAATGCCATTTAAAAAAGTCATAAGAAGTGCTATATAGTTCATACATTGTTTACTGTTTTAAATCATATACCATGCAAATGTAGATGTAAATGCGCAATATATTTAATTAAGTAGTGCGCTTTTACTTTTATTCATTTTTAGAGGATTTTTCAAAAAAAATTTGCTTATTTATTCACTTCCAGACCACCTCAACCCCCGACCCTTCATCTACCATTCTGTTTACAAAACTACAACATCGGTAAAGCTAGAGCGATGATATTTCAACTATTAATAGATCTCGTAAATAAAAACACTTATGTAGTGAGGGGCCTCGGTAGCCTAGTGGATAAGAGCGTATAAACTACGCTGTAAACAGGAGGGACTGGGGGTTCGAATCCCACACACGTCGTAAGAATTATTTCCCCTTGCGATATTTACAGCCACGTCTGAACAGGAAATGCTGTGTAATTTCCTGTCCACATTTATGTGGCAGAGAAATGCATTAAAAAAAAAAAAATTATGTAGTGATAGGAACAATTTTATTATATAACCTCATCTATAAAGCACTACAGTCTCTTAAACTTGGTAAAGAGCCCTATTTTCAAATGTATATATATCAGATTCTGCTTAAATTTTTTTCAATCAAAAAACCCTAAAAGCTAGCAAATTTTTTATAGCTTTATAAATCTATATGAAAATTATACAATTTTGGCAATATAGTATTAAAGTTACCGTTAAGTAAAATTTTGTTTCCATCATAACTCTGGCATTTTGAATTTTTGAGACAAGAAGGATTTTTCAGCATAAGAACATTTACCTAAGCACATTTTTACAAATTAATTACAAACAAACATTAAAATATAGATCTTCCCCTCTCTTACAGCCTAATATGAAACATTCAAAATTTGATATTTTTAGACACCTGTAACTTAGGCACCTGTACAAAGCTTTTTAGAATAAAATACAAAAATTAAATCTTTAACATTATATAGGCTTTTCTTAAAATTGAAGAAAGTGTCTTTTGTTTTTTCACATTGTTTTCTTATATATAAAACTTTAAGAAAATTTACAAATTTCAGTGTAAGTCACAGTTTTATTATTTTTTTTTCGAATATGTGTCCTTTTAAATACCTTTGTTAGTCTTACATTCTGCCTTATTTATAAAATATCATTTATTAATATTATACACTACTTGTAAATTAAAAAAATAAGCAACATTTTTTACCAAAATGAAATAATTTGACTCAAAAATTTTTTTTGTACAAGTCAACAGTTAAATATTTACAATCTGACTGCAATATGTATAGATACCCTTAAATCAAAAATCAATTAACTGATCGTACAATTAATGTTAATACGATGTTTTTAAATAGATATTGTATTTAAAGGGACAAAAGTTTTATTAAGAATCACTAATATTTTACATAATAAAATGTAATTTGCCATAATAATTTTCGGTTGGTTTAATATACGTATATATATAAAAAAAATATCATTACTTAAGCAACAGCAAGCCTACTGGCCCGTTTTAAAAGAAAAATATTTCGAAAGACTATCGATCCGATTAACAACTAGGGCCAATTTAGAATGCGGCACAATGCAGAACTATACAATGTATATACCGACAGCGATATTGTAACATACATCAAGCTACCACGTCTTATATTGCCCGGTCACAAAGCGCATGCCAGATTCCTGCATTCCAAAGAAATACTGAACGGGAAGCTAGATGGAAAAATACCAGACCAGAAGCCAAAAATATTGACGGATTGATGTCACGCTAGACGCTTTGTTAATGCTCCAAGATGCTCCAAAATTGGAAAACTGCTGCTCAAGATTGAGTGAATTGGAAGAGGATTATTAAGTAGGACAAGATTCGACAGCAGACTGTAACGCCATAGAAGAACAAGAAGAAATAAAATATAAACAGATTATAGTCTAATTTTAAAGTTCAAAACAAAATTATTCTCTAAAATTATCATAACGTTTAACAGCTCATAATCTACAAATATATTTTCTACTTATTAATCATCAAATTAATATTATATACTATACCAATTAACAACATTAACTAATTTTTGTCTTTCTGGCGACCTGAGTTTCCACACCATAAAAAAATTTGTTTTTTTATTAAAAACCAAAAGAATCAGACATCTCAAGAAATCAACAGCTTTGCGGTATAGTATGTCTAAAAGATAGAACTTTATAATTACTTCTAAAAAATTCTAAAGAGCTGCAAACTAAACACTTCACATGAAACTTAATATTTGCGTAAAAGCCTATCAAAAACCACATGAACATTATTAATAACAATTTCGAGGATTAGTAATATTAATGACTTCACACGAGGTTTTATGAGGTAAAGAAAACATGCTATTTTTATTATCAATGCCTGAAACCCGTATATCCTCAGTCACAATATTATAATATTATAAGTTTTTTTTTGTAGAATTGAAGGGGTTTTCTTTAAACATCTCAAAACCTCATTTTCAAATATATTTTTAAAAAAATGCATGATAAAATTTTATATATAAAAAAAAAAAAAAATGCTACATATACCGATACTCAATGTAAAGGAAACTACTAAATTGATAAAGTTACTAATTCATTTATCGTGGTTACATTGTTTAATTTTTATTATCACGAAGAAAATGTAAATATTTTTGTTTTGATAGCCTATATTTATTTATTAAGATAACAAGTATTGTAGCTAGTAATATCCAAAAAAAAAAAAAAATAAATGCAATTGTTTTAATTTTTGTTATATTTTTGATAAAAATAGGAATAGATTTGAAAAAAAAAAAAAATAATTCTGCGTAATTGACATATTAATATCATTCTTATTGTGGTTGTGTTGTCATTATTTTGCATTTGGATAAAGAAAAATTCTAAATAAATAATATTATGTTCTAAATTTCTCAATGAAATTTTCACAGACATTAAAGATACTAATATCAGTCAATTTATACCTCAAAATATATTTCATACAAAGTCGTAAAAAATAAGTAAAAATAGTTTTTAGGCCAGTTTTTAGGCTAATTGTCCTTAAATAGTTTAATATGAACAAATAAAGAAACAGTTAAAAGGGGCCTCGGTGACCTAGTGGGTAAGAGCGTATAAAATACGCTGTAAAAACCGAGGGCGTGTGGGTTCGAATCCCACACACGGCGTAAGAGTTATTCCAATTTACGACATTTACAGCCACACTTTAACAGGAAAGGCTGTGTAATTTCCTGTCACATTTATTTATTTCCAGAGAAATGCATTAAAATAAAAAAAAATAAAAAAACAGTTAAACAGGGTAAGTGACATTTAGTATTCTAAGAAAATAGTGGAACAAGTGAAGTTATTTGTTATGCAATGAAAACGGGTCTGCTATAAAATCTGGTTTTTCAAAATCTCGTTTGACAAAATCGCGGTAGACAAAATCGCGTTTTTTTGAAAGTTTAATTTTTTTTAAATCCATTTTTTTATTTTATATTTTTTTTAAATTATGTTAAATTAGTACATATGTGTGTATATTCTGTAAAAGGCGAATAACCCTAATTTTAAATACAACTCTATTTTTTTTGAATACACAAAACTAGGCTCTAATATAATTAAAAATAGATTACCTAGAAAATCTTGTTTTTTAGCACATTTTCAGGGAGCCTCGGTGGCCTAGTGAGTAAGAGCGTATAAAATACGTTCTAAAAAAACTGAGGGAGTGTGGGTTCGAATCCAACACACGTCGTAAGAATAATTTCCCCTTGCGACATTTACAGGGACGTCTGAAAAGGAAGGGTTGTATTCTGGACATTGTTTTTGCTTTATAAATCAATATTAAAATTAGTCAATTTTTGGCAATTTACTATTTAAATTTACTTTTATCTGAAAACATAAATTTGTAAGATTTGCCTTCCTTCATATCACTAAAACACTTTTAAATAGAACCTTGTCATTTTTAGAGAAAAAAGATCTTTTAGAATTTGTATAAGTTCCCTTACAATATATTTTTGTACCTTCCTCTGTTGAAGAGCTATTACGTGTCAAAAATTGAAAATTTACTATTTTTAGATAACTGTAACTTAGGAGAACTGTTGGAAACAGCTTTTTCTATAATTACATAGATAGGGATTTTTTAAAATTGAAGGAAGTGCATCTTAATTCACAATCATTTTCTTATACATATATCAAATTCTAAACAAAATTACAAATTTTGGCTACAATTCTAATTTGTGTTTTGAAAAATGTAGGATTTTAAACATTTTTGATTTTACATTATGCTAATTGTTTAATTTTCTTTTTTAAAATATTGTTTTTGTTTTTATTTTATTTCATTTTTTAATTTATTTGGGGCGCCCCAATAAATATTCAATATTTATTAAAATGTTTTTTTACCTATTTAATTTTTAAATTTAATTTTGACAGCTTAATTTTGCAAGCAGTTATAAAATCCCTCTTAATTTAGGATCTTACACATATATATATGCATGAATATTTTGGAAAAAGCGTATAACATTGATTTTCTAGCCAAATATCCTATACCTAATCCATATAGAGGGTGGTCCAAACCATGCGTATCATTTTGAAGGAAAAAGTGGTTATTTTAAAATATAAAAAAAATGTTATTAACTAAGTCGGGGTTGCTCTACTGATTGGTAATATTCCAAACTTCCGGAAAGAACCGGATATAGGTTTTTTAAACCGAAAATTTACCGAAATCTAGTTTTTCAAATGGGACAAATATTATTATGACAAAAGTTTTTTATTTTTTGACGTAGAACCCGAATTTTCGTTGAAGAGTATCCGTTCCTAATTTGAAAATCTCGATTTTGGTGAATTTGCAGTTCTTTCAGAAAGTATAAAATATCACCAATCGATAAAATACCCCTGATTTAGCTAAATTTTTTTTTTTGTATTTTAATATAACGACTCTTCCTTTCTTAAAAAGCTGATACGTATGATCTGGACCTTCCTACATACATACATATACATACATATTCTAGAAAACTTTGCGACACTTTCTTTAAACATAACCGGCTACAAACTCATTCTTTTCAAATAATTTTTTGGTTTCGCAAAAATGTACTGCTCTAATTGGACCTGATGCATAAAAATATGACGTTTTAGTAAGATTTTTAGAAAAAAAAAATAATGTTTCGTACAGCTTCTATTAAAAATATTTAAAATGATTTTAAAAAAATAAAGTTAGTAAAAGTGTGAAAAATATAAAACGTTAACAGACTTAAAAAAATACGTACATACATTTTCATATATTTTTGTATACGATTATTTCACAATTATTAATGATTATTATTGGTTAGTTGCCAATTTATATTTTTTGAAATTTACTCCAAATCATTATAAACACTTAAAAATAAGTAAGTATTAAAAAAAAAAATCTATATTTTAATATATACAAATTTATTTTTAAATTATTTATTTTTACTCTAGATAACAAATGGGCAAAATGTATGTGATAACACTGTAACAAGGTTAAAAAGTTCGTGATATGCATTGATAATAATTGTTATTTAAAAAAATGATAAAAGTAAATATATATATGTATTATAAAGTATAAGAAACAAATTATTAATTGTTTAACATTTAAAAAAAATAAATTAAACATTTTTGAAAAAATTAATAAAATATTGTACGGTTTGGTATAGTTATTTAATATAATGCGATAATTGAGTGCTCTGACCTCTTAGTTTGAACAAAATATTAGAAAATACATTATGATTGAAAGAATCCACTGCTTATGTTATTCTTTTTTTAAATGTTACGCTATACAAAATCATTGCAAGGAAAATTGTATTTTTCCATTCAAGGAAAATTGTATTTTTCCATTCAAGGAAAATTGTATTTGCGTCATGTAAAATGTATGTATGTTTAGTACACGACCAAAAAAGAAATGATTTTTAATATAGTATAGAAGATCTTAAGAGCAGTCTCTTTCTTTACTTTTTATTAGCTTTATACCTCTCACTTTATTCTCCAATCCTATCAAACATATTTTCAATAGTAAAAAATTTGGTTCATGATATCTTATAGCAATTTAAAAAGTATTGAGAACTTTGTCAAAGGCAATAATACAAGAAATTGAGAAGGTGACAAGAGATGACTACAAACGATAAGTACAATTGAAAAGGTCTGAAAAGGTCAACTCTACAATTAAAATAACTTACATTAAGTAAAGTAGGTGAAAATAATTTTCGTTTTATTAATTATTAGAGATTTATATTTTTTTGGTGAGCCAACATGGTGTTTATAGTTTATACTTTAGTAAAAAGTATTATGTATTAATTTATTTATTATATTTTTACAAATTATTGTTAAAATTAATGTTTCTTTTTGATTATGAAATTCCATTTTTAAATAATTGTTGAAAAGGTATTTATATATACATGATTATATATAAAGATATATTTATAAATTGCTAAAGCGCAACAATGTCTTCACTCACGTTAACACTTTATCACGACTATGGTTCATAACTATAATTTGTTAAATTTACAAATGACATCTAATGACGTCTCGAAAATGTTTTAATATATTTTTTTTCTTCTGTAGTTGTCATTTGTTTCTTATTAGAAAATTAACTTAATAAAATTAAATTATGACATCACAAAATTTTTCATCTCAACGGCTCCTAAAACGAATCTCCTACATATTTAAATGATTTACTTTTTTTATCTGAGGTTAATATCTTTGAAATTGAAAAATGATATTGCGAAATTGCGCATTAATGATGTTAAAGTAAAAAAATCTTCACTTAAAGTAAAAATGTCATTAGTTAAAGTAAAACGGTTTTAAAGATTATGAGATTAGAATTACACATAATAATGCTAAAAATTATAAATTAAAAGAAATTATAAGAAGATAAAAATTGCAAAATTTCCATTCATTTCATATATATTTTGTCATTTAGAAAAGAAAAAAGGTTTCTGCTTCAATCTCTTAAACTGTATTAGTGTTTGTTCTATAATAGATTGGATCTTCTATGTAGTACTAAATGACTTAATTAGTATAGGTATACCCATTATATTAAACTAAATAACTCAATAAAAAATAATTTATACCATTCTAAACTCCTACAACTTAAAATAACATTAAAATGGTATGTCACTTGATATATGTATATATTTTTTTTCCTCTTCCCACTCCTATATGAAACATAGGACATCCACTAAATTCATTTATTATTCATATTTAACTAAGCTTCAGTTTTTGGTATGATTAATTTCACTAAACCGTTGTGATTAATCTACTGCAGTAGTTATTATACAAGATATATATGACATAAATATTTCTTTAATTCTACTGACATCTATTATCTAATACAAGAATTATTTTATTATAATACAATGTGATATTAATTATAAGATATTATACATATTATATATTTATATTTTATTTAATTATATAATATACTAATTATATATTATAAGAAAAAACTATATTATTTTTATTAATCTACATGACCGAGTCCAGTCCAGCCGTGGTCCAGTCGTGGTTTGAATCCGAAATCTTCGGAAATGAAAGACCGGTGTCTTAATCATTACACCCTTGTCTAAATGATACACCATATATATATATATATATATGTATATTATAATTTGTTAATTTAAATAAAATATAATAAAATTTCTATAATAATTATAACTTTAAAACAAATTACCATTTTATTTATGTAAATTAAAATAAAAAGTTAATTTAATTTTTAAAGTTCTATAAACTTTTAATAAATTAAAAAGACTTTCACTTTTATTATAAGAAAAACGACAAAAAAAAAAAACAAGATAGAACTTTAAAAAAATTGAAGTACATAATATTGTACATAAAACTTGATATTTAATAATATCATATATAAAGCAGTAATAAAAATAATTGAAAATACATTAATCTAATATTAATATATTGAATAAATCGTGACTTGTTTTTTAAAAAATAATGAATGAAAAACATATAAATATATTTTAAAGATTTTAGATAAAATAAAAGAACTATTAACTATATAGGTTTGTCCAGATTTGCCTTATGTAATTTATTGAGGATTTGAAAATAAAATAAATATTATTTAATAGTTTTTCTAATTAAATTTGATATCATTGCACTTAAAAATATCTTATTGCGCTTAAAAATTTAAAAAATTAATGTTAAAATGGATTTTCCTTAATTTAAATTTTATTTGTTTTTTCATCCTCATAACGGAATTTCCATTAACCCGGACCTTTTTTTTTGTTTTTTATATCCGTTTATTATGAAATGTTTTAGTATTATTTAAATTTAAAATTTTTTTAACTGATTGTCTATTAACTATTGGGGAGGTGTATTTCCAGATTAAATCTGACTAATTAGATTTGGTACCTAAAAATTTGGTCAGAGGACTCGTAAAATAAATAAGAAAAAAAAAAATAGAAAGATTAAAATACTCTTTTCAGCATATTTTTCGAAAATTTTTTTGAAAAATATGCTTATTAGTTTCATTCTGCCTCTCCGTTTGTATACATAACTTGTACATCGTTTAAGATGGATCAATATAATTTGAAAAACAAGAAAATATATATGGGTTTATATATATATATATATATATATAGGTTTCATTAAAAAAATTAATGTATTAATATAATGTATGTATGTGATTAAAATTAAAGTTTCAATACTATATTTTTATATTTGTTAACGACTTTTCTTAACTGTATAGAGTTTCCTTAAAAGAAAAGAAAGTGTCCTATGATTTTTCACATGTTTTTCACATGTATATAAAAAATTCTATAAAAAATAAAAATTTTGATGTAAAAAATATCACATTTTCAAAAATTTTTTATTGACTTTTTGAATATATTCGCCTTTAAACTACGCGTGAGTTTAAATTGGTTTTACATACTGCCTATTGTTTAACATCTTGAGCAGATTTTAAAAATATTATATTTCTTGCAAAATGTTAATAAATAAGCGACAAGTTTGTAGACGGTAAGGACTATTTCTTTGCGATGTCACCTAGTAATTTTAAAATACATATATATAATATACATCGTAATATATGCTTCTTTATATGAATTTCTTACTTTATTCAATTGTGAAAAATTATGGAACCTGTATAGAATAAATTTAAGCCAACTCAAAGAAAATATATAAAATTTCAATAAATTAAAATTGTTCATACAATTGTTAATAAGGATAGGATATATTTAATAAAATTGAATTCAAATAAGTAACTATTAAAACAAATATATAAATATAATTTTGATTATTCTCTGATATAATGGTAACCTCCTGCTGTTATATTTCAAAATTTAAAATTTCGTGTAAATTGATTCTGAAATTTAATCCTAGGTACAAATTCTTATTCCAAAATGAAAAGTTTTAAGCTTTAGTTATACAGTCTTTGGTTTTAGTTAATTGAAAAGTTAAAAGGTATTATTATTTCAGATTTCAGATTCAACGAAAAAATTCATTATTTTGATGAGATGCTGCGATTTGTAGGGCATCGACCATGTAGGGGATTTATTTTTCTTATTTTTATATATTTATTCTTATTATTTATTAAATATTACATCAATTTTAAATAAATAATACATATAAAATATAATTTCTATAAACGTGTTTATTTATTTTATTTTTTTCCACAAGGTATACTTTTGTTTTATCTTTAATTTAATTTTTAATGAAAGAAAGTATTTATAAACAAGTAGTGGAATAAGCCAAGGGTTTTTAAAAAAGCACATTTCCAAAATTAAAAAATATTCCATAATAAGTCTAGAGTAAAGAGTATGATGATATATTGAAAAATGGAGGAGTAATTTTATAATACCCGATACTTATCGTACGGGTGTAATAAATTTGTTTGATTTTTTTTTTTGGTAAGAAAAAATTGAGAAAAATCAAATCACACTTTCGTCAATTCTAAGGTAACCCTATATTATTAAGAAAAGTTGTTAAGACAAACAAAAGCATAATATTGATGCTTTAATTTTTGTATATTATCTACTTCACAGGTGTGCAAGTTACAGAGTTTTAAAAATAGAGAATTTTCAGTTTTTAACCCCTTACAGCTTCCAATCGGGGGGGGGCGACATAAAAATATTTCTTGAAATGACTTATACTTATTTCCAAAGATCTAACTCCTCTCAGAATTTCAAGTTCTAAATTAAACCATTTGAAAGATACAAGGGGTCCAAATTTTAATTTAATATTAATTTTTTTTTGACTTATAAGACGGATATTGTTAGACTACAAGACGGACAATTTTAACCAATCAGAAATAATAATTTGACAAATATGTAAACTAAGTTGAGACTTAGATGTTCTTTCACTTTATGGAAGGTCACTTTTCTTAATATATAATAAAACGTTTGTATGATGAGTGCCGTTTTAGAGGATGTTGCGTCCCAAAAATCTTTTTTTTTTTGTTATTTTTTAATCACTTTTTTTTGCAATTGCAATAACATAAAATAACAATAACATAACGTAAAATCAATTTTTATTTTTTTCTGCTTACTTTGGATATACATATCTCGCTATTTTTACTATATAAATAAATCTTAAATTTCAAAATATAAATAAATCTTGACCTTTCAGATTTAAATGAAAATCGGCAAGACTTGTTAGAAATGAAATGTCAAATTATCCGTCTAAAATCCATTACTTTATAAAACTAAGCGAAAATCAACAAAATTGTACAGGAATCCATGTTGTTGATCTCTAAAAATAGCGAATTTTTAATTTTTGACACGTAATAACTGTCTCTAACTAACGTAAAAAATCTTTAAAGTAACTAAGGAAGGTTACTAAGGTTATAATTCTTAAAGATCTTCTTTCTCTTAAAATTACAAGTCTGTGACTAAAAGGGTTTCAGAGATACGGAGGAATCAGAATTTTCTAAAATTATGGTTTTACATATAACGGTAAAATTAAATATAATATTCTAAAAAATAATGTTATTTTTTTTATATTGATTTATTTATCAACTTCAACAAATATTTCCTGTCGTTTAATGAGCTTAGATTGTAAAAATATTCAGCAGAGCTTGAATATTTGAATATAGTGTTTTTTCCAACTTTGAGGGGCTGTAATTTCCTAATAGTGAGAGTTGTTACATAAATATGTTTTTACATATGAACACCTATATAATTCTGTCCTTTAATGCTATATACAAACATATATAATCCTATAATGAATTAAAATTTAATTTCATAGATGATTTCGTAAATAAACAGACGGTCAAACAGTTAATAAACAAATTCTTCAAAAAAAAAAAAAAATGTTTAACAATGTGTTAAAAAGTTAAATGAAAAAAATGTTGATTCTAATTTTAATTAGATTAATTCCATAATGGTATATTATATATTGAGCTTTCTCAATGATATAATTTGATTGTAATACAGTCAGAAATCCCATGACTGGAATATATGAGTGAAATCCCTATAAAATCAACATATGTATAGCTATAGCAAACACAATTTTGACCGTAATATAAAAAAAAAAAAAATTATTTTATAAATAATTGATATTGTATTATTATTTATACATATATCATATATTTATATTTTAAAACTCTTGATTATAGATATTGAAATTCACTACAATTGACTTTAGGCATATAAGAAATTTATATAAGTTTTGAAATTAAACTAAAAAATTTTAAATTACACTTAATATTTACTTTGAATAAATTTATGAAATTTTCTATATGATATAATTAAAAAAAAAAAAAAACTTGTATATAATGTGAATTAAATAAAGTATCTATATAGATAATAACAATTTTTTTTTTATTTAATCTAATCACCTTTTTGCACTAATCAAAATTGATGATAATCAATTTCATAAAAAAAAAAATTATTTATTATTTTTTTTGGTTTAATTGTTTGAAAGTTAAAAAAAAAATATAAAAGTTTTTAAAATTGTTATTTTTAATTTATTTAAGCAAAACAAAACAATTTTAATTGTAATTAGACCTTCTTGATATGGTTAATTACTATTCCCTATCCTCAATAGTCTACCGTAATAATACCGTTCATTTTACTTTAAATTTTAAATCTAAAGAAGATAAAACGTAAATTTAACTTTAAACTATTATGTCCTTTTTTAAGTACATATTTTTAAACTTCATTATATTGTTATTGTTAAAATTGTTTTTTTTTTTAATAAAATTTTATATAAAATCCGAAAAAATTTATAAAATAATTATAAAAAAAAAAAACTTAATACAAACCATATCGAATCCAACATCATAATGAGTTCCTCTGGTATAAAGAATTGGTATAGCTTGTCGTCTTGGAATAACTTTAGCCATATTTCAGAATTATTTAATTAAAGTTATTTTATTTTTTTAAATTGCAAATTAAAAATCAAAAGTTTAAATACAAAAAATTTAATAAAAAATTAATAAAAAAATTTATTAAAAAATTGTATTATTTAATCACGGTAACTTTTTAAATTTTTTTTTTGTTTTTTTATTTTAACAACAACTTAATTAAATTAGCGCCAATTTGAATAACGAATTAAAACAAAAACAAAAAAATACAAATTAAAAAAACAGTGAAATCTCGATTTTTTGTTTTGTTTTTTAATTTTTGTTCTTTACAGCACGAATTATAGAAGTCAACTAAACGAAATTAGAATTTTGTTCTCTTAGATAAGACTTTATATTTATAATTTTTTTTTTTTTTTTTGTGTATTTTCTTTAATTTTAAAATAATTCCAGTAAAAATTAAATACAAAAGGAAAAAGAAAAAAAAAAGCAAATAGTTAAAAAAAAATGAGTTAAAAAATAAAAAGAAAAAAAAAAGCAAATAAAAAAAAAACAAATGAAAAAAAAAAAAGCTTTTAAGAATTTTGGTTTATTTTAACTTTAACATGTGCTTGTTTTTTTTTTTATTCTTGTTTTTATTTTATTCTTGGTGATTTACATAAGTTGTATTAATGGCACGCGATTTTTTATTTTTTTTTTTAATTTTAAAATAACATGTTTTTAATAATATTAAATAAATAGTAATAAATTATATAATGAAAACAAAACTGTTAACTGTTATTTACAGTAAAATGAAAATATCCTTAAGAAATTTATATAATGTTGTCAGATTTTAACAGAAATTATTAAATAAACAAGGGGGGGCGTCAGTAGACTAGTGGGTAAGAGCGTATAAAATACGCTGTAAACACTGAGGGAGTTTGGGTTCGAGTCCCACACATGTCGTAAAAGTTATTCCCCCTTACGACATTTACAGCCACGACTGAACGGGAAAGGCTGCGTGTAATTTCCTGTCCACATTTATATGGCAGAGAAATGCAATAAAAAAAAAAAAAAAATTATTAAATTAATATCTACATATTATTTTTGTTACAAACTGTGTGTAAATAGACTTAGAATCAATTAGAATTTAATTTTGTAGTATGGATAATATAAAATTGACAACTTTTCAGTTATAATATGTGTAAGGTCATTAGGTAAGGTATCATGATCATATTTACCTTTGCAATCTATAATAAATCTTTGGCTTCTGTATCAAACTTCTGAACTTCTGAATTATTGTTTGTTCCTTGCAAAAATTTACACCAAATTATTTCATTTAAAGCTTCTGCAGGGAATTATTAATTTTTTTTTCTGCTGATGTGTTGGCATATATTTTGGTTCATTCTTATGGAATTGGATTCAGTCTATTGTTAATTTTTGCTTTAGTTTTTAATTTATTATTATACCAATATACGTGTATAAAATGTTAAACGTGTCATGGAAATCGAGTTTATTAAAACTGGATAACTTCATAAATTGAAATTGTTATTTGTTAGAAAATTTAAATTAAAAAACAATTTAAAAAATTATATAACATAATTAGGTGTAGGGCATTACCGAACCATCACACTAAACATTGCACTTCACACTAAATATAGGTACTATTTATTCGCAATATGAAAAATCCGTACTATTCGGAATGCTGTCCGGTATTCGTCGCACTTAACACTTGATTATCTGCTAAAAATTAGTGTTTTGAAAACCATATACTATAGATGATCGCAGTTACACTAAAAATAATTATGTTTTGTTTTCGTTAAAATTATAGTGAAATGTAAGGCAAATGATTAATCTTTATGGTGCTGCCAAATTAATCTTTTATGGTGTTTTTATAATAAGCAAAACTATTCCACAGTTTATGGTATTATTTTAGTTGATTCTTTATGAAGTGGTAATCGAAAGAAATTTTCAGATAGAAACTTGTATAATATACATATGTATATTAGTTTTGTATATAACCTTTGTTTATATATATATATATATACATAAGTAGGGATCATTTGAAATCTATAAAATTAAATTCTTTCAAAATCAGTAAAAATGTTTCAAGAATTAATAGAACTTCAATTAATCACTTTAAATTATCGAAATATGGTGATTAGATGTGTATATGTACTATGTGATATTTGTTTTATATCGGTTCAATCAATTTAAAACAAATGTTCATTGAATGGCTTTTTATCACCATTCACCACATTATATTGCAAAAATATTTTTAAGATTAAGTCAGGAATATTTTAAATAAAACTATTAAATATTTTAACCTGAATATGTATCAATACTAAAATCTTATACAAAAAAACAAATGTTTTTTTATTGATGTAGACTAAGCTAACAGGTCATTAATCCCTAGATTCTAATGTATACGTTAATATCGTACTGTACATTCAAAACATAGGATAAACTATTCGGCCAGAATTAGTGTTTTATTTCCCGAGATTTATGCCCCGATGATACCACTCAGACGGAAAAAATTTTGAAAGATTCTTAGATCTATGTTACAGAGTTGAATTCATGTCACAGAATCTTAGAATAGTCTATACCGTAAACCGTTTAATTTTTCTGTCATCATTTCTTGTTTTTGTTCTTACATGTGATTTAAAGTTATTTACTTAAATTCTACTGTAACATTTAACAGCAAATAATTGTCTAAAAATATTTTCACCCTATTTCGATTTTTGTTTTTAGTCAAAAAAAAAAAAAAACGAAATTAAAAAAATAAAACAATTTTAATCAAAATGTAAAATAATTCTTATAAGTATATATATTATATTATAATAAAAGTAAATTTTATTGTAATTATGTGTCTGTCTCTATATCCGACTTATGTTAATTAGTTTTTAGTTTTTAAGAACGCTTTATTATACCATTTAATCGATTGAAATTATTTTAAAAGCTTTTTCATTGGCTTTGTGAATAATATATTGTGTATTTTTTTACAAATGTTGTTTCTGTTTGGTTTTTATTGTATACATATAGAGATATAATTCTTTTTTTTTTTTTACTAAAACGTCACTTAAGATCAAATTTAAAAGCGAAATTGTATAAATATTCGGTTTTTTTTTTTAATTTTGAATCGAATATTTAATTAAATTCTTAATTTATTTATTTATAACTATTCTAGTTGATTTTTTTTGTCTTTATTTTTTTTTTTTTTTGCTTTTAAGAAATATAAAATTATTGATTTTAAGTTAAATAATAGGAATGATAGTCATCATAAGTATAATTTTAAGACATATTAAATGGATGAGTAATATAACAGCTTTTTAAGAAAATAAAATAAAAGTTTTAGTTAAAAAAAATGTCTGTTATAATTATAAAACGTTTATTTAATAAGTATTTATTTTTGTAATATCAGAAGTTACTATATCAGAATATCAGAATACTAAACCTATATATTTGAACCTTTGATTTTTTTTTTATTGTTTCCTATTGTGTTTTAATTTAAACACATATACGTTAATAATTGCGAAAAAATGCGATAAATAATGTTTTACTTTTAAAATGAATGATAAAAGTATAAACAGATATCTATTAAAAAATTTAATTTTGCAAAGCAAAAAAAAAAAACTGATAACATTAGAAATTAATATCAGTTAATATAGTATGGGGTTGGTATGGTTTTATATTGAAATAAATATACAGGATATGCAGGCAGAATACACGTTTACAGTGGAAAGATAACTAAATAAAAATATCAAATCTAAAAATTATCTTGATAATTATATGATATTTCTTTTTTTTTTTAAACCTTCATAAAAATTTTATTTATTCCTTTCTATTGTTTTAAATCCTTCTGAAATATAGTTATGGGCCTAACAAGTTTTTGTATACATTTTTTTTTTCTTATATTTTTTTTCTATTTTGAAAACTTATGATTCATATATTCAAGCATATAAATATAAATATGTAATAATATAAAACCGGAAATATAAAGTGCCAGAAGGTAATATTAACTTTCTTTTAAAAAGTATTCGAGTATTGAGTATTAAGTATTTGAAAAAAAAGTGTTCATTTTTAAAAAAAAAGACTGGGTAAAAAAAGAAATCATTTTTTTTTTTAATATTAGATTTTTTACCGATTTAAAAACAGGATTTCATTTTTTTGTTACAATCTTATTTTAATTTTAAAAAGTTATTTTTATTATTACAAATTAACATTTAAAAAATATTTACATTTTTTTTTTATGTTAAATTATGAGTTTGATTTTTATGTTTATTATTTTTATTACCTGATTATCTTTTAAACAGGATTTCATCGAAACGGTAAAATATGAAAATAACATAATTGCATAAATTTAGGATGATAAAAATTAATATGTTTATTCTGTGTTTATAATATTATTCACGATAAACTAATAATTTCTATGATCATAATTTTTCAGTTTTATTATTTAATAATGCATGACACAAAGGTATACAAAAACAACTAGTTTATAACTTATATTTTTATTAGATGCATTGGTTTTTTTGTACTTTATAAGAAAAGTATCATATAAGAAAAAAATGATTTTTTAAAACTGTACCAGCAATCAAATTTAATTTCTCCAAATTATTAAGCGTTGTATCATAAGAGCAGATTTTTGAGGTTATTTCAGCTTTAATTATTTTGTTTTTTTTATGTGTTATTACTTATTATGTGTATATTTTGTTCATATACATACAATTTTTTATGATTATTTAATAATTTTGTTTTAAATTATGATTAATCAATTCACTTATTTGCGATTTACGGAGTACATTTTTGAGTTTGATTGTTCGAACAAAATATTTTTGTTTTTTAAGGTTTCGTTTTGTATTGGGTTTTATATCGAAAACATAAAAACTAACCTATAAAAATTAACTGTACTATTATATTTATAAATTACCAGAAGATTACAAATGGATTGGAATAAAATTGGTACAGATATTACAGGAAACAAGTTGGCGGGTGAATCAGTAAAACTGGAATCAGAGTTTGAACTAAGATTTGAAAATACCTCATCTGTTCACGTATATCTGTACAAACTCTCAAAATTTAATTCGATTTTATTTCGATTAAGAAACAATATCATTTTTTGCATATTTTAAACTAGACCGCACTAAACATTGCTTAGATAATTAGTGATTGTGGTGAGCAATGAGCATATTTAGCATTTTTTGTTGTGTAAAGATTTGTATTAAATAGTTAAAAATTCTGTAATTTGATTTTGTAGAAATTTTTGATTTGTTGAAGTAGTTTTATTTTTTTTATTATCATCACTGATTTTTACGATGTCATCAAAATTGTAATTAGAATTTACATATCTCTTGTCTACCAGAACTAAGTACATCTGGTCAAAGACTATATATATATGTATAGTCTTTGATCTGGTGTAACATTATTTACTGACTTTTTTCGCGCAGTGGTGAGAGGAATTTTTTTTTTAATTATTCTTAAGAAATTGCAAGGGTTTTTTTACCTATTCAATTTAAATGATATTTTTTCGTTCGATTTAATTTACTTTTAAGTTAAGTTTTTAATTCTAATTAATTAAATATGAATTTGATGTTGGATATATGTATACCATTCTATACTTTATACTTTATATAAATCTAATACTTTGTAATAACTTCCTGCGAAAAATATTTGCAAATTGGATGTAAGTCATTAGAAATTTGCAATGAACTCCATATTAATTTTGTCATTCATTCATATCTATCTACTATATATTATGTATATATGTATGTATATATAAATTAATAAATTAATGCAATTTTTAATAATTATATTGGTTATTAAAAACTTTATTCTGATTTGTCTTTTCAAAATATTTTATTTTTCTTTTTTAATTAACTGTTCACCCATTATTCACTTTTTTTAATGGTTGTTAAAATAAAATTTTCGTTTTTTTTTTAACTTAAATATCATTGAATTTTTATTAATCCTTGACAGTAATAAGAATTTTAAATAGAATTATTATTAAATTCTGCAAATTTTTAAACTTGACCGAGAAATTTAAAATACTTTTTGTTCTGTATTTTATTATGACTTTGAATATAAACTATGTATTAGCAATTTAACCATTAGATATGCAGTAATAAAAAACAAACTGTTTTTAAAAGTGCACATTTTCAATAAATTATAATATAAACAAGTAATTTAAAAACCAAGGGTTTTCAAAAAACACATTTCCAAAAATTAAAAAATATTCCATAATAATAATATTTTGGAAGATTACATTAGGTATATTGAAAAATAGATTTATCGTAATATAAAAATTGAAAAAAATCGTTAGAAAAATTGACAAAAATCAAGTCACACTTTCGTCAATTTCCACAAGTAACCCTACACGTCTACATTATTAAGAAAAGTATGTTAACACAAATAAAAATATAATATTGGAGTTTTTGTATATTAATTAAAAAAAATTTCGACAGTTGTTCAAGTTACATGTGTTTAAAAATAAGAAATTTTTAGTTTTTGACCCGCTATACAACTCTTAAACAGCGAACGACACAGAAATATTTTCTGAAATTATACTTATTATTTCTGAAATCATATACCTACTTATACTTATTTTCAAAGATCTAAAGATCTTCTTCTAAAACTTCAAGTTTCTAACTTAAACCGTTTGGAAGATAGAATCGAGGTGAAGAATTTTGCAAAAATTGAGTTTCACATAACAGTAAATTAAAATACCGTATGGCAAAAGTATATACATACATACTTCTAAAGCTAATAAAAGCTATCGTTGGCATTTTCAGAATGTAAACATACTTCTTATATAATTATTATTAATATAGGGCTTTTTTAAAATTTGGGGGCTGCGTCTCAGTCAAGGGTGGGGCTACAGAAAAAAGTTTTCCAATAAAATTATTTTTTTAAGTTTTATTGCTCTTTTTGAAATGGTGTAGAACTTTTATAAACACTCGAACAGTCAAACTGACAAATAGACAGATGGAAAGAGTTAAACTAATTGGCACATTTTTCAAAATTTTTTAGAAATTTGCTAAAAACTAAACTAAGAATATTTACCCCTTACGACATTTACAGCCATCGTTGAAAAAGGAAAGGCTGTGTAATTTCCTTTTCACGTTTAGGTGGTGGAGGAATAAAATAAAAAAAAAAAAATTTTAACCATTCATAGAATGGATAATTTCCAAAAAATCTTCCTATATTGATTTGAAATGATCAACTGTCTAACTTTGGTTTCGCATTATGTAATTGTAAATTATATGTTAATTTTTATGATTTTTTAAATTTTTTATCGTTTTCAGTTTGTTTTTTATATTCAACATTCAACAAACATTTTAATATAGGATTTTCTCAAACATTATGGGGGTGTCGTTCAATATAATAGAACCAACTTTAACATTGAAAATTCTTTTTCCGTTTTTCTTCTCTCAAACAATATAAAAGAAGTATAGATAGAAGTTATGAAAAAATACGAATAGATGGAAGGACAGAATCACTTTAATAAAAATATTTTTTCAATTTTGCTTTTTTTGTTTTAAAATGCTAAAAAGTTTTCGGTAGTGTAACAATTTACTTTATATTTAAAAAATTTAAAGAATGGTGATTTAAATATATAGAGTTGCTTTTTATTCTTTAACAATCACAAATACAGTTCAATATTTATTGTTATTTAAGTTGAATTTTGTCGCTCTTTTTTTGTTTTCTTTTTTAATTTTATTTGATATTATATTTACCAATTGCTTTTTTAACAAGAATTTTTTTTAAACTATACATTATAAAAGTTTTTGTTTTTCAGATATACATTAGATACATGTATACTGTCTTTAATTAATCATTTTTTTAAATTTAGTTCAATTAGTAAATAATAATTAAAAAAAAAATCATAACAGATATATTTTAATAATTTTTTAATGAAAGATTATAAAAATATGAAAAAACAACAAAAATTTTACCGTTTATTTGAGTGGAAAATTTAATTTAATTTAAATATTTTATACGAAATTAGAATTTGATTTATTAATTATTAAGGTAAAAAAAAACAGTTTGATTTAAAATAAGGTATTAAAACAGTTAAGTTCTGTTAAGTTAAAAAAAATTTTAAATTGAGTTAAATTTTTAAAAACTAAAAGTTTCAAATGACGTCTGTCTGTATGTGCATTTGATATTTTTTTTTAACATACTTAAGAATTTTGCTCTTTTAGAGTGGTTCTTGATTGCAGTTGGCAGTTTGTTGTATGCTAATTCTGATTTTGTTTGCTGGATCATGAACTATGAAGTTGCTTGCCATTCGTGTATTGTTGTTGTGCAATTCCGCGTGTCTGGGTATTTTTTATGTTGGTTTTGAATGTATTTTTTTATTTTTTTTTTTCAATATATTTTGCTTTTTTTAGTTTAATTATATGGTGGATATTCAGTTTGTCCGTTTCGATGTATATGATTTCTGAATTTGTGTTTCAGTCGTACATATATTTTTATTTTCGTACATAGTTTGGTTATATCGACCAGCATATGATGTTGTACCGAATATGCAGAGTGTAGGGTGCGTTATATATTATATTGGCTGTTTCCCTCATAAGTTTTATTCCCGATCTCTTCATCGCTTCTATTAACGGTGCTACCTTGTTACAAATATTCTCCACGTGTGAGTTCCAATTTAGTTTTTTATCAACACGTTCTACATGGTTATCCATTATTTTGATTATTGTTGTTATGTTCATTGCTCTTTTCATCTTAAATATCATGTATTTTGTTTTGCTGCTGTTTAATATTATTCTATTTCCTAATCTCCATTTGTTCTAGAATGTGCAGCTTATTATTTATTATTTCTTCCAATTGATTTTTATTTTTAGCACTATGTACTTGTAGGCACCCAGTACTGTGAAATTATTATAATACTATGATGACGTCACAATACAGAAGTACTACATTCTACTCATACGGTATGTCTCTCCTATAACGAGTGAAATACACTATGAGTGAATAGTGCAATTGAAATATATAATAGAAGATAGTTTTAAGTTTTTTAGTTTACTACAAGAACTCATTAATATTGGAATTAAAATAATTAATAATATAACTGATTGTTTTAATCTAACAGTACTCCTATCTTCGTTATTCATGTATGGTTAGATAATTGTAATTATTGTAATACTAGATAATAATCGTTCTTTATACGATTAAAAAGTATATATTTTTTAAACTATACTTTATTATATCGTGAACCAAATATGTATATGTAGATATTTTCATTTATTAAGTTTTAAATTCGATTTTTATTCGATATACAAGTGCATATGTATATAATAATATGTGTATATGTTTATATACGTGGATACAAAATTATTATTAATTAGGAAAGTAATATAAACGGGAGCGGGTCACTATAGCGTACACCAAAATCCCCATACGACAAAATTTCTCTTTTTTGTTTTTATCATGCATTACAAAATCTATATTCCTAAAATCTTGCACTACAAAATCTTTCACGAACAAAATTTTGCAAAATATTTTTTAAAGGTAAATTGATTGTTGCTTTGTTTTTAAAAAATGTATATGTATGTATATAAACCAATAGTTAAGAAGGATTTTCGAGTTGGTTTCAAAATCAAAGTTATACACTTTTTTCGAATATTTATGCATGTTTCTATGTGAGATTCTCTGAAGTAGGAGGGATTTTAGAGTTGGTCTCAAAATCAGGATTAACGCTTTTTTCAGAATATTTATAATACCTACTGTAGTTAAAAACAAAAAAAATTAATTAACATAAAAATATTAAATTTTTCTCATACCGGTCTTTTTCTAGAATATTTGAAAAAAAAAATTGTTTTTGATTAACACGGAGATTAATTAAAAAAATCTGTGGTACCGTTTTTTCAAAATTTTTAGAAAATATACTACATATTTTCTATAACTTATTGCTATAAATTATTATGTGACATGAAATATGTATACATATAAAAAAATAATTTGGAGATATTTTAGAGCTGGTTTCAATCAAGCGCAATTATTATTTAGCTGCGGTTTGGGCACCTATTTTTGTAAGTACTTTGTTGTGATATAATTAATATATAACATGCAAGATTTTGTCTTAGCAGATTTTAAAAAAGAGATTTTGTTTTGAAACATTTTCGAAGGCCATAAGATTTTGGCGGCGTATAAGATTATGACAGAAATCTAAAGTAAACACATTTAAGTTATACAAATAATATATTTTCTTATATCATCGGGATTCGGGTATACATATTTGCAAAAACAATGAATGTGCAATTTCATAATTTTTAAGTGGAATATGCCAAATAAATTTAAATTTTCTAAAAAACAATTATTGAAACATCGAATATGTTCTATATTCTTAACATTACGAGATACCTACTAAGATCAAATTTCTTATATGACACTAATTTATTTTTAAGCAATTTCAAAGAAAAATTCGGAAATTC
Organism: Poecilobothrus nobilitatus; assembly: GCA_947095535.1. Classification (NCBI taxonomy): domain Eukaryota; kingdom Metazoa; phylum Arthropoda; class Insecta; order Diptera; family Dolichopodidae; genus Poecilobothrus; species Poecilobothrus nobilitatus. Next base: position 54,547,334 of record OX352772.1, on the reverse strand, counting down.
AAAGTTGTATATAATACAAAGAATGAGATTGCATGAAAACAAAAATATTAAAAAAGGCTAATTGCATCTAATGTACATATAATGTTTTTATTATAAAATTAACCTTGATAATATAAAATCAAAGTCAATAATGGTAATAATACTAATAGGAAAATACAATTATAATATAAAATATACTTATGTACGAATGTATAAGTTTATAATAATTAGTGTACGTATATTATATATGTAAGTATGTATCTATGTCATTGATAATTTCAATATTATGATTTTATGAGTATTAAAAATTAAATGGCTGGCGTTATTTATTTCAAGCATTTCAAATGCATTTTAGTGAAGCTGGTAATTTTTACTTTTGTATTGTTTATTTTTCATTAATTACAAAAACCTATACTTATTCATTTGTATATACATATATGCTGGTATTTATTTAGACACTACACCTACTAAACTACCTAATACCTTGACCAAAATGTTAATTTGTTTTTATGTTTCTTTGCTCCTTTTCCTTTTATTGCTAATATTAGGTAAATCTTATTCTTATCCAATCTTATGCAAACCATGTAAGGTTTCCTTATAACGGACATGCATTTTTGTTATCCTTTATTATAGTTTTTTAATTTAATATTTTATTTTTTTAATAGGGATTCGTTTTTTTTTTTTTACATTTTTGGTAGGTACAATATTATAAATATAAAATACACAATTGAAATAAAAAATATTTAATCTAAGTACTTGTTACTGAATTATTTAATAAAAATTTTATTATGTAACATATTACATTACATATGTATCATCGACTATGTATAATAAAATTTTGCTAAACCATCGGCTATACTTATGCCATTATAGGTTGAAAATAAAGAAACATCATCATGTATATAGTTTCTTTGTGGTTGAATAGTATATATTATTACCTTTTTATTATTTATTTTGTTAATAAAAAATAAAAAACAAGTAAATGTAACAGTAAGAGGCCTCTGTGACCTAGTGGGTAAGAGCGTATAAATTACGCTGTAAAAACCGAGGGAGTGTGGGTTCGAGTCCTGCACACGTCTTAAGAGTTATTCCCCCTTATGACATTTACAGCCACGCCTGAACAGGAAAGGCTGTGTAATTTCCTGTCCACATTTATGTGCATTAAAAAACAAAAAAAAAAAGTTACTGTAAGTCCATGTAACCGACTTATTAATACCCTACACCTGAATAATTCGAATTAAATTAAAAATTCATAAGTGTTTTGGTAGCTGCTTAAACAGCCTCTCTTTTCTTCCTTATTCAACTCGAATTTCAAGAACGTAAAAGAGGCATGCTTTAAAAACTTTGTACAAAATTGTTAGGGCTTGGAAGGCGTGTGTCAGCTACCCGAATCGCCACTCCAATTCATCTCAAATTTAAGGAACATAAACGAAACATTATGTGGAAACATTATAAGGAACATAAACAAAACATTAACATTATGTGTATGTGGTTGCATGTCCCCTAAGGGCGTAGACAATTTGCAGTTCATTGATAGGATCGTAACTGCAAAAATATGTAAATATTTTGGAGGAAAATTTAATTCCGTCTGTACCATTCTTCCAATATGATAAGATTTTCTCGCATAGGTACTGCTAAAAGCACGACAAAATAGCTAACAGAAAAACTCTCTAAGGATTAATGAAAAGCAGACTTAGAAATTATCCATAAAGAATGTAACTGGATTAAAAGAAATAATCAAAGCAATTTGGTGTTCAATCACCTGAGATGAATTTAAGAATATTGTTGACTCAATACCAAAAAGATTTCATGCAGTATTAAGCGACAAAGGTAATGTAATACAGTTTTAATTGAAGTTTTTTAAACTGTATCAATTATTTATGGTCACCTAATACTATTTTATTTTGAAATGTAATTATTTTAAGAGACTTATTATTTTTGTAAATTAAATAATTTTATGTACTTATATGAAAATGTAGGTTGGAACAAAACTTAAAAATAAGCATACAAAAAAAATCTGTTGTATCAATTAATAGTGGTTAGAGCTCGTATTATAGTCCTTGATTTTTTTTATTAAAATTCTGTTGAAAAAAAAATTAGTACTAAAAAAATATCAAAAACTTGTCAACTTTAGATATCAGTATTGAATTAATAATGATAAAAATTTAAGAGCTTATGTACACGTCCTAAGAATGATTCCCCATTATGACATTTATAGCCCCACATGAAAAAAAGGCTGTGTAATTTCCTTGTCACACTTATGTGGGAGGGGAATATACTAAAAAAAAACAGCCTAAAAAAGTTAACAAAAACACCTAAGATAAAATTAGGTACTTATTTAAATAATGATATAAACTTTTTTTTTTATTTATTTTTATTCTTTATATAAATCTTATATATAAAACTTACAAAAAAAAAATTTAAAAATATCAGTTTACTTCTTTGTTTTACAATTAATTTCTTATTTTATTAATTTTGTTTATGATATAAACAAAAATATAAGTTTAAATTAAGTTTGAAAAAAATTGCATACATTTGGGCGTACCAAAAAAAAAAAAAATAGGAAAAAAATTGGATTAAAATTATACAATAAAATTTGAAGATTGTTTAATTTAATAAGTGATTTTTAATATTATACGTTCTGTATAATTCTGCAGATAAACGCAAAGGAAGAATTGAAAGCTGTTGAATTCATATTATAGTTAATATGAACTATCTTCAGTCACGCCGTCTAGTGGCGGATATCATATTCGTTCGGTGATATCAACTTCCTCTCTATTCGCGAACAAATGAGGTTTAAGAAAATCTCAATAATTTGAGATTGGTCGAGCTTTTTAATGTGTCACACCATTATACAGACTATGACAAATTGGAGCCTATTTCGCGTATGTTAATAGAGACTAACTCAAGGTCTGAGCTCTTCGATATTAACGTTAACAAATTAACACTGAGAGCCAGACTTTACGCGAGCACGGTTAATTCTCGTAGTCTGCATGATTAGTCTGTCATTTTTAATGTATCTTGCATGTTAGTTTCTTTGTTTTTTTCTTGTTTCTTATTACCATTAACATCATTACTAACATTAATTAGTAGTTACTAACAGTGGTAATGACCAATTAAGTATTAAGTTAATTTAATATCTAAGTATCATCATTTACTAACATACTAATATACTAGCATACTAACCCTGGTAAATGATGACTTTTTCAGTTAATTATGATAGTTCACTAAATGAGCAACATAACTGATACTTGGTTTAAGCAAATGTCTGATACAAAAAAAAATATACAAAACATAATTTAAATAAATAAAAATATATTCAAATTTTGGATATATTTTTATTATTAAAAATATTTCACATAGTTAAATTCTTCTGTAAATAGCTAAAAATCGGGAACCTTTATTTCTCGATACTTTTATTCCTTCTTCGCTACTTTCATATAACTTTTCTACAATTGGATCATTTTCCTATAAAAAAAAAAAATATGAAATAAACTTTTACAATGCTTTTCAAGCGAAAAACTATAGTTTTATATTTTACCAATAGTTCATCTTCTACTTTTTCATATAATGGATGTTCTTCAAAATGTTTAACAATCCATTTATTTAAATCTTCTACATCGGTAATTGTATATATAATACCCTAAAATTATTTTATAAATCAATTTTTCTTTTAATTTGTTAACTTTTCATACTCCTTTTTTAAGAACGTATGCATATTCTGATAAAAGAGGTTGATTTATAATTCTCCATTTATGTTTTGCTTTTTTAAAATGTGGATCAGGATACAAAAAAAATATTTTTGATAGTTGTGATTTAACAAAAAAATTTGGTAAATATTTCATAGCATTTGTTCTTAAGCAAGCTATATTATTATATTTTCCTGGATGTAATTTCCTTAAAGCATCTATTCTGTCAATAACATAATCAGAAACCTTGACACGAATTTCCATTCCAATAGAGTTTTTGTCTGGAAATAATTCACTTAATTTAATTAAAAATCCTCCATAACCACAACCTATATCAGCAAATTCTACTTCTTGATAATTTTCTATGCAGTTAGGATATAAATTATTCCAATTAAATTCACCGGGATGTGACGGACTAAGAAAAATATATGTATTGGAAATTTAAAAAAGTCATGTTTAATTTTTTTTTACAAACTATGTACTTAATGTACTTACTATTCAAAACTATGATCAGCTATAGGATTTGAATGAGCTCTTTGCCTATAATAACGTTTTTGTGGAAGAGAAAGTTCCATTTTTATTTTTTGTATAATGCATACAATTTTTTTATGAACTTTTTAAAATCATTTAAAGGTTTTTTTTTTGTTTTGATTTATATCTGGTAACTGGTTTACCTATTTGACGTTTTGTTAAAAAATAAAGATACTCTATACATGACATGTCCTACACCATTTCATGACAGCACGACTTTTTTTAATAACATTTATGTTGCCTGGTTATTTGACATTGGAAAATTTGTTTGTTCAAATGTATGTACTTAAAAAAATAATTCTGATGTAGATATTAATTTTTAATGTTGTTTTGTTAAATCTTTTGAATTAAAATTGACGAACATAAACTATTTTGAACTTTAAATGATAATAATATAATTTGAAAAAGATAAAATAGTAACAAATTAACCATATTAAAAATGAATGTCACGATCAAACTAATATTATTCTGGACAATATTTAAATAAAATCAATCAGGGTGCTAATCAAATAAAAAAATTTTTTCATTTGAAAAATTTCTTAAAATATTGTTTTTGTACTGTTACATAATTCTTTTTTTTTTTTAATTATTTTTAAAATTGTAAAGTAGTAAAGATTTTACAATTAAATTTTTTTTGAAAAACAAGTTGATATACGTATTCCTTGTTAAATTAAATTTTAGGATAAGTTATTAAAATATTTCCAAAGATGTCGTTGTCATATATGATTTTAACGTTACTTGTGTTAGCACTATTTTTCACAATTTTGAAAATAAGCAACAACTTGAATTCAAACGCTGACCACACTTGACGCACACTATTGTATCAAAATTAAAAAGAATAATGGCGGATAAGTCGCGCTAAGTTTTTTGTGAAGATTAAACTAAAAATTATCCTTTAAAACGTTATAAATTTAGTTTCTACAATATACAAATATAAAGTTATTAACTTTGTTAATTACTTTTTAGTAGATTTTAGTAGAAATTATAAGCAGCTATAAAGAAAACGTGAAAAGAAAAGTCTCTAAATCTAATCGCAAATCGGGAAAATGTGTTTTTAATGTGCGAATTTAAAAATCGGAAAACGTTCAATAAATAAAATGAATTGTGCAAATAATAGAATTTAAATATCTTATATTAACTTTTTTATTTGAAAATAAAAAAAATCTGCAACTAGGTTATTAACAATTTTTTTCTTTCAAGGACAATTGTACGCTAAGTAAAATATAAGAACTAATGCAAGTGACATTTATTGTAATTTAAGATTATAATCTTTTAGTTAATTTAAAAAAAAAAACAATGTCTGAGGACGAAAGTTTTAGTACATGTAGGGGGCAGTATCAATCTACAAATATAACCTCGGAAGAACATGAAGCTAATGACGTGAGTATAGTGGTTCATTTGTGTACATATATTATAGTTACATATTAGTATTTGTGTTTTCATTATAAAATTTTTTTCATACTATGTGAAATTTATATCAGTTTGAAAATTATTGATTTCCATTTTTAACTAAAATTACCTTTTAGTCAATTATTCAAAAAGTCAAATCTAGAGTTTCTAGTATATTACCGCAAACATTTAGTAAATGGTTTTCACCAACCTCAAATTCTGACGAGAATAGAAATGGAAATATTAGAAGACGTCGATGCGAAGAAGATAGTTTAAATGATAGTGATTTGGATGGAAGCCAAAATGATCGATGCAATAATGAAATAATGCCACCAAGTAAAAAATCCCGCTTAAACTGTGAAGAGGTATATTTAATATAATTCTTAATTAAACTGAAAATTATTAAAAATGAAAATTGTACATCAACAGATAATTACAACAAGAGAACATTATATTAACAAAGTCAGCGGTAATAAATTTACTTCATCAACTCCGATGTTGGATATTCGTGGTCGGAAGGAATTACATTCTGAAAATTACATACAACCTGTTTTTATTTCTCCTCCAAATAGAAATAGACCAATGAATGATATTGAAGAAGAAACTGATATTATCGAAGTTGTTCCAAAACTACAGTCAAAATCTGATCAAAACAAGAAGTAAGAAAATTTTTTGAATATTACTTTTTCATACATAAAATAAATTTTCATATTTAAAATAATTTTAACAAAATATAATTAAAATTAATTTTTTTTTTTTAGAAATCTAAACGTTTCATCTATGCCTACAAGATTTACAAATGATCAGTATAAGAGGAGTGGAATAAATTTTACTGGTTCGTTTATGTCAAATTCTGTAGAAAAAAGAAAAACACAAGTTACTTTTCCTTCAGATGAAGATGTCGAAGATGAATGTGAAAATGAAGAAATTGAAGATGACGAGGATGAAATCGAAGAAGATGATGAAGAAGAAAATAATCTTACTAGGATCAAAGGTCGAACCATGGAAAAATCGAATATTTCAAATGGTATATCTAATCCTAATGTGATTATTACAAGAAACGAAAATCAAGATTCTGCTTCCGAAAGTGGTGAAAGTCAATGTTCCAGTCTTGTACAACAGCAATTAATTGGTCGTATTAAATCTGGCGATTTATTATATAAAGCAAAAAATTCGATGTTAAATCAATCGAAACATAGCACTGCTAACGGATTTAATTTTTATTCACATTTAGAAGGAAAAAAATCATTATTTTCGTCAAAGAATATGCACAGTGTATTGAATAACTCTACAATGTCGTTAACTAGTCTTAATAGACGGCAACAATTTAATGCATCTTTGTACGGAAGTACATCAGCTTTAAGTGATTCACGCTTACTAAATACTTCATCACCATTTTATAAAGGTACATATTTTTATTAAATATTTAATAACAAAATATATTAATTTACAACTTTAATAGGGAGAACAACTTATGGAGGAGCTTCAGCTTATGGAAATTCTTTCATGTCTTCGAGTGCTCGGCAAATTCGTATAACACCTACTTTAATTCGTCCATCATCAAGTTTGTCAAATGTTTCCAATTCTTCTCAAGATGCAAATGCAACAAACATTGGAAATTTTGATAAAAATTCATTACGAAGTGGCTCAAGTAATACGGCAATATCAAGTACAGCAAAAAGAATCCTAGAATTAATGGACCAATTTACTACACCATTAAATGAAGCACGAAAAATGGCCGAGAGTTTAAAAAATTCCCAAGTAAATATTAACAAAAAAAGATTCACAGAATCTGATTATATTACTAGTAAAGGTTCTAATACTGGAATAAGACTTCAAAAACCTAGAACACCTTACAGTCGACCACAGGAAATTAATAATAAACAAAATGATTGCATTCTACCTCCTGTAAATGAGTTGCAAGTACCATCCATGGCTCAATTATTACAACTAAAAACTTTGCAGGCAAACACAGAAAAAACTCGTGAATTGGCTACCTCAAATAAAAAATCTATTCTGAATCAACGGACTGATTATAAAATATCAAATCATAGCGGCAAAATCAGAAATAAAATAACCAGCACTAGACCTTCGAAAAATATGAACGAAACAGAACCTGCAGCAACTGTTGACTTACCGGATATTTCACTTCCATTAATGAAATCAATACCTAAAATTGATATACCATTACAAACAATAAAATCGACACACAATGATACTCTTAAACATATTAAGCAACAGAGTCCAAATAATGCTGGTAAATTTTCTGTAAGTTCAATCACTTCTCATCGATCTGTGTTAGGAAATTCAAATGTTAACAATACTGCAACGACGGATTATAAATTTTCATCTCCTATTAAAGTTGCTTATTGTGATAATAATATCGATAAATCAATTAAATTAACAAAAAATTTTAAATTTAGTCGTCCAGGCACTATAGAATCATATAAAAATGTTCATAAAACTGTTTTAGATAGTGTTAAAAATGTAGATGAAAACAAAAATAAAGAAGAATCTTTAAAAACTGTACAGTTTGGTAGTGGAACTGAAATTTCAAATCAAAAACCGTTTTTCAGTGGGGGTGAAAAATCTACTCCACAACTAAAAAGCGGAAGTGTCTTAGATGTTCTAAGCAAATCTCCTAAACCTAATGAAACAAAAACTACTTGTATAACAGATGTAAGTACTAGTTCGAAGTTAGCTGATAAGCCCACTATAGGATTTGGAGATGCCTTTAAAAAACCAGCAAATCAATGGGAATGCTCTGCATGTATGGTAAGTTTGTGAAAAATTGAATAATTGAACAAAGTAAATATTATTATTTTTAAACAATAATTGGTTTTATAGATAAGAAATGATGAAAGTCGGGACAAATGTTTAGCTTGTGAAACGTTACGAAAGAAGGACAATCTAAAGAATACTTTCCCTGTAACTACACCAATAATTTCAAAAAGTGGTTCACTAAGTGAACAATTTAAAGTGAACCCCAATACGTGGGAGTGTAGCTCCTGCATGTTAAGAAATAAAAATGAATGTTCCAATTGTATAGCTTGTAATACCTTAAAACCTGGAGGCACAAAATCTGATAGTAGCAGTAAAAATAAAAATAATGATAGTAAACCAATTAACGATACTAAAATGGCAGAATCCAATAAAATATTAGATACAGGTTTTAAAAAAATTGTAGCTCAACAAAGCGCCAAGTGGGAATGTTCATCTTGTATGACTAGAAATGATCCTGACAGTTCAAAATGTGTGTGTTGCGAACAAGCAAAGCCTGGATCTAGCTCCAAAGAAAAGGTTAATTTTTCTTTTGGTACTCCAGCTGCTAAATTGGATACAGGATTTAAACAAATTGTAGCACAACAAAGCGCTAAATGGGAATGTTCCGCATGTATGACAAGAAACGAAAACAATCGTTTGAAATGTATTTGTTGTGAACAAGCTAAGCCTGGATCAAATAGTTCAACCGGAAGTAGTAATTTTTCATTTGGTGCAGCAGCAAATAAATATAGTTTTGGTTTTTCTAAATCGAATGAAACTTCTACAAACAAGACTGAAGAGAAAGCTGATTCTAAAATTGAAAATACTTCTACTTCTAATTTAAACACTGGTTTTAAGTTTGAAAATTTGTCTAAAACATCAAGTACGCTTCCTGTTGCAACTAATACATTCTCCTTTGGAGTTAATTCATCTAATTTAACGACAGAAAAAAAATCAGATACAAAAGATGTAAAAGAAAGTACAAATCCGGTTTCGTCGTCAGGATTTAGCTTTGGATTTTCGAAACCAGCAACTTCTACTGCTAAACCAGTTGAAACAACAACCAATTTTTCAGCTCCAAAATTGAATTCTTCTACATTGGGAACTAGCATATCAGAAGACGTTAAAAAATCATCTGAAAAATCCAATTTTGTATTTGGTTCTGGAAATTCTAAACAAGACGAGACTGATTCCAAGAATAAATCATTCAATTTTGGATCACCAATTACAACAACTTCAAGTAGTTTTATTAAGCCTGTAACTAATTCAGTTGTTTCAACTAGCTCTATAACGCTTCCTACGACAGGATTTAGCTTTGGATCATCACAACAAAAAGATTCATCGAGTACTGCAAAACCGGTGTATTCTAATTTTACATTTGGTTCAACATCGACATCAACCTCAGCGGTAACTTCAGTGACTACAACTAGCTCTACTGCACCTACAATTCCAGCACCTGCAACCAACTTTATTTTTGGTTCAAACAATAAAGCAACAACTACTACAAAAGCAGCAACTTCTCTTTTTGGAGTTTCTGCAAGTACTTCGGTTACATCAAATACTACGTCTAGTTCCACTATTCCTAAAGCAACTAGTGTAACTTCTACTCCTGTTACAACTTGGTCAGCAGTTTTCGGTTCGCCATCATCGTTAGGCACTCAAAAAATTTCATCGTCAGTCAATAATACGAATAGTTCAATCAGCAGTGGTTTCGGAAACTTAAACAATAGCGGCGACCAAGGTAGGTTCAAAATGTTAAAAAAAACAATTAAAATAGTTCAGAGTTGAAAATAAATAGCTTTCTTCTAATAAATAAATAATATATTTTAACATTAATTATTCCTTTCCAGGTTCTAAAACGTCTTTAACTGCGACAAATCAATTAACAGGTACTAATATTTTTCAATTTGGTTCAAATGCTAGTTCTAGTAATAATAATAATAATAAAAAATCCGAAGCATCAGTCCCAATATTTGGATCATCCACATCTAGTAATACAACTAACAATAAACAATTTAATTTTGGTTCGTCTAACGAAATTGCTCAACCAATTTTTGGATCAAATGCTAACACTTCTGCAACAACCCAATTCGTTTTTGGTCCTCAAAAGAGTTCTAATGATTCAAATACTAATGCAACAACAAATGTAGCACCAAATAGTGGTTCACTAACAAATACAAATTCGATTTTTGGAACAGCAAATAATACATTTGGATCATCAAGTACTTTTGGAAGCTCGTCGTTTGGTTCACAACAGTCAGCTACTCCAGTTTTTGGGCAATCTACCTCTGTGCCTAATAACAATTTATTTTCTAACAATAATGTTCAACAACAGCAGCAACAGCAGCAGCAGCAACAACAACAAAAACCTACAACAAATTTTTCATCTCCAGCAAATTCTAATTTATTCGGTTCTTCTAATACAATTGCAACAGGTTCACCTTTTAATTCATCATCTACAAATGCAGGTACATTTGGAATGGGATCACCAGCAGCTCCGACCTTCGGAAATACTTCATCTGCTGCATCATCATTTGGAAGTACAGTATTGCCTCCAACATTTGGTAGTCCATCTAGTAATAATGTTAATTTTGGAATGCCAGCACAAGATCAAGCTAAAAAACCAGCAGATACACCATTTAATTTTGGAACTTCTAATCAAAATGCACAACCATCCGTAAGTTATATATTAAAATTATAAATAAAATTTATAAAATTAAAAAAAATTTAATTAATGTTGCAATTTTATTTTAATTTTTTTTTTATTTACAATTCAAAATTTTAGGGAGGATTTTCTTTTGGAAATAACAATACAACAAAACCAGCTTTTAATTTTTCTGCACAAACAACACCTTCATTTAATTTTACTGGATCGGCAGAGGTAACTTTACTTTTAAAATAAAAAAAAAAAATCCCCCATTCTTGAATGATTTTTACATTTTGTTATTTTTCTCATTCCATGAATTTTCTTTCCTTTTTTTTAAGTAAACTATTTCTTTTAATTTTTTCTTTTAATATTCTTTTACTATTTCTTTTTTTTTTTTTTTCGCAATTAATTATAAAAAAATATTTGTTTGATATTTTCCATTAAATTAAAAACGAAATTTCAAAAAAATAAAAAAAAAAAAAACAAATTAAAAACAAAAACTTTCAAAAAAATATTCAGGCAAACGCATCACAACCATTTCAATTTGGAGCCTCTTCAAATACTGCAACTATACCAACAGTGTTTAATTTTGGTAATACTGAGGTAAAGTACAGTCTCAATTTCGGATGTTAGATATTTTTTTTTTTTTTTTGTGCTTTCTCATACTAAATAAATTAATAAATAGCCTTCTGACATAGTATTATTGTTTAATATTTATGCATTTATATATAAATATATACATATATGTATAAATATATTTTTTGTGCATTTTGAATTTGTTTTTGATTTTAATTTTTTTTTTTTTTTTGTAATTACCAATTACTTAACCAATTAAATGTTATTGAAATTATTCTAAACTAATTAATATTAAATCAAAAATTTTATTAAAAATTGATAAAACAACAAACAAAATCAAATCATAAATGTTTTGTTTTATATTAATTGGAAAAATATTTGAAATTTAAAGAAATTAAAATTAAACAAATTAAAATTGATTAAAAAAAATCAAAATTAATACAATCTTTTTACTGTTTCTTTTTTATTAAATATTTGATTTAATTTTTTTTTTTTTGTTTACATTAACTATAATTTCATACAACATTTTTAATAATTAACCTTAAATTAAATTTAAAAAAAAAAAAATATTTGAAATAAATATACAACGCATTCGCAATAATGAAATTAAATTATAACTTTTAATATAGTCTGTTTACTATTTTACATTATCGAACTATTGCTTAAATTGATCTTTTTAAAAGTCTTAAACTTTTTTTTTTGTAATACCTAACTAAAGAAAAAAAAAAATTGCTAGATCAAAAATGTTTTAATTTGATACTTTTTTATCTTTTCTTTGATTCTATTTGAAAATATGTTGATTTGATTTTTTGAACAAAAATATTTTTGGACAAAAAACATATTTAACCGCAATTTTATTATCATAAATATTTTGTAAAAATAAAGAAAAAAAATACATTTGAATTTTATTATAATAAAATACGTAAATTTTAGTCTACCCTTTAATAAATAAAGAAAATTATTTGAATGTTTACGTTATCAGGCTGTTAACGTTATCACAAATGTGTACTGTATATTAATGTTTTTTTTTTTTTTCTTATATACTTTTATTGTACAATTCAACAAAATTCAAACTCTATTAATATTGATGTTTCTTCCTTTAATTGTATTTTAATGAAATTAAAAACAAAAAAAAAAAATTGTTTCATTTTGATTTGGTTGGTTTTGAATGTTGTGAGATGATACTATTTATGCCTTAATATTCATATCTATTTATATATATATATATATATAAATATATTAATATACATTGAAATGTGCACAATATTATTTTATTGTAATTCTATATAATATATATATATATATATATATATTTTTTTAATTTTGCTTTAAATTTATTGTCAGTCTTCTGAAAAAAAAATAGAAAAATTACATTATATCACTTTCATATTATAGACGGGATTTTATATTGAAAGTGATAAACAAAATGTATGTATTGTCGAATGAATTCTTTGATTTTTATTTTTTTTTATAAATATATTTCTACGAAAAATTTATTATGTATGACAATAATGATCCAGAGTATATTCGTTAACATTTTAAAATCAGTTTAAAGTGTTTAATAGTGAAAAAAGTCTAAATAAAGATATAAACTTTATTTCAATTCTGTTTTTTTTTTTTTTTTCTAATAGGATATCTTACTTTTGAAAAACAAATTTACATAAAATATTAAAAATTAATATTGCAATTAATTTTATTTAAATATTGGTAGAAATACTGTAATATTTTTAATTTATTTTCTTTCCTTTGTATAAAAAAATTTCGAAATTTTCTTCAATAAATTTAATGCAAAAAACTGAAAGCGATTAAAATAACAATAAAAAATTTTCATTTTATAGAAATCATTTTTAATTATTAAAATATGCTTACATTTTATTTGTACAATACGTTGATTTGATTTTTTGTACAATTATTTTATTTAATTTTGATTCAAAATATCTTAAACAATTTTCTATTTATTTTTGCGTCAGGGAACGTTTTTTAAGTTAAATTTATTAAAAAAAGTAATTTGTTACTTAACTTTAATATTCAAAAATTTAATAAATACCAAAGTATGATAACTTATTTTGTGCTTAAATTGAGATATTACATTTTTTTTTTTTTTTTTGTATCTTAAACTATTAATTTTTATTTTTAATATTTAAGTTGTTAAAATTTTAATAATCATTACATTAAAAATAACTATGCGTCATATCATGATCAATGATTACTACAGTGGAATGGCATTATATTATAACGAGAACTTTATCAGAAAAATCTTTACACAATCAATTTTTAAAATTTTTCTAACAAATTTATTCAATTTGTTTTGTTTTTTTCATATAAGAAATGGATTTCGTTTTTTTTTTTTTTTATAAATTTCTTTGTATATATTTCAAAATTTATGGTAATTTTATTTTTGCTTTACGATTATATAACATTTTACATATTAAAAAAAAAAAGAGAAAAAAAATTAAAGAAAAAATGTTTGTTAATGTGAGATGGCGTCATGATTAACATTAGTAAAAAATATTCTAAAAAACAAAATTCTGTAATTTTTACTTTTTTAAATTGTTCGTTCTTTGCTTTTAAGGTGTGCTTTTCAAATTCATGCACATTTTCTTTTTTTTTTTTTCTTTTTGTTAACTAATATACATATACTTATAAATATATACATATTTTATTTTTTTTTTTAAATAATAAATTAACAGGCTTAGTTAAAAAATAAAAAATAAAACAAAATTACGTTTTTATTACTTTAATTTTTAAATATTGTAATGAAAGAATGGAAAAAATCATTAAAATTTTTAACTTATTTTTTTTTTTTTCATTATCAATGTTTCACATTCATTCAACTTTTGCTTATTGTTTTCATTTAAATAATTTATAAAAAAAAAAAAAAAAATAATAATAAAAAAAAAATAAAGGATTTTTGTTGATAGAAAAAAATCTTTTCAAAAAAATTCAAAAACAAAAACTTATGTTTTTACAGAATCCTTCAACTAATGCGCCGTTCACATTTAACGCCTCCACACCAACGACTAATATTTTTGCGTAAGTATATAATATGTAACTTATTTTGTATACATATTTTTATTATAAAAAAAAAAAAAAAAAACTCGAAAATAATTCCATCATCATTAATTGGAATTTTTTTCTTTTTATTATTATAAAAATCATTTTTTTTTTTTTATAAGTTATTATTAATATAAAAAAGGTAAACAAGTAAAAAATATTGATGATCTTTCGAAATTTGTAAGAGATTTAAAAAGATTTATTTTATGATTAAAAATTATTTTTTTCTCTAAAAAAATAAAATCATTTCGTATGTTTTTATGTCGTATTATATATATATATATATTTTTTTTCTTTTCTTTTGTATATTTAAATTTAAAGAATATTGATTTTAAATTAACAAAAGATTTTTATTTATTTTTATTTATTTTGTGTTCATTTAATATGTAAATTATTGAATATATAAATATCTAATATTCACTGTTGCATCATAGAAATTATTTAAATTCTTTCCATTTTATAAATGTCTAAAGATGTTTTTTTTTTTTTTTTTTTTTTTTGTAATTTATATTATAAATATTAACACAAAAATCTAACATAAAGCATGGGTTTTTTTTTAATTAAAATTAATTAATATATATTTAAAAATAAAAAAAAAAAAAAAAAAACATAAATATATTATAATTTATCTGATGTTTTAAGATGTATGTTGTTAAAATTTATTGTTTGTTAGTGAGTACCTATAAAGAATTTATGAAAATAAATTTTCACTGAACATTTGTAATTAAAAATCTTAATAAAATCTCAAAAACAAAAAAAAAACTAAAAAAACAAAACTAATGTTGTTAAACATTAACATGTTAAATTTTAAATAATAACTTTATAAAACGCCCAAAAATATAAAAAAACAAAAAACAAATCTTTCCAATTCAATTTAAATTGCATTTTAAATCTTGTAACAACTTCAGTTACTTTAATTCACGACATTTAAATAAAATTATATATTTAAATTAAAAATTTACCAAAAAATGGAATTAATAGAATCAAAAATTAGTTTATAATTTCAATTTTACTTACCACAAAATTTTAAATTAAAAAAAAAAAAAAAAATGAAAATTCATGTCAATTTTCTTTATTTAAAAATAATTTTTGTTAATTTTGTTATAAACAAACATTGTTTTTACATTACAAATAAATAAATAAAAATAAAATTAATTAAATAATTAAAAAACTTAAAATAAATTTTTTTTTTGTTTTCGTTTTTTTTTCCTTTTTCCTTTTTTTTTGTTTTTAGACCAACTCCAACACAACAAAATCAGTCAAATGTTTTGCAAGCTCGACGCAAAGTACGTGCAGCAGTACGTCGAAATCAACCACGGTAGGCATTAACAACGAAGCGAATGTTAGTGATAAATATAGTAACAATAATTTAATAAAAAATTATTCAATTAATTTAAATGTAAAAAATTCAATGCCCTCAAATTTATTGAAAAACTGGCTAAAACCGACTGTGGTCTCAAAAAAAGAAGATACAAAATATGATGAAAAAATTTATAAAAATAATATAGATATAGAAAATAAAAATGAAATGTATGAAAATAAATTCGCATTAAATAACAATAATTTTAATAATAATAATAATAATAATGTAAATGTAAATGCAAATTTAAATGATGATAATGATTCACAAAAATTAAAGCCTTTTTTAAATGATTTAAATAAATATGATGAAAATATATTATATAATAATGAAATAATACAAAAACTAAATAATAATATTATTAAAAAAGTGGCACACACTAGTAGTAGTTATAACTATAGTAATAATAATAATAGTAATATATCAATTGAAAATACAAATAATGCTATAGAACAAAATTATTATAAAAATTCTTTAATTAAAATTAATAAAAATAATAAAATTGTTAGTAAATTAGAGAAAAACAATACTTTATTATTAAATGTAAATAAAAAAAATATCAATATATTTTATCAATCAAAAAATATAAATGAAAAATCTAAAAAAATATTTAAAAATACTTTTAATAATAAATGTTTTGTTAATAATAATAAAAAATTTGCGAATTTAGATATAGATGCGAATGTAATTTTGAATAAATCAAATAATAATAATAATGATATTCAAAATGAAATAACAACAACTACAACAACAACAGCAACAACATCAACAAAAAAAAATTTAAAAAAAGAACATCTTAATGATAACTATTATTATAATAAATCATTTTTTAAATATAATAAAATAAATATTGATAATGTTAATATTAATAAAAAATTAAATAATTATATTACAAATGATATAATTAAAAAATCTGTAACAAATACTACTCAACGAAAGATAGATTTATTAAAGAAAAAATATTCAAAAACAGCTATCAAAAAAAATTTTAAATATCAATTAAATACAAAAAATAATTATATTAAAAATAAAAAAACATTTTATAAATTTATTCGGCAAAGTTCAAATATAGAATCAAAATCATCGCCGCCACAATCATTACAACAAAAACAAGTAGAAATATCATCATTGATATTATCACCATCATCATCATCGTCATCATCATCATTATCATTAATTCATAAAAACAATTCTAATACATTAGATCATTTTTATCGTCCGTCGTCAGAATTGTCGTCTAAGATTCAATCATCATTTTCAAGAGAAAAAAAAATAGAATCTGACATAAAAAATTTAGAGGGTAGGGATAGGGAATTATTTAATGAAAAATTAAATCAACATATTCAAGAATTTAGTACTGACCAATTCAATGTAAATAAAAAATTAATTTGTAAAAAATATAATATTATAAATAATAAATTAAACCTTAAAGGTTTCTTATATCAAAAAAAAACTTTAACAGATATGTCAAAATTTAAATATGTAAAAAAAAGTACTGAAGAAAACCTAAATAATTTGTAATTTATTAAATTTAAATGTTTGAAAAAAAAAAAGAAACATAAAAATGTTATATTATCGGTTTTTTAAATTAAAATTTAATTTAATTAATTGATTTAAAAAAAAAAAAAAAAATATTTTTAACTGAATAAAAGTTTTATTTTTCTTAATTCTACAAATAGAAAATCATGTAAAATTTCAAAAAGAAAAAAATACCAAAAAAACCGAAAATATAATATTTTAAAGAAATAAATTTTTTTTTTTTTGTTTTAAAATTGCGTTTAAAATATAACTATTTTTTTTTTTTTTATAAAATTAAATTGTAATTATTATTAAAAACTGTTTAAAAATCTGAGTTTAGTCAAACAATATAATATAATAATGAAATAGGTTTTGTAAATTTATAATTTTGATCTTTACATTCAATAATATAATAATTTTTCTTAATGAAATAAAAATAAAATTTAATTAATATTTAATTATTAATGATCTTTTTTTTTATATATTTAATTGTATATTGGAATCTTTTTAATTTTTTCATTTGAAATAATTTCGATTTTTAATGTACTTTTTAAACGCAATATTTAACCAATTTTTTTTTTAAGTAAAAAAAAAAAATTTTTTTTTTTTAAAAAACATACATATTTTTTTTAATATCAGAATTTGAGGGGAATGTATTTTTGGGGGGGTGAAGGGGAGATTTGTTATTATCGATAGATAATCTGTTATTCTAAAATAAAATAAAAAGAAAAGTTTTGTTTTATATATAAAATTAATTATGTAACAAAACTTGTAAAAAATTGTTTTAAATTTTTTATAAATTAAAAATAGGGGATATTAGAAAGAAAAAAAAAACAAAAACACAACTACAAAAGGGAATATTTGTGGTAATTTATATTTAAAAATGTTAAAAAAAAAACTACAAAAAAAAAAAGAAAGTAATTGTTAAAAATTATGTGAATGAGAGAAATATTGAATGATACTAAAAACAAATAAAAATTACACATATAAATATTAAAAAAAAAGAAGAACATATATATACAATATATATATATATATATATATATATATATATTTTAAAAGAAAAAAATTCGATGAATTATTTTCTTATATATATATATATATAATATAATATAATATTTAAATATTATATATAATATATATACATATATATATTTTTTTCTAAATTGTTAATAGATGGTAGGCCTATTTTTTTTTCCTTTAATTGTTTTTTAATAATTTTTTTTTTTTTTTCATTATTTTTCTTTTGTATGAACAAAAAAAAACTAAACATTATTTGTATAAATTGTATTAATTAATAAAATAGCATAAATAATATTAATAATAAAAAAAAAATAAATAAAAAAAAAATAAAAAAAAAAAAAAATATCTAGCTAGGGCATTTCTTAAATAAATTATATTAAAATTTTGATTTACAATTAAAATTATTTTATTTTTATTTGTTTTTTGAATTTAAACTTTTTTTTTTTTTTAGCAAAAAGATTAGTTAAAAAATGAGAATCAATAAATTCATTTTTTTTCTTATATTAATGTTTTAATAAAAAAAAAAAAACAACGATTTTTATTATAAAAAATAAAGAAAATAACAAAAAAAAAAAAAAGAAATATTTTAATTTTTTTTTTTTTTTTAATAATTTATTTAACTAGGTTTTACGTTTTTTAAAACGTTTACGGTACGTTTTAATTCAATTTTCGGAAGTTTTATACATCTTAAATCGATTACTGAGGTTATAACTGACGATAATTTGTTCATTTTTAGTAAAAAAAAAACGAATCAAATAGTTTGTTGATCCTTAATATAATAAATTAATATTAATCCTTTTTTTTATTTTCTTTATTTTTGTTTTTATGCAAGTACGGAAATTCTGGAACTTAAAATCAAATAAAAAAAAACCATTCTTCTTCCTTATAATATTTAAATGTAATAATATGGAGTTTATGCAGTTTATACAGTTTATACATTATAATGAAACTTGTATTTTATGACTATACTTAAATTCAGTTGTAAAACAAAAAAAAAAATATTTACATATGAGAAAAGATAATTTTTTTTATTATGTAAATAAAATTTTAATTGAATACATTAAATTTTCAAATTTTTAATTGTAATCCCAAAAAAAATGAATCATATAATTATTAAACCCCTATTTCATCTAAATAAATATTACGTCATCCGAAAAAAATTGTGTTTTTATTTTATTATATTGAACATATTTAATTTTTAAAAATGATAATAAAAACGTCATTATTTGTTCAAGTGCTACTTTATAACAAAAAAAAAAAAAAAGAAAATTGTAATTACATTTTCTATTGCAAGACAATCGACTTTTTTTTTTTTTATTTTACAACAACTTTACTTATATTATCTGACAAAAAAAAAGGAAATTACAAATCTTTATTAATTAATGTGCCAAAAAATTTAAAATTTAGATTACAATTTACATAACAAATCTACAAAATTATATCAAAAAAAAAAAAAAGTAAAAAAAAGACACTTCCATAGTTTTCAATTAAAACATAGTAACATTTTACTTCAATCAATACATATATTATATATGCATTAAAATAAAATTTAAAAAGTACAAATATTGATATTAATATTATTTTTGTAGTTAGAACATTATCATAAATAAATTGATTGAGAATTTGTTTTTTTATTTCAACAGGATTGTTTATGATGACGATTTAGAATATTGCAAATTGAATTTCATAGCCATACCTACGAACTCTTAAATTTAAATAATTTCTGGATGAATATTTTAAATGTAATTCTGGTATCATTTGTAGTCACATCATAATTATCAATCGTATTGAATATATTTGTATTGATTCTTGTAGGGTATGATTTGATCGTGTTTTGATTAACAAAAAAAAAAACACACATATTTCAAGGTCTGAGTTCTCAAAATTAAAAATTAAGACAAATATGTTCTGATTCCAAAAAAAGAAAAAACAAATAAAGAACTATTGAAAATATTTTATAAGATAAAAAAAATCATGTAACGATACTACATAATTGATTTTATTAGAACATTTCATTTTCATCTTTTTATTATAAAAATCTGTATATTTGTATAACTGATTGGTGGTACTTGCATTTTTTACTTCAAACTATTTAGAACTGATTCGTACATTATTTGCAGTTGCTTACAAGTAACGAATAAAAGATATATATATAGTTGTAACTATTTTGTTAATACCTACTGTATTTTCTAATAAAAAAATTAAATTTGTATAAAATGATCAACAAACTAATTATAAAACTCTTTTTTTTTTTTTTAATTTAATTAATTTTTGCTCAATCCAAAAGCAAAATAAATTTTCAAGATGCCCATTAAAAATAAAACCAAAAAAAAATGCATTAAAAATAGATTCTCTTCGTTTCAAATAAAACAAATAATAATTAATTAAAAAAAAAAACAAAAAAATGTATTTGATATAAAAAATATTTAAGTTCCTTTCATAAAAAAAAAAAAAAATGTAGACTGTAAATTTAAACAAAGAACAAAAAAAAAATAAAAAGAAACAAAAAACTTCAACAATATTATAAAAATTGTATTTTGCACATTTTTATTTTTATATTAAGAAAATAAAATATTTTTTACTTATAATAAATACATAATAATATACATAAAAATTTCAATATTTTAATTTAATTAGAATTGTTCTTAAAAAAGCTAGATGGTTTTATTTTTATTTAAAAAAAAAAAAAAAAATCTTAAATTCTAAATTTAAATTTAAAACAACTATAATTTTAACGACTTGCCGCCGCCGCCGCCGCCGTTGTCGTCTCATTTTAGAATTTGACATGTAATAATTACATATAATAAAGTCGTTAAAAAAACCGTATCCATTAATTATAATAAAATAAAAATATATTAAAAAATAAAATTTATATTATATAATATACTATATAATATAATAATATATATATATATATTTGCACACATATTTGTTGTTTAATTTTAATTAAATTCATAAAAATATTTAGAAATCTGGCTCGAAGTACATAAAATTAAATAAATGTCACGAGAAAAAAAAAAATACACACAAACAAAACAATTTGATAATTAAGACAGATAAATAAAAAAAAAATTTTTTTTTTATATAAAATTGTAATAATATCTTTAAAAAATATAAGAAAATAAAATTAAAAAAATATTACAAAATTACAAAAAAAAAAAAAAATTATATAAATAAAAACAAAAAAAAAACAGACGCTTTCTTTGAGTAGTAGTTATATTAATATAATTATTATAATGAATTAAAATATATAAAAATTAAAAATACATATATATATATATATAAATATGTATATAAAAAAAAAATAAAAATATGTATACATAAAATATTAAAAAATTAAAAATAAAAAAAAATTTAAAAAAAAAAAACGGTCAAAATAGTTAGTAAGTAATTTTATTTATAAGAAAAAGAAAAATATTAAAATTAAAAAATAAGTTTTTGTTTTTTCCCCCTATATTTTAAAATTGAATTAAATTTTAAATTTTGTTTTTTTATTTTAATTTTTTGCTCATTTTTTTTTTTTTTTTTTTTTTATTTTTTAAAATATATATAATATATGAAATATCTAAGAGTTTTTTAAACAAATTCAGGATTTTTTTTTTGTAAAAAAAGAATTTGTTAATTGTCTACTTTATTTATCGAAATTAAAAAAAATTGCAATAGTGCCAATAAAAATTTAATTTTTTGATTAGGTGTGTTGAGATATTTGAATAAATTTAAAAATTAAAAAAAAAAAAAAAACGGAAATAATTTGGTTTAAATATGGTTACTAATTAATAATAATTAATTATTTTACTTAAAAATAAATAATAAATGTTGGTAAATTTGCTGTTTTTTTTTTTCTTTTGAACTCAATTCAAATTTCCTGAATCTGTTTTTAACTTTTTTTTAAAAAAATCAGCAGTGGCTACACAAATTTTTATTTAATTTATTCTAAACTTACTAATTTTTTTTTTGTTTTTTGTTTTAGGCTTTATTTTATTTTAAGATATTGAAAAAAAAAAAAAAAAAGGGAAAAAAAAATGAGAAAGAAAGAGATTACAGTTAGAATTTTTGCAAAAAAAAATAAATAAATAAACATTTACTAACAATAAAATACAAATGTAATAATAAAAAAAAAATAATTAATTAAGATTTTTACTATTAAAAAATAATAATAAAAAGAAGAAGAAAAAAAAAAAACGTATTGTGGTTGTTAAGTTATGTAAATAATTAAATAAAAAAGAAAAAAAAAAAAAAAATAAGAATATTATCAAAAAAAAAAAAAAAAAATGCGAAAAAAATGTAATTTTTTGTTTTTTATATATACATACATACAGATATATATTAATATTTTGTTTGTACTTTCTAACACTTAGTGATTTTGAGAATATGTAAATTTTTTTTATTTGCAAAATAACTACTTTTATTACCTCATTTTAATATTAGTTTTTAATATTCTTTCTTTTTCAAACGGTTTTTTTGTTTTGTTTTAAATATCAGAAGATTTCCTGTTTTTTAAAGGCGACTTTTGAAAAGACTTGTAAAGGCTTTCTTCAGTTTTTTTTTTTTTTTATTTTGTATATGTACTTTATAATTGTCTATCCAAATAAATATTCAATTGCTTATTTCAGATTTTGTTTTCAGTAACATAATGACTGGTATTCGGTAGGTCTTACTTTAAAATTAAAATCATAATTTTACAGTTTTTGAACAATTATTTAATAAAAATTAATTAAAATTATTTGTTAAAATTTTTGATTTATTACTGATTTTTGATAAAAATATATTTGGGAGAGGAAGGGAAATCCACATAGATTCCTGATTAGTACTTAAATTAAACAAAAAAAAATGTAATAAATTCGTACAATTGTGAGTTTTCAAAATAGACATTATGCATAAAATTATCTTGATGGCACCGTTAGGGTTTCTATACTCATTTATTTGGGTATTTCGTATTTCCGTTTTTTTTTTTTTTGTTTTGTTTTTGCTCTTATGATACAGTCAGAGTTGGTAATCTCAAGACAATCATTTTTAGTTTTTATCAATATCCTTAACTGGTTCAATGATTTGATGATGAATCAATGAACTACTGAGTATTGGAAGGTCGACAACGGAATGGAGGGTATTTGGTATTTTTGGTTTTAATATTCATTTATTTCAAAAATAAAGAGATGAAATAAAAAAAACTGTTGATTTTGTTATAATATATTCTTGTTTACATTTAGGTCTTGCAAGGCATTGTACTTCTCTGCTCCGTGTTCCGTTCATCCCTATCAGAGTCTAACCCATTCAATCTATATCCTTATCATACAATATCCTTTGTAAAAAATTGATCTTATTTCTGAAGATACTGTGTAGTGTATATTATGATTCTTCATCATCAAAAACTGGAAAATATCATTGTGCTAATCAAAATTGGTTTCACTACTGTATGAGAAATGAGATTTAGAAATATATATGCAACTATTATATCAAATGTATTTTGTAAGAGGCGGTCTTTACGAAAACGAATTAAATAAAGAAAAATATTTATAAAGGATAATTCAATAATAATGATTTTATAAATAGACTTAAAGACCATAAATTTATTTGATTACTTGATCGTATTTTCCTGTTTTGAACTGGTGATTGTAAACTTTAAGCTCGTTAAATACCCCTATCACTATCCCTATAGGGTAGTGCATTTTAGAGTAACAATTATGATATAGAAAAAGAACAAAGATTTACAATAAATTCTTTGTTTGTTTTTTAAAAAGAAAGCTATCAAATTGATAATAACATGTAGGTATTTATAAGCAATTTGAATTTTTAAGAGATACAGTAGGCAGTATCTAACAGAAGACAATGTCATAAAGAAAATAATGAAAATATGAATATGATAAAATAATACTAAAGTTAGCTAAAGAAAACAATATACATATTTTTTTAATTTATCTAATTTATATTTAAAAAATTTAAAAAAAAATTATGCTAACAAATTTTAATAAATAAATATTTGTTAAAATATGCAAAAACTTAAAAAATATTATTTTTTACATGTAGAAAAGAAATTATAATAATAATAATGCAATTTCCTAATAAATACTACATATTATTGAAATTTTTTTTTTTCTAGGTAATAAGAAATTTAATAATTTTTCATTTTAAAAGAACTATACTTAACTGAGCTCTTTATTTATATAAAGTTACAAATTGGATTTTAATAATAAAGGTGATGTAATTTTTTTTTGCAAAGCTAAGTTATATAAAATAAACATCACAAAATTTCGAAAGAAAAAAAGAATAAAGGTAAAATATGAAAAGTACATCAGTCCTCCTGTTGATTTCTAGTTAATTTCTAAATAGTCTAATATATAGTTTTTTTTCTTCTATTAATTAATTTTAATTTACGTTATTTTGTTTGTTTTTTAAGAGAATTATCAACTTAATTGCAAAAAAATTAATTTATTTTCTTTTTACTTTTTCATTTTATTATTTGTTAAAAAAAATGCCAATTTTTAAAATAAATAAAAATTTTAACATATTTATTTAGTTTTTCCTACAGATTTTGTGTTCTTTTTATATTTTTAATCATACTCATGACTTGATTCTCTTTTACTTATTAAATTTTCCCTTTCTTCTTCATGTGATTCAATTATTGTTGAGGGTGGAACAGTTCTATTTAAAGCTTTCGTTTTATGTAAACCTTGAGTTAAACCAGAATCAGTAAGAACTTCAACGACATCATCATCATCTTCTTCGTCTACTGTAAAATATGGATGAGCAGATGCTGGCCTAAATTTATACCCAGTTAAAACAAAAAAGACATATGTTGCCATTTCACGAAACATTTCATCAAGCCATGCATATTGGAATGCAACAGTTATTTTTAGTAAATAAACAATAATACGTGTAAAATATATATAACAGACTATCATAATGTAAAACTGTCTGAATAATTTTAATTTTCTTAAATTAATAGCAGCTTTTCCATCAGTAGCTGATGCTTCATGTAAATGTCTAATAGACCAAACAACTGGAAAAAGAATCGCACCACAACATAATAAATCAACTAAAATGAATATATCACGCCATGTTCGATGCTCAATATCACCTTCTTCACTTTCATCCATAATTATTTCGGCAACATTAGCAAGAACCTAAATTTAAAATTTTTGATTCATTAATTTAATTTTGACAAATTTTTAAAATATAAAAAGAAATATATAAACATAACACTTACTTGTAAAGGAATAACAATCATAAATAATTTTTTATCTTTATCAGCTAATATATGTTTTATGAAGGTCCAACCGGTTCCAATCAAAACAATAGTTATAAAAAGCACTGCTCCTTTAAGCCTTAAATGCAAATATGTATTATTTTTTTTTACTCTTAATAAAACAATTATTTTTTGGAGTATGTACTTACAAATGAGCAACATAATATAAAATAGCCCATGCTTCGACATGTTCACCTTTAATTTCAATGAAATGATAATTTATAGAATGGAACATTAAAGAAAGCGATTTCAAAAAAACAAGCACTGCCATTATATAATGAATTTTAAAAACGGGATGTCTAGAAAGAGAATAAAAAGGATATTTAATAAAAGTTAATTTAATAAACTTAAATAAAAATGTTAATTTTACCTGCTTTTCTTTAAAATAAAGACCCAGAAAAGACCTGATAAAAAGAATAAAAGTGACATCATAAAGTATAAAGCTGGTAACGGCATTTCTCCAGCTGATAAAAAGCTGTTTCCACTATTTTTCTCTTCAATATCAACCTTTATTAAATTAAAATAAGTTTTTAACTCTCAATCTTATTTTTAAAAAATTTAAACTTACATCAAAATATAACGGTATTGGATTTTCCCCATAATTAGGGCAAGCATGAAAATATAAATTATATAAGCCTTCATCATGTTTGGTTGCAACCAGAATTGAAAACTAAAAATTAAAGATAATTTATTTAGTATGTTATTGGTATAGGACATATTTCAAAACAAAACTTACAGTAAGATTATAATACTTTTTTTTATCCTTTTCTATAAAAGGCAAGGGTAAAATTAATTTATTACAATTTGATGTGGAGGGCATTTCAACTAAAAATAATGTTACGAAAAAAAATTAGCATATATTTGCTATAGATATAAGAATAGTTTCAAGTGTGCAAATTACCGTCTCGTCGTCTTCTACTTAAAAATAGTGCTGAATCACTAATTTCTGCTAAAGATTGTCGTTTGGAACGTAAAATTGTTGGAATTTTATCATGACTTGGATAAATATGAATATCTCTCCAATCAGCTGAGCAATTTATATTAACTCTTATAAAAGAAAATTTTTTTTGATTAAATTAAGAAAGACACAATATTTACAAAATTTATGTAATACTTTTCATTTTTTAAATCCATTTTAAAAAATATAATTGGTCCATTTCTTTGTGAAGAGCTAGGTTCTTCTAATATACATTTATCTTGATGTGCATCTGAATCAGCATCTGTTGTTGTTTTATCCAAGGATAAACCAAACTAAATAAAGTAGTTTAAGCATGTATAAATTACATTTTTTTTAATCAATTGAATCTTACAATATTATTTTCTTGGCCAGGATCTATTTGGAAATTGCTTAATTTCACATCTAAAACTCCTGATTGGTAAAATCCAAAAGTACTTAGTGCAATATATGGTCTTATATCATTCTGAAACAATTGTTTTTTTTGTGTTACAAAAATTGATCTTTCATTTTTACATTTCAAACACGTTTAAAAATATTTTTTTTGTTAATTATTACCTTAATTTCTAAGTGATGTTTTCTTCCTAAACCATTATGTACTAATAAAAACAGTAAAATAAATTTTTTTGCATCCATTTTTTTTATAAAATATGAAGAATATAACAACAAAAGTTTTTATTTATCATGTACAACACAATTTTTCTTTGGGCAAAAATTTGTTTTTCTTTTAAATAAAAATTATTCGCCTTTTTTCATGTCAAATATTCTTTGGTCTATTTTTGTTTTAATTAAAATAAAAGTCTTTAAAGTTTGTATATATATATAAGATTTCTTTTTTTGAAAAATAAATATCTATTTAACAAAATTTACTTTAGACATTATTCTGAAATTTATTTTATGTCGTATGTACTATGTCGTATATATAAAATCTTGACTTGACTGGATTAAAAAGTCAAATTTATTTTCAAGTATGTGCGAGAAGTTTTGGAATTCACTATAAAAAAATGACATTTAAATTGACATTTTTTAATTTTTTTGTTTCACAACAAACAGGGTCGTATTTTACATTTTTACATAAAGACGATATCTTTTGTTCGGTTGATCCTACAACCGAAACAAATCTTTAATAAATTTAAAAAATGTGGATTTCGATTGAATTTATTATGATTTATTAACATGAAAATGAGATTATGTAATTGTTTGTATTGTATTGGTGCACAAGAACTAAAGTTGTCAAACTTCATCTTTCAGAGTTTTTAATAAATATCACATAAGTAAAGTAACATAAAAAACATAATACATAATATGTATTATGTATGTATGTACTTATGTATAAATATAAAAATAAGATTCGAGAAAATATCTAGATTTGATCTACAAATTTCAAACAAAAAAAAAAATACTTTTGTTATGAAAATCGAACATAAAACTGCTCTAAATTCGGTCTTTTGAATCTAGGTTTGCTTTTTTAAGGCAATCGAAATCAACTTTATTACAAAAAGTAAAAATTAATTTCAGTACATTCTATGCCAATTAGATGCAGCTTGTGTCTACAGCCACTTGAAATGCTTCATTATTTTTTAAAATGCTAGCCGTATTTTTAAAGCTAATCTTAAATTTAGTGGAGCAAATTAAATTAAATTCCAACCCATAAAAAGATAGAAGAAATTGCAGCACACTTTTCATAGATATACAACGACTGTAAAAGCATCATACAAAAACTCAGTAACAAAGTGATATAATTATGTATGTATGTATGTACGTACATATGTATACCTATACAGTATACATATATTCAAAACATTTTTTATTTTCAGAAATTTATAAAATCCAAACATATTAATTATAAGCCAAATTCCACATAATCCAAACATAAGAGAATCTTAACTTACATAGATAGAAAATGAGAATTGTGTAATTGAAATATATGTAAGTATATGTAACTACAAAAATAATTATATTAGATGCCTTATATGTATGTAGTTGATAACAAAATTATGGTTTATAGGCCTTTTACAGAATAATTTTTATGCGAGATTCAGAAGAGTTTTATAGTTGGGTACAAAATCAGGGAAAAAAATTATATACGACAAAATCGATGCAATAAGCAATAAAGTTGAACTGTTGATAAACCTCACACAATATCAACTAAATAAAAACATAACGAAGAATATGCCTATAGGTTATTTGCGGAAGCTGTGAAGTTCCCCGTCCTTCAAGAAAAAAATAACATACAGAGTATATTCATTAAACCAATAAAAAGATATCTCCGGATTCGCTAATTAACCAGGTGAAAAGTAATATTCAGCCATCCAAATTAAAAACTTCCATTTCGGACATAAGAGGCACCAGTTATATTCAGTACTGATGAGGAAAATTCAGACCAAAATGAGGAAACCTAGGGTCACCAGAGTCGAAGAAAAATTTGAGTCGGATGATTCTCCTTTAGATTCACTGAAATTCCAAAATGCCAGCATTGATGATTCAGATGAACTCAATATAATTCATTCGAAACTGTTGTAGAATAAATTAGATTCAGTATTGGATCAAGGATATAAAATTCCTCACACCAAAACGAGGAAACCTAGGGTGCGAATCACCAGAGTGGAAGAAAACTTCGAGTCGGATGAGTCTCTCTTAGAGTCACTGAAATCTTAAGTTAGACATTCTGGAATATAAACCATCCACATTCAAAAAAGTAGTAAACTCGCATATCAACATAGGGTGGAGAAGTCATTTCGCCAAAGAATATTTTTACGCTCCAAGATGCAGTAAATGCAATGATTTTGGACACTTCAAAGTGAAATGTACCAAGAATACTATTTGTGGCAAATGTGGTGACGATCATGAAACTCCGGCCTGTTCTAGAACTATACTTGTCAGCTCTAACAATCTCTCGTCGTGTGGATGGTAAAGGACACGGTTCTATAAGCTGGACGTGCCCTGTGTACTTGAAACATATTGAAATTGATAGTAGGAAAGTTAATTACAACGATGAACTACTATAAATTCTGCATTATTGTCTTTGGCTGCTCTATATTATTAACTTGTCAATCAATTTCTATTACTTACTTCAACCTGAGAAGTATAAAGAATAAGATGAACGATTGTCCTTATCTTTAATAAAATATTGGAGGTGGTACGGTCATCTATTCACAAGCATTTTAATATTTTAGACAATGAAAAAAACAGCTCTTACAATGCCATAGCACTTAATATGATTGTAGAAATTACTAACATTTTGGCCCAAACTTACTTTTGCAACTGCTTACAAAACGGCTACAGATTGTGAAATTGCGTTTCCTTATCATATCGAATAAGTCACAGATACGTGTAGAAATTGCATTGTTAAAGGAAACACCAACATTGATATTCTATAGAATAACACCTCCTCAAATACCTCAACAGTGTAAAAAGTTCTTGTGCTAGATTAATCAGCATAGCAGATATCCAGCATGCCACCAGGGTAACAAACTAATCGGCTACGGTGTTCGATCACGTGATCACCAACCTATGCCCTTAGCAAACACAAAATAAGCGTGGATATGAAAGATATTGCCGTCTTCGACCATAGAGTCATCCAGCTAAAATCAAAAAAAATTATAGGCAAACTAAGAGGAATGGTGGAAACAAAATTTAACATTATAGATTATCACAAAATGAATAATATTATCAAAGAGAAAATTAACACAATCAGAGTTAAATCAGGTAAATCATGAACGAATATATGGATTAATAAAAATATTATTAGATCATTAAAGGTAAGAAATCTTTGGTTTAAGAAGCTAAAAAAATACTCTGATGGTCAATTAGTATATAAAATATAATTATAAAAAAGCTTTTGGTCAAAAACGCGAAGCAAATACTCTTTGATTACCAAATGCAGAAGGCCTGTGGTAATTCGAGACAAATTTGGAATATATTGAGCAAACAAATTCTGGGAAAAGTTAACGCCAATTCAGTAAACACTTCATCATCAAAGAAAACAATGAAGACATTAGTGACTATATCCGGATTGCAAACATTTCAACAACCATTTCAACTCCATTGGAACTAATCTAGCTGCAAAATTCCTAATATTTAAGGAATAATGTGAATATCGCTTCTAATGATTTATACATCATGAATTAAAAAATAATTCAGCTGCTGGAGTTGGTGACATTACCACGAATTATGTGAAAGCTATCAAAAACTCGATCATCTTCACTCTGGTTAAACTTGTCAACAAAATGCTCTCTTCAGGGTCCTTTCCCTATATCCTAAAAATAACCACAATTATATCTGTTTAGAAAAATGGTTGTAATAAAGTGTTTCTAACTATCGACCTATCTCCATATTGAGCTCACTGGCTAACATACTTATTTGAAAAAGTCTTAAATAAAAGATTGGTTGCATTCATAAGAGATACGTGCCTTTACAATCCACATTCTTTGACAATCACCAATTTGGATTTTAAAACGCATCCAACACAGAAGCTGCTCTTACTGAAATTATAGGCTACATCAACGATACATTGATAAGAGGTATTAAAACACGAATCGGCAACATTTTCTGTAAGGCTGTTATACTTTCTGTCCTGAAACCGAACTGGTTTAAGAATTAAAATAAATATTTTAATTATTTTTTTATTTAATTATTTGATCCCAAAAAAGCATTAGTTCGTATATATTGTTACAAGTTTGATTTATTATAAAATTTAAATTACATAAATTAAACGTTAATAACAATTTGTTGAAAGTTACAAAACAAAAAAAAAAGAAAGAAAGAAAAACGCATCGCTTCAAATACATCGCTAAGTACAAAACGCAGACTCATAAAAACACTGGTGTTACCGCATTTTTTATATTGTGATGTGGTTTACACATGCATGAGTGCTGGTGAATGGAATAGGCTAAATGTAATGTTTAATGCTTGCACAAGATATGTTGTTAATCGCCGAAGATTTGACAGTATTTCTGATGTGTCGAAATGTCGAAAAAAATTCTTGATTGCAGCTTCACTAACTACTTGAATTATAAGTATCTATGTTTTCTCTTCAATTTAATAAGGAGTAGAAACCCCCAGTATCTCTATGAAAAGATATCTTTTGGAAGATCATTAAGGGTTATTCCTTTTATTGTTCCACAACACAGTACAAGGTCAAGGCAATTGTCATACTTTGTAAAAATAGTATCTCTATGGAATTCTCTTCCGATTAATATTCGTAATATTCCGATTATTCATTTTCGTAATTTTTTGTTAACTTATTGTACTACTAACTTTTTGGTTTTATTAGATTAATTAATTCGCTGTCTATCCAAGGATTTATAAAATATGTTTTTCGTTTTTATATTTACTTTTGATCGAATTTTCCATTGCACTATTGACGGAGTTAGAAATTAATAAGGTACTGTACCTCTGTCTATAGAATAGAATATTTCCCTATGGAATTTGTTTTGTAGAATTTTTTTTTTTAATTATTTGGAATTTTGGAATTTTTTATTTGAAATTATGACACCATCCCGGTTTAAATATATAGAGTTACTTTTATAAAATTAATATTATGGATATTAATTGATTGAATAACTACAATTTTGTATTTCAAATTGCAAAAGTTTTTTATTACACAGAGAGCTCTTACAATTAACTGATCAAGTCATCATTTATAAGTGTCAGTATATTAGTAAATGATGTTAAAAAACAAGCTGGTTTTGTAAATTAATTATTTTAATTATTATATTGATAGGTTAGTTGAGGCATCATTAATAGACATTAAGAACATGCAGACTACGATTATTATATTGCTGAATCACTATTGTTGTTCATGCTTCTGTACAGTCTGGCTTTAAGTTTTAGTTTAACATTAATATATTATAATATCTAAAAGCTCGAAATTGTTTCAAACTTTCCGTAACCTCTGTAGAATGGAATGGAATATTAAAAAGCTCGATCGATTTCAAATTGTTCGGATTCTCTCTAAACCTCATCTATTCTCGTATAGGATATCATTGGCTAATCGTCGCGTGATTGAAGCGAATTTAAATTAATTAAAAATAGACCGGCTTCATATGAAGGAAAACGTAGTGGATCAATTTATAAGTTAAATTACGTAAAGCGAAACGTTAGAATTTTTTTTAGATTGATTGAATAGAAGAAATATCTGTATCAGCAAGACCAAACTTGTCTTGCATATTTAAGAATTGACCTAAAATAGCTAGTGAAAAGATGTTTAGAGATATATAGGCCAGAAAATTATTTTGACCAACGCATAATGTAAGCAAGGTTTGATTTAGACTTGTTAACAATATTATAATTATAGTAACAAAAACCCAACCTATTATCCAGAACCAAATCAAGGTCGGACACACGATCAACCGGTTTTATACCTAACCTTGCTCGTAAGTAAGTATTATTAATGGTGGAGTTACTGCGTAACCCAGAAAAGCTTATAATAAGACATTTGTCAGTATTTATTTTGATACGGTTGTTACTGCACCAAACTCCAAGTTGATTCAGATCAGGTTGCAATAGTTTACAATCTCCAGTCGAGGTAATAATTTTACTGATTTTTGTATCATCACAAAACTAAGAACAGAGACTCTAAGAAGATAAAAAGTTAAAAAACAGGGCGATCATAGTTTGAAACAATGAAGAATAATGGGTCAAAGTGACTGCCTTGAGGAACTGAGATCGCAACAGAAGCTAGAGAAATGGGTCATCTAAATATAACTAGATATGTTGTCAATGACAAGTAAGATTGGTTATCATCTATAATCTTGAAGGCTATATCTTGAAAATTCTAATGCCTTTTGCTTTTCAAGCATTATTTTAAAAAGCACGAAGTTGAAAGTTTTGCTAATATTAGTAAATATTACGTCAACCTGTTTTTTGGATTCCATAACATTAATGATATTAAAGACGAATTCTATTAAATTAGTAACCGTTGATCTTCCTCTTTAAAAGCATGCTGTTTAAAAGGAATAAATTGTTGATAGTAATTCATGAAATATTCATAAAGAACTTTTTAAAAAATTTTAAGTATAGTTCACAGTTTAGAGATTGGAATAAATAAGAGTTTCTATTATTCTTGAAAAATGCCACTTTAAATATAGACACATTGAATAATGTTTAACGAATAATGTCTTACTATTAATAAAATCAAAAAATCTTCGTGGAAAAATTTTTTTTTCCATACAGAATTATGTTTATTCCTCAGGAATCGTAATTTTTTCGGGATTCACGACTAACGAAATAAAGCGCCAAAACAAGAAATTAATAAAGCCTAAACATTTGTATAAAATCTTCGGCTTTATTTCTAATGTATGTAATACCCCATTACATTATATATGAAAGTTGTAAAAACAGTTACATATTATTTCGAAATTAATTAATCAAATGAGTGAATTTAAATAACTAAAATCTATTTTACGAAAATTAAATTTGGTGTAATTCTCAGAAAGATGGTTAATTAAATTTGGTATAATTCCCGGAAAGAGATGATTCATTTGAAGAATCATTGTTGAAAAATATATTTAAAATGGATAATATAGTCATCAAGTTAAAACACTCAACAGTTTTGGTGGTCTGAGGTGAAAATTAAATTAAGTTCTATACCTAATCTATTAATGGTGGCATAACTCGTTGCAGATTGAGAGAATTGAGTTTATCAATAAAGAATGACTGAAAATTAGAAGACATATTATATGGAACTAAGAAATTATTTGTATCAGATCATATCCATTTGATATTGGGAAGATTAAAATCTCTTATAATTTTCAAAAAAAAAAAAAAACACTTTAAATAATTAAAAGATTAATAATTTATTGTAATTTTTATGAATTTATTTACTGTTTTGAGTTATTTTCTTTTTACAAAATGTTTATAATAATTTTTTTTTTTTGTTTTTTTTTTACATTTGATTACACATTGCTTTTTTTCGTAGAATTTGCTTCTTGTTTTTGAAATTTTGTTTTTATTATTTATTATAGGTCTATTTTTTTTTTTTTATTTCAGTTTTATTTTTTAGGAATTTTGTTTTATTGAAAAGAAAAAAATTATTCATTTGTTTTTATCAAAATTAATAATTATTTTTATTTTCATTTAATGATAAAACAATAAAAAAATAAAAAATAAAAAATCTAAATTAATTTTGTTGTAATTTTCATTGTGCGTTATTGCCTATTTCTTCATTTTTATTTTAATTGTTTTTCTTCGTTTTTTTTTCTTTTTAATTTCTTTTAATATCTTGTAAATATTGCAGTATTTAAATTTTACCGTACATTTTATTAGTTTAACATTATTTATTTTATAATTGCAATTAATTTAAATCAATAGTCTTTAAAACACAGCTGGTTTAAAGTGTTTTAAAATATATTATATATTATCTTTTATTTTATTTTTCATATGGAGTATTTTTAAAAAGTAACCAGTTCCTAAAAAAAATTCGATTACTTTTCCAATTTGCATTGCATTACATTTTGAAATTTTCATAACCTCTAAATATCAAAGCTAGGTATCATATACATATGTATGTAAATATTCGATCATTCTAAAAATAAATATGTTTGTAGATGATATACATTATACAAAATCATAAGCCTAAAACTTA
Organism: Poecilobothrus nobilitatus; assembly: GCA_947095535.1. Classification (NCBI taxonomy): domain Eukaryota; kingdom Metazoa; phylum Arthropoda; class Insecta; order Diptera; family Dolichopodidae; genus Poecilobothrus; species Poecilobothrus nobilitatus. The sequence continues at coordinate 54,512,020 of OX352772.1, read as the reverse complement.
AAACAAAATGACATAGTTCGATATGTGTAAACGTCACGTCAAACAATTTTTCTCTCGACTTGATTTTTAATCAGGAAAATAGAAAGAGATAGTATATTGAAATTTTACATAAGAAAAAAATTAATTACTGCAAAAAATTTACTTTTTCTCGTATACTATAATAGGTGTATTTATTAATCTGTCCTAGAACGATCTAGAACAATCTAGAACAGGTTTTTGCGTTTATTAGTTTCAGAATTGTGTTTTTTTTTGTCTGAAAGTGTTCTGATTTGTGTTCATTAAGTTGATTGAAAGTGTTCTAGTTATAACCACAGTTAGTTATGGTTATATGAAATGTCATGCAAACGTACCAAAACATATTATGATATCATTTGATAGCTAATAACTATTATAATAGTTATGGGCATATAATTTGCTATAACTATCATAACAATCATTTGCTGTCATTTAAAAAATATTCGTCAAGTGAATATAATATATATGAAAGATATCGGCAGTCGACAGCGAACAAATCATATATAATCCAGTAGTAATATGACTTTTTCCAAATGATTTGTTATGAGTTATAACATTATGAGTACTATTAAAGTCATTAGATTCGAGTAGTAATTTTGTCTATCATAATAATCATATCGATAACTTATCGAATATTCCTATGACAGCTAAAGACTTTTATAAAGTTAACGATAATATTTAGGCTTCATGATGAAAAACTTTAGATTAGATAACCATCAATGTTCGTTATCCTAAAGTTATAATTCTCAATGTAAAATATAACTGTAATATTACCTTAGTGCTGTGTATATACTATTTAATTAATTAATTAGCTTATAATTTGTATTTACCTTTTTTATTGTTTTTAAATCTCATATTTTTTATTTATTTTATTTATTTAATTTTTTTTTTTTTTCAATTTTATAATAAACAGTTTTTAATAAAGCTTTAAAGACTTTTGATTTAAATATTTTCTATATATAGGATAATGTACAGTACCATAGTATACTGTATAACATAAAAAATTGAATATGTATATATATAATATTATAAAATAGTATATTTTAATTTTAAAAACAATATAACATTTATTTATATTTTTAGCTAAATCATAATAAACTTTTTAATAGATTATAAAAAAAAAAAACAATAAAAAAAAAAAAAAAATTTAAAAGTCTGATTTTAATACATATATTGGTACGGCGTTTTCATGGCAGGCATATTTTATATTATTTCTTTTGTTTTATATTTTTTTTGTGTTTTTTTTTTATTCTTATTGTAGTTAAATAGGTAACTTTGTTTAAATAGGTTGTATATTTTTTTTATTTTAATTTTGTTTTAAAGTTTTTTTTTTTTTTTATCATAAATTAATAATAATGTTCGTATTTATAATAATTTTTTATTTTCTTCTAATAATTTGCAGTGCACTGTATAAATAAATTATATGATTAGAATTGGTCAAATAATCAATATTAGTGCTTTTTCTTTTTTTTTTTATAAATTACAATAAAAATAATAGTTGTTTTGGTATGTGTATTAGTATATTTAGTTAATAGGTAATTAAATTAATACTTTAAAAGTGACAGTTTATCATATGATGATTAATGAACTTATTTTAATAAATATATTAAGAAAATATACTTTTTAATATAGTGGAAACCATTAATTGATAAAATTTTTAAAGCATTAAAGAAACTAAAACCATACACAAATACATATGTATGTAATTCTGTATCCATACATATAAGATTGTTGTTTTTTTTTTTTTTTTTTTAGATTAGTTACATAATTTTTTATTTTTATTGTTTTATTTATTACTATTAATTTTTTTTTTTTTTAATATACATACATTGGTAATTGGTATTATTATAATATTAACAACAAAAAAAAAAAAAAATTAAAAATTAATTATTTAAATACATATTAGATATTAGTATTTTGATTGGTTGTTTTGCTTTTAGAGAATTAAAAATTTATTTTATCTAAAAATGTGTGTGCACAACATAATTTCTTTTTTTTTTTTGATTTTAAAATTTTTGATTTTTGTAATTTTTATTTTTTTTTAAATTTTTCAACTTAATTTACATATAGAACGTTTTTATTAAATTTGTTTTTTTTTTTCATTTATTATTTTTAATTTTCACTTTTAATAAAAAGACATGATGCTCCTATGTTTAATAATTAGATTATATATTTTTACAAAATTTTTAATATTCAATTAAAATGTTAAGACTTTTTTTTTTAAATTTGTTAAGACTAATATGTTGAAATATAACTTGAATGATTCAATCATTAATCGAGCTGCCGACCTAGTGGACAAAAAAAAATTAAAGATTAGTTTTACTTAGAAAAATTAACCTCCGTTTAGAAAAAGGGGTACATAAATGTACAAAATGCGACAACTAATTCGTACTAAAGTTTTCGCTAACTAAACGCTACGTTAACTAAAAGCAGCCGTACAGTTTACGAATTAAAATCTTTAATCTTTACGTCAAAATAATGAGAAGTGAAACTCAAACATGTGAGATTGTGTATACCTAGCATATGCAATAGTGTTCGACAACTTTGCACTTTTAGCGAAGCATTTATGCAAAGTTTTTTTTTTTTTACTCCAATGCTGACGTTGGCATGTAACTTCACCGTTAAACTATTTTGAACATATTATGGAAATAAATATAACTTTCTCCAATGCTGACGTTGGCGGCTGGCGTATAACTTTTTAAAAGTTGAAGTTGAGCAATGTTCAAAGCTAAACGCTGACTGCTGAACTATTTAACAGTTTGATTAAATTGACATATATTTTATGGGTTGTTTTTGTTTTTTTTTTGTAAACTATAAAAAAATGATTTAAAGTAATTGCGGAAAACAATATGTATTTACTTTTCTTTTTGATTCTTCATTATTAATTTTTAAATTTAATTAATATTGTTACAATGACACTTGGCAGGATACTAATAATTGAAGTTACGCCAGCATTGGAGACTGAAATAAAAAAAAACCGCTAGTGTGAAACTTTTTTAAAGTTAAAGTTATTTACACGCCAACACTAGCATTGCAGAATGGTCTGTAAAGGGAACTAATGGTCAAGCATCAGTGTTAATTTTTATAAATTGTGTTATAATTAATTGACAAAAGAAGATACATATGTATGTAATGCAAGATTTATTGGCGTAAATTTTTTATATTTGTCATATAATATTATTTGCTCCTAGGTTATTCAACACGAACATAGAAATAATATAAAAGAAATATCATTTCATTATCATATTAGAAATAACATAGTATAAACCATAGATATATTAACTAATATAATAATATATCTATGGTATAAACACAATTTTTCGCAAAAGAAATAACAGAAAAGAAAAAAATAGAAACGTTTCTATTTTACTATTATTTCTTTAACAGTTCGTTAACTGCAAAAACAAATTTCCTATTTGAAAAGTTTTAAAAGGGAACTATTTTTTTTTATTGTTTAAACTATTATTATGTTTAAAGTGAAATCAAACGTCAAATATAAGTAATTATAATTTTAGTATTATATATTTTTTTGACGTTTGACTGTTAAGTTTTTTAATACGTTTGTAAAAATATAGCTGTTAAAATTTTTGTGACACAAAAGAGCAACACGTCTTTTAATTAATTTTTTTTATTTATTTTTCTTTTTTTTTATTTTTAAATATTATATTTTATATTTTTATATATTGAATTTTATTATTAAAAATTTAATTTTTATTCTTTTTATTTTTTTTTTGTTTTTTGTTTTTATATTTTATCTTTTTTTTTTGAAATTTTTTATTTTTGTTTTTTTATTTATTTATTTTGATTTTAAAGAGAAAAAGTATTAGTGGAAAAAGGTTTACAACACATATACATCAATATATTAATATATATTATATAATAATTAATAAATTTTATGATAATATAATTTTTTTATCAAATAACTTTTTTAAAAATTTAAAATTGTTGATTTTCGTTAAAAGTTTTACTTACAAATTCTAATAAAATTTTAATATTTTTAATTTTTTATTTTTTTTTTTCTTAAGAAGACACGAAAGTGAAAGATTTTTTTTTTTATTTATCCAATTTTGATTAGATTTTTTTTTGTTTTTTTTAATTTTTTTTTTTTTTGTTTATTATTTATAATTTTTGTTTTTTTTTGTTTTTTTTTAAATTTTTCAAAAGATTTACAATAATTTTTATTTCAAATTTTGTGTAATTTATTTATTTAATTTTTGTTTGTTTTTAATTTTAATTTTATCATCGAATAATTAACACCAAGATTATATTAAAAATTTTTAAATTTTGTCTTTTTTTTGTTTTTTTTTTTGTTTTTTACACCAAAAGCTTAAATTTATACATTTATTTAATTTGTTTTTTTTCTTTTGTTTTAGTGTTGCCTAAAGTGTAAATTTTTCATTTATACCTTTTTGAATTTTACAATTTTTTTTGTTTTCGAAATTCTATTAAAATAATTTTTATTTTCTTTTTTGTTCTTTTGAATTTATTTTACTCTAATTATTTTCTTTCACTTGCCGTTTATCATCCTTATGTGAAGTATAAATAAAAATAAAATTATAATTATACACAAACCTTTAGTAATATGTACAAATAATTGTGGAAATCTTTATTGAGTGGTGAGGTTTAATTAATAAATTTGTAAAATGTGGTCCATATTTATATGCCTTACATGCCCTTAAATTGTCTAAAAAATACGGTACAAAATTAATCTAAATCAAATCAATTAGTTCAGCCTACACCACTGAGGAGTTCAGCTCTTGAGGTGTTTGAATAACTTGGTAGGATGAAAATTACATTATAAAATTAATCCAAAGAAATGAAAGAAAGTTGTAAGACAAGGGTTAGAATAGAACAAATGGCCCAAAGCAGAGTATGATGAAGAAGCTTTTTGAAAGGGAAGAATGCTACAAGGGAAAGAAAAAAAAAAAACTTTTTTAACCAAATAATAATTTTTTTCCAGATGGTATATAAATAAGAGAAGATAGATAAATATTGTAGATATAAGAATTTTTGTACAGATTTCCATAATCATTGTACTATTAAGTTTTGTTTTTTTTTTTTTTATTATTTAACATTATTATAAATTTGACTATTGTAATTTTGGGAACTGTACTGTATTTTTAGTTTGATGTAAACCTAAAATTATTTATTTTTTGTTTAAAAGTATGGTATATTATTTTGTATTTATTTGTTTGTTTTTTTATTTTTTTTTTTTATTTATTTTAAAAAATTATATAATAAATATTTTCTTTTAAAAAATTAAAATAAAATTTTTGTTTTAAGTAAAAAATATATAGGTAATATATTTGTTTTTCAATAATGAAAGATAGATATCACATTGGTTTTTTTTTTTTCTTAATATTCTTAATTTTAGCACCCTCATTCGTTATTTTTTTTTTAAATTATTTTCATAACCATTAAATACACTCGCAACCTTGTTGTTTATTATATACCTTAGTTTTTTGTCATTTTTTATTTTTATTTTTTTTTATTAATGCTTCTTTTTTTATCTATAATTTAATAAATATTTATTTACTATTAAAAAACAATTAAATTGTTTTATTTATTTTTTTTTGATTTTATTTTTAATATTTGGTAGTTTTTGAAAAAATTTACATAGTAAATTCTATTGCTTTATTATTATTATTATTTTGTTTTTTTTTTTCTTTAAATATAATTTATATGAAATTCTAACCTATATATTTTAAGGTGTATAATATATATGTATGTATGTAAAAAAATAAATGAAATTCAAGGTTGACGAAGTAATTAATGGACCGAACAATTACTGCAATACAATACAATACTCTTTCACTCTTTTTACAATTTTAATTCTACAATCAAATTCTTTACCACTTTCATACCAAAATTTTACTTTATTTGTTAGACAATTTTTTTTCTAAAAAAAAAAAAAATCGTTACATTTTCCTAATCACAAAAATAATCTTTCCATTACTAACTTCTATAAGACGTATATTCTAGATATTTCGTTTTTTTTTTTGTTTTTTTTTTGTTTTTGCTTTTTGGTTAATCACTCGTTTTCCCCAAAATTAAAAATAAAAATTAAATACATACCTAATTATAAATTATATTCTGACTTATGCTTAAAAAAAATAAAAAATTATAAGCGCAATTTACGCTAACATTAGTAACATTAATTTATTTAACAGTTATTTTAAAATCAGATTAAATTTATTTAACAGTTATTTTAAAATCAATTTAATGTTTCATTGATCAAGACCAAGTGTCTAATTATATTATGACAGCCATAGTATATTATTATTATTTTACTAAATTTTCATTTATATTCGCATTTATTATTAGAATCATTGATTACATACAATACAAGTTTATTAATTAAGACGACTTGAGTTTTTGTTTTATTTTTGGTTTTGACAGCAACGCGGTTACAAAAACAAATATATATATTTGACTCAAAAACTGAATGATACACTTGTCAACAGAATTTGAAAAGTGTTAATTTTGTGCATTTTTATGATTAGTATAGAAATTGAATTGCGGTATTGTTATTAAAAAAAACTAATATCACTTTAAGCGATAGATGTCGTATAAGACATTCCCTTTGCCAAATTGATTAACTTCCAGTCTAGTCTTCACATAAAAAAGTACAACAATTTTCTAAAAATTGTATTGACTTTATTATGAAAGTGGGTTGAATAATTTTTTTGTCTTAATTTGTAGCAGTTAAATTATTATGTGAATTTATTTCATAAAAAAAAATTGCAATTTAGGTTGTTATGTTATGGTTGTGTTTCAAAAGCTTATTTTAGTATTTTAAAAATAAAAATTAATCGATTTGGCGTTTCAATCATTCATCTAAAAATTAATTTGTTAGAAAAAATTTTAGTTTGGTTTAGTACAAGTTTGTTGAGTTTAAAACGTTTGTTGAGTTTTGTGAAGGGAAGTTTAAAACGTCAAACACAAGACTAAGAGAATAAAAACTCTTTTTCTGTACATTAAAATTACTTTAATTTAAAAACTATTATTTTAATACAAAAATTTTAATTCTATTAGGTTCTATTAAGTTCTAACTACAATTTTCCTTCCTAGTAAATAAAAAAAAAGAAAGAAATCTAAAAAAAAAAATTGTTCTAATCCAAACTAAAAACTTTTAAAACATCTTTAAAAGAGGGTTTGAAGATGGTTTGAAGATTTTAACATAAAAAAATTTTTGAGAATAGTTTTTGACAGATAAAATAGTATGTAACTGGTTTTCACTAACAAACACACATAAATGCATATTATGGAAAAATTTTCAGTAGATCTAGATCTAAATAAATTATATTTTCTAAACAAGCCTTGTGACAAGTAAATCAAATGAATTAGCCATCTAGTGACAGGACTGTTGTTTAGACTTATTAAAATGTTCAGCAGTGCAGTTAAATTGAAATTTTGAATTCTGATATTAAATCTATTTTGTTTGTATAGTCTAATCATTTTATTTATTTTGTTTCGAAGAATCGATTATAAAAAATATTTTTTGGACAATTTTTAACATTGAACATTTTTTTTTTCATTCATTAGTGCGTTAATTATTTTTTGACAGCTTAGCTGTTTTTTGTATTTGAATTGAGAGAGTGTCAACAAAATAAAAATTTTTGTTACTAATGTTTTAGCTGTAAATTAGGCTACCATCTATATGTATATTTAATATAATTTTAAATTATTTAAAGAATATATAATTAAAAAAAAACATTCATAAATTTAAATTTTAAAACATAATAAAAAAGGTGTACGCAATAGATCTGAATTATTTAATATTAGTAATTTTTAATTAGCTTTAATCAATAATGTATAATTAAATTAAATTTTTTTAATTTTATATTTAAATTCTTTCTATTTAATCTGTTATTTTAATTGTCGTATAGGATATCTGAAACCGATTACAATTTGTATTATTTAAAAAAAAAAAAACAAATAAGATTTAAAATTAATTACCAGCATTTTAAGAAAAAACAAAAAAAGTTAAAAAAATATTCAATTAGGTATTATAACCTAACTTTTATGTGATATATATAAAATATTGCTGTTATAATAGACTATTTTTATTTTATTGTTTGTTGAAGTTTTAAAAAAAATCAGTCTCTGTTAAAAATTAACCGTTTTGTTGTTGTTGTTTTTTTTTTTTTTAATTTTAGTTATTTTTCGTTTTTTTTTTTTTAAATATTTTAATATTATTTTATTTTTTTTATTTTTAAATATTTCATTTATATGGTTTTAATTTGTTTTTTTTTTTTTAAAATAAATTTTGGTATAGTAAAAAAAGTTTTAAATTTCTAAACTATTTTAAAATACATAAGTATGTATTTTTTTTTTAAAAGTATGGTTATGTACATAATATTTTATATATAGCTATTTTGTTTGTTTATATTCCGTTGTTTTGAATTATTGTTTGTTTTTAAATTTAATAAAACATAATTATAATTATATTATTATATTTTATATATTTTATTTAATATATATATTTTTAATTTAGTATTTTTTTTTTTTTTTTTGCTTTGTTTATTATAATTTATTTTTTCTTTTGTATGTTAATTGTGGGAAGGATGTAACTATAAAAATATCACATTCTTTTTCGTTCGATCGTGAAGTTTCAGTTAAATTTCATTTTAACTGCTTTAAATTTTTATTTTTAAACTTTTTTTTAAATTCTTATCGCTGTAAATTATTTTAATAGCTCTACTGTTTTTGTTTTTTTTACACTTTTCTTTTTCTTTTTCTTAATTTTTAATTTTATTTTAAAAAATATTTATTTTTGAATAGGTATTAAATGTATTAACTTTTATTATGTTTTATATATGTACATATATATATCTATAATTTTTTTTAATGTTTGTATTTTTATAAAAGAAATAATAATAAAATTTTATTAAAAATAAATCAAATAATTGCAATTTTAAAAAAAGATTTTGGTTCGAATTAAAAATGCATACTCTAAATATAAGTTTTTTGTCATGACGATAATCTCAGATTTGAATTTTCAAAATTTTTGTAGGACATGTCGGTTTAGAGTTGAGTTTCACAAGAATTCCAAAGATCGATCGGAAAGATCTATAAGAAGCTTATGATGTTATCGTCAAATATTAAAAATTTATTGAACTGAAAGTATTTTTTTAAATCTTTTATTTGAAATATCTACTTTTAAACATTTAACATAGATTTAACAAAATGTAATTTGGCATTTAATTGAAACATTTATTTAAATATTTTTTGTATATTAATAAAAAAAAAAATATATGTATGTACCAACAAAGTACGAAAGTATAATAATGTTTAAAATAAAATTAATGATAGTGGATAAAATTATCCTACTTCCAAATTATCGTCTCGAATAATACATTTTAACACTCGAGTCAGCTGTTGGTTTTGTAAACTTCATTTTTATAAATAATAAAAAAACAATTGGATTAAAAAAATAATTTAATTTAATTAAAAAAAAAAAATTAATGTATCAATCACAAAAGTCTACTGAATCTAGAAGTCTAGAATTTTACTTTATGACAAATATTGCCATTGTATGAACATTTTTTTATGTCAAAATTATGAGATTAGATTGTGTATATCGTAAATTATGTCAAAATGTGTTTTCAATTATGTTTAGAGATGTTAAAATTTTTTGTGAAGCATATCTGCGCCAAAATGATAACATTTTAATTTGAATTAGCTTTCTTTATTATTAAAAAATTTTAAAAATCAGTGCTGTCTTTCTTTAATTTTTAAACGAAATTTTTTTTTTTTTTATAAATAAAAAATTAATTTTTATTAAAATATTTTTCTGTGTTTTCTTTCACATTTTTGACTTTTTCTTATTAATTAAAGTCTACAACAGCTAAAACAGGTTCGAGTTAAAAAATTTAAAAAAGTTGATATCCATGTTATGTTAAACGCCAATAAACATTGGAAATAACAAAAAATGACATTTTTCGAAAATTGAAAAAAAAAGTCCAATTTTTTAGTATAGACTGTGTCATGATTGATCCATCAAAATGTAAAATTTAAAAATTTTGTAATAAATAAATAGTATTATTATTTTATATAAATATACAAATATGTATACAAATATATTATATATATATATATATGTATATATATGTTAGTAAATATATATATGTTAATATTTACAAATTTTTATACAATTTGTGTATATAAATAATTGTGTAATATTATTTTTTTTTAAATATAATACATGAACAGTTATGGACAAGTATTTAGTTACGTTTCTTCTTTTAATTAAACAAAAAAAAAAAAACACATTTTATGTATATATGAAACAAATAAAATAGTATCTATATACATATATATGTATTAAGAATTTTTATAATAATGTCAATGTATATTCTTAATTTCTAATTTTGTATTTTTAACTGTGTATTTTATAATATTATGTAATATATATATATATATATATATATATATAGCCTTTAGAATTATTGCTGTTAATAATTTTTCGTAAAAGTTTAAAATATTTTCTTTTTTTCTTTATTTTTTTTAATTAAAAGTCGATTTTAAAAATTTTTTTTTTTTTAATTATTAATTTATTAATTTTGTTTTTATAATAATTATATGTAGGTATTTTTATTATTTTTTATTTTTTTTTCGTGCCAAATATATATGTATCTTTATTTTAGACATTGAATTTAATAATTAGTCACAAGTTCACAACATCCACTATATATTTTTGTAATTAAATTTATTTTTTTTGTAATACATATTACATAATGTTTTTTTTTTTTTTTTTTAGTACATATAAATATATTTTTTTTTTTGTTTAAAAAAGAATTGAAATTCAAAAAAAAAAATTTTTTTTCTTCTGAAGTTTTTAATTTTAACACTAAAAATAATTTAATTTTGTTTTTTGAAAGATTTTAATTAAGTATAGTTAAGTAAAAGTTATTTTTTTTTTTGTTTAAATATGTTGTATAATAATAAATTTTGGTTGTATAATTTTAAATTTATGTTGTTTTCTTTTTTGAATTATTATTTTTTACTTTTTTTTTTTTTGTTTTTAATCTAATTAATTTTACATAATATCCAAATATCTTAAAATAATTTTATAATTTTTTTGTTTTTGTCTAATTTTCTTTTTATTATTTTATTTTTTTTTTTAATTTAAAGATTAAATTAAAGAAAGTAAATATTCGTTTTTGAAACCTTTTTAATTTTGTGGGTTAATTTTTCAAATTTTATAATTTAATTGTTTTTTTTTTTTTTTTTTTGGTTTATACTTTGTAATTTTGTATGTGTTATGATGAAACTAAATAAAATAATTTAATATAATTATTTTTAATTTAAAAGAAAAAAACGAATTAAATTATAGAATAATAATTAACAACTTTATATATTTTTACCATTATTACAAATGGGAAGGACGTTATATGTATTTAAAATTAGGTATATGTATGTATAAAAAAAAAACGAAAGAAAATTGGACGGGTTTGTTAAGTGTAGAATGTAAATAAATACACTGAATTTTATTTTTATATCAGCTATTTAGGATTCTAGATATTTTTATATACGGTTCTTAGCAGTTCTCTTTCGGAGTGTCCACAAACAGTCGCGTATAAAAAACGTTATCATAAAAAATGGCTATTAAAATACTAAAAAATTTAAATAGTAGCTTGCAATAATCATTTTTAAAATTACGCTGACTGTGAAATGATAGTAGGTAGTAGCGTTTAATTATGTTAAATTATTATTTTTTTTTTGCCTTCAGTTTTTCAGTAAATATAACAAATAAAAATGATTGCCCTTTACCTCTCTCGGATATAGGACATTTATTAACTATATAAAACCACATAAAAAATAAGATCCAGTGTAAGTGCAGTGTATTTTCTTTATTATGTACAGATCCATACATATATACATCTATGTATGTAATTTTCAAGTTCAAAACTATATTTAAAAATATGTATCTTAAAAATTAATTTGTTCAAATTTTTAAATCAATTTTTGTATATTGTTATAATTATCTATATATTATGCAATTTCGGTCACATTTATTAAAAAAATTTGAAAAGATTGAACGTATGTTTTACAAACAGATTTTATTGACATATAATTTGCTTTACCATAATGTAATTACTCTAAAATTTAAATTGTTATTAACGAACTAACTAATAATAAAAAAAATATAATGAAGCATTATTTGTTACAAAAAAATAAGGCAGAATGAAAACCAACGGTTTTTAAAGTCGCGAACTTTTTATTTATAAACAGGCGTATCGAAATCTCGCGATTTAAAATCTAAAATCTCTAAAAAAAAGTAAAAATAGAAGAATTATTGAGAGCCAAAAAAGTCAATATTGAAAAAAAAATTGTCGAATTTCCTTATGTTGACAAAAGAAACAAAAGTCGACAGTTTTTTCTAAAAGTATATTTTAGAGCTGGTTACAAAATCAGCTTTTATAAAATACGAAATATGTATGTATGTAAAAAATATCATTAGGAAGGATTTTAGAATTGGGCACAAAATTAGGGTTCTAATAGGGTTGTTTAGTGGGGAAAATAATTTGTTGTTGCAATATACATATACACATGTAAAATTAATAACTAAGTGCCGTATTCACTTTGTTTCATGTGTGACATACATGAGTGACGAAATTGGAATCAAAATTATTTTGATTCTTACGATCATACGTGACATAAATTTATTCAATGCCATCCAGTGTGCTACATGAAAGATACCTAGCTTCAATAGACATTGAAGAAGAGAAGTTGTATAGCAGCTACCCGAACCTGTCGCACCAGTACAACCAAATTTTGCAGATGTTGTTGGCCTGTAACTCGACAAATTTTGCAAAATTTCAGATACCTAGCTTCAATAGACACTGACGAGTTATTTCTATAAAAAGAAAGAAGTTGTATGGCAGCTACTCGAACCCCAGCGGCCGAAAATACTGGATTTAAATAGCGAAACCAACCTATATCTAGCTTGACTTCTTTAAGGTGTCACAAACATAATGGCAAATTTATTATTCCATTGAACATACGTTCATACGGGTATAAAAACTGATAAATTAAAGGTTTAAAATTTAACAATTTTGAAATAAATTATTTTAATTTCTAGCTGAACATTACTAAAATTTTAAAGTAACAAAATTAATTATTCATTTTGTAAAATATTTATCAATTGTGTTTATTTAAAAATGTATGTACATATGTACATAAGTATGTATATTGTATATGCCACATGTAAAAAAAAATACTTGAACATTTGTGTAAACAATTAATAATTAATTTTCTGGGTCAATGGGATTAAAATATCTATATCTAGAATAAATTTTGAATAAAGTTTTTAATTTATGATTATTTCGATTTAGGGAAAAAAATTAAATGAAAATTTTATCTGTAAAAATGAAAATATCCATCAATATCAAGTGACTGGACATGGTCAAGTAAATAATATGAAAGAAACGTCAGATTTTTATAATTATTTCATATTATTTTTTTGACAGTTAATAAAGAGATATCAAACAAATAATTTGAGCATTATACTGCCCATACACGGCGGACCACGTTTTAGAACAAGGTCCGCGAATTTGATAAGTTGTATCGTGTATGGGTAAGTTGTAAAACCATTTTGATGGTTGGAAACTTGGTTGGATGAATTTCAAAAAATTTTGATTTTTGTGGGCGGAGTCTTTGGTTTGTGGTTGAGTTGTATCGTGTATGGGCAAGTTGTACTATTTAAATGTTATTTTAACATTGAGATTTTTTGATTTGAGAAAATAATAAAAATATAAAGTAAATAATTACAATGGTTGGATGATAGGTTGGATAAGTGTGTGCTATGGTTCTAAAATCTGTCCGCGTACCAAGTTTACACCCTAGTCCGTCGTATTTGGGAAGCATTGCATGGCGTTACTTATTTCAAATAAATTTGTAATTTTTTGAAATGGAAAAGATGCACTTATTAGCATTGGCTCTTGGAGTATTTATAGAGTTATTTTAACCCCCTCCATTTAAATATTTAAATCAAATAAATAAAGTTAAATAACATTTTAAAAAGATCTTATAAAATTTAAAAAAATAAAAAAACAAAAAATTAATAGCTTCTTAAAAATAAAACGTAAATAACGCCAAATAAATAATACAAAATAGAAAAGTTCTATTTTTGAATTTTTTCTTAGGCGAAAAATTTGTTTTATCTTGACACGAACAAATTTCTTTGTTGTAGCACATTTGACATTAGTTTCTTATTATTAATTTGGCCGTGTTCAGCCACCTCGTTCTTAAATTAAAAAAAATCTGTTTGTAAAAATGGTTCCAAATAACTTTGTAATAATGCTTTAATTTTTGTTTTTTTTTTTTGTAAAAAATTAAAATATTAATAAAGAAAATTGGTATATTTTATGTCTTTTGTTAGTAAAGTACACCGATTTCACTAATATTGTACACTCATTTTTTTTTAGGTTTATTTCTATTACATTTTCATAATTAATTGCTAATTATAAGACTCTATTAAAAACTTGGTTCTTATAGGACATATGCAATTAGAAACTTTAAAGATTTGAAATTATTTTGTTTGTTTTATTATAATATAATCTATATCATCAAAAGTTTTTGAAAAGTTTTCACTGTATTTTCATCGAAATTTAAAGTGGTACTTTTTCTTAGTTTTATTTGTATAGTCACTGGTTTTATATTACAAAAAAAAAAAAAAAACTCAATTTTTGGTGGGACGTTGATATTTCAGCTATTATTATAAGTAAAAAAATATAAGTTTGTATGTATATGAGCTAGGAAAATATTTTTCATATAGTAATGTACTTTCTAATTATGTTTTGGCTATTCAAAATAAAAGTTTTAATTATAAATAAAATATAAATATCCTGCTTTATATAGAATAAATATTACTTTATTTAAGTATATATAAATCACGTGGGATGCTGTATATTTTGTTTTCTTTTTTTTTTTTTTCAAATTAATTTAACTTAAATTAGATTTGCCATACCAGAAAATATACCAAATAAAAGTCTTCTGGAAAATTTTTAAAAGCATGTACACCGACCGTTCGTATGTATGGTAGTGAAACCATCACTCAAAAACTGTATAGGTTCTCATAAATTTCTATTCAATCTGTCAGAATATTCTGTCACATCAACATCAGAAATGAAGATTAGTATAAACTTATAGAAGAGTCTAACCTATACTGAGGCAGATAAAAAAGATAAAATGGTTACCGCTAAGACAGTATAAGACGCTGACGTTCAAAACTTGAAGCGTATTATAATAGCGGAATTAATCCATAATTTCAATCTCACATGCTTGAAGAATGAAAGAAGAATGCTATCCAAAAATTGAGGACGAAAAAACGTGTGAAAAAAAAAAACAAAATTTTTACTATACACTTTTTGTATAAACTCCTAAGTTACATATACATAACATCTTGAAAAATGGACATGATAAATATTATATATACATTCTACCTAAATTATAAGAGCTTTGTTCTAATAAAATCAATGTTCTTTTACTAACAAATATTATAGTAATTATAGTGATAAATCACGAAACCGTTAAATATTCTATTAAAGTTAAATATATATATGTATATATATTAATTATAGTTAATAAATTAATATATAAATTAATTTTTTTTTTTTTTTTTTCATTTTTATATTTTTTGAACTAAAGTTTGTTTTGGATTGTTGATCATAAAAAATATTAAAATCTTTTTACTATACATTAAAATTTTTGTTTGATAGGGAATAATGGTATATATATATATATATATATATTTATATATGTATATATATCTATAGAAAGTTAAAATTAATTATTTTTGATTGCTTCTATTTGAAAGTTAAGATTTATGATAATATTTTAAAACTTTTTTTTTGTATTTTTTTTTTTTTTTTTTTAAATTTTTAATTAATTAAATTAATTAATTTTAAGTTATTTAATATTAATTAATTAATATAATATTATATAGTTTGGGAATTTATCATTACTAAAATTTATCTAAATTTTCCTAAGTTGATTTTTTTTGTTTTTGTTGTTGTATTATCATTTATACAATATAATAATATAGTAAATAATTTTTATTATTAATAAACATTATATTTTTTTTTTTTGTACAATGTATTTATTTAAATTTTTATATCTTTATTCATTTTATATACATATAAATTTATGTATATATAATATAAGGAATTTTAAGATAATAATTAATAATAATACATAATAATAATTAATAACTGATTTAAATTTAAAAATTTTTAGTTTTTATATTTTTAAATTTGTATATAAGTTATGTATTTTTTTTTTTTTTTGTATACATTTAATTAATAATTTTAAATATAGGATGTCTTACTATATAAAGTATGCCTATAAAACAGAAGATGTTTGAAGAGGTGAAAGTTAATAACTTCATACAGTTATTACAATATACATATTGAACTATGACTGTCGACTTGAACTATAGGTGGTGAATTTCACATGTACAATGTACAATGTATCGTGTCCCATTTTGTTATACTTTCAAAAAAATTTTTTACATTTTATCCTTCCTTCCATATAATTTAAATTCACCTCTGAAAATGCAGAAAAAAGGTAGAGAAATTATCGAAAATTTTTTAGATTTTTTTTTTAAATTCAAAGCGTCAGAAAAATTAAACGTCAATGGCATGGAAATTTTTGTTCCATGTTAACATTTGTAAAAGGCGCTTTAAAAACTTTTTTTTTTACTATGTGGAACTGGAAAAGGTCAAAAGGTGTACTTTCTCTAAAAAGATTTCTTAACTTTACGAATTTATAATATGATAATTATGTCAATTATAAACAACAACTATAACAATTTAATTAATGATAACTAACAATTTTGTTTATTAGTTGTTAAAATTAACGATTTCACATTTTTTATGTATTTATAAACAAATAATATTGTTTATGTTAAATCAAAGAGCTAAGAGCAAATTTTTTTTAAAATCTTCGGTTTGATGTTTGTTTTCTATATATTTTTCATAAATAAAATTATTATGTTTTTGAAGTACTTATTATAATAAATAAAATTATAAATTATTATTCAGTTCTTTACTGAAGTTTTTCCATTTTTTATTCATCGTTGCATTACTGCATACTCCTTCCTTTGTTAGTCGCTTCAGAATTTTTTGCCATGAGTTCAATTATTTTATTTATCTAATCTTTGCCCTTTAATAGTTATTAAGTAAAATTTATAAAATAAAAAACAAAGAACATCAACAAGTGACATTTTCTAATTGTTTAAATTTACAGTCAAATAACAAAACAACTAAAATTGTTTTTCATAATACCTTTTTTCAGTTGTTTATTTTTTAAAAATTCACCGTACAATTTTAAGTAACTGCGTCAGTTGTTAGTTGTTGTTCATAATTGATATATGGTTTAATTATATCATAAAGAAACTATTATATGATTCGAAGATAATCTAATTGTTTTTTTTCTACATGTTAACTAAATTCAAGGAACGGATTCTCAGTTTAATAAACTAATTCTCTCCCATTAATTAAATGGGAGGGAATTAAGATATTAAGAATTAGTTGAAGCGCAAAATTAAAAATTAACCTGAAAAGGTTCTTTTTGAATAGTTGTAATTTGTAAATTGTAAAATGGAAAATTGTTGACAGAAAGGAACACACTGAGGGATCGAAGCATGTTAGGTTAGTATAAATAAAGG
This sequence comes from Poecilobothrus nobilitatus, assembly GCA_947095535.1. Classification (NCBI taxonomy): domain Eukaryota; kingdom Metazoa; phylum Arthropoda; class Insecta; order Diptera; family Dolichopodidae; genus Poecilobothrus; species Poecilobothrus nobilitatus. The sequence continues at coordinate 54,494,331 of OX352772.1, read as the reverse complement.
TGTAATCGGAAATGGCGCACTAAGGTAAACTGCATTTGTAGTTTAAAGTTCGAAAAAGTAGTTTATTTTAAGTATCGTAATTTTTAATATCACACTTCAATTACTACTTTTGCAGTATAATCGATTATTTAGTGAGACACAAATCACGTAAATGGAAATGTCATTTTTACATCAATTGCATGCTTTGAAATTGCAATTTAGTCAAAAAAATTTGTATACGTGCATACAATGGATACTGAAATGTAAATAAAAAATTTTAATAATTAGATTTAATTTTAATTAAATTTTCCAAATATTATAACTTCATATTGCAGTGATGACTTCAAAGATAAGCGTTAGGTTGGAATTCGAACCAGCGTTTCAAGATGATAAAAAAGCCAAAGCAACAGTGTGGAAAAAAGTAGATAGAGAAATAATTAAGCAAAATTGTCGAATTTCTATTTTCAGTAGATTCAATTTTTTTTTATGTTTGTGCCTTAAATAATTCACCAATAATGTCAAATTGCATTTTGTTTTTCTAAATTTTATTTCACAAATTTTTATTTTTATGTTTAATCGCGTCAAATGATATTTGCTACAAAAGTCTAACAGCAATGCGACAAAAACATTTTTGTCAAACTACATGTTGTAGATGATCAAATGCATTTTATTTCAATGATCTTTTGCATTTTATCTAATTGTGACATTTCCGATTACAGGTTAAGTTATCTTTCTCATTAGATTATAGAAAATTTGGCATTTTTTATTAAGCATAAATGTGCTTAAGAACAAATATTTTGAAAATTTAAAATAACATAATTTAAAAGATAAAATTAGTTGTTTCCCCAAACAATAGAACATAATCGTTTTAATTGTTTTAAAAATTTCAAGTATCATAGCGTTTAAATATCTTAGGTATAGCTAATAAAAATTAATTCATTTTATATTATATCTATAACATTTTTTTAATTTTTGTTCTTAAAATACTTTCAGGGTTTATAGACAGACCATATTAATTGTAGGACAACCCATATATTACCCTATATATTTATAGGTAAATTTATATACCTAATTTAATAAAATAATATCAAGATTATTTTTGTATTATATAATTAATAATATATAACTAATTAATTTAATTTTTTTTTTAATTCGAATTTTAACTTGAATGACAGGATCTTATCAAAAGAGACATATAATATATTATATATTAAAAATTTTTTTTTTGCTTACCTTTAATAATTTATTATTTTTTAAAAAAATAAAGATTTTAATTTTGTAAATTGTTATGTTCCAAAAAAATAATAAAAAAATATTTTTGTTTTAAATAAAATTAGAATAATTAAAATATTAAATTAAAAGATACATTTTTTTTTTCGAAAATGTTTGAGGATTAAGAACGTACTGGTAGACCATATTTTGATTTTTTTAAATATTTATTTTTATATTAATTGGACAAAAATGTTCAGTTAATTAACATAAATAGATCTGTTTATATGTATAGCAGTTTTTTTTTTTTAGAAAATAAATTGTGATTTTAATTTTTACGGATTTTTTATTACCAGCATTTTTAAAAGTGAAACCTATTATAGTCTCTTACGAGATTTTATGGAAGATGGATTTCCTCAATGGGTACGGAAAATCACTCATGGAAATCCATACAAAAAGAAGAAGAATATTTTATTTTTGTATGATGGTTTTTTTGTATGTTTTTAATATGTTTTAAAAAAAAAAGCTATTCGAAGTGTTAGTTAGTATACAAAAATGTCAATTTTAACTGTAATTTTTTAAAGTTATATTAGAAATGTTCATTGAATTGTTTCATTTACAGTTTCACAATTTTGCTTTTGAACTTCATTTTAACTTGTAGAATGATACAGATAATCAATATGTCAATATATACCAATGTCTCAATTCAAATTATTCAATTATATAACCATCGGCCATCTTTCGGAATAAAAAGTCAACTTTTTCTTATTGATTATCTGTTGTATTTTTATAAAATTCAATATACCACATAAAAAAATTAATATAATTTAATAATTTTAAATATAGAAATAGAAAAAAATTAGTGAAAATAGAATATATTTAAATAATTTTTATAATCAGAAGTTTAAGTATAGGTATATTTTTTGCTTGAAAGTTACGAAAAATTAATTTTTGGTGTTTAAATATTAGGTTTAGATAATATTAGGTATTTTAAGTAAAAAGATATCAATTTCATTTTAAATTTATATATATAAATATTAATTAAATAAAAATAAATAAATTCTATTTAATTAAATAAAAAAACAATTTAAAACAATATTAAAATTCAAAGAATAATAATAAAGAATAGAAAATAAATAATAAATTAAATAAAAAAAAAAGAAACAAAACAAAAAAAAAATGTTTTTTTTTTTCACAAAAAAAAAAATTAAATTTATTATGCATTTATTCAATTTTATAATGTAAAATAATATAAACTAAGGACTACAAAAAAATAATAAAACAACTTCGTAAAAAATAATTATAATAATAATATTCTTTTTTTTTTCACAGCTTCTATAAATTATTTAATTAAATTATATATATATATATATATATATATATATATATATATATACATATGTTTATCTAAAATTTATTATTTATACATATATATTACTTTTTTTTTTTTTTCATTTCATATTATATAGTATGTTTATGTATATATAAGTTTATTATATTTATTATTTTTGCAACAAAAAATATTATAAATATATGAAATTTTGTGTTCTCTCATTTCTTAAAAGTTGCAAAGTTTTTTTTCTCTCTCTTTTTCAACTTCAACTTTTTGTTCGGAACAATTTTATATGCTGTCATTTTTATGTCATGTATTGACATATTATATTTATTTTATTTGATAAAAATTTGAACAAACAGGAAGAGTAATAATAATAAAATTGGAAAAATAATTTACAATAAAAATTTAAATAAAAAAATTATCAATTCTTTTTTTGTACATTTCCCTGACACAAAAGTGTAACAAGGAAATTACAAAGGCCACCGAGGCCCAGTTTTACTTTTTTATATTCAACAAAAAATTGTTCGAGCAATGAATTGTCGGAGATTCTCTTCTAACGTTTTGTATTTTTATGTATTTTTATATATGTTTTGTATTTTGTATTTTTTTTTAGAAGAAGAAACGAGGAAGTGAAAAAAAAAAAAAAACTTTCAACTGAATAATGCGATACGTGTGAACATGGTCCATGGATATTATAACTCATTTTGTTAGTGATACGATTGTTTAAAAGTTTGGTGTTAAAAATCGTTGCATTTTAATATTAATTTTAGACATTGTGTACTTTTTTTTTTTTTATTAAAAATACTATGTACTGCGAGAATTTTGTTTTTTTTTTTATTGTAATATTTGAAATCGTTTTATTAGTACCGAAAAGATCATTAAATCGTTTTAAAGTACCGAAAAAAAAAAAAAATATATGGTATAGTATAGGTAATATTAAAACAAAGAAAAATGTTCATTAATAGAGACATGGTCTCAAAATATAATTGAAGTTAAAGACTCCATAGATTTATAGGAGTCTATCATTGTTTTGATAATATTCAGTGTGTTTCGAATAATCTATACGAAACAATAAAAGTTATATGAATTCTTAATAATGGTTTTTTTTTAAAGTTGCAATTAATTATTTAGTAATTTTAGTTTCCAACAAAAAAATATTGAATGAACTTTTGAGATAATGAAGATAAAGACATGTGTTTAGTTTTCAATTTTATGAAAAATGTTTGAGCGATTTTTTTTTTTTTTGTTAGAACTTTTTGATCTGTCAATCTGATATCGCTCTATAATGTGATCTCACAACTATTTACTGTAAGGAATTCCTGTTTCTTTAATTTTTATTGCTTTATATCCAGAGTTCACATTGAATTTTTGTTAAACGAATTGATCAAAAATAATTTAAGATAATATATTGAATATTATTTGTTGCAAAAAATACTTTAATTATTTGTATATTATAAAAAAAAATATTGAACAATTTTAATTATTTTTATATTTATATTCATTTTATTATTTAAAACTATTATTTTATTATTAATTATTTTTGTAATATTCATTTTATTTTGAAAACAAAAAAAAAAAAAAATTTTTTTAAATAAAATTAATAAATTATTTATGTATATATATATAAAATAAGAGATAACAAAGTTAAGAGTTTTTTTTTTATTATATATTATTTAAAAAAAAAAAAAAAAAAAAAAAAAACAAAGTACTTATTTTTGAGTTTTTCCTTTCTTTTTTTTTCTTTTGCTACTATTAGGTTTTATGCTATTTAAGTGTAATAAAACATTTTCTTAATGTATATAATATATTATTTATATTATTATTACTATTGTATTTAAAGTTTTTAAATTTAAATGTTTTTTTTTTTTTTTGTATTTTAACTGTTTTTCTTTTGTTTATTTTATTTTTTTATTTTTCTTTTTAATTGTATTAACTTTCTTTTCTATATAAGATTATGAGGTACATTTATTTTGGCACAGTGAAAGTTTTTTTTATTTCAAAATATTTTTTATTAAAAAAAAAAAAAAAAAAAAAAATTGTTTTATTTATTTGTTTTATTTTTTAATTATTTTGTTTTTTGTAATTGTTATAAATTTTATATACATATATATATATATATATTTTATATATATATATATATATTTTAATATATATGTAAATATTTAGTGTAGTATTCTAAGTTTTTTTATTTTTTTGATCGGTTGGGTTTGATTTACAAATTATTCGTCATTCTTTTGTTTTTCTTTAGTTTTTTTTTTTTTTTCTTTTTTTTTTTGTTTGCTTAAATGTTTATTTTGTTTAATTGGTACGGCAGAGTTTTTTTTTTTTTTAAATATTATATTTTGTTTTATTTTTAATTAGCTTAAACACTTATTAATTTTTTTTTATTGTATATTATATATTAAATTTTCTTTTAAATATTTATATTTATATTATAATTTATTTATTTTTTTTTTTATATTTACTATTTAATAGTATAGGTTTCTATTTTTGTTTTTTATTTTATTTTTTTTTTATTACAGTTCGATGTTTTGAGTTTCGTATTGTTGGTTTGTTGTGTTTCGGGTCTTTTATTTTTCAGTTTATATGTGTTTTATTTTTTGTTTTTTTCTCAGTTATGCAAATATTTTTGCGAATTTATTTTCTGTGAGTAGTTTTTAATTAATTTTTTTTGTTTTTTTTTTAAATCGTATATAATTTTTAATAAAATAATTATTTATATATATTATTGTAAAATAAAAAAAAAAAAAGTATTAATTCTCGTTATTATAATTATTATAATTTGAAATTAAATTGTTACATAATTAATATAAATTTTTCATATATACATATGTATATTATGTGATAGGGTAAATTCAAATTAATTTTTATATTACTTATTTATATTGAAAATTTATTTAAATTAAAATTTGTTTTTTTTTTTTCTTTGACACAAAAATTTACCCTATTTTTTGTTAATTTTTTCTTTTTTTTTTTTATATACATAATATACAGGACAAATTTATATATTATGTATGTAAATTGAGGTAATTTTTATAAATGTAATTAATTCAAGAATAATAATAATAATAATAAAAATAAAAAAAAAAAAGTTATTTTATTTTAAGATTATAATGAGTTTTTATAAGTTGCAATTTTTAATTATTTCTTTAAATTTTTGTAACATAGTTTTTTTTTTTTTTTTTGTAAATATAGTAAAAATAAATTTTTTTTTTTTATTTGTTTGTTTGTTTATTTTTATTTTCTTTAATATTTTGGGGTGGCTTTTCTTTGTTTTTATTATATTTAAGTGTTTATATTTTTAAAATTAAACTACTTTAAAAAATATATATTTACATAAAAAATTTGTATTTTATATCATTGTATTGGACATTTTGTTGTTAAAGATTTCGAATTAATTTTTTATTTTGACTATATTTTATATAATCAAGTATATTATATTATAATATGAGAGAAAATGTCTATTTTTTTTTGTATTTGAATGTTTTATTAAAAAAATTAAATTAAAAATTAAATTAATTAAAAAAAAAAATATATATATTTTTATCAATTCTAGAAAAAACAGATGTTATTATTGAAAGTGAAATTATTTATTAATAATATATAAGCAGCGGATAAATGAAAAAAATAAATAAATTGTAATTATAAAAAATTTTGTTTAAGAAGTGTTAAGAAAAATTAAATTAAATTTAAATTTGGAAGAAAATTATATAATAATCAGTAATCACAATCAGATTATGATTAATATTAAATTAATAATATTTTATTAATATAATTTTATTTATTATATTATATAGTTATAATAAAAAATTCATTCGAAATCGAATTAATATATTTTCTTTGTAATGTTTTGGAAAAAAAAAAAAAAAAAAAAACTATTAAATATTATTTAACGTGTAATAAAAATTAAAATATATATATTGTAAAATTAAAAGTATTTTAGTTTTGAATATATGAAAAAATCACAGTTTTTGAGTTTTAAAAGTAATAAATATATATTATTTTTATATTAAAAAATTGCTATCTATTTTATATTAAAAAAAAAAAAAAGAATTATTAAAAAAAAAAAATAATATTTCATATTTCCATTTTATTTCAATTAAAGTTTTTTTTTTCATTTTAATTAATTTTATTTTAACAATAATGTAAAAATCTGTCAAAAACTAAAATTTATCTTATTTTTTGTTTTAATTTTAATTTATAATTTTTGTAACAATTAAAAAATAGTTAAATTGTTTGATTTTTTCGCAATAATATTCCATTTTATTTTGTTTTAAGTAGTTATACATATATGTATTTATAATAAGAGTTTTTATAAAAGTTTATCTGTTTTTTTTTTTTTTTTTTAAATTATTTTTTAATTTTATAATTAATAAAAATAAATTTTTATTTTTGATTTTTAGCTATGTATTTTTTATTTGTATACAGAAACAAAATATATAAATTTGTATTTTCATATATTAATTATATATTAATAAAAAAAAAAATAAATAATTGTCAATAGATATAAAACAATTAATATATTTGTATAGTAATTGAATGATAATTTCAGAAAATATTTATTATAAGAATAATATTTGAATTTAAGATCGGAAATTTAAGATTATTTCTAAAATAAATTTCTGATGTGATGAGAAAATTAAATGAGAAAATTAAATGTTTTTTATTTTTTTTTTTATTTTAAGAATATATTGAATTTGTTTTGTAATTTTTATTAAATTTAAAAATTGGGTTTTAAAACTCTTTAAAATATTCTTCTTGATAAATTATAAATTAATTAATAATTAATTAATTAATAATAATTATATAAATAGTAATAATAATTATATAAATAAATTAATTTCATTTTATTTGTAAATAATATTTTAAAAAAGTTTATTTGAGTTTTTTTGCATATATAAAATAAACTGTTCAATATTTGTATGTAGCTTAATATTTTTTGAAAGTTTTGTGCTAAGCTAAATCATGGGCTTTTTCAATAATAAATTTATTAATTGTTCATTTTATTATTTACTATTTATTAATGATTTAAATTTAAATGAATCAAAAAAAACAAAAAAAATTAGTAAATAGCATAAAATTATTTGAAGCTTTAGTGAAGTAGAAACTTACTTATTTATTTATTTTTTGTTTTGGTATAGAATAAATTAAAATTGTTATTGAAATGTTTTTTTTTTTTTTTGTTTTTTATAAGTATTTTTGTAAAATTTTTATAAATATACGATTTTACACACAACGAAATTTTGTTTACCATATTTTTTTTTGAACGGAATTCATTTACCCTCAATTTATTTGTTAAGGAATTTATTAGTTTAAGTTTAAACAAAAAGTTAAAAGAATTATTTAAGAAAAATAAAAAACAAACAGTATAATATTATATTAATATTATATTATAAGGGTATGAAAGTACTAGATGGAATATATTTATTAATATTCTTTTATTAATTATTAATAATTAATAATTTAACATTAAAATAATTAATTTTAGTGAAATATCATTTTTAATATACATATATTATAATTATATATATAGAAATTTTTTGAAACCAAAATGGAATTTCTCATTTAATATAATCCTGAAATTCAAATTTATTTATTTAATTATTAATTAGTATTAGTTAATTTTGATTTTTGTTTTTTTTTTAGATGATTAGTTTTTTTGTCACTTTTTTAATGTTACATAAAAATTTACAATTAATATGTATGTTATTTATATTATATATTCTTCATTTTTTTTCTGTTATTTTTATTCATTTATATTAAATACATATATATTTTATGTTATGTATATTTATATATATATATATATATTTTTTTTATTATTAAAAATTAATTATTAATAGTTTTGTTTTGTAACTTATTTGAAATGTTTTTTTTTTTCTTTTTAAATTTAGTAAATAAATTTATTTTAAAAAATAATTAATTATTAATTCTTTTATATTAATTTAAGTATTAATTATTTGTAATAATTAATTATATAATAAAATTTTATTAAACGAATTTTTTTATTAAATATTTAAAATATAATTAATATTATTTAATTATTTAAAAAATAGTTTTTGTTTTGTAATTTATTATAATATTGGTATATATTTTACCACCACCATTTTTTCTTTGAATTTTAAACTGGAAATTGTTTTCTTTTTTTTTTTTTAAGTTTTTTATTATATTTTTATTTTATTTTTTTTTTTTTTGTAAAAAAATCTCATAAAAAATTTAATTAAAATTCTTAATAACAAGCTGTGCATGTTGTTTGTTTTTTTTTTTAATTAATTAATTTTATTGCATTTAAAAATAATTAACTTAATAGTTACATTTTTATAACATAAAGTATCTAGAAATATTACAAAAAAAAAAAGAAAAAAAAATATTTGTGATAAATTTACATAAAAAAAAAAATCTTAAATTGAATGAAACAGAAAAAATTGAAACTATGTTTTTAATATAGTTTTGGTAATTTTCTAAATAAATTTCATATTATGACATTTTCTTAACAAATACAATTTTTTTCTAGATATTTGCATTTATTTATTTTATTAATTTTACTTGATAATCTTCATTTTATCACTTTTTAATTTATTGGTGGATCACATTATCTGCGGAGGAGTCTTCTCCTCCGCGCCTCATCTCAGCGAGGCGCATTATGAATATGAGTTGTTAAATGTTTTGACAAATAATCAGCACGTGCAAAACATTTACCGCATGATTCACAATGGTATGGTCTTTCACCTGTATGTATACGTAAATGACGTGTTAAATCAGATTTACCGCCGAATGCACGACCACAAAATAAACAAACAAATGGTCGTTCACCGGTATGTTTACGTACATGTAATTTAAGATTTTCTTTTGAACGAACACATTTTCCACAAAATGGACAAGCAAAACGTGAATTTGGTGTTCTAAAATGAAAATCAAAAAAAAAAAAAAAAAAGAAAAATTAATATTATTTATTTATTTATTTTGTTTGATCTAATTTTTACCTTTTATCTCTTTGACGTTCTGCAGCATCTACACGCAAAAAGTTCAAAATTGATGCTTCTTGTGGATTTAGTCCTAATAATTGTTCATTTGGAATTCTTTCTGCATTTATTAGAGTATTAAGTGATGTAGTGGGCATTTGATGCATTTGTTGTTGTGTTGATGATTCTGGCTCAATTTGTGGTGATATTAATCGAGGTTGTAAGAAAAACATACCCTATATACAAAAAAAAAAATAAATAAAATAAAATACAAAAAAGACTGTATATAAAACTAATGCTTTTTTAAGATACACATTTTGGAAGAAACAAGAAAAAGCATTGAATAGGCAAGAAAGAGCATGAATACTTTGTGTAAGAAATACCGAATTTTTTGTGTGAGAAAAATTTTGAAAAATCAGGAGACATTTTCTTCAGTTTGAACGAAACTCTGTAGCCCTTATTATGTGAATAGAATATTAAAGTTTTAATTTCTTATATCTTGCATTATACCAAAAAAACAATAAAATTTTAGATTAAAAATTAATGTCAGCCTGACGCAATTTCTGTTTTAACAATTATTGACATTTGCATAACAATTATTGACATTTGCATTTTAATTAACAGCATTGCGAAAATTCGGAAACAAAAGAACGGTAAATTTAAACATGGAATTGCAAGAAAATTGTAAATTTATATGATTAATAAAGTTAAAAAAATTGACATTTTGGATTGAAAAAATAACGATTTGAAAATAAGATTTTTCTAAACTTTGAGAGTTTCTGACTCTGTAATGAACGGGTCTGTTTAAAAAAGTGTCCCACAATATTTATTTGTAAATGAGTTAAAATTTGAATGATTTAATCTGAATATGAATTTAACAATGAATTTAAAATTGGATAATTTCATCTTAAGTCTTATACATATCAGTTTTGTGAACAGACGGGTGAACAGGATCTAACCAATAAACAAATTTTTCGAAAATTTGTTGCAAAATGTGATTAAATTTAACGCTTAACAAAGCAAGCTAAGGATGAAGAAAAATTTAATTAGTAGGATTAAAGTGAACAAATACAAAAGAATTATACTTTTTGCAGAATTCCAGAAACATAAATGGTTGTCTGAAGGTAATGAAAAGTTTAAAAATAATATCGTAGAACCTAGATACATTAATTGTATAACATTTTACATTTGAACTTTTTATATAATTTAGTAAACATATTGTTTATAAATAATTTTTGATTTTTTATTAGAACTTACTCTTTTATTTGTACTATAAAAGTTTTCTGAACTAGTTATTTTAGTTTCAGCACCAATCGGTGGAGTTGGCGGTGTTGATAAATTTGTAGTTGTAGTTGGTGTTGCAGATGAAGATGAATTTGTATCACCTAATCCAACACAAACAGAATCAACTGTATTATCTTGTTCTTCTTCATGTTCTTTTTCCCTTTTAAAACTCATACGTAGATCAGTAACTTCATCATTTATAGTTTCATTTGAACTTGTTACAACTTCTTGATTTCCGGTATTACTAATAATATTATTGTTAGTAGTATTGTTGTTGTTATTATTATTTTGATGTTGATTGTCCAATAGATTTCTACGTTCTTTTTTACCGTGTAATCTTTCTAGAGCATGATTTAAACGATGTTTTTTAAATGATTTTAGATAACGAAATTGCATACCGCATACATCACATGTAAATAATTTATCAGCTGGTAATCTAGCTCGATGATTTTGTTCTTTATGTTTTGCGTATGCTGATCTATAACGATATGATTGACCACATTGTTCACATATAAATGGTTTATCTTCGGGACCAACACCGGGATGTTGAAGTGCTGCATGTTGTTCAAGTAACCAAACATTTGGAAATTGTGCATTACAAACAACACAATGTGTTTCTTCTTCAATTGGCTCGGAAAAAAGTAATGAATCAACAGTTGATATAACTGATGATGTTGTTGATTTTGATAATGGAGGTGGTGTTGATGAGGTAGATGATGAGGAACTTTTTTCCTTGGTACTGGACGTTTCTGTACTTGTTGCATAACGTAAACAACTTGATGTATCGCCTAATGATGAACCACCACCACCACCACTAGCACCACGACGTAAATAATCACTTAGTGAATCTTTTGATGCCAATGATGATACATTACCATTTAAAGCTAATTCAGCCATTTCAGCTTCTTCTTCTCGTTGGACGGTTTCCTCTGATCGTTTTTTCAATTCTTCAAGTATTGAATCTTTATGGTAATGTGGTGGTGATGATTCAACATTTTTATTGTGATGTTGTTGTTGTTGTAATTTCTGTTGTTGTTGTTGTTGATGATGTTGTTGTTGTTGTTGTTGCTGCTGTTGCTGTTGTTTATGGTGCTGATCTCTTTGGCGTTGTTCCTGTTGTTGACGAGCTAAAAGTTGTTGATTGTGATGAAAATGTGACGTTATTTGATTTGTATTCGTTGGTGTCATTGAATAACGATTTGTAATTGTATTATTATTATTGTAATTAAGATTATTATTATTATTATTATTATTGTTACTGTTGTTATTATTAAAGAAACTTGGTGATTTGTACATTGCTGCTGCATGTTTACTTAAAATATCATGATCTTTAGATGATGATAATATATCAGCAATTGAATTGTAACGAATTGGTTCCTTAGGTGATGAAAATAAAAGACCACGATATCTAATAATAAAATTTTTAATTAAGAAATATTATTAATAAAATAAGTAAGTAATGTTAAAAAATAAAAATATTGTATATACCTTAAAGTTTCTTCAGCTAATAATGCTTGGTGATGTAATATTGCCAAAATTCTGGACGGATCTGTATCAAATAAACCTAAACCAAGTGGAGTAAAAGGAAGTGGAAAAGAATTTTGACAACGTCCAGCAGTGACAGGATGTGCTGTTGTTATAGAACGTGGAAAATTTGGTGTAACATGTTCATCTATCTGTAAATTGATTGTAATAATATTGAAATTTAAATTTTTTAATCAAAATTGTTATTTTTTTTTTTTAATTAAAATAAAATAAAATAATAATTTTATAATTAGCACAAAAATGATAATAATTGACATTTATTGTAAAATCATTCCTTTAATAATTTGTAATAATACAATTTATATGATTACAAATAAAATGTTGTAAAACTTCTGGCAAAAATATCATAGTTCCCATTTTAAAAAAAGTATCAAATGTTTATACTTCTAAAAATATGTTGGATTTAAAAATTCTTATTTATGATTAATTAAAGTCATATAAATTTTATGTACACATATAATGTGGATACTTATATGTTTATAGTGAATATGTATTTAAAAACTGACTTAACTCTTACAATCTTAAATACAATCAGAAAAGTTTTGGTTTTGTTTTTTTTTTTTTTTGGAGTAAATATATCCTGATGCATTGTAGGCAAAAATGCTATTTCAAATCATTATATATTGGCTGCAGTGATTAAAATTGTTAGAACCTATATATGCCATTGTTATTAATTTAAATGAATGGTTATTAGAAAAAAAAAAAAAAAACTTTAAGATGATAAATAACTAAATAAGTAATAAAACAAATAATTCTTTTTTTTTTTTTTTGTTTAATTTTTTACAGCATTTTTTGTTTTTCTTTATTTCATCAAAATTGCTTTACAACTATGATATGCATTTATTTGTTTATTAATTCTTTTTTTTTTTTTTTTGTTTTATTATTATTATTTCTTGTCTTTTTTTTTTGTTTAGTGTTTTCTAATTTTTATTAAATTTTATTTTTCTTTTTTTTTTTTTTAATTAATTTTTAAACAAATCCAACTTCCTTTTGTTTTCTATAATTTTATGTTATATTTGTTTTTTTTTTTTTTATAATTTTTGAATTTTTTTTTATTTATGATGTAGGAAAAATTTGAAAAATATTATTGAAAAATTCAAATTTTAATAAAAATGATAAATACTATATACTAGAGATTGTGTTGGCAATTTATTTTTTATTAATCTTATACCATTTCCCAATAAACATTTGTAAAGTTTAATGAGGGAAGCGGTATAAGATTCATGTAAAATGAATTGTAAACCCAGCTTATTATATAGCATTATCAATTGAGTTTATTTTTAAATATGCACCATTGCTTTTAGTCATAGTCCAAAAAAAAAAAAAGATAATAATAAAAAATACTTAAAAAAAACGAAACAAAAAAAAAACTAAATCTACTATGTATTTGTAAAATTTAAAGATAATTTTCGTTTATTTTTTTACATTAATTGCCTTCGAAATTTTTTATTTTAAGTGACATTACAAAAAAAAAAAAATTGTTATTAAATTATCATTAGAAAAATTTTAATTAAAGTTTAGTTTATTAAAAAGTATAACAACTTTCAGTTTATTTGTTATAAAGTATAACATAAAAACATGTTACATCCAGGACAGAAGTTCAACTATTTTGACTATGGCCACCTGTTATCATTATCACTAAAAAGTGAATGAAACCCAAAATGAATGAAAAAGACTATTCGGTTCGGGGTCATTAAATGAACGTATTAAATGAACAAACCTTTCATTTTTTAAATAAAAGTGAATAAATGAATTGTCATTTTAGTTGTCTATTATAACTGTTGAGAAGTGTTTTTGATTTTAAGTTGTTTACAAATGTAAGTTTTAAATTTACATTTTTTAAAATGAATAAATGTAATTTTATGAAAAAAAAAAAAAACTCACAAAAACTTAAAACTATTATTTTTCAGGAATTCTATTTTCAGAATAGAATATTTATAATATTTTAATATTTAAACTTATTTTTATTACTTTTATTTAAAATATTTAAAAATTCTTTAATTGTGAAACCAACTGAAAACAAATAGTACCCCCCGCCAAATAGAAAGTAAGTGAATGGTCACGTTCAGGAGAATCTAGAGCTATACTGAATTGCAGCGGTGTAGTATTTAGCGCTGCATGTTTGTACTGAACCATATGCAGCAAAATTAAATTTAGACATTTAATTTTGTGTGACATTTCGTATATTTTTATTTTATTTAAATCGTATTTTTGTTTTTTAAATCTTATATTTTTGATCTCTCAATTTATCAATTTTTAAAAAAATGCTTGAAATCCAAAAATTCTTACAAAATTTTGTAAACAAAAATTTTTGACATTAAATGTGAAGATATAAACGTCAATAAAAAGTCGCTACATAATTTAGCGTAAAATTTTCTTGCTGCAAAATTCATGTAGCGCTACATTGTAGCGCTAGATAAAAAAAATCGTTCAGTAGAAAATTTTATCGAGCGCTGCAGTTTTTTTGTAGCTCTAAATGCTACTGAACGCGACTAATGATAAGCACATGTAACATTAATTATTTTTTGAATTGATGACACAGAAATTTTTTGCATGTAAAATACATTACACAATGGCAACCTATTTTTGACAGTTCATGTTTTAATAGTGACATCAAAAGCGAGTGATAGGCCTTATAGACTCATAAGAATTTGAATGATAATTCAATGTCAATCTGTGTCGTTTGAAAAATCATAAATAAAATATATGTACTACATAGTCAGGTCTAAAACATACAAACAACATCAAACAACTAGTCAGTCAAAGTTAATATGAATATTTCATTATCAAAAATGAACAACAAATACACTTTTTATTGTTGTTGTTGATTTTAAGTTGATTCCTATATATTCTTATACGAGAACCTACGAAATGATCTATTTGTACCAAAAAAAAAAAATATTTTTTTTTTTCAAATATTTATATATAATAAAAATTAACAAAATAAAGAAAAAAATAAAATAATAAACAATGATTTTTTTTTTATATATATTTTATTTATATTTAAAAAAAAAATAATTTATAAATTAAAAAAAAAAAAAATGTATATATATGTATAATGAAACTTAATTGAAAAATAGGATGAATGTTATGTTTTTTTTTTTTTGTTTTCTTATCTTAATTAAACTACAGCTTCTAAATCATAAGTTTTATAATTTAAATCTTAAAATTAAAAAAAAAAAAAAATAATAATTAAATTAAAAATATTAAATATAAAAAAAAAATAATAATTAAATTAATAATTTAAGGAGCCTCATAGGAAACTTTTAATTTCAAAATCGCGCAGGTCATGTTTTTTTTTTTTTTTTTTTTTTGTTTTAATAATAATAATTTTCGTATAACATTTTCGTTTTGTTTTTTTTTTTGTTAAATCTAAAAAAAAAAAAATAGTAGTTTTGCAATTTTATAAAATAATAATTTATTATTATTTAAATTCTCGTTTCCATATAATACTATTTATTAAAATAAACTAAAATAAAATAAATTATTAAAATAATAATTAATTTAAAAAAAAAAATAAAAAAATATTAAAATAAAACTATTCCAAATAAAAAAAAAAAAAAAAAATAAAGGAACAATAATTTGCCCTAATAACTAAAAGGAATCATTTTTTTCAATTTGTATTTTATTTTATTAATATCTAATATTATTTTGTATTTATAAATAATTATTTATTAATATATTTATGTATATATAAATATATAAAATTATTAATTTTTAATTTATATATTTTGTTTTGTTTTGTATTTTTTGTAATTTTATATTAAATTTTTAAGTAACGTTTGTTAATATTTATAATTGTAAAAATAATATTATTTATAATTAAATACTTATAATAAAATAATAATTAATAACTAATAATAATAATAATAATAATAAAAAAAAACATTATTTTTTTTTTATTATTATTTAAATTAAATTTAATTAAACCAATTTTAAATAAATTAATAACTAATAAAAAAAAAAAACTGTTATATTGTTCATGTAATGCATTGGTGCAATGTTTTCTTTTTTTAAATATTAATATTGTTTTTTCTCGTTTTTTTTTTTTTAACAAATTCATAAAATATTGAATTTTTTAAAATAACCGCGATAGCCTTTTTAAAAGTAAAACAACTTTTATTAATTAATTTATATGGATTAGATTTTATATTAAAGTAATATTAATATAAAATTAATATAAAATTAAATATGTTATTTTGAAAAGTGAGAAAATAAAAGAGGTTTAGAAAAAAAAAAATTCAAAATAAAAAATTTACTTAAATTTAATTAAATTATAAAATGAATGATGGATAGAATTTATAGTGGTGGGGGGTATTTAAATGTAAATTATTTGAAAAATTAAATTGAAATGTTAAGAATTAATAATATTAATAAAAATCAATATTTAAATTTAATAAAATTAATATATTTAAAATTATAATAATATTATTAATATTATTTAATAATATAATAAATAAATAAATAAGTTTTCGATTATATATTAATTAATTTATAAAAGAAATTTCATTTCAATATTAGGCTACCCCCTCCCGATTTTATTTTGTTAATATTCTTTGATATTTTTTGAAACAAATCAAATTTTGTAAAATTATACAGTTGAATTTGTTAAAACTTAGTTAAAATTCTGTTTATTTTATTATTTTTTTTATTTTGTTTTTGTTTTTTTTTTTTATCTATTTAAAAAAAAAAAATGTTTTAATGAATTATCTTGAATTTAATTGATATTGGGATATTAAGATAATTTAAATTTGCTGTATAATTTATATAATTGTTTCATTTAATTATATTTTTTTTTTTATTCTCATCTACATTCTGTAAATTTAACAGTATATTTATTATGTGTGTGTGTATTTTTTTTTTATAATTTTTAATTTTTTTTTCTTAAAAGTATTTTTTATTTTTATAAATGATTTTTTTTTTTTTTTTTTTTAATATTAATTTTAAAATTTTCATTGGGGATTAGGCACTACAGTGTGTATGTGTAATTTTTAAAGTATATAATAATAATTTTTTTTTATCAATACTAATTTTAACATATGTTTTACGCAGTTTATAAGTAATATTTAATAATATAATAAATGGAAATTAATAAATGAAACTTTTATATTAATAATATTTATTAATAAACGCTTTTTGGTATAAATAAATGTGGTAAATTATATAAAAATTTCAAGAAAGATTAATATCTTTGATTAGAGAAAAATAAGTATATGTATTAATTTTAAAATAACACTTGAATGATAAAAAGTATAGAAGAAAATTCGGTCTTATATTCTCGCCAAATATGAAAAAAAGGAAAGGATTTCACAAGATATTTTTTTAACTGATTTTGCAATGAAAAACTACGATTTAATGTAGAACCTTTTGGTTGGATTTTAATACATTGCAACATAATAGTATTCAAACTAAAGCTTTATATAGAGGAGAAGTTGTAGAAAAATTTAATAAAAAAAAAATCTAATATTGAGTTAATTACGAAAAAGAGATTCCAGAATACATAATCAAAAACTGTGAAGCTTTAACTCGAGAAAAATATGTGCATTTAGGAGCATATTGCTTTGCCGAAAATGAACTGACAGCTATAAATGCTGTACAACTCTTTACTTTCCTAGAGGTTGTAGAATTGACAAAAGTATTAATAATTGTATAGGCAAAATCCAGTTAAATCAATTTTAGTTTAATTTTTATGACATTTTGTATTTTAAATAATAGACGGCGGTTTGTTTGAATAATTGTAAAACATGTTTAATTTCTAAAAATATTCTCAGAATCTGAAGAAAGGAGAGATAGTAATCAAAACAAAAGTATTTTTAAAAATGCTTTTAACATTTCTAATAAAATTTTGCAGTAAAAACATTTTAAATTTTGCAGTAAAAAATCTTAAAATTTTACAGTAAACGTTAAAATTTTTGAATTAAATGAAAACCATATGTCATATGTAAAATATGTTAAATTTTTTTTGAATTAAATGTAAACCATATATTAAATTAGTATAAGATAATAATTAATTTTGCTTTGTAATTTTTTTTTTTTTATTCCAATTAATGCTGTGAGAATTTCGATTTCTATTTTCAATTTTTTAAAAATTGTTTTTTTTTTTTTAATATTTTTTTTTTTTATATCATAATTGCACTAAATAATTTTTGTATTTTTTTGTTTATATAAACTTTTCAAGCATTTTATTATTTTTGGTTTTGGTTTTTTTTCTTTTTTTTTTGTTTTAAAATAAAATTAAGGGAAAAATTGAAGCCGAAAATATTTAATTTAAATTTTTTTTTTTTGTTTCCTGATTTACGCATATAAATATTTTTTTTTTTTTTTTTACATATTCTTGTTTGAATTTATTTTGTTTTGTTTTTTTTTTTGAACATAAATGTAAATATATATAAATATTTAATAATATGTTTTCGTTACAATTTTTTTTTTTTATATAGTTATAATTATTAATATGTTGTTTTTTTTTTATTTGTTTATTTATTTATTTTTTTTATTTTTTTAAAATTTTTTTTTTTCTTTTTTTTTTATAAAAATTAACTACAAAATTGGTTCTATTTTTATCAAATTTTTTTTTTTTTTTTTTAAGTTTAATAATAATAATATATATATATATGTATGTGTATAGAAATTCAATTAATATATATATATGTATAATATATTCATGGTTTTATGTACAATATTGCGTTTTTATTAACTGATATTATTATTATTTAATTAAAGTTACTTTGTTGAAATTGTTTATTTTTTTGTTTTTTTTTTTTTACTTTATCTTTTACAAATTTATTTGATATTGTAATACATAATGTACTTTTAAATAAATAGCTTTTGGTTCTAAATATAAATGTTTTTTTTTTTTTATTTAATTAAATTTTTACGTGTATGTTATATTGTATAAATGTATTAATAGTTTTATTTTTATTTTTTGTTTTGTTTCCAGTACTCTCACTGTTTTGTTTTTTTGTCTTAGAATTCGCCAGGTTATGTGTTTTTTTTTTTTTTTTTTTGTATTCAAATAAATATTTGAAATAGTTTAATTGAATATACATAAAAAGTACTGATATATGTATTATATATTTATAGTTTTTTTTACATTGTTATATTAATTTTTTTTTTTTATGTATAACTAATTATTAATTTTTAATATTTAATAATTTGTATTAAAATGTTGTATTAACATTTTAAAAACAAAAAAAAATTCTTGAAGTATATTTATTATATGTTTATATTAGTTATTGAGCTACTAAATGTGAATGTTATGCATTTCATTTTAATGATAAAAATGAAAATTTTTTAAGTCGCACTAATGTTAATAGTGAATATCTTTCTCACTTTATTTTAATTTATAAATATTTATTTTAAATCAGTACTTTATTATTTTGTTATTCATTTTTTTTTTTGAATTTTTCTTTTATTTTTTTCTCTGTCTTATGAAATTTTATTTATTTTTCCGAATTAGTTTTTTTTTAATTTATTTTATTTTTTGTTTTTTTGTATTATATTTTATTGATAAATAATAATATATATTTTAATATATTAATTATATTAATTAAAATTTTTTTTTTTTGTTTTTAATTTGTTTCGAAATATTTTTCTTAAGTTTATGAAATTTTTATATAAATTTTAATTTAGAAAAAAAAAAAAAACCCAAAAATTAATTTAATTCTTTTTTTTTTTTTTTTAATATTTATTATAGTGAATTGTTTTAAATTGCATATTGGCACAGAAATTAAATAGTAAAATATGTATTTTTATATTACCTATATTAGTTTTAATTGAATTATAATAGTTTTTTTTTTTGTTGTTCTTTTGTCATTTACAAAAAAAAAAAAAAAATAAAAAACTAATATAAGTATATTTTGAGCTTTATTTATATAAAATTATTTTACATAATATAAATATTATATATATATAATTTATTTTTCAGCAAATAAAATAAAGTTATTTTAACGATAAAATATATTATATAGTTGCTATGTAATTGTATATATCCGTAAATAAAATAAAAATGGAGGAACAGTAAATAAAATAGGTATGTATATATTTAAATTATTTGAATTTGTGTAGTCCTATACAATTAATAATTCAACTTTGATTAGAAAAATTATATAGAATATATGTATATTTAAAAAAAAAATTAAATTTTTAAATTAATAATATAAATAAATAGTTGAAAAAAAAAAAAAAACAAAAAATTATATACTTTGTATATAATTGGTAGGATTAGTTTAATGAAAATTTAACAAATTGAACAATATTATTAATAATGATATTAATACAATGAAAAAAAAAAAACTATATGTTATAAATTAATAGTAACGAAAGAAAACAATTGAATTAATAAATTTATTGTAATTATTTAAAGAAATAAACAAAAAAAAAAAAAAACTTATATTAAAGAATAATACAAACAAAAAAAGGTTTGTGTCTTGGAGTATTAATTTATAATATAAATAAATGAGCTGTCCTATATTCTTTTTGCATATTATAAAATTGTAAAATTGTAATCAAAGTTGAATTGAAAATAATTTAAATTAAAAATTGTATAATTTAATAAAAATTATATAAATATGTAATATAGTTTTTATACAATAATAATATAATAATATAATCACGATTTATAACAGGTTTGGTTTATTGATATATATTGTTCTTCTGTTTTTATGTTTTGTAATTTTAATTTTATTATTTTAAATTAATTTTTTTTTATTTCTATATTTAATTTTTTTTTTTTTCTGTTTTGTTTTTAAATATTGAATTTCCATTTTTTTTTTTCTATTTTATTTTATTTTGTTGTAAAACTTAACGTGTAATTGTTTGTAAATATATAAATATATTTATTTATTTACTGTTAATATGTATATATAATATATTTATTTCTATTGTAACATTTTATTTTGTGATATTTAAAAAAAATATTTATTGTAAAAAAATTTATGTTTTATTGTACTGAATTTTAAAAAAATCAATGAAATAAAATATTTATATTGTATGTAGGTTTTTTTTTTTTTTTATTAATTCAATTCTTATTTTATTTGGTTTGTTTTATTTACTTTTTTTTATTTTTTGTATTAATATTTTTGTTATGATTTATTTTTTACTGTTAAAAATTTCATTTAAAAAAATTAAATTAAAAAATTAGCTATTAGGATTATAAATGATTTTCTTTAAACAAATACATATATACTTTTAAAGAAAAATAATAAATTAATAAAAAAAATTTCAGATTTAATCGATGTCTCTAAACATATAACAAACAATACGTTTAACTTTGATAAAACTCTAATTTGTATTAATTTGTATGTATAAAAATGAGTAGAAGAGTTTTAAAATTTTTAGTTTACGTTTTGAGCCGAAAATTTTTTAGAAAAGAACAGAAGAAGGGCAACATTTTTGTTTCCAGTTTGTTAGACTGTTTTTTTTTTTGTTGTTATGTTGAAACTGACAGATGACAAATTTTATAAAACTGTATAAATTGTTTATTACAAAATTTAAAAGGTCTGACTGTGACGACTTTTGTAATTTAGGCAATTTCATGCTATACTTTATTTCTCTTCTTTTGATTTTCATCCTCGGACAATGAAAACAATTGCAAAAATTCATTATATAAATACATAAAAATTCAATTATAGCCTTTTTAGACATTTTAATATTAATATTATTATGTGCTTATTACTATTTGACTGATCTGATTGGAAAACTTTATTGTCCCCGCACAATTATTTTCAGGTCAAGCTTTTAAAAAAAAAAATATTTTAGTAAAGAACACGAAAAACATTTTTAGGGTTGCATTTTTTTTTTCAAAAAAGAAGGGAAAACATGTGGTCAGAAAAAAAGGTCAAACTCCAGGGTCAGCATTTTTTTCCGAAAAGAAAACGTTATAACATTTTTTTTTCAAAAAAGAAGGGAAAACATGTGGTCAGAAAAAAAGGTCAAACTCCAGGGTCAGCATTTTTTTCCGAAAAGAAAACGTTATAAAATATGTCGTAAGTTTGATTGTATGAATATCGTGTTAGTCTAGGCGGCGCTGCGCTTGCATATATACATATATGATTTTGAATATTCAAATGGCTGCAATTTCGTTATTTTTTAACCGAACACATTTGTTTTTATTTAATTCAATATAAAATGTATGAAAGAAAAGATACAATTTTGTATGTTCTATACAATAATAAATGAAATATACAATACAAAAGAGAATTAAGAAAAAAATGGAACCATAAGATATTTAAGTTTAAACTTACTTGAGAAATAATTAAAAATAACTTTAAAAATATTTAATTTAAGTGATAACAAAAGTACTGATGAAAATGTTTTGATTTAAAATTTATAATAAACTTTTAATTCTAACTGATATTGACGTTTAAAATTAACAGTAATTTTTTTTATATTGTATTAGGGTTCTTCACGTAAAAGTTATCGAAAGAAAAAAATGCTACTTTACGTCAACGATCATGCAAAATATAAATTGCAAAGTAAAAAATTACAGATGACAGAAATGTTGATTGGTTTAGAGAAATGGTTACTGATATCTTTACAGAAATGTTGATTGGTATTTTTAAAAAATGTTAGTTGCTACCTATCTGAATAAATATCTTTAAAATGAATTTTTAAATAAAAAAAAAATGCCAAAAAAAATGTAAAAGCATGGATCGTTTAATGAATTATTTAGTCGAATGTGCTGTTTTTATTTGATGTACTCCCAATAAATTCGAAAATCGAACTCCAAATGAATTCTAAAAACGAAATATCAAATTAAATAATAAACTTACAAAAAATTTCGGCGGGTTACTTTCCTCGAACAAATAAAATATGCAATAGGTTTAAGACACCAGTTATAGCTTTCATTGAAATAATTCCGGAAAATTTTTATTTTCAAATTTTTTGCAGTAAAGACATATAAATTTTAACAAAAGTGTTGATTTTATGATTTTAAATAATTTCTAAAATATAAATTCAGCTACGAATTTTTAAATTTTAAGTTAAATATTTAAAAAAAAAACAATTTTCGGGATTGGTAGTTATTTTTCTGAACAACTGACCAGTAATTTTGCATACTGTAACAAAATTGTTCAAATGACATATGTTTCATTTCTTCCCATTTCAGTTTGTCATTGAAAAAATTTTTAATTGAGGATTAATGAAACTTTATTTTCCAAACAAATAACGTTGTCAAAATAACGTTGACAACAATTTAAATAACTTTTATTTTCATTTTGGCTTCAGTATTGTCATTTGTCATTTGACAGATAATTTTACTGACAGTTTTCTCTGATTACTATAATCGCCTATACGGAAAAAAATGTAAGTTTTCAATGAAACGTTTTTTCAGTATGCATTTCAAACTGGACCCTAAGGTAGAGGATATTTTAGTATTAGCATATTTTTTATACATGAAAAAATAACAATTTCTGTCATCAATTTCATCAAATCCTCCGATCCATAGATGCAAAAATAGTTTGCACTTTTGCATAAAGACCCCTATTGATAACATGTTCTAAAATTTTTCGGTTCGGTTGTCATGATTTTTTTTCGCCAGTTAATCTTTTAAATGGGAATGCTCAGAACGGCGGCGATTTTATATATTAGCGGGAAAAATAAGATAAATTTTAATTTTTTCGCTGTCAATTTTTTTTTGACACTAATGAAGTGAGTTTGAAAGATAAAATAATAAACAAAAAAAAAAAAACATTTAAATCAGTCATGAATGAAAATAATAAAATTAAAATATTTTATTTTTTGAATTTTAGAGAAATTACTTTTGCAATAAAAATTTTTATAATTTTTAAAATTTTCTCCATTTTGAATTTTCATTTGGTCATCCGTCACTGCCATTATTCTGTTTCATTGAAAAAAATTGATCGACCGCCGCAGAATTTCAATATGATTCTGATTTCAACTATAATTGTTTAGAGAATAAAGTCATTTATACGTTTGAGATATATGTATTTCTGATTAGTTCGAATAGCGTTTGAATATTTAAAGAATTTTTTCAAATAAAAATTAAATTATTATTATTAAAATTTAAATCCAAAAAAGAAAAGTAGATTTGAAGTTTTTTCTATAGTTCCGAAATATACAATTTTAAAGAAAATTTAACATAATCCTTAAAATAACTCATTTTTTTTATATTTTAACTTTATATATTATTTATTTTTTGTTTTTTTTATATTAATTACTTCAGTTCTGAAATTATTTTGTTTGTTATACTATTTTTTTTTTTTGTTTTTGTTGTAATATAACTTTTTATTTTTATTGTATAGTAAAAATTAATACTCTAAAAAATTCTATTGTTTTTTTTTTTTAATTAATATTTAAAAAAATATTTACTGCATTTATTTAATTATTTTTTTTTTTTGTTTGTATTTAATTTTATAATCAATTTAAAAAAATATTTATATTGAGGCAACTGTGTTTTTTTTTTTATTTTATTTATTTATTTTGTTTTTTATTTTAACTATATAATTTATTTAATATTGTATTTTGTTTTATTATTTTTAACTAAGTTATAAAAAAATCTCCTGTCTATTTCTGTTTTGTATTTTGTTTGTTTGTATTTTGCATTTT
Source organism: Poecilobothrus nobilitatus (assembly GCA_947095535.1). Classification (NCBI taxonomy): domain Eukaryota; kingdom Metazoa; phylum Arthropoda; class Insecta; order Diptera; family Dolichopodidae; genus Poecilobothrus; species Poecilobothrus nobilitatus. Next base: position 54,469,452 of record OX352772.1, on the reverse strand, counting down.
TGTAAGAGGCATTAAATTATATGCATTTTTTTTTTGTTTATTTGTTTGTAAGGTATATGTAATTTTATAATAAGAGTTAAAGGCAAGGCAAAACAATTCCGAAATAGTTTGATTTAAAAATACTAAAATATTTCTGTATATATTTTATGTAAAATTATGAAAATAATTTATTTGTTTTTTATTTTATTTTATTTTTTTTGTTTCTATTTTTATTTTATATATAAAATAGTTATCAAATATTTTTGAATTAAATTAAAAACAAAAAAAACATAAAAAAAAAAAAATATTTTTTTTATTATTAGTATTTTTTGTTTTGTTTATTATTTTGTATAATATTATATACTATATTATGTACGACAATATATATATATATATATATATATATATATATATATAGGAAAAATCTTGCCTGCACATTATTGTTTTTTTTTTAAATATATTTCAGTATTTTTATATTTATATAAATATTAAATTTATTAAAATATTATTTACTATTAATAGTATTTTGTTGTACTTTTTGAAAGTTATGTCTATTGCAAATAAAATGTTTGTATTGTAAAAAAAAAATAAAAAAAAACAAATATTTTTGTTTTTTTAATATATAAATATTTTATTATTTTTTTGTTTTTGTAAGAATTTTTTTTATAAAGTTGCCATGAATGTAGAATCATTTTTATTACTAAAACTATAAACAAATTTAAATTTAATAAAAATATTAATTTTTTTTTTTATTCCTTTCTAAAATTCCAAAGATCTATATTAATTACTTTATTATTTTTTATACAAGATTATGTAACACAATTATTTTTTAAGATATTTGTGCGCCATCTATCATCCGGTACAAAAAGTATTTTTTAATTAATTTATTTATAAAGCAAAAAAAAATAGTATTAGTTAAAAATATTTAAAATTTTGAAGAGTTCAGCGTAACTTTTAAAATATTGAGATTTAAAAAATTATTTAAATATTATGTTGAATATTATTTGGTTTTTATTTAATAAATAATAAATATTGTTAGTATTTTTTTTAAAAATTATTACTTTAGAATTTTGATAAAATTTGATCAGTAAACAATTTATAAAGTTTAAATGTTTAAGTTTATTTTTTTAAATTTTTATTTTTTAATGTTTTTTAAATTTGTTTTTAGTTTTGGTAATAAATGATATTAAAATATTAGTTATAAAATTTTTAGTTGCACTTTTCTAAAACAAAAAAAAAAAAAAAAACAAAAAAGTAAGCAACTTAATAAAAAAGAAATATATTTTTAGTTAATATTTTTATAAGGTGATTATGAGATTCAATAATTGTATTATGATTATTTAAATTTTTGATGTAATCTTTTAAAAATTTTTAACAAATTAAAATTTTGTAATAATTCAAAATAACAAAAACTATTTTTGAATAAAATTTTAAGTTTTAAAGCCATAGAAATAAAACAGAAACATATATGTGTATAATGATGTTTAATTTTTTTTTTTTTTTGGTATTATTTCTAGGCTAATGTATAAACCGCTTTACATATAAATTGTAGTTAGCTATTGTATAATAAAATAAAATCTCATAATGAACCTATATGTACATATTATGTAGTATTTAAAGTTTTTTTTCTTTTTTATATTATTTAATATTTCGAAACAGTTATTTTATTTTAATTAGTATTTAATAAAATAATTATGATAAAATGATAAGTACTCGTATATTGTATGTGTAATAAAAAACATGTTGACTTGGTTTAAATAATCTTGTGTGTATTTTTGTTATTTTTTTTTTTTTGTACCATTCAAATTTGCTTTTTAGTTTAATATTTTCTTACTAATTCGGATTTTAAATCTTTTTGTTATATATGGTAATATTTTATTTTAATTTTAATTATTTTGTTTTGTAAGAGAAAATGTTTCATTTCTTAATTTTAGCATTTGTTTATAAATATTATTTAATAATATTGTTTTTTTTTTTTATGAGCATTTTTCTGATATTTTTTTCTTTTTATTTTTGTTTTTGCTGCTATTTATTAATTATTTTACATTAACTTTATTTTTGTTTTATAAGTCTTTCTTTTTTATTTTTTTTTTATCTTAATTTTTGTTTTACAAATTATTTTATTTATAAAGTTATACCAGTAATTTTTTAAATTAATATTATTATGTATGTATGTGTGTATATATTTAATAAATATGTTTATTTATAATAATTATATTTCTAAAATAACCTTTTTTCAAAGAGGCACTCTAAGCTACAATCAGTCGTAACGAGAAGTTATTTTTATATTTACATAAATTTTCTGTTTTCAACAAATTGAATTTTTAAGATTTTTGTTTTTTAAATTACGACCAATTTTTTTATTTTCTTATATACTTTGAATTTTTCTTTTTTTGTCTTGTTTTTTTTTTTTTTTTTTTTTTTTTATTATTTGACCATTACTTGACATTCTGAGAAATTTTTTTTTAATGTTTTTTTTTGTTTTCTTTAAATCAGACTTTAGATTTCAAAGTTTTAATTACACTTGAATAGATAATTTCGATTACTTAAAAAATTTAAAAAAAAAGAAAAAATTTTAATTTATTTATAAAATTAAAAGTTTAAATAAAATTTTTAAAGGTAATTTTTAAGAAATTTATTTAAGAGCATTTTATTAATTAGAATATAATTATTACTATATTATAATTAAAATGCATCAATAAATTTTTGAATAAAAGTAATGATTACTTTAATTGATTACAATAATGTAATTATTCGAGAAAAAAAAAATCATTTCAAATTAATAATTTTAATTAAAAATTAATATAATAAAGTGATACTGAAATTGAATGTGTTTAAAATAATTTTCGTTAATAAAAATAAGAATAAAATAAGAAAATAAAAATAAATAAATTAATTTATATTTAAATATTTGATAAATGTTATTTTTTTAATTTAGAATCTACCAAAGAAAGTTTGTTAGAAGTGTATCTTTAGTTCGTATTTTAGAAAACTTTTAGAGTAATTAATATTTATTATTATTCATTAATAATTCATTTGTAAAATGTTTAATAGTACGTTTATAAACTCAGAAATTGACTTGATTATCCATTACAAAATCAAGTCAAATGTCAAGTGTTTACAAACGTTTTTGAAAATTAAGAATGAAAATCAAGAACGTTATTTGACATACATATATACATACCTATTTATTGTTACTAAAGTTTTTAAAGTTTACGTTAAAAAAACAGGCGTATGAAAAAAACAGACGTATGAAAAAAACAGGCGGTGAATTTGAAAAAATTATAAATTTTAGAATTAAGTGCTAAAAATGAAAGAAAATTATTTCATTTAAGAAAAAAATGGGAAAAATTTTCATTCCAATTAAATTTTTTTTTTTTATAACAGAAAGAGACAATAAATAGAAATTTTAATTCTTGATTTGCTATCAAAATTTTTGTTTTGATTTTTTGACAACAAATTCATAAAAACAACTAGGGTTGTGAAATTCTTTTTAAAATAATCTAAACGTCGATATTTCATGGACGAACTATTCAATTTCGAGATGATTTTTAAAAGAATCAAAAACTATGTGGACAGATATTTTTTGAAAAATAAAATCAAATCAGTTTGCAGAAATCATCTTGATTTCTCAAAATCAAGAGATTGTAAACGTACTATTAATAAACAATAATATTTATTTATTTTTTTTTAATTTTATTTTTCCATGTAATTACTATTAAATTTTAATAAATTTATTGTATTAATCTCTAGCTATTTAAACAATCTGCTTGAATAATATCAGGGTTGTAAATTAGTGGATTCAAATACCAAAACTTTGAGTTCACTCATATTATAAGCGATATACAATAATATTATATTAATGCTGTACAAATAGAATTAATTCCAATTTCATACAATCTATTAAAATACATCATTTTGATTTTTCTATTAATAATGATTGCGAAATTTTGATTAATATAAAAATAATAATATCATTTAAAGAAAGTATTTCAAATGTATAGAAAGAATACATATATATATGTATAGAAAGAATTATATTTAAATTTAAAATTGAAAGGATTAAAAAATTTTTGGTTTGTTTCATTAAAAATTAAAGACAAAATTAAATTAAAGAATATTTTTGTGACGAAAAACATGAATTATTAATAAAACCATTAAAATTTTTAATATTCTATACTAATATAATGAAAAACAATAAAAAATTTATATCAGACCAATAAAACTCGAGATATTAAGGGTTCATATAGAGTATAGTAAAAAAACATCTAGAGAAATTATATATTTTTTGCAAGATATCAACTGAATTTTCTTTGTTTTGAAGGGAGAATTGAAAAAAAATTTTCGAGGAATTTTGCAAAAAAAAAAAAATAAAATAAATAAATAAATAAATTAATAAATTATTTTTAAAAAGTATATAAAAAATTTTAATAATTTTGAAAATTAAATACGAAATTTTTTTCATTAATAATAAATTTTTTTATGATTTTTTCAAAATTTAAAAACATTTTTGATTTATAAAGTTAAAAATGAACAAATAATAAAAATATTTAATATAAACGAGTAATTTTTAAAAATTTGTGATTTCAAATAAGTATGTATCATTCTCGAATAATCATATTTCAGTATCACACATTTATAAAAACATTAATAATTTGTAATTTTGAAATAAAAAGTACAGTTAATATAATTAATTAATTATAAATATTAATTAATAATTATTATTAATAATATAAATATTAATTAATAATTATTAACAATAAAATAACCGAATATCCTGTTTTAGAAATTGTGTCCTGTAGTATTTTTTATGAAATAATATTTGAATTATATCGTATGACATACATTATATATGTAGATATTAACATAAATATTATTTCGAAATTTCAAAAAAAAAAAAAAACCCAATTTTAAAAATTAAAAATACGCAAAAATATATATAAAAAAATAATGAATGAACGAACATTCACAAATGTGTGTGTGTATACAAAATTTTTGAAGAAATTGATTTTTTGATTGCCAAATTTTATTAAACATTATATTCTTATTATAATATTCTTATTTTGTTTTAAAATAAATTTTCGTTAACGACAGTTTGCTTTGTTTGTTATATTTATTTATTAATAATTCTTTTTTTTTCTGTTAAGGGGAAATTTTATGCGGTTTTTAAAAGTTTTTTTTTCCTTTTTCTTTTATATTATATATTTTAATATTTTACATTACAAGTCTAGAATAAGTTCGCGAACAAAAATTTTTTATTTATATTTTTTTTCTTCGTGTACAAATATTTCTAAATAATTTGTATAGCAAAAAAAAAAAAAAAATTTTTTAATTTCATTTTTTTACTTGTTATTAAATTTATCATTTTGTTTTTTTCTGGTTAAATTTTTTTCTTTTTCTACAAATTTATTAATTTACTTACTTCTTTCTCTCATTTTTGTCAACATTTAAATATTTTTTAAAATATTTTTTTTTTTTTGTATTAATTTAATTTAATTTGTCCTGAAACTACATTCTAATGATATAATTGTATTATTTTATGTATAATTTTAAGTACTTTTTGTTTTTTTGTTTTGTGGGAAGAAGGGTAATAGTAAGTCGGTCTAATTTCTAAAAAAAAAAAAAAAACAAGAAAAAAAACATTTTACAATAATGTATGTGATTTAGTTGTTGATTTATAATTATATTTATTAATTGATGATTTGTTATTTATATAAAATATACTAATAAATTATATACGTATAAACGTATGTATATATTAAAAAAGAAAAGTTACCATCAAAGTGAAGAGCTCGAAATAGAAAATTTATTATTTTTTTCTATTGTTTTTGTCGCAGTTTCTCTTTTAAGTTTGTATATGTATATGGATATGGATATTCACTCTAAGCATAACATAATATTTGTAATTTTGAGACTTATGGTACATTCACATAGGATGTATGTCTCTGGATGCAAGATTTTTATTGGTTGAAAATATATATCGTATTTATAACATGCATGCTCCCTTTCGCACATTTAAGAAGCAAAAATGCACCCGCAAGAGTACGTTTCGTTTCTAACTCTCTGGTGTTTAGTTAACATTATGACAGATAAGAATCGTTTCGAAATGCCAGAGTAGAGTAAAATAAACTCTCTGACGTCATAAATATCGTTTCGAAACACCAGAATTGAGTTAATAGAGTTAATTTTTTTAATCTTACTCGCGAGGAGAATTAAGGAGTGTTACAAATGTCAAAGTCTTATTAAGTGTCATTATTGTTGTTTTATTTAAAATTGTAACATTATAAACTTACATATTAAAATAATTGTAAGCGAAATCGTTCAATTGAACTTATAATACTTCTTAAAATTAATTTTTTTTTTGAAAAATTCCATTATTTGTTTGAAATACATAAATGTTCCAATCAAATTTTGACAGTTCAAATTCATATTTAACTCGTAGTCGTTACGAAACGATAGAGTAAAGTTAACTCTGCGTGTGAATGTGGTAGTTAATTCTATAAAAGAATAAACTCTACTCGGAGTAATAAGTAAGAAACGAAACGCATTCCTGTAAGATCCAAACAAGATGCATATTATTCGAACGTCAAAACGTCAAATATTATTTGTGTTTAAAATTGTTTTTGTGTTTTGTATAAAATTTTTTTTTTTGTTTAAAATTAATTTTGTTTAATATTACGTACTTAATTTGTTAATTTGAAATTCAAAATAATCGCGTTATTGAATAATCAAAATAATGTCAAAACAATAAAAAAAAAAAAATTTATCAGGCAAAAAACAAAATAAAATATTGCCGTTTACGTGCATATTTTTGCAATCCAGTATATTACATATTGAATGCATAATATTCGTTAATATTTCCGAAGCGTACACGAAGTCTAATCAAAAAATGTTTTGTATCCAGAAAGATGCATCCCATGTGATCGTACCCTTAGATTTTGTTTCTTAGGGACAAAATGCAATTGAAATTTGAATATCATGTCAATTAAAGAATTTGGCACAGTCCCATATTGAAAAGAAAAAAGTTTTTAAACACCCTTTAACTATTTTTAAATGTATACTCAGAATGATGTCGATTTTTCGCGGCGAATGCCATATTTTTTTTTCTTTGCCAGCCGCTGTGGTTTTTTGTTAGCGGCAATATAAGATAAATTTATCCGAAAAGTTTTTTTTTTTTGACACTAATGAGACACTACGTTTGAAAGATAAATATTAGAAATAAAAAAAAATATTCAAACTGTCATGACTGAATTATAATATAAATTATTATTATATATTATAATATAAATTATAATTAAAAAATTAGTTTTATAGAAATTATTTATTCCAATTAATTCAATTAATTTTTATTTTTAAAATTTTCTAAATTTTTTATTTTGATATTTGATATTTGATTTTTGTTTTAATTTTCATTTGTTATCTTTTGTTCTTGCAGCTGTTTTTGTTATCCATTGTTCTGTTTTATTGGAGAACTTCATCGACCGCCGGCGGAACTTCGACATGATTCTGGTTATAATTTTAATTTTATTTTTTAAATTTTAATATTTGATTATAGAAAATTACAAATTATGTTGCTAAGATTATTGATCAAAAATTTTGTTTTCATTGACGTTTACCGTTTTTTTTTTGACATTTGAAAATAATAAAAGGAATTAAATTTTGGATTTGTAAATAAAAAAAGGGAAGATTAGCAAAAAAAAGTTAAAATAAATAACTTGAATTAATAGGAATATGTCAGTTTCGGGTACTATTTATCTTTGTTTACGTATGACTTCACTTCTGAGGCTTATGACTTATACGATTTATATGACTTATTTACTTATGACTTATAGTTTTTGTTTTTCACTTTTTGTTTTTTTTTAATTTAAATTTTGTTTTTAGATAAAACGAAAATCTAAAATTAAAAATGTTAATGTTATTAGAGATTCTTATTAAAATTTTTAATTTAATTACATATATATTAATTATTTTTTGTATTTAATTCATTTATTTTTTAAAATACTTAAAATTTTGAATAAATCAATCAATCAATCAATATTGCTTATAATTTTTGTAGTAATAATTTTATTTATTATTTTTAAATTACAAATTTTCATTTAAAATTTGATTTATGTATATTAAAAATAAAATATTAGAGAAACAAAATAATTGAAAATGAAAAAAAGAATTAAGAAACAATTTATAAAATATGAAAAAAACAAAGAATTAAAATTTATTTTGAAAATCCTGTGTATAGAATAATTAGTTTTGTGAAAAGAGTGATAAAAAAAAATATAATAAACATTACGTATGTCAAAAAAAAAAATTATCGCTACAAGTACTCTGTATAAAACTGTTATATTAGTAAAAATATTCAAATTTTTAAACTTTTAAAGTAAATATACTATATATATAACATATTATGCATATATATATGTATATAATAGAACCTTTTATAAAATCCATCCCTATCCTATAATAAACCCGTGTCTTCATAGAAATATACAGTTGCTACCATTAAATAGACTCATCTATTTATAAAATAAAAAGTGTTACACTTGTATATAAACAAGATAGCATGTAAAACTAAGGATTTTAAAAGCCGCAAATTTCTAATACGTTTTAAGAATAACAAAAGGGGCCTCGGTGGCCTAGTGGGTAAGAGCGTATAAAATACGCTATAAACACCGAGGGAGTGTGGATTCGAATCCCACACACGGCGTAAAGAGCTATTAATGCTTAGGACATTTACAGCCACGTCTGAACAGGAACGGCTGTGTAATTTCCTGTCCACATTTAAAACAAAAGCAAATTTTCAGGTTAAAATAGAGTTTATGCCAAAATCAATTCCAGGAAGAAGAACTTTATAAAAATAATAAAAGTAAAATTTGAATTAAAAGTATTATAAAAAAATGGCTACTATGGCTAATGGCATATATAGCCGTTTTAAAAAAAAACACTCACACTTTATATATTAAATCATAATAAATTATTATATATGTATATCTACTTATATTAAAATTATACTTATATACATATTAAAGTCATAATCATTTAAATATAAAGTTTTTTTTATAATTTTTGGACTGTAAGACTGTTAGACGAATAGACCGTCAGAAAGATTATTAATTCCATTTTATTGTGAATTTTTGAAGTTTTTTTTCTAAATATATCGAAAAATTATCATATACATTTTTATGCATTGGTTAAATATATATTAGGGGAAAAAATCATCAAAAGCAGTAAGTATTTAATTGCATAAATGTTGCGAGGAGATATATTAGAATTTTGAATTTATATGCAGAAAGAATATTCATGTTATGATTTTATGGTAACTCTGCAAGAAAAATAAAGAAAAACCAAAAATTATTGACAAAATACATTGTGATTGCACATATTTGTGAAGATGATAAAAAGATGATCCTATTTTCATTGTCTTTTGACTTTTAAATAAAATTGACAGCTCTGACAGCTCTGAGACATATTTAAAGAAGTCTTTTTATATGAAAATTTACTCTGATTATATATTTTTCACATCATAATTATAAGAATATTATTTTTTTGTTATTTTGTTTGGAATTATATAAATATATTAACTTTGCTATATCCGTTTATAAAATGGTTTAAATGGAATTTTCTTTTTAAAATAGAAATGGAATATTTCTATATTATTTTATATGTGTAAATAATTTAAAATATTATTGAAATTAATATTCAATATTTTTTATTAAAAAAATTAAATAAATTTAATCTTCAGTATTAATACAGATTAAGACATTTTTAAGAATCTTCAGAATCCAATGAAATGTATGTATATCGTTCTTTTTCTCTTATAGTTTTCAGGTATTCGTACAAATTTGTAGAGCACGGTATAAACTATAGTCTGACTACCTATACGCTGTTGTAGTCGCTATTAATTTCAAATTGTATAAGAACTCTTTTTTTATTTTTATATTTTTAATTTTTTTAATTTCTATAATTTTTCCAAAAAATTACAAGATTTTTCGGGTCATGTGACATGTGATAACCAATGTATGACTCTAATCACGATTTATATTTGTTAAAGGTTCTTTAATTAAGGAATATATTATGTAGTTTATAAATTTTCTTTATATAGATATGTTTATATAAATATTTATATACATAATATATTTAAACAATTATAAATTATATAAAAAATTATTAAAAATAAAATAATTTTAATAAATATGAAAAATAAATGAATTATAATGAAATGATGAATTTTGTTTTTTTTTTTTTTTATGTATTTTTTTCTTTTCTAATGATTTTGATATGATAATTTTTTTTTTTTTATATGAATTTTATGCCAAAATAAAAAAAAAATAGGTTTTTTGAATTTTTTGTCAAATAAAATTATTTTATTTATTTTCTTTTTTATGTTTTTCTTATTTTCTTATTTGTTTTGTAATTTTTTATGTTTTGTATAATTTTCTCAAAATTACATTAATTTCATTAAAATTCATCAACATATAATTTTTATATATAATAATAAGAACAATTTAATTAATTTAAATTAAACAAGACTATAATATTATAATTATATATATATATATTATATATTTTGATTAACTTATACATATATAATTTATATTAATTTCTAAAAATAATAATATTATATTACATATATATATATATATATATAAATATATATAACTTTAATTGATGATTTAAAAAATGATTAATTTTATATTATATTGAATAGTAATGATTTAAATAATTAAAATTAATTATTTATATAATTATATTATTACTATTCCATAAATATGTAATAAATTTGTTTTGTTTTTTCTTTTTGATTTTTTATTTATTAAAATTTAAAGACATTCAATTATTGAACAATAAAAAGATTGAATAAATTTATATTATAAATATATTAATTATTTTTTGATGTTATACGAGTATATAAAATTATAATGTTAACTACTATTAACTACCATATTTGGTTACCGCTTTAAATAAGTATATACAGCAATAAGTATTTTATAGCAATTTGGTATATAAGTTTTTTAACCAAATTTCTTAATTAAAGTTTTTCTAATCCCTAGCCATATTAAAATTATTTTAAGTTCATAAAAATGTCATATATGTTTAGTAAATCGAGGTTTAGCTGTAATGTAGAAATTATATAGCCGAAAAAAAAAAAAAAATTTGAATTTAAAAAATGATCACTTCTTGTTTATGGAATGTTTTAAAAAAAGTAAGCAATTATTTTTTTTATAAAAATAAAAAACCATTCGCCCCCTAATTTATGCAATATATTTTTTACATAATATTTTTGCTTTTTTTTTTAGAATAAGTGTTTTTCTATGATTTTTTTGAAATTTTTAACTAATTTATGAAATCCTTTGTAATTTTAATTTTAGAAAGCTCTCCCATAAATATATGCATGCATATGAATAGAATACGAAAAATTAAATATTTAATTTTCAAATTACATTAATATTAGTCGTTTTTCTTTCAGTTTAGTTATTTTTTTTTTTATAGATACGACCATTTATAGAAAGCTTAAAATAAGAAAATTTGTGGCTAAAGGATATGTGTATAAAAAATATTTATTTATTATATATTTAATCAAATATTTTTTGTAATACAAAAGTGCTTCAAAAATGATGCATTGATTCTTGTTAATCTCTTCTAAATTTGTTTATTTGGAAATTTTTCTGGAGAGATCGGTCTTAAGCTATATCTATGTATAAATAAGAATATGTTAATTATATAGAATTTTTCTTTAATCGTTGTTAAATTTAAAAAAAAATCTTTATAGACTATGAATTAAGTTCTGAAGAGTAAATGATATATATAAATAAATATTTAAATATTCAATAATTGGAATTTTTACGATTTACTATAATGTTATGTAATTTGAAAATAAATATAAAAAAAAAAAGTTGGATATTTGTTGTGTTTATTGTATCTTGCAATTAATATGCAATTAATTATTTAAAAACTAATTCCTTTCCCTGATTTTTTATTTTTCTTGCAGGATGTACGTCGTATTCAAAGATTGTGCAATGCATATATCTACATAAATATTTAAGTTGTCGTTTCTTCTTAATTTGTTTTTATTTTTAATTACAATAAAAGTATATGGTTTAATATTTTATTCTTATATATATAAATAATATTTTTTTTTTTATTTTTAAATATCATTTACTTTTTTAAACTAAGTAAGTAGTAATCACATTATTTAATTATATTAATATATACATAATTTATAAAGTATGAGATCTTGAATTTTTTTTTCCTTTTTCTACAAAAAAAAAAAAAAATTTTTTTTTTACGTTTGACAGATTTTAAATTTAATTTTTTAATTATATAAATATTTTTATTAATTTTACACGACAAATAAATTTAATTTTGACTAAAAGTAATGTTTATATATATATATATAAATTTTATTATATATTTGTATATTTTTTATTTTTTATTAAAATTTTGTATATTAAGGCCGAAAGTTTTCACAATTTTAATAAAACAAAATTTTGAAAATAAACAAAATAAAAAAAAAGGATTAATTTTCTTTTTTTTTTTCTTTCTTTTAAAACAAATGTGGCACTTATAGTTTAAAAAATATATAATTATAGGTACATATATATTAATATATATTATTAATTAATTTTAATCACGTTTTTCTTTTATAAATTTTTTTTTTTTTTTTTTTAATAATACTGACTAATTAAAAAAAAAAAAAAAAAAAAAACAATTAATAGTTTTAGTAATTTTTTCGCTAATTTTTTTTTTTTTTTTTTAAAGGTTATCACAGCCAAATTTTATGCGCAAAATTTTAGATAATTTTCTCTTTGTTTTTTTTTTTTGTTTCTTTGAAATTTTAATTAAGAAAAATTTAATTTTAATTTTGTTATAATGCCTAAAAAATATATTTTTTTATTATGGATAAAGAACAAATATAATTTGAAACAGGACCTTAAAATAAAAATATTACAAAATATGTAGTGAAATTGGTTATTCAAAAATTTTATTGAATTTTATTAAGTTCTAATAAAAATTTAATATAGTTTTCATTTTATTCAACGTAGTTTTCTTTTAGTATCATTCTGGATTTAAAAACATCACTTCTTATATATATATATATTTTTTTTTTATTTATTATTAATATGTTTGTATCTGAATGTTTAAATTCGCGATGTATAACGAATCATTCGATATGTCCTTTAACTGTTATTATGAAAAGAAAAACCAATGTGAAAATTATAATGATTATTTACTATAAAAGTCTACTGTTTCAAATAAAAAAAAAAAAAAATATAATTTCAAATAAAAAAAAAAAAGAAAACACATTTTTATATTTTTTAAATATTATTATATAAATTTAGAATTTTAATTAATCACATTTTTTTTTTTTTCTTTAAGAATATATTATTGATTATTTTTTTAATTTTTATTCTGTTTATTTAAATGTAATTATTTAGCCATACTTTGTGTAAAAATTAAGAATTATTAGAGAGCTTTCTGTAATACATATAATTTTTATTTTTAAATTTCCCAAAAATTATAATTATTATATTTTAGAGGATTTCATAAACGATGACTTCTTGAGGGCAATATAGTTAATAAAAACTATTTATCCTATCCGAAATTTTTGTAAGTTTTAAAATGATATTACCTACTGCTGTTCTAATCCATGACTTCCTAACATTTCTTTTCATAAATTATTTTTTTAAATGAAGTATGGATAGTAATGCCAATTCGACTTTTTTTTTTTTATCTTATTCAAATTGTAATTTTTTAAATTAAACATTTTCACTATTGCGTAACGTATATATATTTTCCATAATGAAATAAAATTCTAAAGATTATACATGGCATGATGACTGATGACCACCCCCTCTCAAATAAAATGGCTTCTGTCTCGTTGACTATTAATGAAAAATTTAATTTTCTCAATGTTTGTTTTCTTTTTTCAAAAAAAAAAAAACTTCTAAAACCTTTTTCAAAAATTAACATAGAAAAAGGACGATGAAAAGAATTTTTATATAAAATTTTCCTATATGTAAAAGTCTAATTGATAAAAAACATGTAACTTTTCGAACCGAATTAAACTACATATGACATTAAATTAAAAATTACTTATAGACATGATCTTTTCAAAAGAATTTCATTAGAATTTCATATACAGTTCGTCAAACTTTTAAACTTATATAAGTTAAATTAATAAATTAATAATTTTTGTTAACTAATACATATATATATAAATAATATAAATAAAATTATTAATATAAAAATATTCAATCTGTTTTTATTTTTTTTTTTTTTTTTGTTCATGATCTTAAATTTAAAATGATGTTGTTGTTAATTTTTGTAAATATATATTTTAAAAAGTATTTATCAGAAAATTAAAAACAAATTTTTACAAGTAAAATACATGTATATAAAGATATTAATTAATATACTACAAAATTTAAAATACTCTAATTAATCAAAAAAAAAAAAATATAAATAAAAACAATTCCAAAATAAGAAGAAAGTTTAAGAATATAACAAAAGGATTTTCAAAATATATTTTATTTTATACTTATGAGAATATAATATGTTATGGTCATATTATTGTGGAAAAAAAAAAAAATTTAATAAAAAAATAAACAAAATTTTGGATATTTTTAATTCATATTTCATAAATTTCATAATTAAAAGATTTTTTCCCACATGGAAATCCTTGTATATATATAAATCATATCTAATTTCTAATTATTTAAAAAGAAAATTGTAAAAATTAATATAAAATATATTTTTTAATAAAATATTAACTGAATTTATATATTTTTTTTTTAATTTATTTTATTCCTTTGCATACTGAAAAAAAACAATCATTTAAAACCAAAAAATATATATATTTTTTTAATTTTTAATATTTTCGATCAAATTGAAATTGTAACGGTCGAATCGATTCAAAATTGTTTTGAATATCGATGATTAAGTTGAAATTGACCTTTTCTAACAAAGTTTAAACTTAACCATACATTTTTTGATTTGATTTTCAAATAATCAAAAAACAAAAAAATTCTATTAGAAGTATGAAATAATTAAATCGAATTTTTTTTTATTAATCGATATTTTTTTTATTAATCGATATTTATTATATTTCATCCATCTATATTCCATAACTACTTTGTAAAAACTAATTTTCATTAGACAGACCGATATATTCACGAAATTATAGACCAGAAGATACAAAAAAAAATGATATGCATGGGAAAAAGATAAAATAAAAAAATTAAAAAAAAAATTTCATAAATATCCATAAAATATAAAAAAATATCTATGAAATATTTCAAAATATCCATTAAAATATATTCTAAGATGCCTTACCGTGTAGTGCTACTTTCGGTAAACGAAAATCGCATGACAAATGCGAAATTAAAATTTTGACACTGTTGTCTGTATAAGCGTTATATAGTATCAAATAATTTTTTGAATGTATGAATGAATATATTTTGATATAAATAACGTGGATATTTTTTTAATGTGGATATTAACGTGGATATTAATATTAATTTAATTAAAATTAACATATGTAAAATATTAATATCTTATACAAAATAATTTAACATAACTATACTAACTATGTATTTTTATGGATATATAACATTTAAATTGTAAAGTGTCAAAAAATTAAAAATAATAAACAAACATTTTAAGAAATCAAAAACAAAATATGCCAAAAATTTTTTTTTAAAAATCACTGTAACAAAATTAATTTTTCGCAACTTAATAAACAAAAAAAAAAACGAAAATTTTTATCCAAATATAAATTATTTACATTAATAAATTAGGTTATGTAAATTTTTAACTGTCAAAAATTTTGTTATAACATTTTATAATACATAATCCTAATATTTTTTCTCCCTCTTTCCTATATTCATTGATGTTATTCTATATATTTTCTATCTTTCTAATGTTGCGATAATATTTACGAAAGAAAATGTGTCCTTATGAAAATTAGCCTTTGATTTATAGATTTAAGTAAAAAATGTAAAATTCGTTCACTATAATAATTATTATTGTGTTTGGTTTCTTTCTGTTTTAATTTTTATGCAAAGAAATATTTTATTTTATCAAAATTATTAGAAAATAGTATATAAAAATTAAAAGAAGTTTATTACACAAAAATTAATAAAAAAATAACGGAAAATATTATTTTATTTAATTTGCTTTTTTTCTGGTTGTTGTTGTTTTTGTTATTTTAAACTTAAAATAAAATATTGTTTTATTTATTTTATACTTCATCAATTTAAATAATTAATTATTATTATTCAGTTTTTAGTTTTTTTTTTGTTTTTAATTTTAATTTTATGTAATAAGAAAAATTACATTTTGTTTTTTTTTTTTAATTTATATATTTGCGTATTTAAATATCGTTAAGATCACAGATATCTATATATATATATTTAATTAAATTATTTAATATAATTTTTTTTTTTTTTTTTAAGTTTAATTATATGTTTGTTTTTTTTTTAATTTCTCTTAAAAAAGTGTCAAAAACTCTCTTTATTTTGTATTGTAATATGTATGTATGTAAGTATGTATGTATTTATGATTTATATTAATTTTTTTTTTTTTAGTAATTGAACATTATTAATTTAATTTTTTTTTTCCTTCTTTATTTTTAAAATAAAGATATTTTGGTTTTGTTTTTATATTAATATGTGTGTTGAATTAAATTCATTTATAAAAGTTTCTTTTCTTTTCTGTTGAGGTCACTATTAGATTTGAAAATGAATATAATATTTTTTATGTTTAATAATTTATCGAATAATATTGTTAATCTATTGTTTTTTTTTTTTTTTTGTTTTGTATTTTTAATTATTTTATTTTGAAAAATAGTTTATTTTTATTTTTTATTTTCTTTTTATATTTTTTTAATTTTATTTTGTTTTTTTTTTTTCTATATAAATATTTTGTTTATGGTATAAAAGATGGGGGGAGGGAGGGAAGGGGAAGAGTTGTAAATGGTGTAGAAATAAAAACAGGTCTATAGTTTCTTATTTTTATTTTATATTTAAAATATGTATGTATATTTATTTTTATATAATATGTATGTATCTGTATTGTAAATATGAATTTGCTTAGCACCAAGTTTAAAATAAATGTTGTGATAAAATTACAAAAATTAAAAAACACAAAAAACAAACTTTGATTTTTAACAATAATATTAAATATAAATTTAGAACACATTCCGAGCAATTCATTATTATAAGGTAAAAAAAAATTATTATAAGGTTATAAAACTGTATGTCATATTTGACATTTTGAGATGGAATAAATTGATTAAAAAATGGAATATAGAGGGTAAGTTTTTCATCACTTTATATATAGTATAAAGTATGTATAATGTACATGAAAATATAATATGTTAAAGCGGCTGTACATTCTGTTATAAACTTTACATTTTTTATTTTATAGATTTTATATTTTTAATTAAATAAAAAAAAAGAGGTTTTAATTTGTTTTTTTTTTTGAAAATAACAATATAAAATTCAAACTAAAAAATTTTTTTTATAAGAAACATAAAAAACTAACAAAGAATAAGAACCATAAAAAATGTTTACACAGTATATATGTATTAATACAACCTATATAAATTATATTAATGAGCTGGAATGTGTGACATATTACGATATATTAAAATTGTTTTAAATTTAATTATTTGTTTTATTGAAAAAAAAAAAAACAGGTATACATTTTTAAAAAGAAAAACTATTTTTAATTCTACTCATTTTCTTTTAAAACGATTCTACAATATTGTGTAATTCTGAACTTTTGTTTTAGAACAGATAATCAAAAAAAAAAAAAAAAATTAATAAAATTTTAACAAAATTATTAAAAAATGAATTCATTCATTATTATTAGTTTAATAATTAATAAATATAGAATGAAAGAGAAGAGAAGAGAGTGAGAGAATGAATGAAAAAATAAAATTTTAAAAAAGAAATTTTTGAATATTTGAATAAAATTCAACAATTCAGTAAATTTTTTTATACACATCACCTTTTTTGTATTTTGTTATTTTGTTTTTTTCTTTTTGTTTCTTTTTTAATTATTAACATCTTTATGTAAGTATTGTTTATACAGTTATATTATGTATATAATTTTTATATTATTTTATACAGTATTTTATATGTATGCATTATTTGTTTTTTATATTATATATTATATATATATATATATATATATATTTTTTTTTTTTATTTTAAATTTATATTAAATAATTTTTAATATTTAATTTTTATGTTTTTTTTTTCTTTTAATAAAGTTTTGATCACGCTATAGAGATCAATTTGTTTAAATTTTGAATTACTCCAAATATAATTTGTTTTGTTTTTTTTTTTTTTTTTTTATTTTTTTTCATTTATTCATTTATAATTTTCTTACAAAAATAATTTATTCATACATATTTTTCTAAAATGTAATTTTTATTAATTTTTTTTTTTGTTAATTTTTTAATTTTTATTAAAATTATTATTTACTTTAATTATTAATTTTATTGCTCTCTGACCATATGATGAGATATTTAAACTTTTGAAAAAAAAAAAATCAATAAGTATATGTATTTTCAAAATGTTATTAATTATTAAATAATATAATATATGAATATAATATAAATATTATTATATATACCAATATATATAGAATATTTAAATTATTTTACTTAAATATCTAAATTAATAAATTACGATATTGTTAACGTTCTTTAAAAAAATCTCTTCAAAATAATACTAAAATAAAATGGTTAAAATATAGACTTTCCGAAATTTTGAAGTGTGACATTTTCAATGACATTTTTTTGTAAAAATATACGTTAATTTTTAAAATAACAGTTATTTTTTAAAAGAAAAAAAAAAGAAAATTATTGACACAAAAATTTGATGTAAGTTATCGAAGTAATGAAAACATTTTTTTAAAATTAAAACAAATTATCAATGTCAAAATTTTAAAGCATTGATAATTGCCAATTACATATTTATGAACAAATTAAAAAAATGTAATATTGGCGGTCGAATTCATAAAAATGAGCATAATAACTCAAATTTTGCTTTTTATACAAAAACTCCCGAGTTCAAATGTAGTAGTTTTTTGTTTGAAAAAGTAAAATTTGTGTTCAAGAATGAGGATGACAGATCCTGAAAAGAGAAACGGACAAAGAAAACGGACGAAAATGGAAGAAAACAGACGAAAGATAACGGACTATTATTTATTTCGACTTTTAAACACATTAGATATTTAAGAGATATTATATTAATTATTTATTTATTATTAATTATTTTTACTTATTAATTATTAAACTTTTTTAAAAAGTAAATTTCAATTTAATAAAAATGTTTTTTTGTTTTTTTTTAATTAATATACAGTTTACAAATAAAAAAAAAAAAAAATTATTTACATAATTAGGTATTCCTGTATCAATAAAAAAAAAAATCAAAAAAAAAAAACTGATTATAAAGTTATGTATGTAATATGTAACAAAAAAGCAAGTTTATTGTTTTTATTCATTTTGTTTTTTTTTTCTTTTTATTTTTTTATTTTGTTCAACAATGTATGTAATATAGATAACTATGTTTTTTATTTTTATTAATGTTTTTTTTGTTTGTAGTTTTAAAGCTTTTATAACTTAAAAAAAAATATATATATATATTATATATGTATGTATATATACTAGGTATAATGTAAAATATGTATACTAAAAAAAAAAAAAAAAAAACCTTATTAGTTTTTCATTTACATTATTTAGTATGTTTGTTTATATAGTTTTAACAAAAAAAAAAAAAAAAATAAAATAAAAGAATTCATATTTTATTGTATATTATATAATTAATATAATATTATATAATTAATAATATTATATAATTAATAATATTTATTATTATTTTTAGGTTTTTCTTTACTTAAGTATGCGTTTGTTTTTATTTTTTTTTTTTATTTTTTATTTATTTATTTATTTATTTATTTTAAATTTATTAACTAAGTGGGTTTATGTACTGCGTACATATAAAATTGTACACGTCATTTTCTAATAATATGAATATGTTTTAAATTATATTGTATACTAACTGTTTTTTAATTTTTATATTTTTTTTTTTGTCTATATATATATTTTAAAAATTCATATTTGTTTTTTTTTTTTCTTTTTTATATATAATATAATTCAGTATTTTGTTGTTGTTGTTGTTATGTTGTTATTTTTTAATTTATTATTTTATTTTCAATATTAATTCCTAAACTTAATTTTATTAATGATATAGTACATGAAGTTCTTGTTTTATTTTTTTTTTAAATATTCTTTTCTGTTTTGATCAGAAAAAAATTTTTTTTTTTTTTATCTTAAAATATAATTTATATTTTTTTTTGTTGTTTTTTACATTATATTTTAAAATTTACAAATTAAATTAGAACAAAAAAAAAAAAAAAAAAAATTACGTTATATTTCTTTATTATAAAGGTATTATCATAATATTATCAATTAATTAATACATTTTTTTTTTTAAATTATTTTATTTAATTGAACGTTTTTTTTCTTTCATTTTTGTAAAGTTATATACACAATACAGTTTTTGTTTTTGTTTTTTTTTTATTTGTTTATTTTAGAATTGATTAAATTTTTTTTTTAATTGTTATTTTATATGAAATAATAACATATAACATTTCCAGAGATCCTACATAGCCTTCATCTACTATTGTGGCAATTCATCTTTTGTATCAACAGGGCTGGTAGATAAAAATTTGCGAACATATTTTGGAAAATGAGTTTTTTCATGTGCTTTTAAAATTGTTGATCTTGAAAATGTTTTACCGCACATACTACATCTGAATGGTCTTTCACCTGAAATTGTTTTTTTTTTTTTTAGTTGTAATAATATATATACTTAAGTATGTATTATAAAAATTTTTTCTTTTCTTGCTTATAAACACAAAAGTTATATTTATTTTTAAAATGAAGCAATATTTTCTTTTTTTTTAATGTAATATTAATTGTAAATTATTGTTTTTTTTATGTTTGTTTTTGTTTCTGATTCAAGAACTTAATTAAACATTATAGAAAAATAAATAATTATTTGCTGTATGCTAAAGTCTGATTAGATTAAGTTGAAAGTTTCTAAAAAGTTTCAAAAATTATAGATGCGCGATTTGAAAAATTTATAACGTCAATTAATTATTTTGGTGTTAAATTTTTGTTGTATTGTAAATAAAAAATATGTTATATATAGTAACAAATTAAATTTTAGGTTTAATATTTTATTTTAAATTTTCAGTATTTTAATTTTAATTTTTAACAAAAAATTCATTTTATGTCTTTATTGATCAGGAAATATTTTTCTGAATAGCAGGATAGTAATTTTTCAAACTGAAGTAATAAACACAATTCCAAACCATAGACGTATTTTTCGCAACTAAAAAATTAAAAGATACATATGTATTCTTATATAGGTACTTGTATATTTACTATCAACTGAGACTATTGACATTCATTTTAAAAAAATTTGCCGTCGTCGAGATTAAGATGTGTTCCATTTTTTCACTGATGGTCGTGTTTGACATTTATCTCTAAAGCTTAGTATGCTGTTCATATGAAATTTCGGCATATAAAATAATGAAATTTGTTAGAGAAAAATGAAAACTGAAAAATAAACTGAAATGTCAAATAATTGTTTTGATTTGATAATTGTTGAATTCGAATAAATACAAATAAATGAAAAATAATGGGTTTGAATGAAGTGGAAGAAAATCAATAAATGAAATCCTTTAGCATTTTCAATTATTTTGAATAAAAAACCTTGTAAAATTTTTTTCTTTATTTAAAAAATTTCAATTATGTGCTTAGCTGAGCTATCTTTTTTTTTAAATTCTTTTATTTTAGATATGACGTCGCTTGAATTGTCAAATTTCATGGCAATTTATATGCCCAAGCGTGAAAAACAGCGTGAAAAATGTCTTCTTGTAGCATAACCTGGCGGTTAAAAATAAAAGTTTTTATCACGTGAACTGCGTGGGAAAAAAAACTATTTCACGGCTGTTTTTCTCTTTTTAACTAATGTATTAAGATAGCCTAAGCTTTAGCAACAAAAATTAAAAACGTGTTTTTTTTTGAATAATCAACTTTATTTTTAGCACATTTTTTTAGAAAATTTTTGGAAAATTTCCCTATTAATTCCACTCTGTCCACCCGTCCGTCTGTTTATTTGTCGGTCTGCGCATATTTAATGGATCGTTTTTTTCTTTCATTTTTATAAAGTTATATACACAATACAGTTTGTTTAAGATAGAGCACTGAAATTTTAATGATTAAACGGATGATTGTAGCCTCATCCGTTACAGAGTTACAGCCCCCAAATTTTAAAAATGTATATCGTGGGTTATACTTTTATCTATTTTCATTCTAAAAACGCCAAAAGACAGACAATTTTTCCAACTTTATTATGTAAGTTTTTAAAATTTTGACATTCGCTGATGGTCGGGTTTGATATTTATCTGTAAGCAACAAAAATAAAAAATTTGTTGATTTTGAATAATCAACTTGATTTTTATGACATTTTTAAGAAAATTTTTGCAAAATTTGACTCTTAATTCCGTTTTTTCTCTCCATTTGTCCGTCCGCCCGCCTGAGCGTCTGTTTACCAAACTTCTACACCGTTTAAGATAGAGCTCTGACCATAATTAGGTGTTTTAAAAAAATTAATGTTGAAGAACAACTTTTTTATGTACTCCCTATCGGTTACGGAATTACAGCCCTTCAAATTTGGAAAAAGCCATATTTTTACATTTGTGTATTTCAGGTTCTTCACATATTTTCATTCTAGAAACGACAAACGGCAGACCGTTTGTTTAATATTATATATATGAAAATTAGAAATTTTAAAAATTCATTATTTAAATTTACAGTTATGTGAAAACAAAATTTTGCATGATTTTGATTTCTTCATATCTCCCGTAACCCTTTCAGATAAAGTCTTGAAATTTTGAGAGAAAAAAGATCTGTCAGAATTAGCATAAGTTATTTCAAAAATTGTTTTTGTACCACTCCACTGTACAACTTGTTTTTTAGAGCAATTAAGAGCAGAGCAACCATTTTCAATTTCCTATTTATAGACATGTGTAACTTAGGCACCGGTAAAAATTTGTAGTGGTGCCTAAGTTACAATAATAAAAATTTAAGCTTTAATACTATAGTTTTACATGTCTTAACAGCTTTGCTGAATTATTTAGGATTTACTGAAAAATGAAGAAAGTGCCATTCGTTGTCGTCGAATGGTCGGAATTGTGTTTAATACCTAAAACAAAATTGTTATCTAAAAAAAAAAAATTATGATCATTAATTAATTCCTTTGTTTAGCGTTTAGATTTAATTTTACATACTCAAAATTTTTTAAATATCATATCGCTTTATAGTAGTAGCATAAGTGTGTATATATTATATGCACAAAATTTAAAAAAAATATTTTTTAATTTTCAATATTGCATCATTTTTTTTTTCAATTAATATTTATATAATTTTTAAACTTACCAGTATGCACTCGACAATGATCTTTCATATGATGTCTTAATTTAAAAGCTTTACCACAAAATTCACATTTAAATGGTCGATCACCTGTATGTACCGGTAAATGTGTAATAAGGGAAGCAACATCAGGAAAACTTTTACCACAAAACTTACATAAAACTACATTATTCGGATCACTATTTGCAGAAGTTGAAGATGAACCAGCGGTAGCTGCTGCAACAGCTGCTGCTACTGCTGCTGATGATGAATTTGTATTACCAGTAATGGTATTATTTCCACTAATACCACTACTACTACTACTATTATTTATACCACCAATTGATTGATTAACACCTAATCCACTTTGACTACTAGCAGCAGCTGCTGCTAATAAACTACTTGGACTTGTTCCCATTAATATATCGGCACTATTTACACCAGCTAAATTAACATTACCGCTTAAACTTTGTGCAGCAGCAGCAGCAGCATATGCAGCTGCATGCAATTCCATATCTAATTGACTATGACCTGTACTATCGGATGTATCCATTGTATCTACTAAACCAGATGATCCGGGTGGACCATGTCTATGTGTAAAATGTTGTGGTAACGGTGGTAAGTCATGTGGCATTAAATTTGCTATATGACTACTATGTAACAAATGTGCTGTTTCACGATATTTTAAAGTTTCCAATGAATGGGATAATATATGTCGAGTTAATTTACTTTGATGTGGAAATGTCGCACAACAATACATACACGGATACATTGGATTATTGGATTGTTCAAGAGACGTTGAAGTACCACCATTACCACCACTACTACCACCAGGTGCATTTATGGTAGTGCTGGTGGAACCTATACCTCCTAAAACACCATGAGGTGATTCGGATGTTTCCTGCAAACCAAACAAAAATCCATAATCAACTTCTTTTGAATTATTTTTTTTTTCTTTTTATATTAATTATTTTTTTTTGTTTTATTTTTTAAAATTTTTCCTTATTTTGTTTTTTTTTGTTTACTTTATAAAATTTCCTTCTAAAACGCTTTTGATTAAATTTATTTTATTTTATTTAATTAATTTTGTGACTTATTCTTTTCCGAATAAAAAATTTAAATTTAAAAAAAAAAAAAAAAAAAAAAACAGAATTTTAACAACGGTTTGTTAATAAAAAAAAAAAAAAAAAAAATTAAAAAAAAAAGCTGGAGAAAATTTCAAATTTTTCAAAATTTTAATTTTGATTTATGAATTTTAATTTTAATTTTGATTTATTTTTTTTTTTTTTGTTGTTGTAAGAATGAATCGATTTTGAGAAGAAAAAAAAAGTTAATTATATTTTATTTTATGTAAATTATGAAAATAAATCACTAAAAATAATAATAAAAGAAAAATAAAAAATAATGTAGGAATATTTAAATTTATTATTTGCATAGTTTTTTTTTTTTTTTTTGGGATTCAAGAAAAATTAAATAAATATTTTTTTTTTTTTTATATTTAATAAATTAAAAAAAATTAATTTAAATGTTATTCGACGCGAAACAAGAGAGGAGTAATAGTAGTAATTCTTTAAATATCTATATATAAGTTTTTTTTTTTTTTTTTTTTTTTTTTTTTTATAGATACATAGATTTTAAGTTTTAAATCTTAATTTGATTTAAAGTTACATAATAGTTAAATTTTTAATTATACTATTTCAATTATTTTTAATTAATAATTTTTTTTTTTGGTTGTTGTTGTTGTTGTTATTATTGTTGTATACAAATTTTCTTTTATATTTTAATTAATATTTTTTTTTTTTTAATTAAATAATTCATTTCAAGAAGTTGAATTTCGATTTTTGTTTGGGCGCTGGATTTCCTTATTTTTTATATTATATAATAATATGTAATAAGAAATGGAATCACGAGTTCAATATTTCGAAGTTTTTCAAAATGATTTCATAACGGTTTTCTTTCTTTTTTTTAATATTTTTAAATTTGTTTTGTTAATTTAATATTTAACGGTTTTATTTAGTTTCTTTTTTATTTAATTATTAAATATAAAATTAGAGCTGTTGTTTTTAAGTTATTTAATAATTTTTTTTCTTTTATTTTAATTTAATTTCATTATAATTTTCAAAAAAATCAAGTAAATTTAAACAAAAAAAAAAAAAAAAGAACATTGAAAAAATAAAAAAACAAATTTAACATATATCAAATTTAAAGTGAAAAAAGAGCGACGTTTTACATTAACCGGAAATTGATTTTTTTAATAATAAAAAAAAAAAAGAAACATAAAAACATTTATGAATTAATTAATTTAAAAAAAAAAATGTGTATATATATTATATATAGATTAATATATATATACGTATATATATATATAAAAATATGAAGTAAAATCACTTTTTTAAAAAAATAATATTACTTGAATAGACAAAAAAAAAAAAAAAATTGTTTTATTGTATAAGAATTTTTTAAAAGCTGACTATGTTTTTTGTTTTCTGTAAATTTCTATTGTTTCAAGAAGTTTTTCCACTCTTAAAGCACTCTTTTTTCAATTTAAAGTAAAATATTTTTTCTTGCGAATTAATTAATAAACGTTTTTTAATTTTAATTTAGAGTTTTCTTTTTAAATTTTCATTAATCAAAATATAATAGTTGCGCGCGACTAATCAAATTTAATAAATGTGTTATTATACATATATATTAATTAAATAAATAATTTTTTATATGATTAGCACTTATTTT
Organism: Poecilobothrus nobilitatus; assembly: GCA_947095535.1. NCBI lineage: Eukaryota > Metazoa > Arthropoda > Insecta > Diptera > Dolichopodidae > Poecilobothrus > Poecilobothrus nobilitatus. The sequence goes on along the minus strand of OX352772.1, from coordinate 54,443,252 downwards.
CTTATTTAAAAGAAAAGAAAAAAAAAAAAACCCTATTTATCAAACAAAAATATTCTTTTTTGATTTTTGTTTTTTTAATTTATTTTAGGAAATTATGTAATAAATTAATTAATTAATTAAATTAAAAACAAAAATAATAATAATAATATTGTTATTATAAATTAATATATAAATAATAGCACAGCCATTACCAAAAAACGTAGATCAACTTCTTGACAATAATTATGTAAAAAAAAAAAAAAAAAAAAAAAAAAAAAAAATAACTATAAAAATATTATTTTTTTTTTCTTTTATTGTTTTATTTTAAGTTGCCTTTTTTCTTGTATTCAAAATATATAGCAATTTTGTATTACATATATTTAAAAATAAAAAAAAAAATTTTATTAATATAAAATTATAACAGACACAAAAAAAAAAAAAATAAATAAAAAGTTTCAATAACTTAATATGTACGTCAGATGTTAAAAAATTAAGGTTAAATTTGATTTCACAAGAAATTTGCCTTAATATTTTTTGATGAATACGACAAGTATTCTCTAGTCATTAGTACTAGTCAAAAAAATATATTTCAAATTATTTGAAATGTAAAACTTAAATTAAAAGCAAAAATCATCAAATCATATTTTTAACCAATAAAATTAATTTTTTTTTTAATTATAAATCTGTTTTGTTGTTCAGCGAAAGGAGCGGTTCCAAAAATGTTAAGTGATTTTTGAATCAATAAAATTTTTTTTTTGGTAAAAAATTGATATAAATGTAAAAAAATCTAGAAATTTAACTAAACTTGATTAACATTTACAAAAAACCATGCTGTTTAACAGTTTTTTAAAAGACCAAAATTTTTTCCGAAAATTTCATACATTTTTAATTAATTAAAAATTTAATTTTTAATTCTATTTGAGATACTAATAAAACAATAATAAAATATTATTTAATTATTACATTATAAATGTATACTGTATAAATCGTTTATAAATTCCATGGGCATTTAGCGGAAGAGGGTCTTGAAGTCTTTTTAATTTAATTAACGAAATTTAATTTTTTTAAGGATTTAAATTTTAATAGTCTCATTGTATTAATTATTTTTTACATTTTTTCCACTTGTATATTAAATCAGAAAAAAAAAACAAAAAAAAATTTAAATATATTTTTAAAAATTTAATTATTTAAATATTTTATTTTTGTTTTTTTTTTTTTTTGTTTTTAAGAATTATTTTTAAATCTATACACAACATTGAAATTACGAAAAAAAAAAAAAAAAAAATACATAATATATAAATATATGTAAAATATTAATAAACATTTATATCCATTTAAAAAAAAAATATATATAATGAAAAAAAATACAGAAAAATAAAATAACACATAGAGAAGTATAAGAATATTATATATTTTTAATTAATGTGAATATTGTAAAATTTATTTTTAATTTAAAAAAAAAAAACATAATAAAAATTTAATATTAAATATTTTTTTTTTTTTAATTTTTTCTTTTTAGTTAAATTTTACGAGAGCGCGTTTAATATGAGGTTAAAAAAGTTTAACTAATCAAAAAATATAGCTTCAACTTGAGAAACACTGATATTTCTTTTTCAAATTTTTATATGCATCTATACCCCGTTTCACACTTGAACATCTCGCAGCTGCAGCACTTTGAATTTATAGGAAAAGGGTATGAAACGAAACAAAAAATATTCTATGTTAATTAGAGACTATGCAATTATTTGAAAATTAGAGATTATGCAATTAAGTTACGAAAACAAATTACGTTTACATTTGTCAATTTTGACAATAAAGGTAAATTTTATAAAATATCACATTGAAAATTAATTTCAATTAATTTAAATATATAAATTATATATTTATATTCATATAAAATATAAAATAATATTCTTAATAATATTATAAAGCATCAATGTTTACTGGGTAGTTTTTAATTTGATTAACTATTTGCTGACATGACATGACATATGTCAAAATATGCCTTTTAAATAAACGTCATTACACAAATTGTATAAATCAGTTTTTCATCAATTTTTTTTTTTATAATACGGAGAAAAAATTATTTGAAAATTAATAAAGAATTATAAAAACAAATTATTTATTCATCAGTTTTTCTAAATAAGATTTATTAAAATAAGAATTTTGTACCGCATTAATATGTAATACAAATAACGTCATATTCAACTTTTTCGTATGTCATATTTTTAGAGATGGGAAATAAGAAGTCATTTTTTTTAATATAAAATTACATTTTGTTTTAACCTCATAATAAAGAAAAGTAATATTAAAATAAATTAATTTAACAAAAATTACAAAAAAAAAATAAATTGAAAAAATAAAGTAACAATTATAAGAAAGCGTTTCACAATTTGAGCAAAACGTATAATTGTAATTTTTTCAATCTAATATAAATATTTAAATATTTAATATAATTTTTAAAAATTAAAAAAAAAATATAGAAATTTATAAAATAAGAAATATATATATGTATATTTATTTATATAATTTTAAAAATATACAAAAAGTAAATAAAAAAAAAAAAAAAATAAAGAATAATGTCGTTGTTCATTTGATACGAATATTAACGTTTGATATATATTTTTCCTGATTTATTTATATTTCGTTGTTTTATTTTAATTTAACTTTTATAAAATATGTAACTATTATATCATTTGTAGTTTTTTTTTTCTTTTGCCTATTGTTTTGTTCTTTTAAAAGAATTATTTATTGTTTTTTATATTTGTTTTTGTTTTTTTGTAATATATGGATTTTAAAGAATAATATCGTAACCCCTCTTGTTTCTTCTTTTACTTTAACTTATATATTATTTTAAATATTATTTAATTTTTTGTTTTTTTTTTTTTTTTTTGTTAAATAATATTTTTTTTTAAGTCAATTGAAAGAAATAAAAATATTGTATATTTAATTTTTCTTTTTAATATTTCTTAATATAATAAATTTTCATCTAAATTTTTGATAAAAATGGTATTAAAAAAAAATATAAGAAAATAAATTAAAAAGAAAACAAATAATACTATAATAAAAAAAAAGTGTAAAAAATGTATTTAAAAAACTAAAATAAACTAAGAGCAAAAAAAAAAAAAAATATTTAAAATTTAGATAATAATATATATATATAGTAAAATTCATTAAAAACAAATGATTATAATTTTTTAATTAAAAAATGAAAAAAAAAAAAAAAATAAATAAATAAAACCAAATTAATGTATTGTATATTATTGTAAAAATTGGTTGGTTTGTTTTATTTTTTGTAAAAACAATTGAGAAGTAGGTAATACTTAATAAAATTTAAAATAATAATGTAATTCAGGATCATCCTTGTAATTTGGTATAGTGTTGGAAATACAAAGCTAAACGGCAGCCCTTTTTCCCATGTAAATTTGATATGTAATTTTTGATTACAATATGTAATTATTTTTAACGTTAATTTTATATTGTCATTAATTATTAATTAAATTAGAACATTTTTTTAATCATTTCCTGTTTTACACGGATATAATAAAGTTATCTTTTTAAATCAAAATCATAATTCGACTTTAATTAACCACATTTACTTCTGTGAGTTCTGAATTGAATTTGTTTGTAATCAAACAAATTATTGTTTTTGAGGCTATACTTTAAGTATTTTTAAAAGATCATTTTTTTTAATGCATTTATCCCTGTCACATAAATGTTAAACAGCCTTTCCTGTTCAGGCGTGGCTGTAAATGTCGTAAGTGGGAATAACTCTTACGACGTGTGTCGGATTCGAAACCACACTCCCTTGGTGTTTACAGAGTATTTTATACGCTCTTATCAGAGCATTTTTGAATCAAACTTATTAATTTATTATGTATCTTGTTTTTTTTTCATTATAACGGTATTTTGTGACTTTTTTTTTTATCTCTGTTGTAACGACAATTTAATATTTAATATATGAAAGGACAATTTTCCAAATGCAAAAATTTGCTTTAAAAAATCAATGTAATATTAAAATATCAATTCTTAGTACTTTTGTTATTATACTTGGATGTATAAAATTTGTGTTTGATAAGAGGAAATATCGTAAAGGTGACAAAAAAACGGTGGGCAGGCGGTAGGTTGCAAAAAAGCAATCGAAAATAATTTGAAAAAATATAATTTTTAAAAGTGTAACGACCAAAAATTTTTATCCGCTCGAAATTAATACACGGATTAATTTTTATACGTATTTGTCAATTTTAAAATTTAAAAACTTCGCGTATTTCAGGTGCAATTTAAATGCATGTATTTAAAAATATTTTCACAGAAAATATATGCCTAACTGCCCAACCTAAATAAGAATGTACGACGTATAACGTCTGTCAAAATGTTTTCATGCCCATACATTTTATAGGAACTCTACCGAAATATGCTGCATATTCAAATTTCCAATTTTGACACGACGTTTTTTTTTTTGTTATTTTTTTATTATGTTTTTATTTTTTTTAACATAGCTTTCTTATTTTAGATTGACATACACTCGCGTTTTATTTCGGGAGACGTCAAAGTATCAACGTTCGGCGTTTATACGTCGAATGTCGTACATTCTTTTATTTAGGTTGGGCAGTTACGCTTTTATTTAGGTTGAGCCACCAGAGAAAGAAAACAACTCGTAAGAAATTTGTCAAAATAAATAGTTGTCAAAGTCACAAAATGTGAATATTCATTTATGTAACTTTCTTCTTTGAAATTAAAAATAAAATACAATTAAGAAATATTTCTAAATTTACTGAAATTCAACAATGGTTTTTCTATTTGATTTGTTCTTTGGCTCTTGGTTCTGACTTGTTTTTTGGTTCCTCTTGGAAAAATTTAATCATTAAGTTTATTGGTATGATGTCTTTTAAAGCATACATACTTTGAAGTAGTCAGTTTAATAACTTTGAAATATGTTACAAACATTTTTTTTTTTGGAAAATGAATAAATAGTAAGCTTTGTGTATTTGAAGTTCGAAGTGTTTGGAAAAAATTAAAATTGAATTAAAGAAATAAAATTTTCTCATTTGTTTTTACTATTAATTTTTACTATATAAAAAATAAAAAAAACAATTAGTTTAGAAAAAAAAAAATAAATAATGGGGTAGGTGGTACCAAATTTAAAAAATAATTTAAATTATAAAAAAAATTTTGTTTTTGAAATTTTCATATTTTTTTTTTTTTACGAATTTTTAATTTAAAATAATTCAACAGCTCCAATTAGTTTTTCTTCTATCTTTTTTGCTTTGTTTTTTTTTTTTTTTTTTTTTAAATATAATTTAAAATTTTTGATAAATAATTAGTTTTTTAAATTCACAAAAAAAAAAAAAAATAAAATTTTTTGAATAAAATTATATATATATATTTTTTTAAAATTCATTTAACACACTATGTACCAAATGTTCTTTAATTCACTTTTCTTTATTTTTTTTTATTAAAATTTTATTTAATTAAAATTTTATTTATTTAAATTTTGGTAATTTTTTGAATCGAATCGAATTAAATCGATGCTTTTAAATCGATGGTGAGAATATCTGAATTTTTTTGCTTTTAGTACATAGCGTGTTAATTATAAAAGGCTCTAGGTTTAATATATGTATATATATTGTTTTTTTTTTTGTTTTTCTATATATTATATAAATAATTTGATTAAAATAAGTATATATATATTTATATATATATATATAAACATATTATTAATATAGCAATATATTTTTGTATTAATTTATGTATATGTAATTAAATTTTAGGGGTGGGGGGGATTAAAGCTGTTTTATTTTTTTTTTTTTTTTTGGTCTCATACAAAATTGCTGAAGAGGGGATTTTTTTTTTTTGTTTTTATTACTAAAGTAAGTTTTTATTTCTTTAAATGTTTTTTTTTTTTTTTTTTTTTTTTTTTTTTTTTAATATAAAATTGATCTAGTGCAATAATAATTTTTGTTGATAATTATAATAATATTTCTAAAATTAGTATTTGAGAAAATTGATTTTTGCCTAATATATTAATAAAATTAAAATTAAAAAAAAAAAAAATTAAAATTAAAATACTAAAAAAAAAAAAACGAATAAAATGTTATAAAGGATAAAAAGAACTGATATAATCTACAGAATTCATGTTTAAATTTTTGCCAGAAGCTTTTTATATATTCATCTATATATGTAAAATTTTTATTTTAATAAATTGTGATTAGATATATATGTAAATATAATAAAATAATGATAATAAAAAATTTTAACAAATTTTTTTTTTTTTTTTTAATCATTTAAATTAAATAAATTTTGTTTTAAAATTGGAGTTACACATGCGTATATATTAATAATATCTTAAATAGAGAAAATATAAATAAATAAAAAAAATAATATTTATATAAATAAAAGTATTAAAAATAAAAATATTAAAAAAAAAAATGACTAAAAATTATTTTTACATAAAAAAGCTCAAATAATATTTTTTTTTTTATGAAGAACATTTTTAATTTACTTAATAACTATAATTATTGTGCAAATATTAGCAAAGCGGTTTTTGTTTAGAAGCGACCATGTAAATGAAATGACTATTATTATAGTCTTTTATACTGTAATGTGTTATAATGCAAAAAAATATTTTCAATTAATTTTAGTATTAGCGATTTTATTTATGAGCACACTTGGAAACCGTTACTGATTATTAATACAATTTTATTTTATTAATATTTAAAACCAATAATAGAGTAAATATTCTCATATTAATATGTAAAACTTTTCGAATTAACACGTCCGTGGGCTTTATATCCTTTTCAAAAAAGAATTAAAGCCCACGGGGTCTTAATTCCACTAGATCGCGGGTTTTAAGCCCATTTCGACAAAAGAATTAAAGTCCACTGAGTAACACAAAGGTTAATATCATGAATCTGTATTTCAGTTGACTGGATTTTATTTAGTGATATGTTCGAAGTCCCATGGTCAGAAGTCCCATTGGGACTTTTGACTCACTTTAATGAACCAGTAATCCCATGGAACTTTTGTCTCATTGTTAAGACCTCAGGGATTTTGGGAAGGATTTTAGAATTGAATTCAAAATCAGGTTTATACGCCTTTTACAGAATATTTAGATATACGCATATGCGACTTTCTGAATTAGGAGAGATTTTAGAGTTGTTTACAAAATCAGGATTATAAGCTTTTTCCAGAATACATATATAATTCTGATTCACAACTCACATATACATATATTATCTAAATATTCTGTAAAAAACGTATAATCCTGATTTTGAATTCAATTCTAAAATCCCTTTGAAAATGCCGGACAATAGGAATATTACTTATGTACATATTAATTCCGCGGGTTTTAATTCCTTTTAATTATGGGCTTTAATTCCAATTGAAAAATTAATTTTGAATTGGAAAAGACTTTATTCTCTCGGGCGTTCTGTCACTGCACCGTATTATACCTTTATGTTTTACCTTAAGAAAACAAATTTCGTTTTTAAATGCAAGTTTTTTTTTTTTTAAATACAAAAAAAAGTGAAACTATTTTTCCTTTTCAAATGCAAGTTTTTATATTTATACCTATAATTTATTATTATAAGTGATTATGTTTGAAGTTTTATCTTTCAAAATATTTTAGACAGACAAGAGATATAATACATAGGTTTTTTTTTTATTTTATAAGCTCAGACGAAACTTTTATTAAAACAAGTAAATGTGCAACCGACTGTGAAACCTTGCAAACGGAGAAACAGACAGACCGAAGAACGGACATCGTTAAATCGACTCAGGAAGTGACACTGGTTAAGAATATAATATACATGTCCATATCTAACTTTCTTCCTTTTTTGTTACAAACACCATACTAAAGTTAATATACTTTATATATTAGGTAATGGGGAATAACTCTTACGATGTGTGTGGGATTCGAACTCACACTCCCTCTGTGTTTACAGAGTATTTTATATGCTCTTACCCACTCGACCATCGAGGCCCCTTATTAATGTCTTTTTGAAGAAATCTTTGAGACTTCTCACCCCTTATTAATGTCTTTGAGAACCTCTTATAGGAAAAAGTAAAATTGATATTTCTAACGAAAAATTCCTTTTTAAATTGAAATTTTTTTTTTTTGTTTTATGTAATTAATACATTCTCTATCTACAAATAATATCATATTATTTATTCATTAATATGCTTGAATAATATTTCTCTGTTGTTCTTTTTAAATATTAAATAAATGTTTTATGTTTTGAATGTAGCTATAGTAAATGGTAACAGATACTTTGAAAATATGTAATAACAATTTTTTTTTTAAATTTATTTATTCAATATGTGAAAATAAAATTAAGATATAGCGTGCTAAAGTTGGTAAATTTTTTATACATCGTCATTTTATCATATTTGCCAGGTAAATAAAAAATCAATATCTTTATAAAATCCGTATCCTTATAAAGGTACATTTATATGGAATATATAATAATTATAAAAAAAAAACTATTTCGTCTATTATAGAGACAATACAAAATAATACAATTTTTTATTATCTATATGATTATTATAGAACAAATGGTTAAATCATTAAATGTTAATTTATATTCTTTAATCAAAAATAGCCGTAGCTATTAGTGCAATATCGAAATATTTATCATATATTAAATAATTTGGTTTGATTGACTAATTTATATGTTATATACTACTTCAAATTAAATTAAACTACTTAACTTGTTAATATTGAGCGTCATTCTTTTTCTGTCTTGAATATTAATTATTTATAGGGTGTATTTGGGAGACCAATACGAATAAAAAATTTTTTTTGTAAGGAAAGGTTTTATTACCTTTGGTTCTTGAGATAATGAAGCCGTAAATTAATAAATTTGAAACATCTTCAGAAAGATTTCCATTTCAATCGAAAAAAAAAATTGAAAGATGATCAAATTTAAAAAATTTTTTAATTTCTTTGAAATTTTCTTCCTAATATATTTCATTAAGATATCATTATTTAGGATATTATCTCTAAAACATAAACAAATCATTATTTCAAGAACCGAAGAGGGACCCCAATTCCAAAAAATTTTTAATTTGTTTTGGTCGCCCAAATACATCCTATAAATATTCAAAACCGGAACAGAATCATACTGTATAAGTTCTTAAAACGAATATTTGAAATTATTTTCTATAGTTTATTTGTTTTTAATTCTCAAAATTTCGTAAATTTTAAGAGTTAAACTTAAACAAGGTAGAATGTAAACCAACGGTTTTTAAAATCGCACATTTCCAAAAGATAATACAAAGTGTTTAGAATTGTGACTCTGCACCAAAATTTGAAAACTTCATATAATAAAAAATGTTATAATACGACTTTTTTGCATTTTTGAGGAGCTGTAAATCCGGAACCCTATATAACTAAAAAAAACGGTTAACACACGTAAAAATATATTATTGGAGTTATGAAGGTAGAATTTAAAATATTTGTATAATTTTGATATTGATTTACAAAGGTAAAAAAAATGTCTAAACGGTAAAAAAATGTAAATTCCTGTCGAATTGGGTTTTCAGATTGAAAAAATGTTAAGCAGAATATGAGATATACGCATTTCAAAATAGGGCTTTTTTAAAGTTTGAGGGGCTACATGAAAAAGTTGTTCTACAACATTAATTTTTTTATGAGACCTACCCATGGTTAACATGTTTTTTCTCTTTCTTTAAGGGTGTACAAGTTTTGTAAACAGACGAACGGACAGAAGGACGGGCGGACAGAGTGAAACTAATATGCGCAATTTTTGTCAAAATTTCTTTGGAAATGGGCTAAAAATGTAAGGTTTTGTATAATAAGTTATAAAATTGAAAATAATGCGTTTCTTACTCGATACAATGGTTCATCAACTGTTGAATCAATTTGTAAAAATCAAGTGACTGTTTGAAGAAACATTATATTGTACATTTGCTATTATGTCTACAGTTGTCTGTATGAATGTCTAAACTGCTTGTTGTATACAATCATCCAATGTAAATCTTATCATATATTTTGAATTGTTTAACCATTAAACCGATTTTTTTTATTATTTAAAATTTTAAAATTTATATAAATATACTAAAATAATATTGTAAATAAAGAAATAGAATTTACTAGGTAGAAGTCACTGTTATAAGGCTTAATATAGTAAATAATACATTTTTAAAACTCTTGAAAGGAATGAATTTTAGAACCTATTAATAACTTATTAATTGAATGAATTTTAGAATACATAGAATACATTTTAGAACCTTGAAAGGAATTGAAAATTGTTTATCATCAGATTGTGTATTATGTATTTTAACAACGTCAATTCAACATAACATTGTATCAATTTTAGTTTAATGCAAATTGATTCAACCATTGAATATCAGTGGTATCATGAAATGAGCGCTTAATAATTTAATGTAATAATATTCTATAATAATGATAATTTATAGGTATATTTAATTATAGTATTATAAGTTTTGAAATAATTGTACATCTGGCAAAGAACTTTCTATAAAGTCTTTTTTCTTTTTTTTAGAATGGACATGCTTCAGTTTTAATTACTATTTTATTTTGATTTCGGCTTGAATTTGGATTGTTTAAGTGCATATATATTCTAGAAAATCGTTGGCCATGCTGATATAGGTTTTCCATGCTTATGTACGTTTTAATTTAAGTATACATAATTGTTATTTATATGTTTTTTTTTTTGTATTCGTTATAACTTTAACAGCCTATCTCTATAATATAGTGAAAGTGAACTGCTTTTTAGAGATTTCTTTTTTTCTTAACATAATAAATAAAATTATCAATGGAAAAATGTCAATCAATGTAACAATTATATCAATATAGCAGCTATAAACAGTTTAGAGTAAATAAAAATTTAATTAAACAATTAAAGTTTATAATTTATTAATAATAAATAACTTTTTATAAAATTCATTCAAATACCAGAAGTGCATTTGTATGTAAATTTCAAAAATAAAATAATAATTTACTAATATTGAAATAAAATTGTTACTGTTTATTTAAATTTCATTTTTACTATTTTTAATAGTATAATAAGTATATAAATATATAATATATCTAAACATATTCTATAATATTATAAAAGAATTGTCTGCATTAATTGAAAATTGTATATAATATACATGTTATCCTTATTAAGGTATCATTTAATATGCTAAACTCATTCATACATACATATTTACATATACAATTTGTCCATTTGCTTATATTGTACTTCAAAATTTTTTTTTTTGGATTGCTTTGGAGAATATCGTAAGGATATTTAATGATTAAATAATATTTTTCAATTTTTAGTTTGTCTGCCGCTCCAGGTTTAATCGTTTTTCATAAAATTTAAATAATATTGAAAAAGGAAACATTTTACAGTTTACAGGAAACATTTTACAAATTAGACTCCAATTTAATTTCATATCAAGTTTTCAAATTGAATCTAATTTTAATTTATCATGTTTTCAGAAGAAAAAAAAAAAAAAACGTAAAATTTACCTACAAATTTGAATATAGCAGAATCTCGTTAGATTTTTGAAGATATATGAAATGTTGCTATTAAACAAAATTATATAGAATTTATATGTAACAATAAAAATTATTTGTGGTTGGCAAACTAGAAAGATTGGCAACATAATTTATTCACATATAAAAACGAAAAAAAAATTGAAAAAGAAGTTGATGACAAAAATAATTTAATTATAAAAATCGCTTTTAAGGTTGAATTCCTTAGATTTATAGTGTAGTTTTTAAAATGGAGTATAAGCTAGTTTTTAAGAAATGATTTTCTAACCTTTTCCAAAAATATAAATTAAAGGAAAAACAAAACAAAATTATAAAAAGAAAACATTAAAAAAAATCTTATTTATTTATTTATATTAATATTACATACATAAATGTAATGCAATATTATTGAACCATCGGCTACCAAGGCCATTATAGGTTTTTTGTACTATTATTAAATTATATACTAATATTATTTATTTTGTTTATATTATATACTATATATTTACATTATTTGGTCGTAAGGGGGTATGTAAAGAAAAAAAGACTTACGACCTGTGCAGGGATCGAACCTACACTCCTTCGGTTAATACGCCACACGCCTACTCACTAGGCTACCGAAGCCCCAAGAAATCTTAATTTCAAAAGAAAAAATTTTTTAATTAAAAAAAAAAAACATTGCATATCTTAAGGCGACTGTGAGTGCAGGCTCATATATTTTATGAAATAGTTAAGAAAATTCCTGTTATACTAAACAAATTTATATTTTTTAAAGTAGAATTTATGATCTGTTTTTAAAAAAATTATAGATTAATAAATTGTTATTCAATTTAATTATAACTTACGATACGTAAGATCAAAGATTTTCGAAATAGAGGTATCAAGTGTTAGAATTTCAATGTTATTGATTTACCTAAAAGCAAAGGTAGAATATCGAAAGTTAATATAATAATAAAACTATCAGAAACCTTAACTAATCCTTAAAAAGAGTTATCAAGGACCTTAACTAACTATTTATTTAAAATTATATGCATAATTATCCTTATTGAGGTAGCGTTTAATATGCTGAACCAATTCCCATAACTGAATTCAAAAATTTACGATAATGATAAAAAACTTAATAAAACTTTGTATACATTTAAAAAATAAAGAAAATGTACATTTATTAACAAAATAATTTTTCTAATAACTTGTTTTATATTTATATTAAATTTTTGTATTTTGTTAGTATGTTACACTTAAAGTAACTAGATTAGATCACTGCAGATAACCATAACGAAAGATAAACTTTGTTGTGGTTAAATGAAAAATAAAAAAAAAAAACAAAAATGAATGAATGAAAAAAGAAAAACTAATACAGATGATCTAATTTGATTTATCCATTTTTATCTTGTATCATATTTGAATAGATACAATTTTCAATGTAAATACTAAAAGTAAATCTAAATTTTTTGTTGCTTTATAGGTAATGTATACATATATATATATCCCCGATACCATAGTTAATAATAAAATAAATTAATTGATTTTGGTTATGTAACTTTAAAATAATTTTAAAGTTATACAAATTATTATATATAAAGAATATGTTTTGTTTTTTTTTTGGTTCTTGTTTTGCTTAAATTAAGCGCATATTATTATAATGATTTTTAGTTGTTTTAAAGATAAATTTTATTAAAAAACTAATGTTGAGATAATGTTTAATGTTAATATACATAGGGAATGCTTAAAATAGAAAAGAAGGTCATTAGGTTTAATGAATTAAATAATATTTGATTAGAATGTTCTATTAGTATTAATTTTAGAAATTTATAAATATTTTTTAAACTGTAATGTATTTACAGTCGTAAGGTACTTTTAGAAACTTTTAGAAACACAATATTTACTTTCATTTGACAGAGAGCAGTATAAGCAGTGATGGAATAGCCTATAAGCAAACTAAGCACTTATTTAGGGCATCATGATAATTAGGGGACTACAAAAATTTTCACTCTTCTTCAATTCAATGACAAAACAGTATCACTTTTTTTCTAGAGTAAAAAAATTACATATAAATAAAAATTTTGCTCAGATTGTTCAATTGTTCACTGGCTTTAGCCGTAAGCAACCCTAATATTCTTCTACTTTTATACTTCGACTTCTGATTCTTAAGATACGGAGGGTTTTACGTCTATGCTATTTCATAGTAAAAAGTTATGTCTAAAAATGACTTTATTAATATAAATATAAATAAGTTCACGCAAATTTTCGCAGAATGTGGTGATGTGTTTTTATTTAGACGACCGACATTTTGACGATTAGTGTCAGTATAATTTTACAAGGCTAAACTTTAAGAGTGCATTCATGATGGCTAATCTAAATATTTTGTTAATTTTTTTTTTTTGCAAATGCTTAGTGCGTCTATGATTCTAAATCTGGTCCTCAATATGAGAAAACTATTTTACATTTGAATGTAGTTGTAATGGTGAAGAAACCAAGTAAAGCACAAAAATATACTGGGGGGTTGTATAAACTTTTTTGAGTATGAAAGAAAAAACTTACAATCCTTAATGGTGCATGTATTTAAAATAAAAAGAATCTTCATTGTTTTTGTCTAAATGTTTTAAATATTTTACACATTTTATCTTTCAGACTACTATTATAAGATTTCTCTGTAGAATCCTAGAATTAAGTCAAAGGAGCTTTTTTTAAGGTTTAAGAATTTAACTCAACTCTTATGCAGGGGTTATCCTATTTAAGTTTTTCTTTTGTTTTCTTCTTCCCAATTCTATAAGGGCATCTACTAAGTAATTCACTAATATTTGACTAATCTTTAGTTTCTCGAATCTTTAATTTTACTAAGCCGTTAATTACTGCAATAATCGGCTGTAGCTATTGTATAAGACTATGAAATGGAAATATTTTTTATTTTTCCGCAATCTATTATCTATCTTAGGCGCCAGTTATAGCTATCATTGAAATCCGAAAACGTTTCATCGAAAACTTATATTTTTTTCCGTATAGGCGATTATAGTAATCAGAGAAAACTGTCAGTTAAATTATTTGTCAAATGGCATATGACAATAATGAAGGCAAAATAAATATAATTTAAATTTAAATTGTTGTTAGCGTTATTATTTTTAGCGTTAGTTAGCGTTATTATATTTTATTATTTTAATTTATTTAATTATTATTGGTAGAAAATGGTACTAATAAAGAATAAAAAAAGATTTTTTTATTTAATAATGACATTTAAATTTGACAAGAATAAAAATATATAAATTTTCTAGAATTTATTTTTTTTTTTTACTTTTTTTGAAATTTCTATTTTAAAACAAAAAATTTTAAAACTAAACTTAAACAAAGTAATAAAAAAACAAAATTTAAGTCTAAATTCATTAAAATACAAAATCATAATGAAATATCTCAAGAATTGCATCAGAATTTTTTTCAATGACAAACTGAAATGGGAAGAAATGGAACATATGTCATTGGAACAATTTTGTTTCATTAGCAAAATCATTGATTAGTTGTTCAGGAAAATAATTACCAATCCGGAAAATGATAAAATTGATTTTTTTTTAAATATTTAATTTAAAATTTAAAAATTCGTAGCAGAATTTATTCTTTAGAAATTATTTAATCCTTAAATCAACGCTTTTGTTAAATTTTATATGTCTTTGCTGCAAAAAAATTGAAAATAAACATTTTCCGGAAGCATTTCAATGATAGCTATAACTGGCGCCTTAAATATAGAAGAATTATTATTTATTTTTATACTAACGGGTGTTTTTTTTTAAAATGATAGAACTTAAAATTGAAATAAAACACATTTAAATTAAGATTGAAGCCAAATTTCAGTTAATAATAATAATTTTTATTTGATTTCAGTAAGCATTAACAATAATTATCATGGAAAGAAGATTCACGCCGCAACAACGTTTACAAATTCTTGAAATCATTTCTATCATTCTAAAAAGAAACACCCGTTATTTTGAACTAATTGTTACTACTATTTTCGAAGAATAAATTTTCAATATTAAAATTTATTTAATTTAATAGACTTGTAGAAACTATTAGTGGATTAAAAAATTAATAAAAAATGAAATGATTAAACATAGTTACTAGAAAAATTTTGCAAGATAAGCCAGAAATAATATTAATTGCATAAATTATTGAATAAAAAAAAGAAAAATATAACAATTTGATATATCTAACATTTGAATAATACTAAGTTGCATTGGTTATCTTTAGATTATTAAATTACGCATATAATTCGATATAAAAAATTTTTTTTTCTTTAAATGTAAAAAAAAAAAATTTTTTTTAAAGCTATACGAGTATATAAAACAAAAAATACCAATTTATAAATTGAATTGACGGTAATTGAGAAAATTCAGATAAGAAATAGCTACCGAATTGAAAAGTATCGATTACAATAAAATCATGTTGAATATCGAAAAATATCATTATATATTAATATACCATAAATCAATTAAAAATTATAAATTGCGTGTTTGTAATCATAAATTTGAAAAAAGACAATTTTTTTTTTGTTTTTGTAAGAAAAATTTTATTTTTTTTAATGTTAATTTTGTGAGAATTATTTAAAAGTGGTTCAAATATTCAAATTAAGAATCTAAAATGTTTTCATAGCAAAAAAAGAAAATACTTTTATGTAATACAATATATAAAATATAATTTTGTCATATTTTGGTTGGGGGTACTACAAAAGAAGAGGAAGATGCAATGTGTTGTTGATGTGACTGTATGTATTTCATTTATTACTTGAAAAATGGATAATATAAATATTAATTAACATGTTTATTTACAGTTTTATAGTATAATAGGAATGGTTTCTTGTTCTAACGATAATAAAAGTTTAATGCCTCCTTCCAAAGAGAAACAAGGAGAGCTTCTGCTGCTCATTCATATGTAGTTCAAATTCCCAGCTGTCATAATTTGGCTTATGGGAATTCGTTTGTGGTGTGAATATCGCAAATATAGAACCTTCCCCCATCGCATTGCATGTGTTCCCCAGAATTGGTGATGATTACATATACAACATGCAAAGATTGAAAATCAACATTAACAAATAACCATATCAATTTAAAATTAATTTTCAATCCCTAACTCAACTTTCCTTTGGCCAACCACAGTACATGAGTACTAAAGGTAGTATAAGCTATATTGTTTGGTAAAAACAGGAGGATGGTGTTTAGGGGGTTGAAGTCCCCACACACTCATAGAGGACTCGTCATCGTTGCACTTCTCTATAGTTTCTTTCGATAATTAGCATCTACTCTCGCATAACAATATAGAAAAAAATAATAGATTTAAAATTATTTTTACGGAAGAATGCTTTCTAAACTGCAAATTATATCGACATATTAAAATTGTTAATATACAGGAGTAATTTTTAATGAAAATAAAGGAAAACTAAAAAAAACAACAATGAATACATGCCGATAAATATAGTAAAATAAAACAAATCGTTTTAAAACATTCTTTAAAATATTTTAATTGTGCATCGTTATACAGTCAAAATGACTTTCTATTGAATAAAGTAATCGAAACATGTCTATTTTACTATAATATGAAACATAAAATTTGCATTGATTTGATAGAAAAGTTAATTTTATTTAAAAATTTCAAATCTCCTTTTTTTTTTTTAAAAAGAGAAGAGAAGCGAGTCCTTAAATATCAGCCTTAAGAAAATAAATTTATTCGATAATTCATATTCTGTTATGATGTAAAAAGATTTTACAATTATTCATTTTCAAAAAATACTAATTTTCAAAAAAAAATTTTCTTCAATTACAATAAATTTTTCCTTGAAATAATCCTTAAAGAATATTTGTTAAGAAAAAAAATATTTGTTTTTTTTTTTGTTATGCCAGAAATGAATAATTTCCCAGTCAGTTCAAGAAGAAAACAAAAAACAAATCAAATAAGCAAACAAAAGAAAATATTTTTCAATATAAAAATCAAACAGAGAAAAGTAATATTTTCTTCATATTTTTCTGTGATTCATTTTTTTTTTTTTTACTGTTACTGCAGTAAAGTTCATTATTTTTTTTATTATTTCAATTCATTTCACTTCTTTATACTATTTACTGTTATTTTATTTATGTTATTTTTCTTTTTATACATAATATACAAACAAGTGTGTAGTGTACATATGCAATTTGTATCTTTCTTGTTTTTTTTTTTGTTTTTATCAATTATATTATGTATTATGTTCTGTTTTCTACCATGTAAAAAATGAAAGAGAAGAAATAAATAAAAAGAAAAGAAAAGGAGAAAAAAAAAGAAAGCTTATTACAGCTCTTATACTTATAGTTGTCACATATTTTACAGATTTATTTTATTTTTTTTTTATTTCTGACTCCTTTTTCAAAGACAGGGAGATTTAGTTTAGTTTTTATGGTTTTAAATAAGAATTAATGCATTTAAGAAATTTCTTTTAAGGCATTTATTAGGTATTACTATAAGAATTAGGTTCATTTTTTAATTTTTATATCGACTGCACGAGTCTCGGTTGCCTAGTGGGTAAGAGCTTGTAAAATATGCTATAAAAACCGAGGGTTTGGGTTGGGTATGGGTTCGAATCCCACATACATCGTAAGATTAATTTCCTCTTACGAAATTTATATTTATGTGGCAAAGGAATAAACTGAAAAAAAAACAAAATATCGACTGCACGAGTCTCGGTTGCCTAGTGGGTAAGAGCTTGTAAAATATGCTATAAAAACCGAGGGTTTGGATTGGGTATGGGTTCGAATCCCACATACATCGTAAGATTAATTTCCTCTTACGAAATTTATATTTATGTGGCAAAGGAATAAACTGAAAAAAAAACAAAATATCGACTGGCTTACGTTTGTTAATTGGTATATATATGAGTAAATAGATGGCTTTGTGTTGGACGTCACTTGCCCTTTTTAATGTATCCCAAGCTTTTAATCAATTCATGGTCTGCGTACATAATATAAATTGTAACATTTTTATTTCGTTTTCCGCAATATAATAATTTTTTTTTACTGAATCGTTTTAGAATAACCAAAAAAATAGTTCTACTTTTGACATAATTATTTGTCTTTTTTAAAAATCAGATTATTAATATTTATTTTATAGCCGAACAATTTTTTTTCTTTGCATAACTATTTTATAATTTTTTGTGTAATGTTTGATTCATCTATGGCTACTTACTGTAAAATAAACAATAATACCATGATAGCCTTGAATAGTCTTTCCCCCCAAGCTATTTTTTATTTTATCCTATTTTAAAAACCAAATAATGAATGGAACTGAAATTTGATGAAGGTACTTCCTATAAAATAAAAAGAGGATAAGGAGTTTTGGATAGTTTCGGTTCGAAAGGTATATAAAAGTCTTGCTTTTTTAACAGATTGAGTTTAAAGTCTTTGTCTGAAAGAAACTGCAAAATTATAAAAAAATTTAAATGCGACACTTCGCATGTGGTTTTTAAAAATCTAACCCATATTTTTACTCACAAATTTCATTTCAAGTCGTTAAATCGAGATCTTGCAAATATAAAATTCGTCAAAGCACATTGTATCTTTCGAAAATAATTTTTTTTTTAGTAGCATTTTTTAATCCTAAAAATCTTGAAAATTAATTTATATGAAATGCAATTTTTTGAAATATTTATACACTTCCGTATATACATATATATCGGGCTAAAGACAATCTAAAAAGCTTTTGGAAAACTATAACCGGCAAAAATATGAAAAAATGATAGAAAATAAACTAATTAGAAATAAATAGGAAATACTACTAAAAGTAAAATAAACTGAGAATTCTAATAGGATTCTCGTTAGAACACTGTCGGCTAAAGGAACACTTGAAAGAAAATTGGAAAAGAGAATGACGATACATGTAGATTCTGCCAAGAACAAAAAACCCCAGGATATATACTCAAAACATTGCGAAGTTTTACTCCGAGCACGATGTGTGTATCTAAGAGTATATATCACTTTGCCAAAGATGAACTGCCAACTGCCAAGCAATAAACGCTATCTATTACTTTCTTAGAGGCAATAGGGCTGACAGAAGTATTATAAATGTAGGCAAAATCCCACAACATATAATAACAGGAGGAGCACAATAAATCAAAATTAAAAGATCGCATGTCACTTACACCTCCGCAAGATATAACCTTACACCCCCGCAAGGTTACACATTCCTTCAATAACAATAATCTAATATATATATTTATTTATATTATTATATATATTTTTTTTAATTGAAATATTTTTATTTGTTAGGATAATTTGCTAGAAAACGGTATTTTTATGTCTTTCGCAACATCCGTTATAATGACATTAATATATTTTAAGAAAAGATGTAACTATCTCAAGACTTAATTATAACTTAAGAGATTTAAAATAAATCCCTGTATTATGTATGTATCTATATAGATATGTATGCAAAGATATATTATTGAAAATAAAAAAATATACATTTATAAATTCACACAAACATACAAACATACACAATAATATGTACTTAATATTTACAATAAAAGTTCATTCGTAAAATATTATGTTGCATGTATTGAATTTCTGTCTTATAAATGACAGTTATAAAAAGAAAAGTATTGTAGATATATTCTGTTTTTGTATTAATATGATGTTATTTCGTTGGTTTTGAATAATATGTTTTGTACATGACATTTTATTTTTTGTTTGTTGTTGTTGTCTTATACTTAATTTTTTTTTTATTTTCTTTTTCTTATTGTATTT
Source organism: Poecilobothrus nobilitatus (assembly GCA_947095535.1). Classification (NCBI taxonomy): domain Eukaryota; kingdom Metazoa; phylum Arthropoda; class Insecta; order Diptera; family Dolichopodidae; genus Poecilobothrus; species Poecilobothrus nobilitatus. The sequence goes on along the minus strand of OX352772.1, from coordinate 54,423,017 downwards.
TTGTTTTGTTTTTGGAAAGAAACAAATGTTCTAGTGTCATGAATTTGGCTAGACAAGACATGATCGATATTTTTAAGGATATACTTTTTGTAACAATCCTTATTTGATATAAATACATATTATATAATATTCACATATGTATACATATACATATAGTAAAATGTCATATAAAATTAAAAAAAAAAAAAATAGAACAAATTCATATTATTGTAAATATAAAAAAATTATATTATGTACTTCAACATATTTATAATGTATATTAGTAAGTATGTATGTTAGTATGTAATTCTATAATTGAATTCTTAATAATCAAACAATTGAAAAATATGTCCTTTAAGTAGAGTTTACTTTCTTTAAAAATTTTTGTAATGAATGAAAAAAACAAAAAATATTCAAAATAAAAAATAAATCAATGAGGAAATATGACTTTTTTTTTGGGGTTATGTTAAATGGAAATTGAATATTATGCCAGTTAAATCACTACATAACTAAATGTTAAGAAAAAAAAATATATATAGTATTGATTAATTTCTATAGATATTAGATAGAGAAGAGAATAAATTTTTCTCTTGGGGAATGTTGGAAAATGCTTTTTGAAGTTTTAAATTAGATTTTGTGACCATTAATTTAAGAAAATGTTCTGATAACAATAAAGTTGAATATTCTTTTGTGAAATTTCAATTTTTCTAAATCTACAGGTTTATAAAACAAATTAATGTATGTTTAAATATTTAGATATTTATGTTTAAAGATTTTAAAGTTGTTGTGGTAATTTTTGTTTTTTTTTGTTTTTTTAATGCATTACTCTGTTTTATAACAGGAAATTACACAGCCTTTCCTGTTCAGGCGGAGCTGTAAATGTCGTAAGGGGGAATAATTCTTACGACATGTGTGGGATTCGAACCCACACTTCCTCGATGTTTACAGCGTATTTTTTTCGCTCTTACCCATCAGACCGCCGAGGTCCCTGTCGTGGTAGTTTAATTGCATGTAAAAATTTTTGTTTCTAAATTGTGAAAAGTGAATTTAATACTATGAAATAAAAGTGGAAATTTAATGCTGCTATTTGCACTCTCGGTATGTCCTACATAATCCATATTGGTTTTGTTTTTAATTTATTCCCTTGCGACATAAATGTGACAAAGAAATTATACACAGTCCTTCTTTTCGAGGTGTGGCAGCAAATGTCTTAAGAAGGAGTTATTCTTACAACATGTAGGGAATTCTAAACCAACACTGCCTCGGTTTTTATGCCGTATTTTGCCGATGTGTTATATAATGATTATTTCTTTACTATTAGGGGTAGGTAGGTTGGTAGGTAGTTAAACAAAAAGGGGTGCAGATGTACATTTAAGCCTGTTTAGGCCAGTTGTGATTTCTAGATCATTTTTCTTAATTAAACCATTTCAAATTGATTACAAACCGCTGTACATATATTGAATAATTCCTTCGACAAGTCCGAAATTATTATTTAAGAAACATTTTTTCAGAAACTTTTTTTTTTCTTTTAAAGCAAGAGGGATATTCAAACAAAAGGTGAAGGATATAGATTATAGCGTGTAGTTTATTTCATTATTGAAGAAAGCTCTAGTGATTGAATAGTTGGGAATTTGATTTGAATTAAAAGTCGCATTTGAATTCAATATGATTGGAAATATAAACAAAAATTAAACTTGAATTTAAATTTTCTAGATTAATTGGAATATGTTAAAATTAATATAAAAACTTTCCAGATTCACGAGTCCTCATTATTGTCATTAATCAATCATTCCGAAGAATGGCTTATGTTTTGTATTAAAATGCACAGTGAATTCAATTAATCCGATCACATATTCAGTTTGCATTTTCTTCTAAAGTTATTTTTTAAAAAGTTGGCAGTTATAAACACTTTCATTCAAGTAAATTTCGTTATACCTTTTTTATCATTTGGTTTTTGGTTTAAACGCTAACCAAACTCCAGGAAATGGTTCCTTTGTACAAAATTATTGTAGGTTTAGGTAAAAGTAGAAGAGTAATTACAAGAAAATAGAATAATAGTGGCGGAGTTGGGAGGTAAATTGGAGACGAGCCTGGATAGATTATAATGAAGCATTTATAAATTTATTATATATGTTATCTAATTTGAAATCTTTATCGAAAGGGCTTTAACGATTTTTACCTATAGATTTTATCTAAAAGAAAAAAGTTACCTAAATATAACCAAAAAAAAAAAAAAAATGTAAAGAAGGGGTAAACGATAGGAAGTCAAGAGAAATTAGAAAATTAACAAATTTCATGACAGGATGAATTAGTTTTGAAGTATACCTATTTTATTTGTAAAATTTAAAATTTCCGTTTATATTTCAAAGGTAAGTTTATATATACTCGTATGTGTATGTTAAAATTTCATATTAAAAAAAAAAAATAACAATACTTAAAAAAAATTTATATATTATGTAATAAAGGAAAAATAATGAATAAATAAAATATAAAGGAAAACTTTTTTTCCTATTTTTCAAAAATAAGAATAAAAAGAAGGCCCTTTAATTAGTAAATTTTCATATTCATTTGTTTCATTTCCGTTTTTGTTCCTTTTTTTTTTTTGTTTAAAGTGATATATTGTAATTAAAATTTATGAAAAAAAGAAGCAATAATATATATTGTATAGTAAGTATTTGTTTGAACAAACATACATTAATAACTTTTTTTTCGTTTTCGTATTTTTGTTTTTTTTTTTTTTCAAAATTAATGAACAAAATATGAATTAACTAATATTTAAAGGTATGAGAGATTATATTTTTCATAGGAAATTAATGGATTTTAAACGTATAATGTACGTCTTAATAGATATAAACAATGAACCAAAATGCAAATTAACGTTTGTTTTAAATGGTATTTTTTTTTTTTCCATTAAAAATTTAAACAATATTGTATACCACCATTCGCGGTATTCATTGTCAAAACTTACTAAAAAAAAAAAAATTTTTGTTACCGATTTTGTTGAAAAGTTACGTAATTTTTCTTTCCCTTTTTTTTTTTTTGTTTTTTTTTTTTTATAAAAAAACAGCAATGAAATATCTAACTTAGCTATATCTAGTAGCTAATTTTTTATATCATAAAAAATATTAATACAATGTCGGGCCCATTTCTATCAAATATGATGAGCGTAATAATAAAACATATTTCCAGTTTTTTTTTTTTTCGTTTTTCTTTTTTTTAACGGAATAAACGAACAAATGCGAAATAATAATAATGACTTAGTAGAGGAAAACAAAAAAAAAAAACCAAACGTAAGTATGAAAAAAAAACAAAAACAAAAATACTCCTTACGCTTCACAATATTTATTAATGTATTTCTAACGTTAATAAGTCTGAGCCTAAAAAAAAACCAAAAAAAAAAAATATAATAAAAAAATAAAATTGAAAAGTTTTCAAATACACAAAATAAAAAATGCGCAAAAAATTCATTATAATTTGGTTCTGTTTTCTTTTTTTTTTTCCGCCAAAAACAAAATAAGTAAAAATTGAAAAAAAAACAAAAAACAATTTTTCCTTATTGAATAGTGTGAGCGGTCAGAGGTACGTTATAAGTTATAATAAAAAATTTCTAAAAAAAAAAAAAAAAAAATAAAAAGAAAAAAACTGTTTTAAAAATTGTATACAACAAAAATATGAAGAACTTGTGGAAAAAGAAACATAAAAAAAAATTTTTTTTAATATTAATTTTTATTTAAGTTTTTTTTTCTTTTTTTTTGTGATTTTATTTATATGTCTTTAGTTATCACAGGATTATGAAAACTGGTAAATAAATTTATGTTGATGCCTTCTCTTTATTTCGTTAACTGTTTCTTTTTTACAATAATGTGTTGTTTTCTTAGTACTGCATTGTAGTGATGCGGGGCAACTTTTTTAAAAGAGGAGTTGTATTAGTTTCATATAAACAATTGTTCATCAGTAGTACTAAAACACCATAAGGTAAAACACATGGAGAACATGTAAGTTTGGCGAAATCCATTTCTCAAAAAGACAATTTCCCTATTTGACAAAAAAAGGCTAAGATAATATTATGATGTCACTTCACAAAATTACTTTTAGTAAATTAATTATTTAAAAAACAAAATATGTATGCAAGAAAAAAAATTTCTTAGGACGGTTGATTACAAAATTAGTGTTACATGGTTTTTACAGAATACATGTTTACATACATACATAATATTTCCAAAGTTAATGCGTGTCCAGTCTCACTATGCCAAATGGAAAGTTGCAAAATGTCCTTTTATTAAAAGATATTAGGCAAAATGATATTTTGAAATATGGAATTCGTCTAACAATATACGTAAACATTTAAAACGCACGTAAAATATATGGAAAAAATATAAATCCCTGGATTGTGCGTCATTTTACTTACGGTTGATCTTCAAAAACAGATCAAATTCAAATCAAATTTAATGAAAAAATTGAAGAATTTTACAAAACTTTCGAATTTCATAAATTTGAATATACAGCACAATTGTAATAAAGTTCTTTCAATCAACTGTGTAATGTACAGCTTAAAAAAATGACATTTAACAAGTGTGTCAAAATTTAAATATTAATGTATAATATTATCGGGACAATTATACGAAATTTTTTACCGTTTTTTCTTTTATAATTATTTTAAATTTAAATATTTTCTGTTCTCTTTTTAATCTTTTAAATATGAAATTAATTTTTATTCGATTATACACATACATAATATATGTGTGTTTTGTGTATATGTGGATAATATATAAAGTGATAACGATAAATTTTATCATATCGCTTAAGTAAATCCTATCTTATATGAAATCACTTATAACTTTTGACAGTTATATATTAATTTTTAAAACCCGCCTATATTTAATGATATGACAAACTCAACTCATAAAAGCAGAAAGAACGAAAAAAAAACTTGAAGGAATCAATTGAATAAATCAATTGAATTTTCAGTTCGAAACGTGACAAGTTTTGTTTTAACAGACCGACTTTAATGTGTTAATTTTATTTTTTCTGTGCATTTACCCCTCCTCCTACACAATGATGGATTTTAATTTCTTTTTTTTCACATATTTAATTCTAAAGTTTAATTCAAAAGGAATGTACTATAGATAACGGCCAAACATATATTTTCTTTACAGTTTTCTTTTTTTTTTATATATTAACAAATATACTGTTATTTTATTTTTGGTTTCTATTGCTTTTTTGTTTCTATTTTTTTTTGATAAAAACATTCAAAATGAATTTTTTTATTTTATTTGCAACATGTTTCGTTTTCTATTTTTCATTTACTCTTCAAATGCACATATTATATATATATTTATTTTAATTTTTTTTTTTTTTTTATATATTAATTTGGAAACTGAAATGTGATAGCTAGCCTAGCTTACCTCTTTCTATAAAATACATATTTTTTTTTCGCTTACTCATTTACTCATTCATATGACAACATATGCATACAATACATATCATTGCAATATCCTTCGCAAATATAAATGAGTCGCTTATCAAAAAAAAAAAAAAAAAAATATTTTCATATAAATATACACATATAATTTTTTTTTATTTCATATTTTATTGTATGTGTATATTTATTGGGCTGTTTTTTTTGCATATGCACAAAACAATTTTATATGGTATAATATTACTGATAATCAGTTTTGCATAACAAGAAAAATAATAAAATCACATATGTTAAATGTATTTATAGCTGTTTGTTTACAAAGTAATGCCGAAATATATTTAGGTATAAATAAGGGGCATGACCAGTAATTCGAATATACATATATGTAAATCTATCAAAGATTTCATTCAAAAATATTAAGAACGGCTCGTTTCCAACTAAATTATTATTCAAGCCGATTTAAAATGCCGTAATAAAGGATTAAGGGATATATTCTTATAAAAGTACTTTACATAATTAAAGATGCAAAAAATTTATTTTTTTTAAAGATGAAGAAGATACAGTTTCAAATATCGAATTATGTTTGCAGCTCATATAATAATTTTTGTCTAACAATTCACTAATAGTTGCAACGGTGAACTTCAACGTTATAATATTCTGAACTTATCCCTGAATGTATTTGGGCGACCAAAACGAATAAAAAATTGTTCTACAAGGGGGGGATTTATTTTCCTCAGGTTTTAAGATAATAGGCCCTAAATTTTTTAATTTTTTCTTCTTATATATTTCAAAAACTAAGCACCTTATTAATTAGTTTAATACACCGTCAGAAAGCTTCGCAATTCAGCCGTTCAAATAACGTCTTTTCCTAACTCAAACTTTTCGTTCATATAGGTTATGAGCATTTAAACGAAAAATTAAAAAGAACCAATTTTTAAGATGTTTTCTTATGCATTTTAAATTTTTCTCGCTTAAACCATGTTATTAGGATTTATTGTAAACATCTTTAAGTGTTTCTTAAATTTTCATGCATAATATTTAATTGAATTTTAGTTTCCGAAAAACTACATGCGTGTTTAGCGATTGGTTTGTGTCTATTATTGAATTATTAAAGATTGGTTTGTGTCTCCAATTTGATTTCATCGCAATTTTACAAATTACTCATTTATAATAAAATGCCAGCTCTATACAGTGTTGTATACTAAACTGATTAAATACGAAAATATAAGAGATAAGAAAAATTATATTATTATAAATTACATGTTATTTTTATAATGTACAGTAGTTTCTATCTGAAATATATTCTTAAAGTAAACAAGATTAATTATATTATGTTATTGCTTTTTTAAGATAAACCTTGTGATATATAAAAATTGAAAATATTCATCTCTTTTTATTTTTATTCGTTAGACGTAAAAAAAAAATAAAAGAAACAAATGATAATAATAATAACATCAACTCTTAATGAAAAACGAAAGCGAAAATTAAAACGTTAAAAAAAATAAATCTCAAAAAACCAAACTGAATTCATAGAAATTAAAAACGCAAAAGTTCTTTTTTTTCTCTTTTCTCTTTTCTTTTTGTATTTTTCTTTTTTACTCTTATTATTATTTAATTTTCTTTTATTTTACCAATTTTTATTTTTATACAAAATTATGACGAATTTTTTTTTTTCTTTCATTTTTATTTTGTAGAAAAAATATTAAAAAGAAAACAAAAAAAATATTTGTATAACAAAATAATCGACTCTCTCTATATCTAAAGCGCGTAAACAGTATTTTGTATCCGCGTGATCCAGAATAGAATGAACACAAAAAATACAAAAAAAAAAGCAAAAAAAAAAAACAAAAACACGAACAAAAAAAAAAAATAAAGAAATAAAAATATAAAATAAATTAAAAGATCTTTATACCCAAAAGGACAAAAAAATTTATTTATGTATTTTTAGATATTTCTTGTTGTTCTATTGGATCACGAATCCTGATGGGTTGTTATTAAACTTTGATTTTATTTTTTGTTTTTTCATTTTTATTTATTTTTAATAAAAATATTTAATTTTGGTTAAATGTTAATTATGAAATAGGTTCTGTCAAAAATGGAAACCATCTTATAATTATCTGCTTATTTGTAAATTATTGAACAATTTGTTAAAAGAGCTTTACTTAAAAAAGGATACGGATATATGATTTCTATTCATATGGGTTAGACCCTTTTATATTTGTATATTACAAAATTTAGATAGTCAAATATTTTTTTTTTTGTGATTGAAAAGAAATAAGGTTATTTGATTAATGTTATTAAGGTTTTGTTAAATATATTTTATTAAATATGTTAATTAAATTCTTGGTATTGTGAAAAGACTTAAGAGTTACAATTTCGGATCACTTATTATATCTGGTTCATGAAATCTAATGTAGAATTTGAATCATATATAGAAAATGACTTGTCTTGTATGATTAATTGTATACCAATTTCTTATAATAGAATCATATAATTTTTAGCATATTTTCCAAAAAAATGTTTCGAAAATTTTGCTTTTTAATTTCCGTTTGTCTGTCTGTTTTGTGCACTATTGAAGAAGCAATGAAATTTTAACTATAAAAAATTTTATATTGTGCAACAACTTTTTTATGTAAACTCATCTATTTTTGAACCACAACATCTTAAAATCGGAAAATACCATATTTTCAAATATCTCAAATTTGAAAAAGAATTTATATCTCAAGTTCTGCATTTAACAGTTTTTTCTGTCTAAAAACTTCAACCGAAAGGAAATTTTTAAGCCTTAAAACTTAATACAAATATTATATAATTTTATTTAATTTATCGTTATGTAAAACCATAATTTTTCAAAATTTTGTTTCCTACGTATATTTCCGGAACGCTTTCAGACAGACTCTTTAAATTTTGATAAGAGAAAATCTTCTGTGCTTCTTCCTATTTAAAAGCAGTTAGGAATGAAAAATTAAAAAGTCGCTATTTAATTTTATACAAAGCCAACAAACAATTAACCATAAGATTTCGAAATATTCAAGAAAGTAACAAAAATTTTTGCTTTAGCCTATAGAAATCTCAAAAAATCAAATTTCAGTTTTATACATTTGATAATTCTTATAAAATTATGGATATTTTTTAATACAGCGATTGTTTTGGTCATAAATCCCATATAAAATTTGCAAGAATTTTGCTAGAATCTAGTTGTACCTTTTAAACTTTCTGATTTCGCATATTATTATGAAAAGTTTTCTTGGATCTTAAGTTAGTTGCAAAAATTTATTTACTAGAGATTATAGAACCTAAGTATAGTAGAAGATATAGTATTTTGGTGTTGAATTTTTTCGTTTTAATTTGAACTTTTACCAATTTATCCATTATTCTTCCATTATTTCAGGTTGCTTTTACTTCGTTTTTAATAATTTATAACTTTTTGTTTGATATTTGTGACCTAAACTTGGCAACTAATTGTTTATTTATATTTATATGCATCAGGATATTACATATATATTATATTCATATGCATCAGGATATTCCTAAGAATGGTTTTCCTATTATTTAAATAATTTGTAGTCAAAAAACAAAATTCTTGAGTTACAGAAAATATAAATTTAAAAAAGTTTATTAAATGCTTTAAGGGTTTCAAGAACAATCTGTTTAGATACACTATATCGCTCTTTGTTACATCTAAATTTTATATAAATTTCTAAGAAATTTCCTACATTCATTCAACTAAATTTTTTTTTTCTTTTTTTTTTTTTAGAATAAATTGAAATTTTTACTGAATGCGTTCAAATATTAATTAATATATTTCAACTGATTTTTTTATATATTCATTTATTTTTATACAAAAATATATGCATGTATCTTTTGCTATATAAGTTTAATTTTGAGAAGAAACAATACATAATATTTTAGGGTTAAAAATGATAGATACAAATATAAAACTGTATGTTTTTTTATTTTACTAAAGATTTTAATTAACTTCAGAAAATATTTAAATAATTTATTGTTTTGGTTGTTTCATAAAATATTGAAAAATTATAATAATGAAAAATAGAAACAATTATTATAGATTATTTTTTATTTATTATTAATGATTGTTTCATTTATCATAAAAACATTTCTGATTTTAAATGTTCAAAATAAGTTTATAACTTTTATTGTTATTGTTTTTGGATTTGTAGTAGAATGAACAAATACAAAAATAAGGTAATATTTAATAAAATTAAATTATATTTCTACTTATATAAATATTAATACTTTAATAAGTAATATATTATGATAATGTTTTCAAAAAAAAAAAAAGTTATTTAATATGAATCTGGGATTGCATACTTCTAGGAGATATGAAGATTTAATAATATTATCTATATCACCAACATAGAAATCTTTAATTACTTATAAGGATATAATTCAAATACTACAATATACCTATATATTTTATACTTTGTATAAAATCATATCAAGTTATTGTATTTTTATAGTTATGCATTATATATTTTTGTTTTTTTTTTTTTCACCTTAAAAAACTACGAACGAATAATTCAATTTTCTTTTTTTTTTTTTTTTCATTTCTGGCAAATATTTTTTTATCTTCTGTACATTTGTATGTTATATGAGAAACATATGAATACATATTTTTTATTCTTATATAATATATCCCTAAGGAAAAGACCCCTCTCTCCTGTTATGTCACACAAAATCACTAATCACACAGTAAGATAAAATTTGTGTTCATTGTATACATAAATGTAAAAATTTTGATTATACGCGTACATACATTTTATGTAAATACAACCAAACAAAAATAAAATAAATTAAAAAAGTAAAAATACTTAAAAAAAAAAAAAAAAAATTACAGGGTTGAAAAATCTTGAATATCCTTTTTTTTTAAATGGTTTGTATTTTTTTTTTTTTTTTGGGAATGATGATGTTGATGTCGAAAATGATGAAGCAAACCCCCTTAAGCTTAATAATTTCCAAAAAAAAAAAAAAAAATTAGAAATAAAATATATTGTTTTTGCCAAGCTCATTACGAATATATACATATAGCTGTGTATATATATAATACTCGTATATATTATGTATGAGCGCATTTAATAGGTAAAAAAAATTCTTGAAAAGTTGTAAATTTTTTTTTTTTACTTTAAATTAATTTTTGTATTTGCAAATGCTATTATTTTTTTTTTTTTTATTGTTCTACAAAATGAACTGTTTTTAAATACTTAAAAAAAAATCTTAAAATTTTAAAATAATTTAATTGTATATGAAGGAAATTTAATTCAAAAAATTTCAGAAATTATTTTTGATACAATTTTGATAATGAAATTGAAGGTTTGCTAGTATGTATATAGGAAATTTTTTTCAAATATAATTTAAATTGATGAATTACTAAAATTTTGTTTGATATAATTGGAATAATATTAGAAAGTTAGTTAATTAATTGAAAGCCAAAAAGGTAATCATTTACCAGAATGTTATTTTCATTTTTTGTTCATTGTATGAAATAATTACTTAGTTATAAAATATCCTTTGATTTCGTTGAAAACTGCATGAAATATACTTGAGTCTATATTTATTTTAATCTTTATTATCTGTGCTTAGTCTATGTGAGTTTTTAAAAACTTTCGCAAAAAAATTTAATCTCGAATCGGATCACATCTATTTTATATATATATATATATGTTCAATTTAAAAGTGACTGATAATTGTAGGTAGATATTGGCAAAGACAATCTTAGGCGGTTTCTCACACATCGAAAAGAACAACAGCTAGAATAGTGAAAATTCATTTTGGGCATTTTGGAATAGTTTTGAAGAAGATTCATTACTTTTATAATATAACGGTATTAATATGGGAATGCAACAAAAAATAGATTTTGTCAGCTACATCGGTATGCTTTTAGTTTATATTCTACAATCATTATAAAATTTTCATCTTGGGGAAATAATAAAATCTGTTCTTGATAATATTTAATTAGAATATAACTTAAGTTTAGAGTTAAGCACGTAAAATCATTTGAAGAATGGCGGTATTTATATTATATAATAAAGTAAAATTATGCTTGTTCAAAAAAATCATAATGTTTTGTTCATGAAATCTAGAATCTAAAGCTTACGCAAAGCTATATTTGAATAAAACTCATAGCTAATTATTATATTAGCATTAAATAAACAATTGCATATAGAAAGGCGTTTACAAATTGATAAGGAAAGAAAATGAGAAATATCTTTAGAAATTAATTACATGTATAACACAAAATTATCTTTAGGTTAAATTTCATCAATCAAAAAATCTTTTAAATAGAATTTTCATTATTTTCTTAAAATAAAAGCCCGATAGGTTTTAATATATATATGTATATAACTTTGTATATGCAAATATGCTTAACTTTGTTCGTATAAGGACGTTAATACTTAACTATACACAAATTTCCAAAAAAGACAAAAAAAAAACGAAAATTTCTATTGTATTCATTTAAGCGTTTTCTGTTTAAAAAAAAAAAAAAAACAAGAATTTTCACCATCATAGTTTTTTTTCGTCAATTTCTTATTTGCATCCAAAGTTCTGTAAACGATACAAAAAACCAAAAAGAAAAAACAAAAATAAAAAAAAATAAAAAATCCTAGAATAAGAATGACACAAAAAGAAAGTAAAATAACAATAACCAGGATTTGCGCATATAATCATAACATTACAAAGGACATGAACAAAATAAGAAAAAATCTTACAGAAAACCAAAAACAACGAAAAAAAAATGCAATGAAATTATCAAAAAGAAAAAAAGAAGAAAAATGAAAAAAAAAATGAAAAAAAAAAGGACATAAGCTTCTTTATTTTTTTATGTTTTTTCTAGAGAAGTTCAAGAAACTTTTGATAAATTTTCGTTGCATTTTGATTTTTGTGTGTATTTAAGAATTGCCGTTTGTCACTATAAAGTTTGTAGTAAATTAAAAAAATAAATTCATAATAAATAGTAAATTGTAGAATAATATTTATCAAAATTAGATGTTTTGTTAATTAATTTGTCGAACTCATTTTGAAACAACTTACAAAATTTATATCAATTATTTTTTTAATTTGTTTTTTCTGTCACTAGTTTTGGGTTTATAATGAATTCGAATGAGTAATTATAATAACAAATAGTATAGATGCTCAAGTTGTCATCATTAAGTCATTGGCTCGAATGCATTAAACAAAGCTTAAACTCCAATCTCATATTTTCAAACAAAATCTACATTTAGTCTTTGTTTGAAAAATTGAGATTTGAGAGTTCAAAGCTCACTTTTATGCATTCGATCTAATATGTCACATAGTGTTGAAGTGATTTAGAATTAAATTTTTTTTTTAATTTTTTACCATAACAAAGAGTCAAATGCATTTACTTAACCTTTCAAAATTCAAATGTCATTTTTTTAAACATAAATTACGCTTTAATTCATTTAAAAACTACGACTTCAGCAGTAGTTTTTGCTTCAAAAAGTGAAATTTTAGTTGAAGCTCAATTTTATGCATTCGACGCCAGAACACTTCGTCATTTGTTTATACTTGTTGTAATTTTGAATTTTCTAAAACTTTACGATCAAATATTCTTGCGAGTAAAGTATTTTTACTACATTAACACAGTTCATTGCAAATACAATACTGTTATTCCTTGCAAAACTTTATTAAAGAATTACATTTGTATTGGTATAAATTCTGTTTTTCTTTTTTTTTTTTTTTTTGGAGAAAACAAAAACAGAAAAAAAAAAATAAATTGAACCAAAAAAAAGAAAAAGAAAAAACAAAAACAAAATATATTATAAGATATTCTTAATATAAGAAAAAAAAGAGTTGAAGAAAGAGAAAGAAGATGATGGAAAAAAAAAGAAAAATACGAAAAATAAATAAACTTGCTATTTTTTTTTTGTTTTTTTTTTTTTGGTTGCTTTTTAAGAGTCATTGGACGCAGAGGGTAGATAAGATTGCAATGATGTAAACTTATGTTAACCAATATATAGATATATAGTATATAAAATGAATTGAACTCTAGGGTAAATATTATATATAGATGTAAATGTATATGTATGGATGTATATATTGAAAATATATATATATTTTTTTTTGCTATGTAAGTTTTTCTTGATATTTTCTTTTAATTGATTGATTTTATGATATCGATTTTTTTTTTTGAATTTACTTTAAGTTTTTTTTTTCAGTAAAAAAAATATTCTGTAGTTTTTTCCCCCCCCCAAGTACCTACTAAGCATTTTTTTTTCTTTCATTTAGTTTTTTAAAATCGGCTTAGCAATTAAATACATACTTTTTCAATTTTGATTAATGGTTTTTTTTTTGAGGGTTTTAAATTAAATTGTAAATATAAAAAATTGAATTGAATTTTTTTTTTTGTGAAAGATTTTGGTTGAAAAAAATTTTAAAGAGGATTAATTCGCCTATAAATTAGATATTTTAAATTTTATTTATTTATAGAATCAAACTGAGGAAAAAATAAAGTTATGGTCAATTGGGCTACAATCTACAGTCTAAATACTGTTAAGAAAAATAAATTAAAGCTTACAAAATGGACGAAGATTTTCATATTTTGCAAAAAAAAATCTTTATTTAATTTAGAAGTAAATTTTCTTTTAAGGTAAAATTTTCAAAACTATGATTAATTTATATATGTAATTTTGATATCTCGAAAAAAACTCTCCAAAAATGTCAATGTTAGTTAAAGAGTTTATTGTAATAACTCAGGTTTACATAAATGATGCGGAAGTATTTGGATAATTTGAAACTTCATATATAATTAAATTGGTTTTTCTAAGACCATAGAGGTAACCAAAATTAAGAAAAAAGGTCTTAGTAAACTTTTAAAGCGTCCTTTCTTCTGATTTTCAATTACCCTCACCTTTTATTCTTCTTAATAACATATTTTTAACTATTTAAAAGTAGGTAATAAAGAAATTTTATTTTGTATTTTGGGTACAAAAAAGTATAAATTTTATAATTTAAAATGTCGACCGCAAATTACACAGCCTTTCTTGTTCAGGTGTGACGTATGGGGGAATAACTCTTACGACGTGTGTGGGATTCGAACCGACCCATTGTTTATAGCATATATTATACGCTCTTACCCACTAGGCCACCGAGGTCGCTTCATACAATATAATACTCCTATGTTGGCGTTGATTATTTTCTTTAGTTTTCTCACTTTATTGTAAATAGTATGCATTAATAACTTCAATTGTTAAACCCTAATCTATCAATTTAACAACTGCTCTAATGTGAGAGTGCTCGATCAGAGTAAAATCACCCTATTCTTGAAATAAACAAAATGGCTAGATGAGACGGATTATCAAGCGGGAAAAGAACAGCGAGTCGCAAAACCTAGATGTTAGGTTAGTTAGATGACCACCCTCGCTTACAAGACTATATTTATAGTTTTGTTTTTGTCAGATTTAAATAAATTAAAAAACAAAATAATTAGGAATCCGATAATACACATTAGTCTTCATTTAAATACATGCCTTAGTCGTTTGTCAAAAAGGAAATAATCACGTTTTTATTGTAATAAAAGAAGAACTTTAAATTTATTATTTATTCCTTTTTTTATTGCTTTTTTAAATATTATAAAGAAAAATAAATTAAAACTTAAACGTTCGTTGGTTGTCTCTCTATTTTACTTAGGTATCTACAAATTTAAGATAATACAATAAAAGATAGTAAAGGAATGTATTAACTTATATGTTTGGGGGTTGGTTATAATTCAAGTTTCCCTTAAATTTTTTTATGATATGGGACAACTTGATAAAAATTATCTTGATCAAAATTACAAGTCCTGTCGTTACTTAAATTTTCTTAATTATTTAAAAAAAAAAAAAAAACGTCTTGTGTATCACAAAAATTTTTCTATTCATCCTCCATTTTTTTTATCCCCTCATCCAATACCTCATTATCAGAAAAAAAAAGTCGTAATTTAAAATTTACATTTGTTGCAAATCTGAAATTGACATCAGTGTAAATTTTATAATGGGTGCACTAGATAAGATGACACGCTAAAATTAAAACTAATATTTTAAGATGTGTAAAAAACAAGTTTTTTAATTAAAAAGGATTTTCTTAAAACTATAGAAAGAAACTATTTAAAATGAAAAAAATCCTAATGTATCAACTTAAACAACTTAGAAAAAAAATTCTCAAGGCAGTAAAAACTCAAATTTTACTTTTTCAAACAAAAACTATACGCCTTGAACTCATCGGTTTTGTATGAATAAGTAAAATTTAAGTTGAAGCTCTGTTTTATGCATAACGACCCAATTATATCCTTAATTTTAAAATTTTAATTAAATCTACCTATTTTTTAAAAAAATATGCTACCTTTGTATAATAAAGTTTCCTTAAGAATAAATAACCCTTTACTTTTAACATTTTCTTTCTTATTACATTGAATTACATTGAAATTTGTTATTTCATATTGAAAAAGGGACGGCAGGCTTTACTCCCCCCATATCACGGTAGGAGACATATTTTTAAAATAAATAAATAAAATAATTTTAAAAAGAAAAATATAGTAATTGAAGAAAAAAAAAATTTAAATTAAGTGATAGATATGACCAAGTGATGCATAAAAAAAAAAATGGCGAAATAAACGTTATTTAGCTTAAGTCTAATATAGTTGTAAATGAAAATTGTGTAAATTGAGGTTAGAGAGTATTACTATTAAATACTTTTGATTTTCAATTAATTTTTCAACTCTAGGCAATCATAAATTTTTTAATTTTATTTTAAATTTTACGAATATAATAATAATTGTAACATCTAAATTTACTAAATTTTACTTTCATGCAATTTTATTGTTCTTCTTATAATTAAAATTTTATTAAATTTCTTATATAATTATATAAAAGTAAAATATATTTTATTTATAATTATTTGAGCTTATTTAAATTAAAATTTGTTTTTTTTTTTATTTTTAAGTTTTTTATATTTTATAATTAAAAAAAAAAAAAAGAGGCCTTTCATGCATTGTATTGCGTTATGGGAATTTTAATACGAATTCTTGCAAGAAGCTTTACTTTATAGCATTATTATTTAATTAAATATGTAATTTATAATTTATTTTTTAATTACATGCATTTTTGTCCAATTTAGTTTTTTTTTTCAAAATTTAATTTAACTTTTAGATTAATTTAATTTAATATTTGGAAGATTTATTAAAAATTAAATATATATTTTTTAATATAAAAAAAAAAGAAATTTCGTTTTGTTGGTTTGAATTATTTTAAAAATTAATAAATAAATATATTTATATATTTATATGTATATATATATAGGTATGCATATATAGAAGAAGTCACAAAAACTTATTTCTAAATTATTTTAATAAAAAAAAAAAAAATTAAAATTAAAATGAAATTTGTGAACATCAAAAGCTTTTAGTGGATTGTTTTATATTTAAAATTAAATTAAATATATAATTTATATAAATATATATATAATTATATATATATATTTATAAATAATATTTAGCAACAATATTAATTTAAGGAAGGTAAACAATTTTAAACAAAGATAATTTTATTTAATATTAAAATAAATATTAACTTACCGAATCATGTGAATGCCGATAATCTACAGTATCACCAGATTTTTCATGTTCCCAATCAATTTCCTTTTTTAAAGACTACAAAAAAAAAAAAAGACAATTTTATAATCAATATTTTTAAAATTAAATTTAAAATAAAAATAATATAAAATAAATTATTTTTTACCAATGGCACCGATTGAACTGGTCCTAAACCTGATGGTCCGGCAACTGGTTCCGTTGATATAATTGGACTACTAATACCACTACTGGTAGCTGTGTGCGTTATATTAACATTTCCACTTGTACCACTACCACCACTACGTGATGATGGTCTTAAATCTGATGAATGAAATGATGATGATGTTTGTTGTGAACTTAATGAATTTAATGAAGGAACAACAACCGTTTGTGATGATGATGAATGACCAGCAATTCCATCATTACCACCACTACTAATACGATTGCTAATACCATCTCTATCTCTGTTACCACCACTTATTGTTAAACCATTATTTGAACTATTTGAATTAATGGTCATATTAATACCAATTGAATTTTGTCCACAATCATCATCATCATCTGTTGAATTATTATGTTTATCTCTATCACGTTCTTTTTCACGTTCTTTATCACCCATTAAACCACAACTTCCTACTGGTGAAAGTTGTTCATCATTTATTGTTGTTGGTGTTCTTGATAAACGACCACTAACACCAATACTAATACCACCACCACTACCACCACCACCACCAATACTGCTACTACCGGCACCACCACCTATTGATGATGTTGATAAATCATGTTCTTCATCAATACGCCTATGTCTATCACTTCGATTACTTGGACAACGTCTTTGATATAAATCTAATGGTAAGGGTGATGATGATGGTGCCGATGAATGTAATCTTTTTGGTGGTGAAGGACTACAACGATCATTTTCACGTTTAATAGTTAAACTAAAATTACTATTTGTTGTTGAAATTGACGCTAAAACAGAACTTGAATTTGTTGATATTGATTGCTGTTGACTTATTGACGAAGTCCCACCACATATTGTACTACCGGAAGTACTTCCACTTCCTATTAAATTTGATGAGGAAGTTTCCATTGAACACTGTGGATCACATATAGATGAAGATGATGCTGCTGTTGCAGCTGATGATGTTGGTGCTGCCAGCGATACACCAGATGATGATTTACCAGTATTAGACTGTTGTGAATGGGATGATCTTAAACGATCTGGTTCCCTTTCTGGTTCACGTAGCGCAGTATTTTGGTTTGTCATTTCAGCTAATCCTTTTACCTAAAATATTAATTTAATTAAAAAATTATTTGTAAATTAGAATTATAAATAAATTAAAGTAATTACCTTCAACGACTCCGCTGTTTTCAACAGAGCAGAGAGCTGACAATATTGCACGTTTACTTCGCCTTTATACATGAATTCTACTAATGTTTGCAGCTCAGAAAGACGGACGTCTTTTAATATCACAATTGGATGTTTTTCGGGGTGGTCCAGAAAAAGGCTCTGGAAATATGAGGAACAGGCCGAGAGGACCACCTGTAATTAAGCAACAATAAAAAAAAAAGCAATTATTTACTAAAATATCTTTAATCTGCGTAAAATGCAAAAATCAAATTGTAAATAACACAATAATTGAAACAAATTTATTTATTTTTAAATCCTATATATTTTGATTATTAAAATAGGCATACTAATTTATTTTAATAGGCTTTTTCATATTTTATTAATTTTATTTGAAATTTCAAATTGAATTTGATTTAATTTTTTTTTTCTTATATATGTAAAAATATACTATGTATAAAATATACACTAAGTTTAAAATATTGTAATTACATATGAGTATCGATAGAGATGTCCTCTAAATTAAATCCAATGAACATTAAATTTCCTGATTACTTTTTTAAGTCAAAAAAAAAACAACTTACGATATTAAATTTTGCATGAATCTAATCTTAGAATTAATCTTGTCTTCATTTTAATTAATATGGTAATGAATGTAATAGAAATTTTCGTGATTAAGTAGAATAATTCAATGCAAATATTTATCATTTCTGAGTAATTTTTTTTTAAATGAGAAAAGAAAAAAAAAAAACAAAAAAAAAATATTAACATTTAAGATTTTAGATAATAAAAATAAATCTATTGAATGAATTTTACATTTAATTTCATTGTAATTACTGCAACAGTAGACCGAGTTTGTAGACAATATTGAACTCATAATTGATAATTAGTTATATATTACTTTTATAAGATATACATATAAAAAAGTGTGATAAGATTATGGGTCGCATGTGTTAGCTTGAACTTAAAACTCAACTTTTTCAAATAGCATCTACATCTGAGCTCAAGGTTTTTATTTCAAAATATAAGATTTGATTTCAAGCTCAGTTGTGCATTCACCCCTACATTTAAATGGATTTTCTGTATTATTTCATCGCAAAGCAACAATTGATATTTTTTTTTTCATCGATTTCACACATGTTTTCCAAAATTGATGAAAGAAAATTAAAATTGAGGGTTTCAACACATGTTCTCCCAAATTGAGGAAAGAAAATTAAAATACACTTCATATTTTTTCCTTTCGTTAACTTTCATTAACAGTTAGGAAGCATTATTTACTGTTTGAATTTTATTAACATTTTGTTGAAGAGAGAGACGAAAGTGAAGAAGAGAGTCGGAAAATTGGGTAGTTTTTAGGAAATCGCTTATAGGTCTTAAGATTAAAGAAATATGTAAATTCCCTTATGGGATAGATGTAAAATAATATTATTATTTAGGTAATTTTAACTTTTAACTCTATTGAGTAGGTAGCTTTAACTTTTTAACTAATGTGTAAGAAATGGTTGTTTACATAAAGAACTAAATTGAATTTTCAAACAACCACATTCTTGTGCTTTGAGAGAAGAAAATTGCTCTCAATAGATAAAAATACTTGTGAACGTAGGGACTTTCTGGAAGAAATTAAAACTTTAAATTTTTTACAAATCTTCTCCAAAAAAATGAGGTCCTCGGTGGGTTAGTGGGCAAGAGCGTATGAAATATGTTATGAACACAGAGGAAGTGTGGATTCGAATCCCCGAATAATTTCCTGAAACAGAAAGGCGGTGTAATTTCCTTGTCATATTTATGTGGCAGGGGAATACCCTCAACAAAAAAAAAAAACAAAACTCCTGAATAAATAGCTATAGTGATTTAAATTTAAGTGATTTTTGTTCGTCCGTTCGTTCAATTCAATATAGATGTTTTTTTTTAAATCATACACTAATATTATTTATCATAATACCTTTCCTTTAACACTTCAGTAACATATTATTTACAGTAGGTATATAACAAAATATATTACAAAAGTAAAAAAATATAATATTAAATTTGTTTATTCAATTGAGCGCATTCTCACGCATTTGACCTGCCTAAGTATCTATATATTCAACAATTAATACGATGAATCTATTTAACAAATACTGGTTGCAAATTATCTTATATAAGGAAAAAATATAAACTATTGGTGATAATTAACTTTTTTGTTTTTTTTTTTCTATATAATTTTCATTATTGATTTCATCTATATGTAACTGTTTAACTCTTAAACGTAAGAATAATAAAAAACAATTAAATTAGCAAACAAAAAAAAAAAAAAGTGGTTACAAGATTTTACTCAAGGTCATAGTTAACACGACTTGCGTTTAAAAAAAAAAAAATATGCCCGTTTAATTTAACCGCGCTCCCTCATTTTTAATAGTTATTATAATAAATTTTTATTTTTATTATTTTTTATTATTTTTTTTTTTTTCTTATTTTGATTGCTATACGACGGTTGTGTTATAAGATTGCAACGGTCTAAGATTGCATTAAAGCTGATTTCAAAGTGATTTTAAAAAAAATTTTTATTTAAATTTTTAAATGATTAGACTATTTATTATTCAATGTAAGGAAAACTCAGAAAACTTCAAATTACGGAAAACCATTTTTTAGCTATAATATTGTCTTCAAATGGAAAGAAGAGAATAACAAATAAATGTGTAACGGTCGTTTTCTAGAGTATAATAGAAAGGGGCGAAATATTTTCTTTACAGTAGGCAATTTTCTTTCCTAATTTTGGTTGCATTTTCGACCACAATATAGAAGAGAATTGTGAAAAAACTAACAGATAAACATATTTTTAAATAAATAAATAAAATAGATTAAAGATTCGATCGCCACATTGTACAACATTATGATTGTGAAAGTGTGCAACAGATATGGTTCAGAATTGCATTGAATACATGTGGTAACAACTTGAATTTTAACTTATAGAGGGGTATAATATACAATTTATGTGTATATATATATATACACACAAGCATCTCTGTAATATTCTATACATAAGCATTTGAGAAGTACACTAATACATATAGAGGCGTTTATAATAATGGTATAAGCCGCCTCGCTGATAAAAATAAAAACAAATGAAAAAAGTACCTATTGCCTAAAGACAAATATTTAAAAAAAAAATTTATTTAAACAAATCTCGTACTTTTTAAACAGTACTTTTGTTTTCTTTTTTGTTTTATTTATCTTTTGTATAGCATCTTATTTTATAATAAAAAACAGAAAAAAAAAACACATAAAAGAAAATTAATTTATAGATAATTTTTTTTTTTTTCCATAAATGCATGATATAATAAGAGAATTTTTGATTGTCATACAATACTATTTAATGACAACAGATACTTTTAAAACTAATAAATTTATACAAAATATAAAAGTGAAGAAAAAAATTATAATAAAATTGATTACGTATATATACGTAGATATAATTTTGTAATATTTATATTTAGTTTTTGTTAAAAGTGAATTTAGTTTTAAAGATAAATTATTTATTTTTAATGAAAGCTTAAGATTTCAGTTTTTATTAATTAATATGACCGGATCCGGATCTTCAATAGTTCAACATATAATCATTTTACCATACTCTCATAAAAATAGTGATCCCAAAATTTAAATACTGATACCGAAAAATTAAAATACTGACCCCAGGTAGGTTAAAACTATTTAAGATACCAGGAAGAAACATGTGGTAGCTTCATTTTATAAAATTAATTTTATATAAAATACAAGATTATAAAAAGACGAAAAATTCATTAAAATACCGTAGCGTAACCGGGTTTAAAGTAACTTTTCAAGAAATTGTTGAACTTGTCCTTTAAGGTCATTAAGGTCAAGCCATTAAGGTACCATAAAAAACTGGACACAATTCGAATAGAATTTTTTTTGACAGGTCAGCGAGTTAAAGGATCGTAACCATATCGATGTTAATCCATCCAGTGAATTCCTTTAGTAAGGAACTAAATTTCTATTGAGCTCAAAAGAAACGTGTAAATAGAATAACGAAAATGGTTTAATGGACTCAGATGACGAAATAGGTTAACAAATCGAAAAGAAAAGTAAGGCATATCACCTTCTGGGTTTAGATGAACATTGCTATAAAAATTTAGTTACAATCAGTTACACCGTGTAGGAATGCCTAATTAACAAACAACACTTTCTGCTTTAATTTGCTTATTGATAAAATATTATATAAAATTCAATTATTATTTTTATTTTTATTTTATTTTAATAAGAAGTGATTTTCATTTTAATACAAGAAGTGAATTCTATAATGAGCAGTTAACTATTGTCTCTTATAATATAAAGTTTTTGAGGATTCATTTAAACAAATTCCAAATGATAGTTATATACTGTTAAATAATAATATTGACCAAACTTATGGTTAGTGTTTTCGAATTTTCTATACGTTATACACGATATACATAGAAAACAATATGATTTTCTTTATTAAAAACATATATACGAAATCTTTGAATACCGTTATCTCGGAAATCATTAAAAATAGATCCTCCCTTCGAAAACAATTTTTTAATTGTTCTGATATTCACATAATCAACAAATTCAAAGAAGATTATTTAGTGGCAGACACTATCTTTAGTTCTGTATTTAAATCTATAGTGATGTCATGTTTTCTATTATGTAATTAGATATTTATAAAATCATAGTAAAATATATTGGGGACACAAACCAATTCGATTTTGACATTTACAGGTTACACTTTACTATTTGTGATTTTTTTCAAATTGACAACTAAAATCTTGAAAAATTTTCATGTAAATTAAAAAAGAAAACGGTAAAAATGAAAATTAGCTTTTTTTTTAAATCGTAAACAAAAACATACATAAATAAATAAATTTTATTTCATATAATATAAATCATATTATATATTCCATTTTAGAATTATAATATAAATAAAATTTTATTAATATAGTATGTTATTACATTCGAAATAGGAGCCAGTGACTGATTTAGTTTTATACTTTAGATAAATTCTGTAAATAATATGAATGCGTGTGTCTCGAATGTTCTTGAATTCGTTTTGATACATGAAATTTTGGCAGAAAATAATTGAAAGTTTTAAATAGCAAATTTTAATGTAATTTCAAAATATGTACATATATAAAATGATAATAATACCATATAATTTTGTTTTTCATAAAAATCCTTTAATGTCTAAAATATTGTATATATATCCAAAAAAATCATTATTATAAAAGGAAAAAAAATAAAACAACAAAAACAAAACAAAGTAGATATTAAATTTTATACAGTTTTTTTTTAATCACAGGATGAACAAATGATGACTTCTGGTATTTTTAGTAATAGTATCCTATAAAAACATATTTTATTACATTCAAAGAATTAAAAAAATAAAAAAAAAAAAAGATATTCTATATTCCCTTTACTATTTATTAAATGAAAATCTTAAAAATACAATTATAGTATGTATAACTAAAATTATATATTTTGATTTTTATTGCAATTAAATAACTGCTATTCCTTTTCTTTTTTTTTTTAAGTTAATAAGTTTGGTTGGTAGTCATTTCAAACAAAATAGCAATAAAGTGTCGATTTTATAAATAATAAACTGTGGTCATAAAATGATCATAATTTTTTTTTTTTTTTTTTATTTGTAATTTATTGCGCATAGTTAATCACAATCTAAGGGATCTAATTGTCCCTTTCTTTTATAGCAAAAAAGAAAAAAAAAAATAAAAAAAAAAATTTAATTTAATTGTTGTAACTCAATTGTAATTAATTTTTTTTTATGTTAATTAAATTTTTTTTTTATATTTTTTTATTTTCAATTGACTGTTAAAAAACTGTAAAAAAAAAAAAAGAAATATTAAATGTGTTTTTAATTGATTAGAAATAGTAGTAGCTGTCACTTATTACAACAGTGCTATCTATAGGAGAAATAAAGAAAACAAAAAATAAATACAAAAAAAAAGGAACAAAAACAAAAAAACAATAAAAACATTCGTATATTGCAATTTATATCCCAGGTATTTCCTATATAATTATAGGTGTACTGAACAAGTAGTTAGAATATCATTAAAATTTTAAATTAAAAGTGTTTTTTGTTTTTTTTTTTTTTGTTACAAAATTCCAGTTAAAAAAATAGTCAGAATTGGAAAAAAATATTATTATTTTTATAGCTTAAGTTTAAGCTTTTTTTTTTTTTTTTAAATAAAAAAAAAAAAGCGAATTTAATTAAAAGCCCAGAGCGTTTTAAAAAATACGAATTACTTTTGTGAATAAATTGTAAAAAAATTAATTGAAAATCATTTTATTTTATTTTTGTATATATATATATATATATATGAATATAGGAATGTAAGTCATAAAGTCATAAAGAAAATCTTTTTTTTTTTTTGTTTTGTTTTTCAAGTTAAATTTTTCATACAAATTATTTTAAATTATTTTTAACTATTATTAATAGTTAATAAGATAGCCTTTATTTGGTACAATTTTTACAACATCAAGTAATTAGAGTAAATTTTAGGACTCTGTGTGACAAATGCTTAAATGTATGAAATTTGTAACTCAAAACTTTTCAGGTAGAGTTTCTCTACTCAAGCGTATCGTCGTTGCGGCGCTTCTCGCAGCGCGTTGCATTTAGTCAAGTTGTATTTAAATTAATGTATTCTATTATTTACAAAACGATACTAGCATTAGGTCATCACCTTTAGAATTAAATTATCTTAGAGCTTTTTCAACACAGACACAATTTCATATATAATAAAGGTATTATAATTAGTATGAAGAAAAATGCGTCCAAGTAATAATCATGTCAGTGTTCAAAATCAATTTCCTAAAATTAAGTCATATTTCAAATCAAAATATTTGAGAACCTCTAATAAGGCAACTTCGGAAATTGGATGTATTAATAAGTAAAACTAAGACTACTATAAAATATAAAATGCATATAGAGTTTACTGTAGTATTTTTTTTTTACATGTAGTTAATCTTTAAAGTTTGGACTAAAATATAGTTTTAACGGAACGATTAAAAAAAAGTACAGTTAGTTTAGTATACAGATTTAGAATAAAATAGTATATTTTAAAAATCCGATTAGTATTTTAAAAACAGAATCGTTAGTGACGATAAAATCCTATACGATTAAAATTATATTGTGAAAAATTTTTTTCAGATTGACAAATGAATAATGTAAGACATCAGTATTAAAAATCAAATAAATAGTTTTTAAGACTCAAGAGGTTATGATTTATGGTTTATGGTTAACTGGCAATGAAATTGATTTTCGGAAGAGTATCTTATCGCTTTTTCTCTTTAATTTATATGTCGAATAAGAGCAGTTATTTAATTTATATGTTTTAAGTCTTAAAATCTTTAAAAAAAAAAACTGAAAGCAAGCGTATGAATGTATTTTGCATGTTCATAAAATATCATGGGTAGAAATGTAAAATCATGGTAAAATCAATAATGTATAGTGTGGTTCTATGGAAAATAGAGATATGGATTTAATTTATAAATATAAAGCGCAGAAAAGAAGTATACTTTTGGCCATATTATGCTAGATAAAAAAATATTCAGGTAATTCTCCATAAGTTAAAATAAGGGTACGAACAACCGTCGGAGAAAAAACAAAGTAATGGCTTAGTAATACCAAACATTGGACAGATTTTTAAACGATTGGGTGGCTAATATATACATTTAAAATAGAGGAGATTACCAAAATGTGATCGTCGACATTCAGTAGCGGATAGTTAGTTAACGAACAAGATACAGGTGATGTTAATTTATGGTAGGATGATAGATGATAATAAGCATAGTTATAGTTATCTGCTTTTAAAAATTATATTTCGAAATTTCATACAGCTTTTTTTTACATTTTTAAACTGGTCTACTTTGGTTGTTATGATATCAAATAACATAAAATGGTAAGAAAATTTACTGCTCTCATATTTTGGCTATAGTTTAATTAATACTAGTTTTGAAATTCATTCCAATAATAATTATTTTTTTTCTGTATAGGATTGAAAATATATACATTACATACATACCCCAAGTCACTTAACAGTTTTATTGAAATTTTATGTTATACTATAAAAATATAAATTTGAAAATACTCTTTTCTTATACACATAATTTTAATTTTTATAAGATTCTAATGTTCTGTTAGTTGAAAGGACAACTTATGTGTACTAGTGTACCGTTTTAAAACAATATATTAAGTTTCAAGAGTTTTAACTTTATCTATGGATATTTATTTTATTTTTTATTTTTTTTTTGCATATAAAAAATAAAAGAATTATAATTATTTCCTTATTCATTTCTATATCATCAATGATTTATTTTTTTTAAGAATGGAACTTTAATTTAAGTTTTACAGTAGAATTAATTGATTAGGACACTTTTATTTTGATATAAAAAAAAATAATTTAATAGATGAAATTAATGAAAATGATTATTTTAAATTCGAATGAAAATTAAAAATTTACTAAATGATGTTTAAATATAAAATCCAAAAAAAAAACGAAAAAAAAAAAAAAATAAATAATAAAAGAAAATTTAAAATAAAAGATAAGAATTAGAGCAGTTTTATGTGTCATAAAAAAATAACGGAATTTAAACGTTTTTAAAGAAAATAAAATTTTAAATACAATTTGTATAATAAAATCTTAAAAAAAATTAAATTTTGTATGTATAATCGTAATAAAAATTATAAGTTGAAATCAACAGTTTTGGTTACTTACTGTCTTTTGTAAAAAAGAAAAAAAAAAAAAAAACAATAAATATCAACTATTAAATAATAGTTTTATAAAATGTTTTATATAGATTAATGAATAATGACATAAAGATGTTAAAATAGTTAAAATAGGATCACATATCCAGAAAAAAATAAAATTGAAAGAAATAACATAAAAAAGAATAATATGTAATTTTATTATTAAATCGATAAAAAAAAAAAAAAAAATAAATAAAGAAAAATCAAGACGTGTATATTTATAAAAAAACAACTATTGTTAAATTTTTTAAAATCGATTATATATTACTTGGTATATTGATTGATTGAGTATCACATTCATTTAAGTATCAATTTTATAAATCATTTTTTATTATTATGTGTCGGGACGTTTGTTTATATTAATTAAATTTTAAATTGATGTCACGACTTAAAGAACTTTTCACAATGGTTATTATAATTAATTATAAAACAATAATTCATTTTCAATAAGATGACATTTAACATTCAAATAATCAAGAAATTAATGCCTTTGGAAATTCTTAAAACTTTTTAATGTGTAGGTAAATGTTTCACATAGAAAATGTGTACAGACTATGCAGACAATTTAATCAGCCAGTATCAACCACTTCAATTAATTAGCTTACATTTAACTGCGGTAATTATTAATAACTGTTTAGTTTAATTTAAGGTTATTTAAATGTATATATTATGGTAACAACCGTTAAGTGTAATATAAAATTGAGAATTATATAATTTGGGACATTAACTATTTCTTATATTTTCTGCAACTTGTATACAGACGGGTTTAGTTGGTAAAAATAACATACATTAGTTAAATTCTTATGTATTTATACATTTCTTTAAAATTTCCTTTTATTTTGTAGGTTAATATAAAGGAGAATTAAAATACTAAGGGCGGTATGTTCACATAAGTATTAACTTTGACCGGTATTAATTTTATGTTCACATCGGTATAAAAAAAAATTTTTAATACCGGTACTGAGATCACAAATATTGTGGTCATAATACCGTTTCAGTTTTATTTTAATTCAAATGAAATTGTATGTATATAGTTATATTTGAATGTATAAAATATACATAATTATATTTATTAATATATATATATATACCTAACTATATTTAAAAATATACCAAATTATGTTATTTATATTTTAAAATTAATAAAAAGTTAAAGTTAAAGATGATTAAAGGTGAACAAAAATATTGATTTTTATCTTTCAAATTTTCACGTATTTCAAATTTTAACTGAAAAAACAACTATAGTACAAAAATCATAAAATGAGTGCGTTCAATATGTTTATACCCGTATGAACTATGTTCAAGGGTATAATAAATTTGCCATTACGTTTGTGACACCTTAAAGGAGTCGAGCTAGATATAGTGTCAAAGGTATGGATCGGCTCAGAATCGAATTCTGAGTCGATTAAGCCATGTACGTCCGTCCGTCCGTCCGTCCGTCCGTCCGTCCGCACGATAACTCAAAAAATAAAGGAGCTAGGGGGCTGAAATTTTTTTTACGTCACTTTTGCAAAATTGTTAGTTTTGCTATTTAAATCCAACATTTTCGGTCGGCGGGTTCGAGTAGCTGCCATACAACTTCTATCTTTATATAGAAATAACTCAGTATCTATTCAAGCTAGGTTTCTGAAATTTTGCAAATGATGATCAAGTTTTATGGCAACAACTTCTGTAAAATTTGGTTGTGCTGGTGCAGCGGGTTCGGGTAGCTGCCATACAACTTCTCCGTTTAAATGAGAATAACTCAGTGTTTATTGAAGCTAGGAATCTGAAATTTAGTAAAGAGGTGTCGAGTTACATGCCAACAACTTTTGTAAAATTTGGTTGGTCTAGAGCAGCCGGTTCAGACTTCTTGCACCTCTTGGAACCTAATGAAGCTAGGCGTCTGAAATTTTGCAAATGATGATCAAGTTTTATGGCAACAACTTTTGTAAAATTTGGTTGTGGTGGTGCGGCGGGTTCGGGTAGCTGCCATACAACTTATCCGGTTAAATGAGAATAACTCAGTGTTTATTGAAGCTAGGAATCTGAAATTTAGCAAAGAAGTGTCGAGTTATATGCGAACAACTTTTGTAAAATTTGTTTGGTCTAGAGCAGCCGGTTCAGACTTCTTGCACCTCTTGGAACCTAATAAAGCTAGGCGTCTGAAATTTTGCAAATGATGATCAAGTTTTATGGCAACAACTTCTACAAAATTTGGTTGTGCTGGTGCGACGGGTTCGGGTAGCTGCCATACAAAATCTCTTTTTAAATGAAAAGAACTCAGTGTCCGTCCGCACGATAACTCAAAAAATAGAGAAGCTAGGAGGCTGAAAATTTTTTTACGTCACTTTTGTAAAATTATTAGTTTCGCTATTTAACTCCAGCATTTTCTGTCCCCGGGTTCGGGTAGCTGCCATACAACTTTTTTCTTTAAATAGAAATAACCCAGTGTCTGTTCAATCTAGGTATCTGAAATTTTGCGAATGATGATCAAGTTTTATGGCAACAACTTCTACAAAATTTGGTTGTGGTGGTGCGACGGGTTCCGGTAGCTGCCATACAAAATCTCTTTTTAAATGAAAAGAACTCAGTGTCCGTCCGGACGATAACTCAAAAAATAAAGGAGCTAGGAGGCTGAAATTTTTTTTACGTCACTCTTGCAAAATTGTTAGTTTTGCTATTTAACTCCAGCATTTTCGGTCGCCGGGTTCGAGTAGCTGCCATACAACTTCTTTCTTTAAATAGAAATAACCCAGTGTCTGTTCAATCTAGGTATCTGAAATTTTGCGAATGATGATCAAGTTTTATGGCAACAACTTCAGCAAAATTTGGTTGTGCTGGTGCGACGGGTTCGGGTAGCTGCCATACAAAATCTCTTTTTAAATGAAAAGAACTCAGTGTCCGTCCGCACGATAACTCAAAAAATAAAGGAGCTAGGAGGCTGAAATTTTTTTTACGTCACTCTTGCAAAATTGTTAGTTTTGCTATTTAACTCCAGCATTTTCGGCCGCCGGGTTCGAGTAGCTGCCATACAACTTCTTTCTTTAAATAGAAATAACTCAGTGTCTGTTCAATCTAGGTATCTGAAATTTTGCAAATGATGAGAATTTTTCGAATGGCTACGGCGGGTTCGAGTAGCTGCCATACAACTTCTATCTTTATATAGAAATAACTCAGTATCTATTCAAGCTAGGTTTCTGAAATTTTGCAAATGATGATCAAGTTTTATGGCAACAACTTCTGTAAAATTTGGTTGTGCTGGTGCAGCGGGTTCGGGTAGCTGCCATACAACTTCTCCGTTTAAATGAGAATAACTCAGTGTTTATTGAAGCTAGGAATCTGAAATTTAGTAAAGAGGTGTCGAGTTACATGCCAACAACTTTTGTAAAATTTGGTTGGTCTAGAGCAGCCGGTTCAGACTTCTTGCACCTCTTGGAACCTAATGAAGCTAGGCGTCTGAAATTTTGCAAATGATGATCAAGTTTTATGGCAACAACTTTTGTAAAATTTGGTTGTGGTGGTGCGGCGGGTTCGGGTAGCTGCCATACAACTTATCCGGTTAAATGAGAATAACTCAGTGTTTATTGAAGCTAGGAATCTGAAATTTAGCAAAGAAGTGTCGAGTTATATGCGAACAACTTTTGTAAAATTTGTTTGGTCTAGAGCAGCCGGTTCAGACTTCTTGCACCTCTTGGAACCTAATAAAGCTAGGCGTCTGAAATTTTACAAATGATGATCAAGTTTTATGGCAACAACTTCTACAAAATTTGGTTGTGCTGGTGCGACGGGTTCGGGTAGCTGCCATACAAAATCTCTTTTTAAATGAAAAGAACTCAGTGTCCGTCCGCACGATAACTCAAAAAATAGAGAAGCTAGGAGGCTGAAAATTTTTTTACGTCACTTTTGTAAAATTATTAGTTTCGCTATTTAACTCCAGCATTTTCTGTCCCCGGGTTCGGGTAGCTGCCATACAACTTTTTTCTTTAAATAGAAATAACCCAGTGTCTGTTCAATCTAGGTATCTGAAATTTTGCGAATGATGATCAAGTTTTATGGCAACAACTTCTACAAAATTTGGTTGTGGTGGTGCGACGGGTTCCGGTAGCTGCCATACAAAATCTCTTTTTAAATGAAAAGAACTCAGTGTCCGTCCGGACGATAACTCAAAAAATAAAGGAGCTAGGAGGCTGAAATTTTTTTTACGTCACTCTTGCAAAATTGTTAGTTTTGCTATTTAACTCCAGCATTTTCGGCCGCCGGGTTCGAGTAGCTGCCATACAACTTCTTTCTTTAAATAGAAATAACCCAGTGTCTGTTCAATCTAGGTATCTGAAATTTTGCGAATGATGATCAAGTTTTATGGCAACAACTTCAGCAAAATTTGGTTGTGCTGGTGCGACGGGTTCGGGTAGCTGCCATACAAAATCTCTTTTTAAATGAAAAGAACTCAGTGTCCGTCCGCACGATAACTCAAAAAATAAAGGAGCTAGGAGGCTGAAATTTTTTTTACGTCACTCTTGCAAAATTGTTAGTTTTGCTATTTAACTCCAGCATTTTCGGCCGCCGGGTTCGAGTAGCTGCCATACAACTTCTTTCTTTAAATAGAAATAACTCAGTGTCTGTTCAATCTAGGTATCTGAAATTTTGCAAATGATGATCAAGTTTTATGGCAACAACTTCTGCAAAATTTGGTTGTGGTGGTGTGACGGGTTCGGGTAGCTGCCATACAAAATCTCTTTTTAAATGAAAAGAACTCAGTGTCCGTCCGCACGATAACTCAAAAAATAAAGGAGCTAGGAGGCTGAATTTTTTTTTACGTCACTCTTGCAAAATTGTTAGTTTTGCTATTTAACTCCAGCATTTTCGGCCGCCGGGTTCGAGTAGCTGCCATACAACTTCTTTCTTTAAATAGAAATAACCCAGTGTCTGTTCAATCTAGGTATCTGAAATTTTGCGAATGATGATCAAGTTTTATGGCAACAACTTCTGCAAAATTTGGTTGTGGTGGTGTGACGGGTTCGGGTAGCTGCCATACAAAATCTCTTTTTAAATGAAAGAACTCAGTGTCCGTCCGCACGATAACTCAAAAAATAAAGGAGTTAGGAGGCTGCAATTTTTTTTACGTCACTTTTACAAAATTGTTAGTTTTGCTATTTAACTCCAGCATTTTCGGCCGCCGGGTTCGAGTAGCTGCCATACAACTTCTTTCTTTAAATGGAAATAACCCAGTGTCTATTCAATCTAGGTATCTGAAATTTTGCAAATGATGATCGAGTTTTATGGCAACAACTTCTGTAAAATTTTGTTGTGATGACATGACAGGTTCGGATAGTTGCCATACAACTTCTCTTTTTAAATGAAAATAACTCAGTGTCTATTGAAGCTAGCTATCTGAAATTTAGTGAAAAAGTGTCGAGTTGCATGCCAAAAACTTTTGTAAAATTTGAATGGTCTAAAGCAGCCGGTTCAGGCTTTTTGCATTTCTTGGAACTTAATGAAGCTAGGCGCAATAGATTCGGGTAGCTATCATACAACTCCACAATTTACATAAATATATCTCTGTAGTTCGGTACTAAAACTCTGAATGTTTTTAAAAGATGATCAAGTTTTATAGAAACAGGATATATTACGTTCATACGGGTATCCCAGAGTTGACACAGTCTACTCTACTGCACTCTTCCTCGTTTTGTACTAGTTTTTCGTTCAATTTTATCTCAATGTCAACATACGATTTCAAGTTTAAACCTGATCAAGTCTTAAATGCTATTGAAACCGATCTGGTATTATCCACCGGTATTATAAGTATGTGAACGAACAGACCGAAAAGGTTCGAAAACACGATATTTAATTCAATTGAAAAAGTCGTGTAAAATAATTATTTTTATTTTAAGAAATTAGCTATTATATTATTATAGAATTATATTATCATATTTGTTACAAGATTAAATGTCTGCCCGCCTGTCAAAATTTTTAACTCTCCACATCTGCTAAACGCTTAAAGTGAAATATGAACTGTTGAATATCTGTTTTGAGGTCTACAAATTATCAAAAAATTACAATTCGCCTAATTTTATAGGTAAATGGGAACTGGTATATTAGTGGAAATTAATAAAATGTTCGTTCATTACCAACTTCGTGATAGAATACTTCTTTTTCCCAAAGAGTACAGTAAGTAGTAAAGGTCCCCTAACCTATTATTTGATCAAAAAGGAAAGTGGTGTTTAGTGGGTTAAAGTCTCACACATTGATAGAGGGATCGTGTTCGATGATACTTTTTTGATGATACCCGCATCTAACTCTGGTAAAATAAAAGATTAAATATTGTATTTTTATTTAACAGCCTTTTTTTAATTATATGTAGAGTTTGTTTAAAAAGTTAAAACTGAAGAAAGTGTCTTTTAATTTTTCATAAAATTGAAAAAAATTTAAAAAAAAATTATCAAATTTTCATGCTAAAATATAGTTACAATTCTAGTATAAGAATTTTTTGTATTGTCTTACTGAAAATGTACACCCTTAAAATTTTTTAGTTTTCCATACTTGCTTGTTAAAATTTTTCAATGTCTTTTTCTTATAAAATTGAAATATATAATAATTACAATATTAAACTATGCATTTTCTATCATTTTTACAGATCTGTTGAAGTAATTGCAAAAATTTTGTTAAGTTACACAATATATATGTATTTTTTTATGCACTACACCAGTTAAATAAAATCTACGCATAGTTACAATTTAAAATTTTACAATAAGAAAAAAAAATTTTTTTTAACTCTCATATAAAATAATCTTATGTACATATTGCATAAATATAAGATTACTATTTTAATGATCAAAAGTTTATAGTTTCAATCTTATCAATATTTAAAAAGTTTTTTTTTTTTTTTTTAATTGCAATGTAAATAAATATATATAATTTTATAAAAACATACACTTATAATTAAATGTAAACAATATTTAAACTAAGATTAGATTAGAATTTCTATATATAAGTAAAGTGTAATTTTAATCAATAATTAATATTCGCTAATTATTTAAATAAGGTCAAAGTATTAAAAAATTAAATTAACTATAGATATTTATTAGACTATTATGCTTTAGTTATTTGAAAGGGTTATTAACCGATATCAATTATGAATCGGAAAGCTTTAATCGATTTGTTATTGAAAAGAATTTTTTTTATGAGATCTCGCCATTACATATAGTGACGTTCATTAATTCGACGTACAAAATGTCAATTTGTAACATTATTTATGAAAAATGTCAATATTCCAAATTGTTTATTGAAAATAATTATGATGATTCCTAGATTAAATTAGATTATTTGTTGAGTGGTGCCCAACTATTACGACATTTTGATGTAAATCATTTGACCTATTACTATAGGTGTTGGGAATTTTGCTTCTACTTATAATACTTTGTCAGTTTTACTGCCTCTATGAAACTAAAGATAGTTAGAGGATTAATTGCTGGCAGTTGTTCTTCAATAAGGCAATTTGCTCCTAGGTTTATATAAGTTCCTGGGAGCAAATGTGCTAAATATAGAGCATGAGTCCTAGAGATTCTTCTTCTGGACAAATTCTACATGTATTATCATTTTCTATTCCAATTTTCTTTAAATGCTTCTTTCGACAGTAATGTCCCGGTAGGAAGCCTGTTAGAATATTTCGTTTATTTTTACTAAATCCTATGGTTTTTTTTTTATGTCTATTCCGCTTTTAGTTTCACAGAAGCTTTTTAGATTGTCTAAGCGCGGATTTTTCACTCCATACAGTCTTTCTCTCTTATAGCTATCATGATGACTGTTAAAATATCAACGAAAACTTCGACTAATGCTTTACTCTAAGTAGATAAATAAACACAAAACATATACTTTATTATAGATGTAAGAATATGTTTCGAAAATTAGTGTTACTAAATGTTGGCTAAATGTTCATAGGTACATGCAACGTACATACAATTTGATGACTCATGTTCCAGTGTTATCATCATTATCCATCTTCAAATTTATTTTGACAATTTTTGTAAGTTGTTCAGAACTTTGGAAACGACATTTTAAAAATCGATATAATTTAAACAACCTATTATATAGTTATTCTGTAAAAGATTGTATCTTTTAATCGAAAATTTAAAAAAAATAAAATGGTTACTGATA
This sequence comes from Poecilobothrus nobilitatus, assembly GCA_947095535.1. Lineage (NCBI taxonomy): Eukaryota > Metazoa > Arthropoda > Insecta > Diptera > Dolichopodidae > Poecilobothrus > Poecilobothrus nobilitatus. The sequence continues at coordinate 54,387,772 of OX352772.1, read as the reverse complement.
CTATGTAAAATTTAAATAAAAATTTGTTATTTAAAACAAGATATAATTAACACATTGTATTTACATAAGCAAAATTATTGTACATTATTATTATAAATTTTATTTTATTTAATAAAAATTAAAAATTAGCCTGTGGTAGTACAATGTTAAACAAGCTTGTATTTAATAATAATTGCTATAAGGTTCAAAAATTCGAAATTTTCTCACAATTAAAAAATATTTTTTTCTATTGATTTGAAAATATGATTTGCAGCGGACGTGTTACTAAATTTTAAATTATTCGATGATGGAGTGAAAACATGTGGACATAATATGATCTATACGTGACAGTCTACAAATTAAAATAATTGTATTTATAATATATTTATTTAAGAGATTACTGATTCTTTTTCAGGTCAGCTTTTATTCTAATGTTTAATTTTTAATCAACGATTTTTAATTTAAATAAATTTGACTTTCAATTTGTAATTGCTGACAAGAGTGAAATTAATGATTACACTATACAGGAACATAACTATACAGTTAAAAAAAAATTGGGAAATCAGATTTGTTTTCGTTAAAAATAGCAAAAACCTTTCATCAGCTAATCACTCATTATTAATTGGACGCAAGAAATTATATATAAGCACATTTATGCTGACATTTATCTTTTCAGACGGGGCATGTAAATGTCGTAAGGAGGAAGTATTCTTACGATGTGTTTGGGATTTGAACCCACATTCCCACAGTGTTTACAACGTATTTAACGCTCTTATCCACTAAGCCAAGAAGGCCTCCATTCAGAACGTTCAAAGCAATGATTTCCAAAAGTAATGTTTTGTTTTTTTGTTGGTTCTGGGACCAATAATATACTTTGCAGAATTGCTTAAAAAGTTTAGATACTATTATGAAATCATTTTATTGACTTAACAAGAGATTATATTGATAAAAAATCATTAACAATATAATTTTTTTTTTTTTTTTTGACAAACCAAAAAGTTTTCACTCCATCCATATATATTAAAAAAGATACTTATTTCAGAATTTCAATTTAATTTGGATTGATTTGGGCATTTGAAAATTAGATTTTATTTGGAGTAGAATTTTATGCTACCTGAATGGATTAATGTATGGAATATTTAAATGACAAATAAATTAATATTTTTATGAAAAAAATTGAGTGACTTCCCATCACAGATCCACTAAGTGTTAATGAAAAGTATATATATATAATGAATTACAAAGTTTTAATGAGTGATGTATTGATTATAAATCTTTTCCAAACTTATTTTTTGCCGGAAAAACTAAGCAAATTTAAGGACTTATAAGATTATAGAAATAAAAATTTGACCTGACTGGAAAAAAAATTTTTGTTTTTAATATATATTCAATTTTGATAGTTCCAGATCAAGGATTATAAATGGATTATGGATAAACAAATCATTTGCGGTTAAATAACAGATGAGTTGATTGTGAAAGAATCTAAAATTAAAAACTAACAATTTCTAAATATATATTATGTGGTCACAATCCAGCCAATAGTGAATGTAGTGATGAAGACAACGGCCTTTTATACGAAAGATCTCGAATTCAAACCCCGACTAGATCATATAGATTAATAAAAAAATAATATAGATTTTTCTTATAATTTATTTAATTAGTATAATATGTATAATTAAATTAAAAATAAGTACATATGTCTTATAAATTATAATTAATATATATATTTTTTTTTTTAGTGTATTTCCCTGCCACATAAATGTAAAAGGAAATTACACAGCTTTTTCTTTTCAGGCGTGGCTGTATATGTCGTAAGGGGGTATAACTCTTACGACGTATGTGGGATTTGAACCAACACTCTCTTGATGTTTACAGCGTATGTTATGCATTCTGTTACGCACTAGACCACCGAGACCCCTAATTAATATCATATTGTAATATATAATAAAATAATAAAACATAATTCTTGTATTTATAAGCTGATAGATGGCGTAGAAATAAAAGAAACGCCTCATAGTCTTTTGTACAATTTATAGCTACAGTCGAATAATTGACAGCTCAGTGAAATTAAATGATTCCTAAAAGTGAATCTTAGGCGCCAGCAATCATTGAAATGATTCCGGAAAAAACGTTTCATTGAAAACTTATACTTTTTTCCGTATACGCGATTATAGCAATCAGAGAAAACTGTCAGTTGAATTATTTGTCAAATGGCAAATGACAATAATGAAGGCAAAATAAAAATAAATGTAATTTAAATTTAAATTTTTGTTAGCGTTATTTCGATGTTTGCAAAATTATATTAATTTATATTTTATTATTTTAATTTATTTAATTATTATTGGTAGAAAATGGTACTAATAAAGAATAAAAAAAAAGATTTTTTTATTTAATAATGACATTGGCTGAATTAAGAATAAAAAAGTATAAATTTTCTAGAATTAATTTTTTTTTTTTACTTTTTTTGAAATTTCCATTTTAAAACAAAAAATTTTAAAGAAAATAATAAAAAAAACAAATTTGAAGTCTAAATTCATTAAAACACAAAATCATAATGAAATATATCAAGAATTGCATCACAATTGTTTTCAATGACAAACTGAAATGTGAAGAAATGGAACATATGTTATTGGAACAATTTTGTTTCATTAGCAAAATTACTGATCAGTTGTTCAGGAAAATAATTACCAATCCGGAAAATCATAAAATTGATTTTTTTTTTAAATATTTAACTTAAAATTTAAAAATTCGTAGCAAAATTTATTCTTTAGAAATTATTTAATCATTAAATCAACACTTTTGTTAAATTTTTTATGTCCTTGTAGCAAAAAAATTGAAAATAAACATTTTCCGGAAGTATTTCAATGATAGCTATAACTGGCGCCTTAGTCAAATAATAAAATGACTTAGTGGATGTATCTCGCTCCTTATAGGAGTGACAAGGAAAAAAAAAATGTGATTAATGTTATTAATGTTATATTTTCAATATAGTTTAGACAAAACTAAAAAATAAAAGGTTACAGTTAATTAATTAATCAATGGTTCCTCAATTAATCAATAATTGATGGATATACACTTGATAGATAAGTAGAATCTTCTAAATTCTAATATATTATAGATATATACTTTTTGTGGATAAAATTTAGTTAAGTAAATTAAAATTTAAATTATTTGATATTATATAGTATGTATTTTGCTTCATTTTAACAAATGAAACGTTATAATTTTACTCAAATATTCGATATATTAAAGTTAATATACATGTAAAAAAAAAAAAAAAAAAAATTTATACTATGAATTAATTTATAACCAATTATTTATCTCAATTTTATTTATTTTATTTTACGTTTTACTTTTTTTTTTTTTTTGTTTGTGAATCTTTTGCTGAAAGAACGTTATTGAACTCATAAATTATATGAAGAAAAAAAAAAAAAAAGAAATTAAAATCGAATGAACCGACAAGTTCATAAGTATCGATCTTTTTCATTCTAACATTATTTAATTTTCTTTTTTGCTTTTTCTTTTTTTTTGTTATTTAAAACTTAAACCAATTTATAATATATCTAATCGTTGTCGAGAATATAAGGAAGCAAATTCAGTTTGTGTTTTTTTGTTTTTTATTTCTCTTATATAGTTTAAATTCGACAAAAGAGAATAAAATATATTTGTACATTGAATACAGATCGTGACCCATATATTTAATTAATTGGGACAATTAAGATCGTGATTGTAAAAATCGAAAAAAAAAAAAAAAACGAAATTGATAAAAAAAAAAAAATGAATCGATTCTTTACTATTTTAGTCATGAGTATCTATTAATTTGCGCAATTTTTATTTTCATTTTATATTCTTTTAATCAGAAATCGTCTCATTCCTATATTATATATGTATATACGTGTATGTCTATAGTAGTTAAGAAATTTTCTGATGTTGAATTTATCCAATATCAATTAATTATATTCACAATTTTATATAATTTTATTCTGTAGTTTTTCTTTTTCAAGTTCACCAGTTATTTTTTTTTTTTTTTTTTTGTTGTTTTTTTTTTTGTATTGCAGATTGTAAAGGAAAAAGAATAGAATTAAAGAAAATAAAGAATGGTGCAGTTTTTTTTTTTTTGTTTTTGTTTTTTATCAGGAATTGGTGACCATAGAAATTTACTGTATACATAATACTATATATGTATACATTGTTGCGTATTAAATTGAATAATAACCAATTTATAAAAATGCCTCTATATATATATATATATATATAATATCTATATATATATTATATATATATGTAGATATTATATATAAAAGCGCATCTTTAAATGGATTTAATAATAGGCTATAAGTTCTCGCTCAGTATAAATTTATGTAAATATCTTTTTAAAGTTTTTTTTTTTGGTTTTTGTTTTGTAGTTTCTTTTTTTTTTTTTATTTTAAAATAATTATGAAAATGGAGATATAAACCAGTGTTAATGGATTTAATTTGAATTACCAGAAGAAGAATAAAGATTTAACAATATAGCATTGCAGAAATATTTTTTCGAAATGATATGTAATAGATGAATTCAGTAAAGATTTCAATTTGCATGATGAAAATCAATTTTAAAAAATCTTTTCTTGTGTATTTGGACAATTTATGTGACTTTAACAGCCTTTTGATTTTTCTATAAAATGATTCTATGTTTTATTTAACCGTAGTCTAACTATTAACTAGCTTATCTGGAACAGTAGCCTATAGATGTTAAATCGCTTACCCCTCATTTAAAAGATTTTGGATTAAAAACCTAATCTGGTAATGGTTCAAGAAACTGAAGTTTTATTAGTCTAAAGTTTATGAATTTGTCTATATTCTGTGTTCTTTATAGTAGTGGAAATGAAAAAAATCGTGCTATATGGTTTATATATGGAATACTAAAAGGAATTCTTAATATAATCTGCCATCTTATTTTGCAGATAGAAGCCAAATTGATTTTAAAAAGGCAGAATTTGAAAATTGTATTTGGTGACAGGTTTATTTTGTTAAAGCCGTATTTACTCACAGTATCCTAAGAAAATGCAAGCAGTCTATACTGAATTAGGAACAACTTTCATAGTTATTTGTTATATGATTGAATAATATAATTTACGAAACTAGTTATCACTTGTGTAGACTATAGATATTAATTTTAACCGTTACGATTCCGTGACGACGGCGTACGATGACTGCAACGTATTTCTATTAACACTATATCGACGACGTATCGGGTCGGCTACGCATGTTTTATTCATAAAATTCTTTACAAAATAATATTGACTTCGAGTTGTCCTATTTACATAATAACAACGACATGAATTTTTTTTTTTTTTTAGTTTATTTATACTACATGAATTTCTTATTAACATATCCACACTATACCGGAAACGATTACATGACGGCATTTTTCCAGGGAAAAAAAAAATCAACATCACGTCACGGCGTCATCATGTGCCATTGTAGTTGGGAATCAATCTTTAAAATGGAAATAATGAAGTTCTTGGAGGAAGATATAATAATGATACATTCTCACCAAACAAATTCAAACAAATTAATAAAAAAATGCTAAGTACTTGCTTCAGCGAGTAAATGGAGAATTTTTGAAGCCGTCCTCTAACTTGAGAAATAGTTACAGATATATTTACTGCAATAACAATATGTAGATTCATATTCATATTAGACGTCTTACTAATCTTTTTTATCAGTTCTAAAACTTTTGTGAATGGTTTTCTTTGTAGAAGCTTTGGAAGATGTACGTTCTTAGTCTATTTCAGATACTAAAAACATAAATTAAGTTATCATTAATTTGCTTTTAACTCTGAAGCAGGTTATAATTGAATATCTTATAAATTTTCTTAATAATAATATTAAAAATTCAATATACATACATTATATTCTTAACAATTTTGAAATGAAAAATCATTAAAATGATTACCATCTTTTTTTATTTAACATATACGTAAATATACAAAATGTATATGACGGTCACGCTTTGATCCTTTTTAAAATGTCATTTTTTTTTTTATTTTTATTTTGACGATTTCTTAACAAAATTATAATGTCTTTTTATCTTATTACATCCATTATCGAAATTTTATTAGTATAGCAGTTAATAATTTTTATAATTTTTTATTTGCAACTTGAAATTGTATGATTTTTATTTGGTTTTCGTTTTTTTTTAGAATTGTAAAATACTTTTTAACATTTTTTTTTATTTAATTTTATAGAACTTGTATCTTAAATGTGGGATATTCTGAAAGAAATAAATACAATAACAAAATTTTAATACTTTTATTTTAAATCTTAAAACTTAGAACGCATTTAGCGGCGTGCGTCTTGTTTTTTTTTTTTCTTCTTATTTTTTGTTATAATTTTCCGGTTGTTCTCTTAAGTAATTACGAATTCGTAATCGTAATTGTAATCGTAATCATAATCGTAATCATGTGTACGTACATATGAGTAAATATTAAATATAATATATTATATGGCATTTTATTATTATACTTTTGATATTTGTGTATCGATACGATAATAATTGGAATTTATATGAAATGAGAAGGAAAAAAAAGAGTGCGAAAAACGAAATACTTGTCTATATTCTTCAATTTTTATTTGATAGTTGATTGTGCAATGATTTCTTTTCATTTTGTAAGAAAGACACAGTGGTTTTAAAAACTTGTTTATAAATTAAATTCTTCAAAGCAGAGTGTAAGCAATGCTTCTGATATTCAATGAATGTACTAAATGGATTGGAAAATATTGGATACAGAAGCTCAACTATCGTGTAACAAGTCTAATCTATCACAAGTAGAATCATTGTGATTTCAGTTAAATCGTTTAATGATACATGTCTTATGTTTACTTTAATATATCTAACAGTTACCACGTTTGACATGTCAGTTTTTCTATATGATAAAAGATATTAAAATGAGACCTCGGTGGCCTAGTGGGTAAGAGCGTATAAAATACGCTGTAAACACCGAGAGAGTGAGGGTTCAAATCCCACACACGTCGTAAGAGTTATTCCCCTTTACTGTGTAATATCCTGTCCACATTTAAGTGGCAGAGAAATGCATTAAAAAAAAAAATATATTAAAATAGGCATATTTTGTCGATTATTCGATTCTAAAACAAAAATGTTATTTAATATTTTATCCTTATACGATAATTTTTTTTATACGAAGTATGTTTTTTACTTGCCTACTGCTTTTTAATATTCAATTATCATTATGGAAAAAATTAATACACAAGTATTATACATTTTGAAAGACTCTGTTCTTGATTTAATCATTTTCATTCTCTTCTACACTTATTTTTATATCCATATGAACATAGTTCTAAGGGTACAATAAAATTTCCTACTACGTTTGTAACACTGTAAAGGAGACAAGATTAATATGAAAAAGTATATTGGCCATGATGGCCATGACTCTGTAGCAAATAATAATAATATTAATAAGCAATACTAATACCAATAATAATAGCTACTAAAATGGCACTGGGATTGCCTTCAATATTTACCTCATGCAGAAAAGTGTTATATACTATTGCATATTGTAACTGATGTGACGGATATTGTCACTGTTAATAAAATTATAATAATAGGCGGATTCATTGTTTCCTTACAGTCCCACTGCCAATTGAATATTTCAGTATCCTATTCTTCTATCCTTTCCTATCCCTACTCTCTAGCCACTATACTGCGTTAACAGGTAAAGGTTTCATCCCATTATATTTGCTAAAAGGGAGGTGGGTTTAGGCAGTAAGAATCTGACACTGCCAAGGGGGAATTCTTGGTGTATTTGGAAGATACCCACCTTTCTTAGGAAACAAGCTGTGTGTATCTGTCCGTCCGTTCATCTGTTTATCTATTCCAGTAATACAAAAAATAGGATTGTATTTGTATTCTGAAATTTTTAACATTTAATTTTTATTTAAATACCAGTTTTTCTATTCAAATTGAACAAGTTTGGCTGACGAGTGTCGGGTTCGAGTAGCTACCATAAAATTTATGTTGTATATGAACATAACTCAGTGTTTAATTATTAATATTTTGTAAATTTTGGCATTTAGTAAAACTAAGTATCTGAAATTTTTGTTTGTTTGGAGCAACGGAATCAAGTAGCTGTTATAAAATACCGAACTTTACATAAATATATCTCGGTATTTAATTTATAGTCAGGTATGTTGAAATTTTGTTAGAAATAATTAATTTTCATTGAAGCTAGGATTCGTTGAGGTATCCTAAAGTTAACATATTTAACTTTATATTCTTTCTCATTTCTTTTTCTTTTTACTTTGTTATGTTGTTTATTTATTATGTAATTGCGTCTTTAAAGATACCATTTACAAAATTTTTTTTTCTTTGTTTTTTTTTTAAATGACTGAGATTAACTGAAATTATATTATAAACATTATCACCAATATAAGAATTATGAAAATCGTTTAAATAAAATTGAAATCAAAAACAAAAAAAAAACGCGATCAATTACGATAGTTTAACACCGTTACTATAAAACGCGTTTAAATTAACGGCAATAAAAATAATAACAATAACAATAATAGTTACAATATTTAGTAAGAATAATGTATATGTTCAAATGTGTATTAATAATAATAATAATAATAATATGTGAATGAGTAAATGAATAGCCTAAGGTAATCACATAATTTTATATTTTATATGAATTGCCGCCAACGTATATATGCAAAACGTATACGTATAACAAACTAACAAATTGTAGAACAATCAGCGTGTGCGGTCAACAAGTTTGTTTTATTAAAAATATTATTTTTATATATATATTCAATTTAAAAATAAATATATGTATAACTTTTCAATATATAATTTATAAAAATTAATATTTAAAAAAAAAAAACAAAAATAAAATAACTAACCTAAAACTTATTATTATCTTAAGGTTATAAATGCATATATATTTAAATAATATTTTTTACATAAATTTATATTAATTTTGTTTTTTTTTTTGTTTTAATATTTTCTTAAATTTAGTTTAGATTACGATAATATAATTTTTAGTTTATATGTATAGGTATTTCAAAAAATATTGGCCCAAAACGTTTTATTTAGTTATTAATTTACTTTAAAAAAAAAATAATGTTTTCTTTTATTAATTTTCTGCATGCAGTACACGCGTTCTGTATATTCCGCATAAGTTCATTTTATAACTGAACATATCAAATGATTGCTGTTAACAATGGCTAATTATTTCATGAGAAATAATAAATTCTGAGAATAATCAAAGAAAATTAGAAAAATTTTACAATACACTTTACATTAATAGTAAAATATCGTAAATTAAAAAAAAAAAATCTAAATAAATTGATAAAAAAAAATTTACACCATAAAAATTACACTATCAGACTGTTTTTAAAAAATAAATTAGCATTAAGAGCACAATATATGCCAGATATTTTAATTGCCAAACATTTCAATTTGTATAAATAAGAAAAATTAAAGCATAGGCAGAAAATTCGAGTTGTTAAGGATGTTGATAAAAATTTTGATAAAAATTAAAAAAATTAACTTGATAGCATAAAAATTTAGTTTGAGAATTCAATTGGGTTGCATTTATGATATAAGTAACCTATGAATCATGTGTAGAGTATAATAAGGACGTTAACAAATTATGTTTTCTAGGAAATAACAACTAAGGAGCCAATAATGGGGCAAATAACGAGACATAATTGGAGATGGATGGACCACATGTTTTATGTAATATAATAAGAATAGGCTCAAAACAGAACTCGCACGGCACTAAAAGACTCAATCGGCTAAATAAAACTTCACGGAAAACAATTTTTTTTTAGAATTGAACAAGAATAGCATATCCTGGGAAAAACAATTCTTGCCAGAATAATTTTTATAGAGCTGAACAAGAACATCCTACCCTATAAAAATGCCAAAATAATGCGTAAAAAACGAGTTCGAAGGAAGTTTTTAGAGGAAATTTGTTTGGCAATGCAAATGGAATCATAAATTTGTTTGTAGTACTTTATTAATTTGAAATAAGATTAAATTCGAATAATCCTCTCGGTTTTTAAAAATGACTATTTATTTTATAAAAGAAATGTTGTGAAAGATTTGTATACGTTTGATACTCATCATTGATTAGAAAATCGCAAGGGTTATGTAACATACGATGGTCGTATAACTAAATCTATATACTTTACATGTTACAGCCATTGGCTGTGGCTTTAAAATTTAAAAGTTAAACACAGGTTGCAACAACTTTTAGGTTTTACGGCATTACTAGAACTCTTATTTAGATGTAAGGTAAATTCAAGTAAAAGCCTGTAAAACAATAAAAATTGTATTAAAATCCTTATGAAAGTAAACTTATTTTAAATTTAATAAATAAACAATTTTTTTTTTTTCTAATTTATTAAAAGTAAACGAAATTTTGATGATATAAAAATATCCAAATGTATCCGTATTCTTTTATTATTATGAATTTCCTTAAATTATTTTGAGCAATCAAATTCTTCCTGGTTTTAAAATAAATCAAAATTCAAAATATTGTTTTTTTTTTTTAAACTAAATGTAATAATTATACAATTTCTAATACCCAGGCAACTATTGATGATGAAAATTATGAATTTCCTTTCATAAAAAAAAATATTTTTTTTAATTGAAATCACAATTTTTAACTCGTTAGAATTTTTTTTTTTTATTAACATCTGTACATATTACCAGATTCTGTTCAAATAAATAAAATTGAAATTAAAAGCCAAAAGGTATTAATAAAATATTTCAGTTAGAAAATTTAATTGGTTTTCAGTTTTTTTTTTTTTTTTAATATTTTTTAAAATAATTTTTTTTTTTGAGTTGATATGATTTAGAATTAGTCAGTCTTTTCTTTTTTTTTTTTTTAATTTTTATTTGACATACTAAAAAATATGAAATGTATAATAAAAGTAAATTTTATAATCAAATGAAAACTTGGCAACCTTCAATTATATCAACTGTATATACTGTTTAAGATTTTTATAACTAATAAATATATCTACAATATATATATATATATATACAAAAATTTGATGGTTATAGTTGAAGAATTTTATTAGCTTTTAAAGGTATGGCATATTATTGACGGAATTTAATTTTATCTACATATTTTTGTTATTTTTACCCCTCCCTACTGTAAACAACATAAGACATCACCTAAGTTATTTATTATTCATATTTAACTAAACTTCAGTTTCGGGAATCATTAATTTCACTAAGCCGTTAATTACTCGGCTGTAACTATTATTATAACAATTATACAAGACTATTAGACGTAAATATTTATATCTTTTTCCTTCTATCTTATTCAGCCAGGGTTTGAACCCGAGATATTTTGAATAAAAGTGTGTGTTAATGACTACAGCATTGGTTGGATATTTTCTGTATTTATTTAAGTTTAACTGCAACTGTTCTAAAAAAAATGTTAAGTTGTATAAAATACTTTTTTGTGAATCACATTCTGATTTAGGATATGATATTTTTATAGGACTACACTGTGAGTTTACTTCTAGATATTTTCAAATTAAGCCTCAAGATATTTAATCTACCTGTAACGTATACAAAATTTATTTATTCTTTAAAAATTTGAATTTTATTTTGTTAATAGATTAGAATACGTTAAATTATTATTTAAGGGGTATAACTAATACTGCGATCATTTGATATAAACCTATTATTCTCTCCCTATTACTTTGTATTGTGGAATTTGCCACCACTTATAATACTTCTGTCAGTCCTACTGCCTCCAAAAAAATGAAAATCTGCAGAGAGTTTATTACTAACAGCTCATCTTCGGTAAAACAATATACTCGTCTCCTAGATGCACTTCCGAAATCTCCGCAGTTCCAGAGTATCTGTTCTAAAAATTCTTCTTCATCTTGACAGAATCTGCATATGTACCGTCATTCTCCATTCATATTTTCTCTTGTCTTTTCTCGTCATTCTCCTTTAATCGGCAATGTCTCGACATCAATCCTTTTAGAATTCTCAGTTTGGTCAATAGATTGTAAAGTGAAAATTATTTAAATGTACTGTTATAAAAGAAACTAGGAATTTAAACTTTAGAAAAGAAATCAACAGTATATGTATTGTATAATAATTTAATTAAAATTTTGGATCATTCGAAATACAAGAAAGAATCATGTTTCTTACTGATGAAAAGTAAGACCTAAAGCATGAATAAAAAAAGATTAATAAATATTACATATAGAATACAAAGAAAGTATTCATTGAAGGTTTTTCATCTTCGAAAATTCTAGAATTATATATATACAAAAACTATAAAAAACGGGACTTAAGAAAATGAAAAGGAATTGGAAATGAAAATTTTAAATGTAATGAGATGCAATTTTAAATTAATTAAATGAAGATCACTATTATTAAGATAACGTTATAATAATTGTAATTATTATTATTTAAAATATTGCAAATAGACCTAATCTAAAAATAAAATCTTAATCAATTTTCATTTTTTTTTTATGTTTGTATAATTGTCTTCTGTATTCTGCACATATATACGAATTTTTTTCTATAGTTTGCTTTCATTGAATTTTTCTTTTCAAAAATTGAAGGGTTTATTACTTTTTCATTTTCTTTATGTTTCCTTTTTCCAATAATCATCAATAGCAATTTGACTATCTGAATTACTCATCGAAAGTTGGTTGTGATTTTTCCTTTTTTTTTTTTTTGTATATTGAATTTTTTTAAAGTCATATTTAATGACAATTTCTTTTTTTGTCTTTGTTTTCTTATTTTTTTTAATAGGTGCAATAACAAAAACAACAATATCAAAAAAAAAAAAAAAGAGTGGAATGTAAAGTGCAATTCACTGATTATAATTGTAGTGTAAAAGTGTGCGCAGTTTATTACAACAATTTTTTTTCATTTTTGAAAAAAAAAACAACAAAAAAAAAAAAAATTTACTACAAAAACTAACAATTTTTTTTGTTTTTTTTTTCGCCAGAAGTAAAGTGAACGGGAACTGATTCTATGATATATTACAATTCCGCGTTAAACATCATTAGCTCATTTTTAGAGTTCGATATTTAAAAATAATAAAATGCAAAAAAAGAAAAAAAAAAAAAATATTCGTAAAAATTATATTTATGAATACCTTAAATAAATACGTATTTCGTATACATATATATATATATATATATAAATTTGAATTAAGAAGCAAAATACGATCAATGACCACTCATAATTCATTGGCTAGCACTACAAAATATCTACAACCTATATTTTTCTTAAAATAGGTATTTGTGCAAAAAAAAAAAAAAAACGTCATCATTTTTGTTTTTTGTATTTTTTTTTTTTAAATTGCATACCTTAAGGTTACAAAAATAAATTGCAATTTAATTATTCAAAAAATATACAATTCACAAATAATCATTAAAGTGATCAGCACTAAGCATTTGGAACAAAAAAAAAAAATAAAAACAAAAAATAAACAAATATTTAAAAAAAATTGTTTATAATATAATAGTTTACCATTTTTTATATAAATGAAATTTTAGATTAGCGGTTGAAATTTAGGTTAAATAGTAGTACTTAATCTATTAACAGTAGATCAAGTCAAACAAAAGAAATCTTAGTGTACTATATTTTTCTGTTATAGAAATGTCATATTTCTTTGGCTTTAAACATATTTTTCATTTCTCTAAAAAAGAGGTAAGAATCTTTGAAAGAAATCAACAACAGCCTCTTAGTAGGATTAAACTCTTAATGAGTAAACCCATCTCCCGCTTTAGCAAATATAATGGAATGAAACCACTAACTGGTAATGGAGTATATTAGGCTAGGAAGTAATTATAGGAGAGAATAGGAAACTTTGAATTGGGAAGTGGGACTGTAAAGAAACAATAAACCCGCCTCTTATTATTACTCTTTTGTTATCAATGCAAAAGCCATCAACATGCAGTAGTATATAACTCTTTGCTGCATGAGGTAATAATTAAAAGCGATTCCACTGTTACTGTAGCAGCTATTACTTATTATTATTACTATTTGTAACAGAGTCATTTAGAATATAAAAAAATATTTTGTAATTATAGGTTCCAACTTAGAGTTCAACATAGGTAATAAATGCAGATTAGAATTTGATAGTCTTTAATTTACCGAAGCTTGCAATTATTATAGTTAGGTGCAAATGGAATCTATATATATTATTAAAATTAGTACTAAATAGAACAAATGTAGTTTTGAGGAATGTGTCGCATATAGCATATTAGAATCAGTTATCATATAAGTTATTAACTAAGCGAAACAGTTTGATATAGTAACTGATTGTAAATGGAAACGAAAAAATTAAACAGGGCAATAAGTGAAGCACTGTAATCTAAAGGTTCTGTTAAATATATTCATATAAATACAATATAATTCTGAAGAATACGAATTTTTATTTTAAATTATATAAATTTTTTTAGATATTTGGAAAGCACTTTATTTTAAGATGTACGAAATATTACTTTGTTCAGATCGAGAAATCGCTGGGATTATTTTAAACCACAAGGAAACTAATCTTCATTTCTATTTTCAATTAATGTATTAATAGAGTCACCAGTCTATAGCAGATTCATTTTTTTTAGTCATGATCACTTGTTTCCAGGAGTTTTATTTTACTACTACCATTAGATATGTATATATATTGTGTCTCAATTTCATTATTTAAATTCAGTTAAAAATTACAGTTAAAAAAATATTGGGTTGAAAAAAATAGAAAAGAAAAATAAACTAAAATAATAAATTAGTATTGAACTCAATTGACCATAATTTACAAAACAAGGCAACAAATGAAAAGAAGAATAATAAAAAAAAATCAATAATGATACAGAAAAAGAAGTGAACCGCTAATTTTTAAAGTTTCTATAGGTATACGTTTTCTTCTTGTTTTTTTTTTTTTATAAAAGAAAGTTATGATTAAAAAGAGAGTTGCAATGACGATCAGAAAAATATAAGTAGCTATTTTGTTATAAGTAGCTATTGTTTACTTTCTATTTAGGTAACAAATAAATTTAGTGTAGTTATCTTATGGTTCTGAAATACTTAATATAATGGCATGTGTCCTAAAAAAAAATGTTGGGCACAATATAACACATGATTAAGTTATATAGTTTAGAAAAAGACTCTTGAAATCTTTGCGCCTAGACTTTTCTACATGCAATACTCCAAGTTTTTAATTCACTTGTTTTAGTTGCCATTGTTTATTTTTAAAGTTAATTCTCAGAAATTGTTTCTATGTCCTGATGGAGTTTTAACTACTTCGTTGATTGTAATCTGTTATTATAACTTGGTAATTAATAATAAATAGTAAATGGAAAAAATGAGCTATGAAAACCATTATAAGAATGGTTAAATAAAAATGTTAGGGATAATTGTGTTAAACACAAATGACAACAAAAAAAAAATGATAAAAATCAAAGTTATAACTAGAAGGTGTTGAAAAAAAGTTCATTAATGAAAGAAAATTTAAAAAAAATAAAATTTAGAGCGGTATTTTGTTTAATACTGATTTTATTCGTTATATAGATTTAAGGAACCATCATTGGTAGATGAAAACTGATCACTGGACTCGTTAAATTATATCAATGAAGCGGAACTCTATGACAATATTTTTGCAATTCGAAATAATTTTACCAATTAATTAGAACTCATTAAGTGATTTTATAAATTAGTGATATCACAAATAATTATTTAAGCAGACACTGTCATAAGAGCTTAAAATTATAGCGATCATGAAAATTTTGTCCGTCATTGCATGAATTTAGTTTTAAATCACAAGACAATATTATGTTTCCTCAAAAGTTAAATTAACATCCATGTGTAAAGTGAGAGACTAGTAAACATCTTTTAACATTTACTGTCTATCGTAATTGTTTAAAGTGTAGCTTAGAAGTTTTGCTATAGGTTTTATCTAAAATATCAAATTATTATTACTTTAGTATCGAAACTGTCATTTAATTTTAACTAATTCATAGCGCGACATTCAACCAATGGTGTTGTGGTTAAGATACTACCAATTTATTTGAGAGGTCGCGAATCCACTCCGACTGGCTAAGCTATATTAATATAGGTCTTATAATATATTATAATATAATATAGTTAATAATATAATTAAATAAAAAAAAATATATATATAATTAATATCGTGTGCGGTAATATCTAACAAAATAAAAATAAAATATTTCTTGTATAAGACAACAGGATGGCGCACAAATAAACATATTTATTTGCAATGAATATTCTTGTTCAATACAGTCGAGTAATCAATGGCTCAGTGAAAGCAATGATTCCAGAAACTGACTACTAGTAAAATATGAAAGTTAAATGACTTAATGGATCCTTATAGGAGTAAAACGAAAAACAAAAATATCTAGCGCGACAGATTATTTAGAAAAGTTATGTTAAGAATGTAACATATTGGTAATTTCAATTTTGTGTTAGTGTACGAGTAGGTACTTATATTTCAGAATTTAAAGTTACATATACTTACTACATTTTTTTTTCAACAGATTTATTGCATCTCCTATTATTTTGATGTTTTTGTTTTTGATATTATATTATTCTTAATAAATGGGGGTTTAGCAAATTACTCAAACAAACAAAAAAAAAAAAATGTTTTACACCTACAAATAACTGTAAGGTTGTTATATAGGACAAAAAAAAAAAAATCTAAAAAAATAAAAAATATTGCAGATAACATACTTAGGGCGATATACTCTTGACTAATATTTTTTTTTCTTAATTATTATTAAAAAAATTTTTTACTTTTATTTTACATTTAGTAAATTTTTACTATTTTATGTCAAAAAGAAATTTAGAATGAAAAAAGACAAATTATTATTAGTGTATCTAAAAGATACTTTTAATATTTTTAAAAGGTTTATTTTTACAAATAGTTAAAAGAAAAATACATAATTTTTAACTGGTTGAAGCTGGAATTAAAGTATATTATAGAAGTCAAATCAATGAATGATGATTGAAGTAATGAATATTACTCATAAGAACCTCTTATAGATTGAATAAAAAAAATTAAGATCATTAGATTATTTTAAAATTTAGAAATTCTTTCGTTAAGACTTAAGGGGTGTAATTAAATAGGTGCCGTTCAAAAAACCGGGGTTATAATCCTGACTTTTCAAATCGCGACTTTTAAAATCCCGACCGTGCTAAAAAATCCCGACAATTCCGCTTTCGAGGTATTTCGAAGAGGAAAAGAGATAATAGGTGCCACTCCTTTCTCTTACAATTGCTTCCTAGTTTTAACCATTTAAAATTGCTCCAGAACAGGTAAGGTTTTTATACGAGACACTCTATATATTAAAGATTTTATTAGGTTAAGGTCCCACTATCTTAAGTTCTTTGTTGTCGAAATATTTAAAAAAAACTAATAAAAAAGGACTTTAGCGAGTTAGTTACAAAATCAGGGTTTCAATAATTTGTTTAGCGCGGGTTTGGGACCGATAACCCTTTTCTATTTTTATGTGTTTTGTTGTTGAAATATTTATCTAAACAAAATTAATTGAGAGGAATTTTAGAGTTGGTTACAAAATCAGGATTTATACGCCTTTTACAAAATATATTTTAGTGTTGGTGACGAAATAAACGTTTTTATCGTTTTTCCAGGATATTAATTTATAAAATAAGGGGGGATTATATCTAATTAAATCAATAACAATTTTTAAAGCCCCATATTTCCTAAACGGTGGCGAATAGACCTTACATTCATAGGAAATTTTTTATTTGTTTTGAGCTCGTGAATCATTTCATGCCCTTTGTTAGCTTATAAAAGACCAAAAAAGAAAAAAAAAAGTAATGTCGGGATTTTGAAATGCCGGGATTTTGAAAATGGGGATTATAAATGTAAGGCTTTCGTTGCGCATGCAATTAAATTTTTAAACTGTAAACTTGAAAAAATAATATAAAAGATAGATAGATTATGCAAATCTTTTATAAACTTTTGATTTACAATTTTTTCTAGTATGTACTTTGAAATGATGGAAGTGAATGAAGATTTACCAAAAGACGGTAATTCATGGTATCGCTTTTTTTACATTCTTTAGGAATCGCCAAAAATACTTATAGAGAACACTGCATAGGATATATTTTTGAAGTAAACAGGAGTGTTTTACAAAAGTATGAAAGAAGATTTTCAGAAGCTGTACTAGGTATTTTGAGAAAATTAAAAAAGAGAATTTTAGCACTTTTGACGAAAAGGATATTCAAGGTGTTGAGTCAGTACATTATAAAAATAACAGTTTCCGTTTACATAATTTAATCTGAAATTTGATAAAGATTTTAATTTCCAGGAGTTTTCAAAAAGTTTGTATTATTCGAAGGACTGCAATCAATTTTAAGCGAAGAAGTATTTAGTGTAATCTGAAATTTTGTATCAATTATTTATCAACAAGCGATATTAATCCGTTAATGATTCGGTAATTTTCAATCAGTACCCTAACTAACATAAGTTTATTCTTTTAATAAATGTCAATAATAATGTTCTTCAGAACAAAATGTAAACATTCTATTTCGTTATACTACATCATAAAACTAAAAATAGATATATATTAAAATTGATCTAAAATTATTTGGGATATTTTGAGGACATCGTTATTTAACCAATTTGCAGATTTTATTTTAATACACCTTAAGTTTATAATCTTACGTAAGCCTTGATATACAAAACATTGACTTTTGAAATACTGACGGTTAAATTCCTTGAGAATGAAAAGTCTTACCTGAAAATAGAAGAAAAATACATTAGATTAATATTAAGAAATAAATGATTCCAATTTTATTGAAACAAAATATACTTAAATTTAATATAGGAACATTTTAAATCATAATTAAAAATAATAACAAAGTAAGCATTCATTTTAATTTAACATCTTCATTTTACATAATAAATACTTAAAAGTTGTCAAGGTGTGTCTAATGATTTTAGTTTTTATTTTATCATTTTTAAAAATTGTTCAATAATCACAAAACTTAATCTATACTTAACAGCAATTAATAATTTTTTTTTTTTATATATTTAATTTCAAATGCAACTTTGAATCTTTATGGACTTTTTTTTGTTGCCAGTTAAAAATATTGAAAAAAAAAGGAAATAAAAACTTTAATACCTTTAATCACCTGTCGATCACGAATATTTGTTTTTTTTTTTTTTTGCTTCAATTTGTGATTTATAGTAAAATTAAATAAAAAAAATACAAAAATTAAAAAAAAAATGTATTTATTAAAAATTAATATTAAAAAAAAAAAAACGCCATCAGCGCACTATAATTTTCAACAGTATTGACGCTTTTATATTTCTATTTTGATTTTCATGTTTTTTTTCTGATCATGATCGTCATCATTTGTTTGAATCCATAATTATTACAATTATACGATGTTCACGCAACAATTTTCGTTTAATTATCGATCTAAAATTGGTATTTTTTTTTTTCAAGACTTTATTATACGAATATAATTCAATATTACAAAAATGTACACCTTCTTTTTTTTTATTCAAAATATTAATGTACATTTATACTATAATAATGCATATTTTAAAATGTATATTTAGTGATATTTTTTAACCCGTTCGTGGTAATGAGGCTATGAAAAATAAAATGCTAAAGACCACTCTAAACTATTCGTCATATATGATCTTATTTGTCATATGACTTGACTTGTCATATGACTTGATCTTATTTGAATATGACTTTTTCGAATCTAATGCTTGTATTAAACAGCTGATCAACAGAAACAGTTGAAAAGTGGATTGAATATCGATAAAAATCTATTTTGAATTCATTGTTTTGTATTGTCATTTGTATTGTCAAAGTATATTTTTTAACCATAGACTTAAAGCTGTAAAGTAGATCTATTTTTAATATTTTGACTTTCTTTGCACTTTGTCTTTGTCTTTTGACAATGCAAATGGTTTTGGAAAAGATCCGTAAAATAAAATTTCCATTTGACTAAAGTATGTTACATAACATAAGGATTTCAAATAATAAAGAAATTTGTATAAAATTTATTACAAATTACCATCAAAGTCATTTTTGAATTACATTCATAAATAACTTTGATGGTAATTTGTAATAAACATAATACCTATAGTTTTTTCAATACATATTGGATATATTCATATGGTTTGTGTATGCGATAGATTTTATCACGATTTTACAAATAAGTTATTTATACATAGCATTTTTCACTATATAACACAGAAGTGAAGACAGACTAAATATACATATTGCAGAGTCCATGTGGATCTTAACTTTTTCAGAAGAAGTGAGGCGATAAAGACCGTAAAGTACTTTCCCTGCACTTGTCCTAGTCTGTCAAGGAAAAGGCGGAAATATTTCCGTAGTAGAAAGAATTTTCGAGGTTTAGATTAACTCTCTGACATGGATTTGAAAAATATTCAAAGCTTCTTCCATTAGAGTGGTATCATTGTGGCATAAATCTTGAGAAACGTAATACTAACTCTGGCTGAATAGGATCTCCGACATTTTGAAGGTACACTTTGGAACTAGAGAATACTGATGTTTTCATTATTTTTTTTAATGCATTTCTGTGCCACATAAATGTGTTCAGGAAATTACACAGTCTTTCCTGTTCAGGCGTGGCTGTAAATGTCATAAGAAGAGTAACTCTTACGACGTGTGTGTTTACTGCGTATTTTACACGCTCTTACCCACTAGGCCACCGAGGCCTCATATTTTCAATAATATAAAAAACCAACTGTTGAATAAATATTATATTTATTTACAAGTTTTCCTTTTCGAAGTGGAATGTAGAAAATATGCTAATTTTCTTTTTCTTGTGTGCCATTGTTTTAATCTTTGACCAAATATTCCGAATTTAAATTTCTAATCATCTCTGATTCTTTTTGTTTTTCTAACGATTTTTTAGATTTGTTTTGTAGCTGCATAAAAATCAATTTTAATTATACAATAGATGTACTTTTGTTCAATAAATTTATTTTGTAGGATTAGTAGTAGATTATTTAAAGGTAGTAGTAGACTATTTAATATTAAAAATTTAACTGGTATGAAAGGGGTTAAGTTGTAAATAATAAAAAAAAAAACTATAATAAGTAATAAAAAAAAAATGCATATATAACAATAATAAACATGAACGAAGTCTACAAAGATGTTCATCATTTTTGCCGACGGTGCATTTAAGCAATATTATTACCTAACTTTAGTACTTCTTGTCTTCTATATATATATCTATCTCTTTTTAACAATATTTTAAAAAATAGTTATAAAAAAAAAAAAACAAAAGAAAACGCAAAATGAAATAAAAGTAAAAAAAATAAAAATTAGAAATAACTTATAGTTAAGATGCTTTGATGATATAAGGAGCAAATTATATAGGAAGGTAACTTGGACTTGTCACGACTGACCATAAATTTTCTCAATTTCTCGATTTTCGCATAACTAGAAATTAGTAAAAAAAATAAATAAATAAATATATAAACAAACGTAAGAATTTAAACGAAGCAAAAAAAAAAAAAAAAATTAAAATAACAAATATTCATAGTTATTATGAATGTTTTATACTAACTATAAAACAAAAATATATAAATAAAGTAAAAACAATACAGATTTAATGCGCATTTTTGAATTAGAATTTAGAAAATACAAAAAAAAAAATCTAACTATAGACTAACTGATGGTATCTATATAATATCTACTTAATGAATATTCTTTTTTGAATTAATTTATGATTTTTTTCTCATATATGCTTAAATCATGCCATTTTCTATTTGAAAATTATGCGTGTGTTTACTAATATATTGATTTAAAACCTTTGTATTAAATTATATATCTTCAAAACGTTAGTAATTTTAAGTACAAAAAAATGTTTGAAAAGATATTGAGATAATACTTTTATTTTCGAAGTGGATTCATTCTAGACAGTATTAAAAATATTAGCTTCCATCAAATCAAGCCAAACTGTTTAGTTAATATCAGTAAACATTAAGCGTTCATGAAAAATTTATATCAAAATTAGTTATTCAAGTTTTGCTTAGTGTTTAACCTCTAAATTTTTAGAAATATATTTGAGAACCACTGCAATAGAACTATTTGCATTGCTATATTATAGAATTTGACTATAACTATGAAATTACGGTATACCACAAATTTAAAATTTAGTTTTAATCAATTGTAGTTCTTTTAATAGATTTTTAAGTCTACAACCTATAATAGTCTTGGAAAAGTAGGCTGCTGAATTTAACTAGACATTTCAACATGGTAATTCAAAGTAGAGCTTATTTCAAATTAGTTGGAGTTGGGCCGCCAAGTATATAGTAACAACTATATTTTTTTTTTCATATGAATTATCCTATATTTTGATTTGATGACTTTGACAGGCTAAACACTAAAATATAAGAAAAGTATATCAACTAGTATTCAGTTGATTTTAGTAAAGAATTACTTATATAAAATCGTATAATAATTATATGCACTGTTTTTTTTTTTATGTTTTAGGTTTGACATACATTTTGAATGCATTCAGACTTCGACTATTAATTTAAGCAATAGAAATATAGAGTAAATTATTTCTTTAAACTTGTCTTATAGTACATGCTCTTTTAGACGAAAGGTTTCGAATTCAAACCCCGGGCAGTTCATATTTAAAACAAAAAATAATACTATACCTATATATATATAAAATTAATAATAGAAAGTGATCCAAATACCTAAGAAAGTGTCCATAAAATAGATCAACTATTATAATAACGCCACCATCACAACGACGTCTACGACTATCACACCTTCAAATCTTTGTAAATCATTGTTTTGAAGGATAATGGCACGACAGCCGCATTTGAATATTTAAAAAATGTGTATTTGTAGCAGAAAATTGTCAAACTGTATACATTTTTGATCTGTCAGTCTGTGTAAACAAAGTAATTAGTTGAATAACTACAGAAATCACGTAATTATAACTAGTATCGCTTCAAGACAATTGGTAGCCGTAGTTGTGATTTTGATTGTGGTTATTATAATAGGGCATTATTCATATTCGGTACAAAATACTTTTCCAAAATATTATTTTTAGCACCTCTTATTACGACACCAATATTGTAGATTTTCAAAAAAAAAAAAAAAACAACAAGAGATACATTTCTTACATCTTTTTTTTCTGTTCTGTTCTGTTCCAAGTCAATTTTTTTCATATCATCTTTTAAATAACACATCATTACTGATTACATTATGATTCTAACCGCATCCTACGATCATTTCTACTGTATTACAAATATGTTTCTCTTATAATATGTTTCTTTGCAGTTTAATACATAATTTATTATTGTATATACATACATACATATATAGATAGGGTTGTAAAATTAATACCTATTAATAAGTTTATCAGTTTACTAAATAAACTAACGATATACCAAATTTATGGTAAATAATGAAAAGCGTAAGTTGGTAAATAATGTAATATAATGCAAAATAGTTATTAACTTTTAAGCGTTACAAAATCAAAATATCAATTTTTTTTTTTTTTTTTAATCCTACGCTTTGGTATTTTTAATATTTTTGAAAGCATTTAAATTTATTTTTTTTTTTTCAAATAAAACTGTAACCTGTTAATCACATTAGTTAGAAAAAAAAAACAAAAAAACATCATAAAATTAAATCGAAACTCTGTTATTTTAAAATATAATTTTGTTCGCCCATAAACTTTCTTTTGAAAGTCTTTATTTATTTTATTTTCTTTCAATTTTCTTTATTTCTTTCTTTTTTTTCTGTTGTTATCATAAAGCGTATATGTCACATGAAGATATGATAATAAGCAGTTAGATTAGACTTTTATAACCTTTAGACTAAAAAATCTTTTCTTCCTCATATTTATCGGTATGTAAGTATATGTATAATATATGGAACAAGTTCTTCAAAAATTAAAAGTAAAAAATTCACCATTAGAAAAAAAAAACGGGAAAAACAAAAAACGGAAAATCACGATTTGTTCAGATTTGTTTAGTTTTTTTTTTTTCTTTCCCCCATTTTTTTTTTTTTCTTTTTGCCTAGATGGTGAAATACTTGTGCTTCATTATTAGTACATCAGATCAGATTATTTACTTTTTTGTTAATATAAAATATTAGCAATGGATACACAGGTACGTTTATCTTATTGCGCGGCATTTTTCTATTCTTAGGTACTTTTGTAAGCATTTCAAATAAAAAAAAAAAAAAAATTAAAAAATAGAAAAGAAAAATTTAAAATAATAACTGCATGGGTTCGGTGCATAACAAATCGGCAATTGAAAGATACAAAATTACAATAATAATAATAAAAATAAAAAAAATGTATATACATAAAAATTTAGAACGCAAAAATAATTAATGTGATGAACATAGAACATAGAACAGTTGTACAATTTACAGAAAAAAAAAAAAATAGATATATTTATTATAATAAAATATATCAAAGTAAATTTGAAGAATCAGTAATGCATATGATAATCGCTATCAATAATAGGTACATATAATAGATTTTATTGAAAAAAATAAAGTTTGTAATCTAAAACTAATATTAGTCATTATATTCTGAGTTATCATTCTGAATCATCATAGCTTAATTATGGATATCCTAAAATATATATATATCCTTTTGTCTAAGAAAGGTGGGAATCTTACAAAGACACCAAGAACTCCTACTTGTGTCAGATTCTTACTGACTAAACCCACTTTTCCCTTTAGCCAATATAATGGGATGAAACCCTTACCTGATAACAGGGTTTGATTAAGATAATTTTAAGATACTTTTTGAGATACTTTTTTTTTTTTATTAAATTTTTGTTCTAACCTTTAACTATAATAATAAAAGATTATTGTATGTACCTAAGGTTGATGTTTTAAAGTTGATTTTTGTGCTTAAAGTTTTAGAAGATCTGTTTGTGATATTTCTTATAATTTTACAGTGGAATTTAATTCTTAAAGAACCATTTCATGCCCCCTTTATTAGAAGCGATTGTTTAAGTTAGTGATGAAGTAGCAAAATCTAGTTTTATTTTTCATTTCTAAAGTCAAGTAATAAAGTAAATTAAAAAATAAATATGCACAACATGATGTACTAATTCATTTAAAGCGAAGAAGAAGGAAATTTTTTTTCCCCCTTTGAAAGGAGTTATTGTAAATAAATAACTTCTAAAGTGTACTTTAATCAAAAATTATTTAAGAACGTATATAGAACTACATATTTAAGAACAAGCTACCATTAGGAACTGAAAAGTTCACTTAATAAACTACAAATTCATATTATAAATTATCTAGAAGTTTTTAAGAAAAGAATCTTGCAAAAAATGGCATATTTTAAAATAAGACTCAATTTTAAAATTGAATAACTATTCGAAAAACAAATTATTTGAAAATAAATAAATATTATGTATTAAATTCATTTTATACAAATACAACTCTCTAGTGCACCAAAGATATTTCCAATACATTGTGCACAATCTCATAATATTGAAATCTTAAGTTAATTTATTGAATTTGGTTTTTCTTTCCACTCCTATGACGAACATCCACCAAGTCGCTAATTTGATAAACCTTCAGTTTCTTTATAATCATTATTTTTACTAAGCCGTCTATATTATGCGGCTGTAGCTATTGTACAAAACTATTCATTTAATATTATATTAATTATTGGGATATAAATTTATGATCTGTCCGGAATTTGAACTAAAAATATTTCGATTGGAATGCCGGCAATTTAATCAATAAACTCAATATCAATTGATTATTAATGAGTTGGTGAATTTCCGATTTTTGGAATTGATTATTTAAAATTTGTACAGCCTTTACATTTTCTTTTATATTTTGAAAGCGTACTTCGTTATCCACTATTACTTAGTCCTACTTTATCTACAACTATTTTATCACAGAAGAAATAAAATAATAGAATGTCAATTAATATTAACTTGATGTTCCAATATTAAATCAAATTAATTAATTTAAAATTATGCCTAATAATTTATTTAATATCGAAATTTATGATCGATTTTTTTTATAATCGAAGTTTTTCAAAGATTCAACCATTGAGGTATCAAACAAATGTTATTTGTCATTGTAAAATAGAAAGCTCAAAAAAGTAATAGGAAAATGATAGAGAAAAAGATGCCCTCCAATAAGATGAATGTAAAGTAATCAAGAAGCAGCAGACAAAAAATAGAGAAAAGATAGAGATACACTGTGGAGGTGTTGGTTCATAATAATTTTTTTAAGGTTGAAAAAAAAAGTAAAATAATATTAATTTTCTTATTATTTTAAAGGCTTCATAATTCATTTTCCTATAATATTTTGATAAACTTTTTTTTAAGCCTCTAATATAATAGCTCTATAATTTCTAAAAATGTATATACTTACTTAATGTTCAAATAAAACAATTTTTATTTATTTTTTTTTATAGCTATAGATTATGTTTTTAACATTTGGATTACTCATAGATATTCAATAAATAAATGAAAAGGTGTTGTAAACGTTAATATATAGGTACTACTATATGTAAGAAATTTATAAAAAACAAAAAAATGTATCTTTTTTCAAAAAAGAACAAAAAAAAAAAAAAATCTCAAATAAACAAAAAATCGTGAAACATAATTTGTCCATATGATAATCATGACGATGACTTTTTCTTAATGCTGATGATAATGATAGTAATAATGATTGAAAATTATTTGGAAAATACCCTCATCAGGGTAACAAATTATTATAGACTTGTTTTTTTTCTGATTTTTTATTTTTTTTATTTTATATATTCACTTGAAAATTCAAATTATATATTTTTTGTTTCATTATATTATAGAAAACTAATAATTTAAAAATCCTTTTTAGTAAAAGAAAGAGATAGAAATAAAATAGGTGAATAAAATGGTTCCCATGACGTACCAATACGTATGTAAATGTTTATTATTTTGTTGTTAAATTTTTATTTATTTGATTTGTCTTTTTTTTTTTATATATACATATTATAATTTTTTTTTTTTTTGAGTAGAAATAAAAAAAACGTTTAAAAAATTTTTTATTTGTTTAACGAAAAACTTAATTTTTAAACAAAAATAAAAAAAATTTATTTTTTTATTATAAACATAATGGAATTATTAACCTTTCATTATACAAAATTTTAAAACTTTATGGATGATGGTTACTTTTTTATTTATTTTTAGTATCTAATATAAGAATTTTACATAAAAATTAAGAATAGTCTTTATTGTTAAAAAAAAAAAAAACAGAAAAGAAAAGAGATGTGTAAATATAATAAAAAAAAAAAAAACAACCAACAAAAAATAAAAGAAGAAAGATAGGATAATAAGCATGAAAATGATTTAAAGAGAAAAGAAAAGAACAATTTATTTATTTAAAAAAAGAAAAAAAAAATGGAAAAAATAATAATAATTTACCATGTAAAATAGTGTAAAATTACATAAAAAGGAATAAAATAGGAAGAGTATTTTATTTTTTTATTGTATTCTTATAATCAGCATTTTAATGATTTTATTATTTAATATAAATGACATAATATATACAGGAAACATTATAAATAATATTATCTTAATACAGGTCAATCACTTTTATAAGTTTTGTCTGTTATATGTTTAAAAAAAAAATTTCAAATATTAAAATACCATTTTTTAACTCTTAAGTTGTTTATTTTGCATGTGTCATAAAATTTGAAACCAATGGTCAAACATATACATATATATATAGATTGATTTTAAACTATAATAGACCATACAGATCAAAAATCTAAAACTAATCTTTAAATTACTTTAAAGTTTTTCATTTGGTTCTGTCATTTTTAACAGTTATTAAACTAATTCATTTGTCAACGTTTTTAATGTGTACATAAATTAAAAACAAAAATTGAAAATTTTTAACATTTTTATATAATGTTGTAATATCTGGTAATACTTAAAACAAGTAAATGTAACAGTAAGTCGATGCAACCCACTTATTAATACCCTACACCTGAATAATTCGAATTAAATTAAAAATCCATAAGTTTTTTGGCAGCTTCTTGAATTTTTTCCTTTTTCTGTCTTATTCAACTCAAATTTCAGCAACGTAAATCTAACATGAAGGAACATCATTGTACCAAATTTCTATCTAGGTTCTATCTTTGTTGGTTTTGGAAATAATCTCGTTTGCTCCGGAATCATTCGGGAGCTTCCAGAATCAGAACCCATGGACCGAACCCATGACCAGATTCGAAATTAACCTTCCGTTCGTAATTAGTAACCTACTATATAAATTTCATTAAGATAGCTTTACTAGTTTTTGAGTTATCGTGCGAACGGACGGACGGACATCGTTAAATCGGTTCAGGAGATGATCCTGATTCAGAATATATATACATGTCCATATTTAACTCGCTTCCTTTTGGTGGTTACAAACTTCATACCAAAGTTAATATATATACTTTAGGTTTAGGATATAAAAAAAAAATTTAACATATTTTGTAAAAGTATAAGAATGTTTATTTTAATATTTATTTTTATACAAATATTTAATTTTTTTTTTTAAGTACTAATTGGTCACCCTATCTGCATCAAAGTTACATAATATGGAAACAAAACAGAAGGTATGCTAAAAAATTAAAGGTATTATGGATAATGGATAAAAAGGAGATATTTTGAAATAGGAGAAGTCGAGTATAACAGCGTTATCATGTAACGCTATTATATAACGTTACTTTTTCGAACATGGATACCATTTTGTGGGCCGAAAAATCTATTACAATATAAAAAAAAAAAAACAGTTTTGCATTTTTTATGTAACGAAGGAAAACTCGTCTTCCTTTTAAATTGTAGATTCTAAATTTTCTATAATCTGAAACGAAAAATTTTATAAAAAATAAGAACCAGTTTATCAGAAAAATCGGTTTTAATGAATTTTAAGCTGCTTTTATTGTTTCATCATTATTTAGATAATTGTATTTGCAAATGGCCCCTACAGCAGATACACTTAAAAGTACAGCCATAATTAAGTTTGAAGTACTTAAGGAAAGTTGATTATTGGGAGAGTACTTAAAACAATAGAAGACCTTTTCACCTTGAATTATACAAAGTAATTAATAAAACTTTTTTAAATATCTGTTTCTTTAAATTAGGATATTTTAATATCTACGATTTATAAGGGATCTGTTTAATAATGTAGTGGTTACACTAGAAAAGTCTCAGATTCCAAATTTGGTCAGATCATATCCAATATTAATAATGTGTATATATATAGTGATAAACTAATATCGTAATATAAAACAGATAAAAATAAATAATTCTTGTATAAGATAATAGATGGTGCACAAGTAAAATATTTCAGTTTCATAATCTTGTACTATAGCTACAACTAAAAGTAAGGCGTAATGAAAATAATTATTAAAATAAAACTCAAACTTAGTCAAAAATGTATAATAAGCGACATAGCAAGTGCCCTTCAATGCTTTTCATAAGAGTGGAAAGGAAAAGCTATAGGCAATTTAAAGAACAAATTAAGTTTTCAGCTAGATTTTTTATTTCGGTGTGGGTGCGTAATCTATTACCACTGTGTATTTTGAAAATCTTTTAATTTTCATAACTTGCATCAATCAATCAAAGGGAAACTAGATAAAAAAATTACTGATTATAAAAATTCATCTAAAACAAAATAATCAAATAAAAATTCATTTTACAATAATAATGAGAGTTTAGAATCTCAAAATTACTAAAATCTCTCTTTGTTGATGAATGAGATGAATTGTTCTTAGTAACTACTGGTTACTTATTAAAATTAATTTTTTTTCAATAAATATTTCGGATATCTCCTAATAGATGAGACAAAATGTTAAGAAAAGGACAAAATGTTGCAGAAGCATTCAAACAAATAAAACTGACCATGACAAAAGAATATTTGGTTTCTAATGTGTTCATGGAGCGAATTGAATTATCTCAATTACATAAGGGGCATTAATCATTAAATTAAGGAGACTTTGTATAATAATTACAATATAAAAAAGGATTTTTTTATGAATTCATTTTAAATTTCAATTTTATATGATATTTAATTGTACCAAGTTAAACAATATTTTTTTTTTACAATAATAAATATCATATAAGTTAAATGTACCTGCAAAATTCGTCCTTTTTATTTTTTTTTATAGAAATAAATATGAAAAAATAAAAAAATAAAAATTTATTCAAATACAACATACAAATAAATAAATTTTGCTTTGAAATCTTTTATTTTCAAAAGGAACTATAAATATATCCTAAAAATTATAATAAATGATTATATTATTTAGAATGGTCAGTTCTATTCAATCTAATAATAATAAATGCGAAATGTTAATTTTTTTTTTTTGATATTAAAATACAAAAATACGAAAAAAAAAAAAAAATAATTCTTTTGTTAACTTATATTTTTCTGTCCATATAATATTTAAATTATTTATTCCCACACAAAAATATTCTCAGACGAATTTTATAGTTTTTGGACACCATTATAAAAGGGTAAAATGAATTTAAAAAAAAAAAAAAACTGATTTTGTTGTTGTTGTCGCATGTTAAGCTTACGCAGTAACAGAAAAATATAAAAGCGAAAAATATAAGCGAAAAAAAGCAAAAAAAAAAAAAATTAAAAAAAAAGGGACAAAAACCATCATCTTATGCGTAATTGAGAATCCGTTTTGACTTCCTTTTTGGTTTCGATTTCTAAACCCTTTTTAGTTTTTTTGCTTTTTTTTTTTTGTACAAAAATCTAAACAATTAAAATTAAATTTATATCTAGTGGTCAGTATGGGAATTTTTACAAATATATTGTTTTTTTTTTTTTTGGACCATTGAGAACAAAAGAATCTGAGATGAGAAATTTTTGTCCTATATATTCTTCTAATATAAAAATTCTGGTAACGTAACAAACGTCACTATAGTTTTATTTAAACACCTTCTCAGACTTTAAAAAAAAAAAAAAAAACGAAAAAGGCTTTTATTAAAGGGTTAAGACTTAAGAATATAAAATGTTAACTACAGAACTGATAAAACAATCAAAAAATAAGGAAGGATAATAATTAATTATATATTTAGAGTTCATAATTTAGTTTTTCTATACGCTGCCATTTTGTATATTATCATCTCCTCGACTAAAGATGAGATTTTCTTTTTCTTTCTAACGCTAATAATTGGGTTTTAAAAAGGCTTTTATTAAAGGGTTAAGACTTAAGAATATAAAATGTTAACTATAGAACTGGTAAAACAATCAAAAAATAAGGAAGGATAATAATTAATTATATATTTAGAGTTCATAATTTAGTTTTTCTATACGCTGCCATTTTGTATATTATCATCTCCTCGACTAAAGATGAGGTTTTCTTTTTTTTTTCTAACGCTAATAATTGAATTTAAACACATATATAATTTAAACCAGATTATTTTTAATCTTTTAAAAGTAAATTCTAAAGACTTTTAAAAAATGGTAACAGTTATATAGCTGTATTAAAGGATAAGTAAGCTAATAATACACTCTGTTCCCCATTTACGACCAGTATGCGTTCCTGAAATGATGGCCGTAAAAAAAAGAAAAGATTTAAAACAAAATGAAAATTGATAAAGTAGTCTTCAATGTCAAGTTAATAATTTTCATTTTTAATTGTAAAAAAAATTAACATAAAACGAAAAATCTTATCTTAAATTGAAAAATAATTGACAACAAGAAATTGAAATTGGGTGTAAATAAAAAAAAAGAGCGAAAATGGAAAAAAAATTAATTCAAGTAGACTCAAGGTGTAAATCGAAAAGTTTTAAATTGAAAAGGTGTAAATCGGGGTCCGAGCGTAGACTATTCTTTCTCTACAAAGTAACTGTCAGAATAAACAAAGTCAGCTTAAATTGAAATTGTTTTTAAAGTTATTACTAAAAAATGACTGAGTAGGGTAGGTAATTGCACAGGAACATTACTCAAAAACAAGTAAATGTAACAGTAAGTCGATGCAACCGACTTATTTATACCCTACACCTAAAAAATTCAAATTAAATTAAAAATCCATAAGTTATTTTAGTTAGGTATTTAATATAAGCTAAAAAAATAAATGCTTTTACAACCTTTGTACAAAATTTCAGGTTTCTATCTTTACTAAATTCGAAGATATGCTTGTTAGATCTTGGGAAGTGTGTGAAGGCACCCGGACCACCTCCCCAATTCATCACAAATTTTAGAGACATTATCAGAACAGGGTAGACTCTTATATCAAATTTCAAGTTTTTATATTTATTAATTTCGAAGATATGCTTGTTCGTTCTTGGGAGTTGTGTGGGAGATACCCGAACAACCATTCCAATTCATCTGAAATTTTAGGCAAATCAGGGATTCAGGAAAAAACACCCTCGTATCAAATTTGCAGTTTCTATCTTTATTAATTTCGAAGATATGCTTGTTCGGGTTTGGGAGTTGTATGCGAGGTACCCGAACCCATGGACCGATTTTTTCCAGATTCGAATTTAGCCTTCCTTTCGTAATTAGTAACCTACTATATAAATTTCATCAAGATAGCTTCATTAGTTTTTGAGTTATCGTGCGAACGGACGGACGGATGGACGGACATCGCTAAATCGACTCAAGAGGTGATCCTGATTCAGAATATATATACATGTCCATATCTAACTCGCTTCCTTTTAGTGGTTACAAATACCATACCAAAGTTAATCTATCCTATACTTAATGTGTAGGGTATAACAAAACGTTTTTAAAATATGTATATGATACGAGAACATCAACTAAATTCTGAAATAGGAATCAAATTAAAAATCTTAGACTCAACCATTAACACCAGTTGAATGGACTGTCAAATATTATTATTAAAACTAATTTTAAATATTTCATTTTGAACATTGAGTATGTTACAAAGATTTAGACTCGGTAATAAGTAATAACGAATATAACTGCAAACAAACAAATAGATAGATTTATCACGTCATTTGAATAACACAATCTAGAATTGCTTACAAAAAAAAAACGCTAGCGAAATAAAAAAAAAAATCAAAAACATTGAAAATTATTACTATTATGTAGTACAGGTGAATATTTGGTCATTTTATTAAACATTGAATAAAAGGTTTGTTTGACCATTTGAAAATAAAAGAACAATACTTAAAGAACAAAAATACTTAAATAGATGTATAGAAGTTATAAATGAGTTGACTGTCAAACAAAAAAAAAAAACAAACAAAAAACAAAAAAAAAAGAAAGGAAAATAAACAAGTTTTGAAGGTTAACCAGTAAACATTTTCAGTTTTTTTTTTTTTGTTCGAAAATATCAGAACCATTTCTGACATTAAAGTAGAAAAAACCAATGAACATTAACTGTATAGTAGAGTAATTTAATGTTTTGTAATCAAAATTTTTATATCAATTAAAATAATGTAAAATATAATTTGATTTGCAGTAACTAAAATCAAAAAAATCAAACTAGGCAAAAAATATTAAAGATATTACATTTATAAAGTGGCGTCAGTGACTAACTATAAGTTAATTATTTGAATGTAATAGTTATCAAATGTTATTGTTGTCAAATTTTAAAAGTGTTATTCTGCTGCTTGGATATTAGTCTATTTTTTTTTTAAATATAGATACAACATACAACACAAAATATTATTTTAAATACACATGATATCCTTATGTTAAAGACGAAATTAAATATCTGGGTAGTTTCCCTTTTCTGACGTGAACTCTTGAAGATGAACTTAAGAAGTTTTCTAAACTATTTTGTGCCAGAGCAGTACTATTGTTGTATAAATCCTAAAGAAACTCAACACCAATTTTTTTAATAAAATTCTCCTATGTTTAAAGCTATACTAAGGAGCTACAGTGTAGTTCGTACTGATATGTTAGCTTAATCTTCATTAATTAAAAATAAATTATAATATTTACATTTACATTAACACATTTTCATGTCAAACTCTTATTTGCAAACTTTAAAAGTAGTCTTAAAAATTATTTTTGTATTATTTGAATATTTTGTACCTATATAAAATATTTATTAAATATTTTATATAGGTACAAAAAAAAACTTATTTTAAACAATGATTATAATCCTGAAAGTGAAAAATATCACTATAACCATCATGAAAATTACACTCTGCGAAGAGATAATCGAACTATCAATCAATTTTAAATAACAAAAGAAAAAAACAACTTATTTGATATCTTTTATTTTTTTCTTTAACGAGAGTTGGTGAAAAACTCGAAAGTCTCCAAGACGAACTGCACATGCTTCCTCAGAGTAGTGTTGGACTGTAACCAATCAAAACCACCCTCCTTTTAAAACCGAACTTTAGGATGGAACCTTTAATACAAAAGTTTGGTTTTGGAGATAGCGATGTCGGAAGGATGATTGGGGAAATCGGAATTAGGAAAATTAGGATTATGGGGGATAGGTAGAAAAATTTAGAGGGATATTTTGAAGAAAAATGTTAATATTCTTCTAAAACTTAAATAAAACTTAAGTATTTTGAAGAGGAAATTCTAAAATCTTCCGTACATCCAGCTAATATTTCAAACTCTTATCATATACCATCTATTATGATATCTGAAGATATTATGAAGTTTTCGGTTAACTATCTAAATTGAGTTGCTTTGTTTGTTTTGTTAATTAAAGTTAAAATGGTTGTACAAATTAACTTGCATTTGACAGTGATGCAAATTGGCAAATCAGGAACTATTTTCATATTATGATTATGGTTATACAGTACGATTAAATGGTGATAAAAATTCAAAATAATTTTTTTTTAAAATTAAGTATAACATAACTTCTAAAATATTTTTTATAAAAAATTTTAATTTTTTTTTTACCTAACGCTTATTTAAAAAATTCAGTTTTTTTTTTTTAAAAATTCCAAAGTTGTCATATCATAATTGGAAATCATAAGGAAAACAACAACACATAATCAACGATACGAAACCAAGAATCACAAAAAAAAAAAAAAAACACACACAAAAGTACATACAATTAATGTTATGGCATTGGTAAAAATTTGAAAATTTAATGGTACAGATTACATTCAATACCAAAATAAAAAATAAAAAAAAAAAAACATTTTTTTTGCGAAATTAAAAGCAAAAATTTAAAAATTGAAGAATACGAAAAATCACATTGGATACCCAGTGAGAAGCTGACAATGCATATGCGAGAAAAAATGAAAAAAAAAAACTTAAAAAACTGCGACGATAGAAATAGCCAGAATTTTATTCAAGGTCAGTTCATAAATTATGGCGATCTTTTTGTTATTTCTTTTTTTTTTTTTTTTTTTTTTTGTATATTTCGGAAGCTTCTGAAAAACAGCAGTTTATTTATGTATTTTTTTTTTTTTTTGGTCTCGTTTGGCGTTAATATTTTATGGACTTTTAATACACGCAAATACACACACATGTCTATAATATGCAAAAAAGCATTTGAATATAGTAAGTAAGTATATAATATAGAGAGTATAGTGGTTGAATGGTATATTTTGTTTGATATTGTTCTTATTGTTATTCACCTATATACCTATATACATATATTAAGCATTTTACCACAAAAATTTTTTTTTGAATTAAACATGTTTTTTTTTTTTTAATATTAAACTTTAAACTAAAAAAAAAAATAGTGATTATGCAATTCTAATTTTTTTTTTTTATTGTAATGCCTTTTGTGTGTTTGTCAGGATTTGAAAGAATAAAAAAAAAAACAAACAAATGTTTTTTTTTTTGTTTTTTTTTGGTTATGGTAATATGTCATTAATTAAAAAAAAAAGAAAAAAATTGTTTTTTTTTTTTCTATAAATAATTAGTGAGGAAATAAATTTAAAGGAATTGAATCATTACTTAAAGTAGGGATGTAAGATTTACTTCTGTATATAGAGCCATAATCAAAAACTTGCTCAGATTATACCGTTCATCTGGATTAATTTGACAAAATTTTGTAATGATCCTTTATTTTAATATACTGGTAATTTGAAAGGTTTTCCAATTTTTTTTACAGTCTTTGAAAAACTTTTTTTTTTTTATTTATAAATGGCTCCAGACCTTATTGTTTATGTCCTCAATATTTTTTTCATGTTAATTGATAAACTTGCTTAAGGAATAGAACAAGTCTGAAAATTTTCAAATGTTATATTTGAAGTTCTATCGAACTTATTTCATAATTTCTGTTTGGGATCAATTAAATAAGCGAACTGAGTTATGTTTTCCAGATCCACAAACATTTTCGACTAGAAAACTCTAAAAAATTATATTTTTGCAAGGAATGGGGGTTGGTTATTTTCGAATACTTCTTAATTTCATGTCCATACGTTAGGTTTAACGTAACGTTTAGAGGTTGACTATACGTTAGGTTAAAGAAGCAGCTTGTGGATTAATTAGTTGTAGGATAGGTTAGGGATTAGTATTAAGTTTAGAAGTAAGTTTAGGTTAATTTTTATCAATATGAAAAAATTATAGTTGGTTTATTAAATTTAAAAAATAAAATGCATATAATTATAGCTAAAATAATAAAAAATTGTTAAAAGCAAAATAAAAAATTATAATATAGAGTACTCGAATGGGGGGCAATATATTAATAAGAAATTTACTTAATTTGGTGTTATATAGATTAGTTTTCAAATATATAAAAATTTTTGTAACGTTTAAAAAAAAAAAAAAATACGTTGTTTTTTTTTTTTTTAATTTTTATACGTAGAGGTTTAAAAAATTGTAAATAACAACCAAATAATAATTGCTTTGAAGGATCTTTTTTTTTTTGTTGTCTGAAAAAAGATTGCGGGTTAGAGAGAACGTTTTGTACGTACATATGTATATAATAATATTCTTTTTAACAAAGATTGACACTCCCTTAAGACAAAATGACAAAAATAATAAAAAAATTAAATTCTTCCCCATAACAACGGGCATTAAAAATTCCGCCTTAGCAACAAAATAAGTAATATTTTAAATCCTACAGGATATTATATATTTTTTTCTAACTCGTTATGTATTATTTATATCTTTATTTCTAATTTATTTTAATTTTTTTTTTGTTTTTCAAATTCTTTATTTGTTTTTTTTTTATTATTTTTTTTTTTTTGTTCTAAGTGTTTTGTTTTCCATTTTTTTATTTTATTTTTTTTATACCCCAAATCTATTAACAAAATAGTATTAAAAAACGCAAATAATGGCTGCAACACATTTATCTGTTTACATACATACATACCATTGTGTTTATGTGTTATATATTATGTATATTATATATAAAACTATATTAATATTTATTTCATATTAGTATGTTTAAAAAAAAAAAATTTAATTGATTTCAGATTTTAAAAAATTGAGAAAAATTAAAAAAAAAAATTGAAGAAAATTGTTGTTATGTCCTCATTGTGTTTAAATCGCGCTGACATCAGATCCTTTATTAAAAATTCAACAGTGCGACCATTTATTTTTTTTATTTCTATGATTTTTTGTTAGCTTATTTTTGTTTTTATTTTTTTAACCCCCGCCTATAAATTGCGAGCAAATTAATTTAAGTTTTAATTTAGAAACGAAAAAACAAAAAAAAAAAAAATTGATTTTATTATTCGTCTAACGTAAAATACAAAAACAACAATATAAAAGAATATACGTCGTCTAGGTTTTTATATTTACCCCGCTTACCGTATATGGATATGATTTGCGTTTTTTATTTCGCGTTTTGTATTATATTTTTATATTTATTTGTTGTTGTTTTCTTTTTCTGTTAAGCAGTCACCCTTATCGAATTTCTTAAGTGTATTGTAGTAATATATGTATGAATGAATGATTCATAATAAATAAAAAAATCTATTTTGTTGGTTAGTATACCTACGTATTATATAATATAATATTATATATAGGTAGTACATATATTCTTACGATACGATTTATTTGTAATTATCTTTTATAGTGTTACCTAAATGGCATGTGAAAGAGTATATATGTA
This sequence comes from Poecilobothrus nobilitatus, assembly GCA_947095535.1. Taxonomy (NCBI): domain Eukaryota; kingdom Metazoa; phylum Arthropoda; class Insecta; order Diptera; family Dolichopodidae; genus Poecilobothrus; species Poecilobothrus nobilitatus. Next base: position 54,349,812 of record OX352772.1, on the reverse strand, counting down.
CTAGAATATGAAGAGAATATACTATATATGTATGTATATAAAATTAAGTTTTGTAATTATACTAAACCACCTCTAACTAACTGTACTTCCGTTATTGGAGGAATAGGAGGGATATCTTAACTATTCACGCATTATTATGATTATAAAGTAATAGCATAACTTTAGGCAAGTGTAGATGTTTTTGTATGTTGTTGCGAAAAATTCAATTATTGCCATTTTAAAATTTATTAAGCGTTAAAAAATAGATATATAAAGACTTATTGTATATGTTTTATCTCTTTCAGTCAAAAAAAATTTTCGTCATTTTTTTTTTGTTAATTAATATTAGCATGAGCTCTAGAATGAATTGTTAATTGTCAAAATTTGTATTTGGCTGTCAAATTTATTAGATAAAATTATGCATATACCTACCTATGTATTATGTAAATATTTTGGACAATAAATTAAACTAAAACTAATTTGAAAATTTAATTCTGTTTTTGTCAAATATACCTTATTCTGTATATACCTTATTCTGTTTGATCTTTATCGGTTTTCATTTTAATACTTTTTTAATATATCTTCAAGAGTTTTTTTTTAATTATGTGCATATATAATTCGGGTAAGCTAATATTTGTTTCACAAGCGATTAAAATAACAATAACTTTTATTAATACCAGGAGGAGATATCATCTAAGACACCAACCTTTCAATTCCAAAGATGACGCGTTCAAACTTCGGCTTATTCATAATTATATAAATTAATAAAAAATAATATAAATTTTTCTTATAATATAATATAATTAGTATATTAAATAAAAAATAAATATATATGTATCCTATAATTAATATCATATCGTAATAATAACAAAATAAATATAAAATAATTATTGTATAAGATAACAGATGGCGTACAAATATAAAAAATATTTGGATTTTAGAGTCTTGTCTTGTACAATAACTACAGCCGTCTTAATGAACAGTTTAGTCAAACCAATGAAACTATAATTATTACAGAAACTGAAGCTCAGTCAAAATTTGAATATTAATTGACTCATTAGTCGCTCCATATTTACAAGTGGAAATAAGGAAAATAAAAGTATAATTTCATTATTATAATATCGATCCTCAATAGCTTTTTATTTTGATGATGCGGTCAGTAAAATGACATATGATACTGCTGTGGGACATTGAATATTTAAATTAAAGTTTTCAGTACATTTTCAGTAAATTTCCTCCATCGGTTGGGTATTCCTTAATTTTCATCAAAATGAGAATTTTTGCATAGGTACATTACAAAAAATAATTGCATAGGTACATTATAGGTACTAATATTATAATATTAAAATTAAGCGGCCTTTGAAATAAGTATAACTTCTCTAAGTTGTTTCTTTTGGTCTGCATATACATACATAATACGTACATAGATGCAAAAATAATTTCCATTAATTAATTAAAAAAAATAAAATCATAAAATATTTAGAATATAAATCATAAAAAAATTTATAAAAAATTTTATCCTATGTACCTATTCCAAAGCAATTACTAAAACATTTTGCTTTGTTTATTTTTCATATTTGCAGAAATTTTTTTGTTTTTTTATTCGTTATCAGACCCTTATTTATAGTTAAAAAATTATTTTATTTTTTATTTTTCTAAACCATTTCTTAATTTTACTTTTTATCTAGACGACTTTTTTATTTAAAAACAAAAATAAAAAAAAAACAAATTCATATTTTGGGAATTGAAGTGAATTGTGAATTACTACGATGCGTCTAATACTCTAATGTATGAATCAACTTATTTTATTTGCTTATATCAAACATGTATGTATGTATGTTGCAACGCGACCATACTTATTTCAAAGACCAAAAGAAAAAAAAAAATAAAAACAGAATTTAGAAGTATTTTAATTTTATATACATATGTATTATATAATGTAGGTTATATAAAACTATTATATATATACCTATGTATATTGTATTGTAAGTTCTTATGTATTAAAATATGTAATTGTAATTGCGGTTGGCTTAAAAAAAAAAAAAACAAAAAACCAAAACAAAAGTGAGACAAACAAAAAATATAATACAAATTTTTCTTACATACATACATACATATTATATATTCATATTTAAAAAATGTCTGGGATTTTACAAAACAATAAATAAAAAAAAAAAAAAAATTAATAAGTGGTAAATTACGCGACCAAAGCATACCTAAATATAATTTTATGTATTATATACATATATCTCTATATATATACATAGTTTTAAAAAATTCATATATAAAACATATGCATTATATTTATGTAATATTATGATGTATGTATAAAAAAGTATATAGGCACATAATATTGTATAGTACGGGTATAATAAGGAACTGTATAGACTTTTGTTTTTATATTATTATAAGTGGCGTTAAATTCAGACGCGGTTTTTTTTTTTTTTTATTTTCTTCATTTGCACATGCTGATTTAAAAACTTAAGATTTATTCTTTAGATTTCGATTTCTTTTATTATTTCTGGGATAATTACAAAAATTGGAAACTTACAACATTGAAAATTTTATTTATTTAGGTAGATATATGTATGTACCTATGTATGTATGCATTTATTAAAATTCTTGATAAATAATAATTGGATAAACTTAAAAAATTCTTACCTTGTGGCTAAATAATTGGAAAACAAAAAATTATTATCTCGTTGCTATGGAGAGTTAGATCTTAATGATTTAAAAGTCATAATAACAATATTGACTTCAAGACTAATAATTTTTTTAATTTTAAAAGCTAAAATATAAAAAGACATTTTTGTACATGAATATTATAGCGAACATACGAACATACGGCACATGTTATGTCCTATGAGAGACTATCCTAAAATTACAAGATATTTAGTAATCCTTAGGCTGATTAGTCTAACACTAAATGTGAATTGTAAACTATTATTTAACAGCAAACATGAAATAAATAAGTAAATTCATTTGAATTCGTAATGAAATTAGAATGAAGACAAGAAGTTTTGCTCTCAAACAATTTATCACATATAAAGTTAATATTTAAAGAACTATCTTACAATTTTCTTCGGCAAACTTAGTTTTTATAGTTTACTTTGTTTAGTATTTTGATCTAAGATGGATTACGACGGCATACTGCAGCAAAAATTTGTTTTCATTGTCCATTGGTTAGTCATTTTAGGCGTGAGTACGATTTCCATTGAGTGCTTTAAGAGTTCCAATCAAAACATTGATTTACTATATTATTGTATGATTTTCTCAAGGTGTATCCCATTCACCAACCACCGCACATTTCTATATCAGATTTAGAATATAATTCAATCATTTATCTTTTGGTTTATTTTTAGCGAAAAAACTTTGTTTCAAATGGTCTGTTGTGTTCAATGAATGCGACCCAGGAATGGTCTGTTATGTTTAGATGCGGCCAAGGAACTGGTTAGTGAAAGTTTTGGAGAAATGTTATATCATATTGATATAATTGTATATTCTATATCGCAAAATTTTCCTTCTTTCCGGAATAATATTTATAAATATTGTTTTCCTTCCTTCCGGAATAACATTTATAAATATTGTATCGCAATATCAGTATCTTAAACTTTTATTACATTAATATTTTTAATATTTTTCAACCATTTTAAATCTACTCAAATTAAATCCAATATTCAATTAATTTTTCCTTTTATAATCGATAATATTCAAAAAGATAATTTATAATTATAAATAATAAAAAAAAATCTTATTAATACAGAGAAAGTGATTGCGTAACCCAATTTTCAATTAATTACACATTATTATCATCTCCTTTAAGGATTATTGAATGGTATTAATATGTGTCAGAAAAAGCTTATATTACGCTTGTTCTTCCCTTTATAATAAAAAAAAAAATTTATTTTAATTAGCTGGATTCAATAATATGCAAAAACGTTTATAATACATAAACGAAAATGAAAAAATTTCAAAATTTTAAGTCAACAGAAGATTTTAGTTAAGAGAAAAAAGGATATTTAACTGTTAAAAAAAAATTTAGAACACATTTCTTATAGAAATTTTTTTAAACAGAGAATTAAAAGTATTTTTTTATGAGTGAAAAAAATTTGATCATAGAAGCATAGCCAAAACTTATAGTAAAGAAATGATAAACATATAAGAATAAACATTTAAATTTTTACTTTTTTTTTAAGGGAAGTGAGAATCTTGCAAAGATACCAAGAATACCCCCTTGGTAATGTCAGATTCTTACTGACTAAACCTACCTCCGCTTTTAATCAATATAATGGGATGAAACCCCTATCTGCTAACGCAGTATATTGGCTAAGGAGTAGCGATAGGAAAGGATAGGACAAGGATGCGGAAACATTGAATTGGGGGATTGTCAGGTAACAATGAGGCCGCCTATTATTATTACTATTTTGCTAACTAGTGACTATAGCCATTAACAGTTACAACATGCAGTAGTATATAACATCTTCCTGCATGAGGTACTAATTGAAGGCAACTCCACTGTCACTGTATCCTTGTTGTTCTTACAATTATTATTGGTATTAGTATTAAGTAGTTATTAATGTTATTATTATTTACTAGAGAGTCAGGGCTATCAGTAGATTACAGCGTACAGTAGTATATAACACCTTCCTGCATGGCATAACCAAAGATAGTATAACCTTCTTGGATGGTATAACAATGGTTTAACCATTGATTGGGTTGATGATTTATTTCTACAGATTTATTCTATTCTATTCTACAGATTCTAACTACAGATATTTATTTTAATTGATATGCCCATTGAACATTAATAAATTCATTCATATAACATTAATTACAATATTATTTTTTATATACCTATCACAGATCACTTTTGAAACACAAGGTTCTCAAACGACCTAGACTCATTTAATTTTAAGAATACAATATAAATGAAAAGCTTTTGTTTGAAAAACTTTAATTAAATCTAAAGGATATATCTAAATTTTGTTTCTTATATATTGCTACAGAAAACCTTTTTATTTTAGATGTAGCGATTTAAACTTTTCTTTATTTATCCAAAAAATAAAAACAAAAAACAAAAACAAAGAAAAAAAAATTTTCTTTTATCTTTATATGAAGCAAGAAGAAATATTTAATAGTGCATAATGTCGGGTCCCACTTTCTTTATTTATATATACATATACACAAAAGAAATCTCTTAGAGACTTGTTACATTTTATAAATGACAATAGTAAATGAAAACCTCTTTTATAAACTATGTGTATGTACTTTATATATATATATATACGCTCTTTCTAATGTGTAAAACGTATACCTTAAGTTTATACTATATTATATAATATGTATTTCAAGTGTTTCGCAGTAACGCAAAAATATAATAATAATAAAAAGTAAGGGAAAAGATGTAAGATTCCGACAAAGAAATGTATGTCGAGAGGTTGTGTATAAATAGAAAGAAATACAGTAAATTTTTGTTTTTCAATATATGCATACATACATATATACATTATAATATATACAATGTTTAAATAAAGCGGCTGTATCAGAAAGATAAGTATCAGAAGAAAATGAATGATGGGGATGGTCGGGAGTGGTTTTTTTTTATTTTTTTTATTTTTGATATTTAAGGATATATTTATTTAAAGTGCATTGTGTACTAGTTTTTTTTTTTTTTTATATAATATTTACTTTTTTTGTTTTAATATTTAAATTTTGTTTTTGTGAAAAATAGTTAGCGGTTTAGCTTTATTACACAGTAGAGAAAAAAGGAAAGGATATATAATTTTTTTTTTTTTGATTTTCCTTAACTTTCTTTATTTATTTGCCCACTTCTCTACGCACATTCACTTTTTATTTAAATTTTTTTTTTTTGATGGATTTTCTTTTTTAATTTTACAGTTCTTTTATGTTTTTCTTTTCGTTTTCTTTTGTTAGATAAAATGTAGAACATTTTAATAGTAATATTAAAAAACAAAAAAAAAAAAAACAAAAAAGATGAAAGAAAAAGAAATGAAGGATGAATCCTTTATGGTACATATATGTATATTTTATATTTTGTATAGTTTTCTTTTAAATATGAGTAAAAGAAAAAAGAAAGAAAAATATAAACATAAATACTTGCATTAATTTTTACAGATACTCATACTTTGAAAGCTTTGAAAAGATTTATAAATATCGGCATCTTCAAAGAGGTGGAAATTCAAAAAAAAATGGGAAAAAAAATAACAAAAAAATAACGTTAACAAAAAGAAATAAGTAAAGAGTTTCCTAAGTATCATAATTAGCTACATATGTATAATAAAAATTTAATTTTCAAAAAGAGTATATTTTTCGGTTTTGTTTTGTATTTTCTTTAAATACGCAGATTGAGGTTGAATGTAACTTAAATATAGGATATTATAAAAATGTGCTCGTCAAAATCAAAAGTTTCATTTCCTTTTTGTTTTTTGAAAGATTTTTTTTTCTTTTTATATACATATTTGAATGTTTATATGTTGATTATTTTAAGTAAATACATCATGTTTAATATAATATGTATATTTAATATAACTTTAACATGTAATTAATCAATTTTCAATAGGTTATGTTTTTTTTTAATTAGTTTTAACATTAAGTTATTCAAAATTATTGAACTCGGATACAATTCACAATATGAAACTGCATGCTTGCAGAATGATACTTTTTCTTAAAGTAAATTTACGAAAATTATTAGATAGAACATCGAAGGTATTAAGCGAGACTATTTAATTTTTCAACTATTATTACAGTATAAGAATAAAATAGAAAGGATAAAAGAGCTAAAAGGGATGGTTAATTAAACAACTGCTATTCTGTTACCGCAAATAAAAGGTATGCTTAAATAAACAATTGTAATCAATTTTAAAAAGGATCAACTATAATCTTAGTTTTTTAAATAACTTAAATTGAAAAAATGTAGAACAACCGAAATTTATTTCCAACTAAAGTTACAATGGGGTCATTTAGTATTTTTTTCAAAATTAACGGTATTCATTAAAATTGACGTCTTAGGATCTTTAAAATTTGTATTATAGAAAGTTAAACATTTTTAAATTAAACTTACGATATTTAAAATCTTATCATTATTAAGGCTTTTTTTTAGTTTATTATGCTACCACATAAATGCGACACGGAAATTATATAACTTTTTCTTTCCAAATGTGGCTGTAAATGTTGTAAGGATACATTATTATTACGACGTGTGTGAGATTCGAATACATACTCCCTCAGTGCAGTTTACAGTATATTTTATACGCTCTTACCGAATAGGTCAGAAAGTTCCCTATTAACATTTATTAGAGTAGAGTATTATTAATTACAGTAGAACTTGGTTAAATAAAATTCCAAAGTGGAATCAAAAATTTGCTTGACGTAGTGAGATTACGAGATTAAAAAAATGTACTTATACGGATATTTAAAGAGAACTTTTAATTCTTATAAGAAAGTTCGAGTAGTGGAATTTTACCTACGTTTTAATATCAAAAAAAAAATAAAATGATTTTAAGATTTCGAAGAGTTTTGGACTGCTATTATTTAAAAAAAAATTTTTTTTTTCTTAAAGGAGTAAATTTAAATACCTTTGGTGAACATTTCATTTAGATTTTAAGAAAAATTACCTGAAAAGAAAAAAACAAAATAAAATGTAAGTTAAAAGGAAAATATATGTATAATTTCAATATATCTTTTATATTAAATTAAAATTGTATAGTTAAATTTTTTTTTATTGTAATATATAATTCATGACAGCATTAGCGAAATATAAGTCAAAACTTTTAAGAGCTTAAAACAATATATAAGTGTTAGACACGAATTTTCTTAAAATTTGTTTTACTATAAATCTCCTACCATCACTTTTTATTTCTTCGTCCCTTATATTAGATTATCTCTTTTTATTAGGTATAAGTAACATAATGACCTTTTGATGTGAATCTATTGTGCTCTACCTATTACTACGTATTGTGGATTACTTACATATTCCTAAGCCATTACACAGTGCAAACTATTAGGGGATAAAGTAGGAATAGTGGGAGAAACACAAGAGAGAATAAAATATCTCATTAGAATTGAGAGAATATAGCCAAAGTTATAAAACAATGACCGGATCAAAAAAGACTGTAAAAAATTTTAGTGCCAATATTATACTGTACCAGTTAACAACACTGATTTTGACTAGCGATTTCTATATATATATATTGTATATGTACAGTATTTTATATAGTTTTAAAAGGAAAATTAACATATTTGTTCATACAATATTTGCACATTTCTTAATTAGCGATTGTATATCTATTATATAAATCCATGAAACTGAAATACTTACACCAACTATTATTTTATATAAGAATTAATTATTTTATATTACGATCTAAAGTTATAATATATTACGATATAAACTATTACTCTGTTATATTACGATATAAACTATTTATAGTATTTTTCGATTAAACTACTACAATTAAACATATTATATATACATATATATGGCATATATGATCAGATCCGGATTTAAATTCAAGTTCTTTCCATTAAAAAGTCTGCAATTTAACTATCACTTACTCTACGTCCGGGAAAAAAACGTTGGACTCATTATTCCCTTTTTAGTCCCATTTCCCAATCGCAACAGTTTTCGCGTTCTTATATTATCTTCTCCTGTTGCTATACTCTCTAGTCAATGTACTGCATGCATTGCTTTAGCAGTTAAGAGTTTCATCCCATTATATTATCTAAAGGAGTAGGTGCGTTTAGTCCGTAAGAATCGAACACTATCAAGGGGGTATTCTTGAATATCTTTAAAAGATTGCAACACCCCACCTCCCTTAGAAACAAAAAAAAAAAAACAAATAAGCATCTAAAATAAATTGTAATATATGTAAATATACAGTTTTAAATTTAATGATTTCAAGTTATAGGTTTTATTTATTTAAATTATTCTTTACTGAATTTATTTTACGATTAAATGAAAAAGAAGAGATATATTTTTGTTTTTGTTTTATAAAATTATAATAAAAAAAAAAACACGCTGTAATTATTCAATAATTACTTTCAATGAATATTCAATTAAGATTCGTATTTATATACGTAGAAAATATATATTTTATTTTTTGTTTAATTTAATTATCCAATAAACAAAAGTTTTGTTTAACAAGTTACAATATTCAATAGATTCAATAAATCTCATTAAAAGATAATAAGCATCATTTTAGTTTTTATTAAATCACGATTCTAATAAATTTTTTTTATTTTTTAACATTTTATAGATGTTTGTGGGACTTTATATACCTAGAAATTGTTAAAAATAGAATTAATAGAAAGAAATATTAGTTTAAAATTAATTTTTTAATATATAGGTATATGTGTATTTTTGATATATATATGTATAATTTTGTTATGTGTAGGTTTTACTAATAAACGTTCAATTTAAAACGTGTAACTATAAAAATGTTAATTAATTAAAATTATTCATTTGTAAAACTTGTTATTAAATATTTTGCGGAAAATGAAGAAATAAATCGCGCACTAAGTGAATTATGCGAATTTTAATTATCATAGGGTTTCCTGCAATATATTATTAGGTTATATAATGTATATTATGTATGTATGTATGTATATTTTAAATTAGATTTACACCGCGGTTAGACTTCAATGTTTTCAATCCACATTTTGTTCCATATTTTCTCACTATTTTGTTATTTTTTTTTTTAAAAAATAAGCATTAGCGCTTAGACATCACCTATTTCGTATATTTTTAAAAAATCAAAAAATAGGTTTGAAATGTCACTTTTATGAATTTTGAATTAAGAACTTTATTGTTTATTTTTAATTTTCTTTTGAATATTCTTTTTATAATAATATGTTTTTGTATTATTATATCCTTTAGTAATAAAATAAAAATTATGTTTCATATAAAAATTTTAAATAGTTTATAATTTTAGAGAAATTTGGAAGTTTAAGAAATGTCAGAATATAATAAAGAAATAATGAAGAAATTTGGAAGAAATATGGAAGAAATAATGAATAAAAATTAAAAAAAAGAGGAAAATTTCATTTTCAAAAATTTTTTTTAAAATAATGAAGGAATATTGAAGCAACAGTTAAGAAATATTAATGTCTAAATGCTAAGTTATTTTATTTTATTGATTTTAGAAAATTTTTAAAATTTCTCTTTCAGTGTCTTACACCCATTTTACAATATGCGGATTTACATTTGAGTATGCATTTGATCGACTCAAAAATAAAAGCATATTGTGTAAAAGCTTTGAAAATGACATTTGACATTTGAAGTATTGACATTAGAGATTTGACATTTTGGATTTCACATTTGAGTGTCCATCATAGTGTGTAAGGGATTTAATACACATAGTGTAAAGTGAGGTTTACTGTTTTATAATTGATAAAAGAATGAAATGAGACATTTATGCGATGTCTATAGATATATTTATACTTCAGTCAAAATTACTGTATATATGTATATATGTGATGAAAATGATATAATATTAATATTAAATTGTGTTAATATTTTAAATGTTATGTTGAACAAAATATAACTGTATTTATTTCAGTGTTATTAACCTTAAATTATTACACAGAAAAATTAAAAACATACTTGGATCGGAATTTAAAATTAAATCAACGACAGGGCGATGCATCATCACAGCTATATTTACTAACTTAAAAATAAATTGTGGAAAATTTAGGGAGTTTTTCCACAGGGATGTAAGTTCATACAGTAATCGATGTAAATATGAAAATTTTAATTTTAAAACGAAACCAAACGTACTAAAAAAATTGCATATGCCGTTTAATATATTACAATACGTTCAATATTGAAATATGTATATATGACATATTAACCGCGCATGTTGAGAACAGTTTAAGATTTTTAAAAGAAAAAATACTGGACAAACTTTTGACACAAGAAAGTTATTACAAAGACTTTAAAAAATTATTAAGGAAATAATGAATGAATTAATAAAAAATTAATACTCAAGTAGATATAACACAATCACATTTCAATGTAAGAAACTCAACAAACCGTAACATATAATATGAAAAATCTGAATTTTAAAAATTGAGAATGAATATCATAGAATATAGGAAAAAATTAAGAGAAATGGTGAAGCAGACTGTAGTACGTATAAATATAGTAATATCCTGATGACACTATCATGATTTCTAATTATCACATTTTCTATTTATCACAATATTCTAGGTGCATAGAAAGATGGGTGCAGGCTGCAGTGAGTAAAAGTCTCTCAATAAAAAGGAAGTTTTGATTTTCTTGATGTCTTTGAAGATTTTCACCTCCTTTAGGTGTAAAAAAATAAATCCCTGAAGGTATAACTGGAGGACCAACTTTACTAATAAAGTTTAGTCAATTTCATAAGGGAACAGTAAATCCTTAAGGAACAGCAATTTTGATTTCATTGGAATTTCTTAGTTAGTTATTTATTAGTTTTAATTTTTCTTTAGGATAGTTTTATATTTTTGCACTAATTCGTCTAATTTAAATTATAGTGCCAACTCGCTGATGATTTGATTTTAATAATTTGGATTTTAATTTTTTACACAAGTGTTTGCTTTAACACAAAAAAAAAAAAAAATTTAAAAGTCACTTTTTCTTAATTATTTTTTAAAAAGTTAAATTATTAATAATAGTGGATGACTTGAAAAGCTTTTAAGTTCTGTGTATATACATTTTTTTTATTCCTTTTTTTTTTAATTAATGATTTCATAAAAAATATCATTAACTTTTTTTTGATTCTTTGTGCTTTGTGAATTAATGGACATCATAAAAAAAATAAATAAATTAATGTGAACAGAAGGAATTGAAGTAAATGCGTTTTTTTTTCCCCGTACCTACATTTTTTTTATTTTGTGGAGATCTTTTGAATGTCAATTAATAAAAAACAAAAAAAAAATATAAAATTTCGATTAAATAAAATTGATTTGAAAAAAAACAAAAATTATAATCATATAAAGTTTCCAGATTTTTGAATGAGAGGATGTCATTAGTTTGAAGGTTATAAGAGCTTAAATTCTATGCAATCATAATACATTATTTTAACACATCTTTGAACAAATGAATCATTTCTTCCAGTTAAACAAAGAATTTCAATTACTATAGTACAATTTTGATTGTTCGAAATTAGATTTTTTTAGATTTAATCATTTGTATTAATTCTGATTGATCCAACCTTGTCATTTTTCTGTCATATTTCTGGTTTGTTTCATCTAACAAAAACCATTTTTTTTTTTAAAAGATTATAGAGACTCATGTTAAAATAAATTACTTTTTTTGTTGTATCAAAGCATATTCGATCCAGAATTAAAACAAAGGTTTCAATAGTAGGTAAATTTTTCGATCATAAATACATACTAGACTGTTGATAATTATATTTTCTTAAAAAAACCTTCTATCCTAATTCCTGCTAAAAAACCTTCTATCCTAATTCCGAAATGGAGTGATACAAAAGTGATGTGATGATTTTTTTTTTTATTGATGAGTGCTGGCGTCAGTAATCACTATAGTTTAAATCCTTAGTGCATTTGAAAACGTAGGAGAATCTATTCGATAAGAGTTTAGTGTTAGGTTTCCCTATATGTCTTATATGTTTCTTCCCGGTGATGTGTAATAACATCTATTCGAAATTTTCAAGATTAAGAAACATATTAGCTTGTTGATATCTCAAAGGCCTTCGATCGAGTATGGCATTCTGCCCTTTTGAACAAATGTCAAGCTATTTGTTTAGGTAATCCCTTTTGCAAATGGATTGAGGATTTTCTCTCGAATCATTGTATTCGTGTTCTTGTCGACAGTTTCATGTCAGAATCTTTTAATATTGGCGTCCCACATGGCGCTGCCTTATCTCCAATTTTTTTTTAATTTTATCAATGGCTTACTTTCGTCTACCCTCAATCCAATCCATAGTTTCGCCGATGACAGCACTCTGGTGGCATCCTACGATTTCCTTAAGAAATTCAATGCCACTTCTACCGCAATCAGTCTAAAATGAAATATGATGGTCAGCCTGATTAACCAAGTAAGATTATAAAAAAAAAAAAAGAAACGGAAAAAATAAAAAAAAAAATAAAAAAAAAGAAAAACTTAACTAAAATAGCTGACTGGGGTAAAGCAAACAGAGTTGAGTTCAACACCTTAAAAACTCAAAGCTGTTTTATTTCTTGTAAAAGAAATCAATTTGACCAAATAGTTGCATGCCTAAAATAGTTAGACCAGAAAGTTCAAATATTTTAGGCATTCAGCTAAATTAAAAAATGGAATGGAATGAGCATATTTTTGATATAGCTAAAACCGCTGCTAAATGTTAGGATTTTTTGTTCCGTTGTAAAAAATTCTTCTCTCCAAGGGATCTGTCTAATATATACAAAGCTTACATTCGATCTAAGATGGAGTACAATGCCCACATTTGGACTGGCGCATCCCAAACTTCTTTGAGTTACCTTGACAAAATCCAAAATCGCGCCTTACTCCTAATTGGCGATCCTGTCGAGCAAATATCATTTACTCCTCTTAACACTCGTCGAAATATTGGAGCAATTTCTTATGCCTCCCCTCAAACAATTTCAATGTAACACTAGAGAGGCTTGAAATGCTCATTTCTACATAGTGGAAATCCCCAGAAGGTTTAAAACTGGGTATGGAAACTCATTTGTTGTGAGGATGTGGAACTTGCTTCTATCTCCTGTATTCCCCTCTGTTAATAACTTTTCATTCTACAATTTACGAAAATTCAAAACAAACCTTTATAGGTTCATTTCCAATCTATCTCTTAATTCCCCCTTAATACCCTACTTCCCTCCCATTTAACTAAAACTACATATTATGTATACAGGAACTAGTTCCTAGTGTTTAGTTAGCGTGTAAAAAAAAAAAATGTATAAATGAGCTCCAAAATTTAACTAATACTTGTAATAGAAATGTGTGGAAAAACTGCAAAATTCAATAATTATTTAAGAAATGTTATATTTTCTATTGATTTACATGACATCTGTGAAAGTCGATTTGACGATTCTAATTTAATATAAGTATATAACATTACTGTATTTAAAGGTTATTTATTTCATAGAAATCTCTTTCTAGCCTCTTGGCCGATTCTTCTATTTATGTTTTCTTGACGGGTAAGATTTGAATATTTGGGCATTTTTACCGACCGCATACATGAATCTATAAGGTAGGTATAGGTACTGTTTTAAAATATTTTGTCGAAGATAAGTTTATATCTAATTTACTCATATTTCAACTATTCAATAGTAATAATTCTCGCAGACCAGCATATTTTTAGTACATATTCTTCTATATACATTCCGATTTTGGACAGTCTTTTGATTCGAGATTTATTTTGAAAGAAAGCAACGCTAATTTCTTTAAGTAAAGTTCAGATATTTATGATCTGAATTTTTTGATTTCAAATTTATTGGAATTTCTTTAAATTACTTATCTATACTCTAATCTTAGCTTAGATGCATTTTATTTAATATAGCTTTTATTTCCTTTCTACTATTTTAAAACAACCAGTTATTTTGTTCTAATTCATAGATCCTTAACGTTTCAGTTTTAAAGCCCACAGAATAAGATCTTCATCTTGAAGTAGGAATAAAAGGTTAAATCTATATAGATTAAATTCCGAACTTTCAGTAGGTATTCGATTTAGATTTTATGTCTTTTTTTTTGATTTTGTAAAAAAAAAATCTAATTATTCTATAAAATATTTCAAAAAACATAATATTTGAAACTTATGTTTATTCTTTAAAAGCTTAGTATTTTGTTTTTGTATAGACCTTGAAAAAAACTACACAAAATTTTTAATACCTATATAGTCTACATATTTTGAAATTAATTTTTATCACTATAATATTGTATTAGTAAATACTAATACATAAACTTATGTTTTCAAACAAATACTAATAGAAGCTTTTTTTTTTTTTTTTTTTTTTTTTTTGGATTTTAAACAAAATTTAACAGTTTAATCGTGAGCTCATTTACCTTGAACCTGAACTTAAAAGTAAAAAAAAAAAAAAAACGAAAAAAAAAATTTTTTTTGACTAAATTTTAAGCTTAATATAAATAGGTAGTATCTACAGTAGTATATAAACACACTTTTTCGAATGTATTTCAAAAGAATTTGGTAAAAGCTTTAAAACTTGGATTTATAATATAAATTTAAATTTGAAATGAAAAAAAAAAAGTTTTTTGTTGTCTGAGGTCTGAAATAATGAAAAAAAAATAAATAAATAAAAATTAAATAAATAATAAAATAACACAAAAAAAAATTCACAGACACTAGACAGTTGTGCAATAAAAATAATATTTTGATGGCGTAAAATTAGCAAATAAATTTTTTGTTAGACGGGATAAGTTCTATTTTTTTTTTTTCTGTATATTTTTTTGTGCTGTATTAGAATTAGCACGCAACCATTGTCTGTTCTTAAATACTAACCCATTATATATAAAAAAAAAAATCATAAAGAATTAAATAAAAATAATAAAAAGCTATTTTTACTCAGAGTTTACTCAGAAAATATATATTATAAAAAAAAACTCCCTAAATAACCAGTAATATTACGAGGGGTGAAACAACGATTAACCTTCGAACAAGGAAAAACACAAAAAAAAAAAGAAAATATGGAAGAGAGTGTAAATTTGATTGTGTCAACTGTAGGATACCCGCATGATCATATAATATATTATGGTCTATAAAATTTAGTCATATCTTTTACAAAATTTTATATATCTAACTTGATTAAGTTCTGATATATATTTATATAAAATTCGGAATTGTATGACAGCTGATTGATGCTGTGGTATTAGACAAACCAAATTTTACTAAAGTTATTTCCGTTATACTTGATCATCTGTTATAAAAATTCAATAAGGTCAGGCTTTATTAATGACTAAGATATGTATGAGGATATAAATTGCACAGCTACCCGAACCTGTTGCGTTAGACTAAAAAGTTGGTGGTCGAATAAAAGTTAAATTTTTTTTGAAAAAATTTCAAACTTAGCTATATTTTTATATGTATGTATGTATCTTGTTTCCTTTAAGGTATCGTAAACGTAATTGAAAATTTATTATATCCTTCAAATATGTTTGTACAGGTATAATGAATGAACAGAAATGACAAATACTTTTACTTAATTTTATTTAAAATAGAGTTTGAGTGTCAAATCTTCAATGACTTGTTGTTTAAAATAAACCCATAATATTCTTAAGTGTTCTTTTTTGAAATATAAGATAAGAGTGGAAGTAAAAGTAATAATATAATGATTTTTCATTAATTGTCGAATAAAATGTCGTAAAGTTAATGAAAATTGAATAATAGAAAAAAATATTTTCTTTTATTAGTACATATATATGTATTGATATTAGGATTTTAAATCACAAAGGAAGCATAATGTAACCATCAACTACTAAGTCCATTATAGGTTGAATACTATTTTTAATTTATACAGTAATATTATTTATTTTAATTATATTACCCTATATTTGGTAGGAAGAAGAGATTTTTCAGTAATTTTCCTTTCACTTAAAAAAAAATTTTCAACTTGCACTCCGTCTACTTTAAAATCTTGAATTTAGTTACTCGTCCACCGAGATCCCGGATTTTCTTTTAAATTGTTGATTTAATTTATATAGATGAAAATTATATATGTATGTTTTTCTGTTATTACTTAAATGAATGACATAAGTAACAATTCACTTATATATTACTTTAGTAAAAGACGCAAGATTTATTAGATTTATGAAATTATGGTATACAACTCGGGGGATGTGCTAAAATAAGTTAAATACAAAGTATAAAAAGGCTTCAAAATAAAGTATTAATATTATAAGACAATCTGTTAAAGCACCTTGGTTTATAAGAAATGTAGATTCACACAGATCTAAAAATTGAAATAGTCTATGAGATAGGTAAAATATGTACTTAAAAATACAGTAATCACCTACATAATCATATTAATAGTGAAGCTAAACAACTGCTTGATTAACATATGTAAAATTGTGGTGAGACTAAAAAGAATAAAATCTCAAGAATTAGTTCTGTATAACTCTTATAACTTAAATGAATGGAATTGAGTGCTTATCGTGAGTGAAATTCCAGGAAATTTAATAAAGTTTAGCTTAATACATTGACAAAAAAAATTACTTGTTTATCACTTTGTTAGGTTAGGTGTAATTGAAAATAACAAGAAAAAAAAAATTATTTTCTTAAGTGAAATATAGGGTCGAATGCATAAAACTGAGCTTAAACTCAAATCTCACTGTTTCAAACAAAAATCTGAGTTCAAACTTAGTTTTTGTTTGAAAAGATCAGATTTGAAGTCAAGCACAATTTTATGCATTCGAGCCATTCTTATATTATTCCATTATTTCAAATAGTTGACCATTTTTAATTTTTTCAGTATTGCCATTTTAATTGTCTTAATCTCTTAATTGATTAATAATTTCATTTAAACTTAGATATTATTTATTTATTACTAATAATAGTAACACAGGCTCTCTAACTCCCAAAAGAATTTTAGAAAGAAAATATTTTTTCGTTTTTCTTACATCTCATTTATGGTCAAATTTAAACTAAGTCGAGATTAAGTTAATGCCAAATAATTGTAAATAAATAATTTGTGAAACTTTCAATTCTGAACTGTGTAGTGTAGTATTTTAACTTTTAAAAGTCCAGCGATACAATAGAAGTCTTGTTTTGTAATTATTAAAAAGAAGCACAGGAATCTGATCATTTAAAGAGATTAAATTTTCAAAAATAAGAAAAATGAAAGTGTCAATCTCAGATCTACTGTTAGGCAAATTTTATTAATTTGATTACAATCGAATTAGAACGTTGCCATTGCGTAACACACCTTATAATTTATTTGTATTGTTTAAAGCTAAAATAATTTAATTCTTTTTAATTTTTGTAAATAAAAAAGCTTTTTAAATAATGAAAAGCTTCTATGATATAGTATATTGCCAAAAATATAAGTATTTAGTTTATATATGTATATGTATACATATTCACGTACATCACTTTTGTTGTGTGAAAAATAGCACTTGCCATCATTTGCTTTGCTTGCTATTAACTTAAAACAAAAAAAAAAAAAAATAAAAATTAAAATAACAAATGGTATTGCATCAAAAAAAAAATAGTTTTTTTTCTTTTTTTAATTTGACTTTTGATTTAACCTTCAGCAACTAACAGTAGAAAAAAAAAACAACAATAATAAAAAATAGTAATACATGCAAAATGGTAATGTCTATACTTGTAGTAAAAAGAACAAAGAATTGAAAGGAAAATTCTGGTGTATGTTTCTTTTGTTGTTCAATGTTTGATATTTTGTTTTAATGGTTTATAATGCCCATAATAAATGGTGCGTTTTATTTTTAACTAGTTTTTTTTTTTTTTTTTTTTAAATAAAATTGTTAATTTTGATTTTTAATGAAATAAAAAGATTTTTTATATGATTTTTTTTTTTTATTATTTTAATTTTAATTAGTAATTTTATTTTAAATATATATAATGGTTCATAAAATTTAGGTGAATTATTCGAGCACTAAACACTTTACATTTAAAAATATGCATTGGGATTAAAAAGATAATAGCATTTATATGTATGTGCATCTAAATTTGTATTTTCATGTACAGTATTTAATTTATTTAAAATAGACTTAGAGTTATAAATTTAACTGGTAATTAAAATTTGAAATTCAAGTTTAATGTTAATTCAAGTTTTCATTTTCAATAAATAATAGTAGAAAAATAGTAAACTATTATTAGATATAAAATAAAAATAGAAAAATTTAATGAATATAATTGAAAAATTTTCAGGATTGCAGAGAAAAGAAAATGCACCATAGTTATATAGATAAATATTCTATTAACATAATTTTTGGACTCTTTGCCAGGAGAACGACACATTACAAAAGTTGTTTTCCAAAAAGCACATTCCATCAAAAGACCTCTCTCATAAACAAAAATATCCTTTTTCCAGAATATTTATATATATGTAATGTATACATAACTATAAGCGAGAATCTGAATTAGAAGCGATTTTATATTTGGATTCAAAATCAGGCTTTCCCCTTTTTCCAGAATATTTATATATATGTAGGATCCGATAATTTTTCTTTAATTACACTTTTTTATAGAATTAGAAGGGATTTTAGAGTTGGATTCAAAATCAGGGTTTCTCTTTTTACAGAATATGTACATATACATAGTGTCGGATTTTATTCTTTCTGGTTGTAAAATATGGATTTTTTGTCAAATTTGTAATTTGTGTAGTGGATTTTTTGTAAAATTGAAATTTATAATGTGGCTGTTTTATGAAATGGAAATTTGTAATGTGGCTTTTTTGTCAAATGGAAAATTTGCAAAGTGACGTTTTTGTAAAACGACTTTTGATGAAAGGTACATATATTTCCAATGTGTATTTTGATCAAGTGACCCATACCCCTCTTTGCCTACTATATGAACTTTTTACCTACTAATCTACCTTTTATTAATTTATTTAATGCTGATATATTATTAATATGGCGGCTAAAACTCAACTGGCGACGGAACTCAAGGCCTTTCCATTAACAGATCGGCTACTTGAACAGATTTCATCGATTGCCTTTTCTAATAACTTTTCTAATAAAATTTAAAAGTTAACCCTAGTTCATTATAGATGTTTACGTTATTCATAATGATTTTCTTACAATCTAATCGCATCATAGAATAATTTTTTTCAATGTAACTTGTCAATCGAAGAAATTTTTCATTGAAGTTAATGGCATGAAAATCTTTATTTTTTAAATTACAATAATAAAACGAATGATAAGGTATATGCAAGAAAATTTCCCTCTTTAGGTTTTAAAGTTATGAGTTTCTAGATAAAAACCTATAAAAAATTTAAATTATAGAATAAAATTTAATATTAAACTAATAATTTTAATTGAGCTTTATAACTCGTCAAATATATTTTGTTGTAAAATATTTTATAAATAAATCAACAATATACAGAGAATGAGGCGAGAATGGGTGCATATTTTGCAATATAAAAAAGGAAATAATTAAGGTTGGGTTATATTTAATTAATTTTTTATTATAATAAAAAAATTTTTTTTTTTAATTTTTTTAACTAAATTATAGTAGTTATAGATAATTAAAAAAAAGCTGTATTGAATATCTCTGTTTCTAAATACTTTATTATTTTTTAATTGATACCTACATAAATTTAGAATTGTGTTATTTTTTTTAACATTTCCTTTGGATACGTTATATATTAAAGGTGCGGAGTATATAACTTAAAACTATCTATTTTTTTAATCAGAATTTTGAAAAATTATAATGTTTTTTTAAAACAATGAAAATGACATCAAAAATATTTTTGGAACATAAAATTTTTGGTTTATTTACCATTCAATTTTAATGTATCTATTAAATTAACCGTTAAATAATTAATTCAAAAGATTAACAGTAATTAGATTTTTTTTTTTTTGTGAAAATCAAATAGGTATCTTAATAATAATCAATCAGATTTTAAAACTAGCAAAATTTTTCACATATGGTAGGCAATTATCATTGACATCACAGTCGAATACATTATAGAATATAAATTTAAAATATAATTTGAATTTTTTAAAGGACCATGACGACTCAATTATTTTTATCACATCGTTCATCATTTTAAAACAGATTTAAATTTTAAACTTAATATCCATATTTGATTAAGTTTAAAATTTTGGAATCATTAGTTTCACTAAGGCATTGGTTATCAGCCTGTGGTTGTTGTACAAGGCTACACCATGAAAATATTTTTATTTGTACGCCATCTATAATTATCTTCTACAAAAATTATTTTTTATTATTATTTTATCATATAGTACAATATAACATGAATTCTAACTTTATAAGATATAATATACTTATTTTTTATTTTTTTATTAATAAGAAAAATCTATATTAATTTTTATTAATCTATATATGAGTATGACCCAGGGTGTTAACTGAAGACATTTCAGATAAAAGATTAGTGTCTTAACCACAACAACATTGGCTAGTTTTATCTAAATGCAATCGCAAGCGATATATTTGAAATGCGAGGAACTATAAATAAGTAACTCTCGCAAATGTTTATCCTACGAGGCAATCAATAACCATAAAGAAATAAACTATCATTGGTAAGGTACTGTAGAAACAAACTAAATATGGCTAAATAAGTCTTTAAAAAATGAAGTTTCACAATGTATTGTTAAGAAGATTATTAATAAGAAAAATCTTAAGAATAATGTATATTAGTTTTTATTAATCTAAATATAACTCAGCCAGGATTTGACCCCGAGGCCATTCGAATGAAAAATTGGTGTCCTAACCACTACAACATTGGCTAGTTTTATGTAAATAGAATCGTAAGCGATATTGGTGAGATGAGGAACTTTAAATAAATAAGTTCCAGATGTTTAGCCGATATGGCAGTCGATAACCATACAAGAAATAAGATATCATTGGGAAATTACTGTAGAAACAAACTAAATACGGCTAAATAAGTCTTTAAAAAATGAAGATTCACAATAAAGAAGGAGAATAAGTCTTATGGGCTAGACCTTTTATTTAATTAATTAACTAAAATATATGTACTGTAGACATTATGTTTGAGAAATATTCTCTATCTCTATTAAAAAAACTTTAAGACATCGTCAATCCAGCATGTAAAACAATTTAATTTTTTCAAATAATTCAACCTGTCATTAATCTCTCAGTCTATTAATCTCATCTTTCTATTTGAAAGAACAAAATCTCTTACACAAATCATATAATATCCGTAATAATCATTTTTGAAATCAATTGTATAAAATTGAAAACCATACTTTCAATTTAATATTGTTTTGTTATTCATATAGACTGAATTTTGTGAAACAACGAAGAAATATTGGAATGTATTTCAATATAGAAAAGACATTGAACAGGAAATTAAAATCACTTTATAAAAATCCTAGAATTAGAAACAAAAACCATTTTGCAATATAAAAAAAATTGAAAACAAAAAATGCATAATATCAATTGCACTTAAAATTTACTGTTATATTACAATGTTTATACAATATCAATATAATAAAAAATATGACCATTACTTCTAATATACCAAAACCCGTTAAACAGAAGTTAGTTCACTATTTCATATTTGAAAATAGTTTTAAAAAAATTAAAAAAAAATTATTGCAATAAAATTTTCATATCTATATACCTATGCTTCGTACTGTCGTATCTATTGAGACCGGTCTCAATATCCATATGTTTGTGCACATATTTGTACACTTAGAGATTTCAATACAAAGCTTTTAATCCATCTATCATATCAACAACAAGATACCCTTTAGTGATCAAAAGCAATAAAATCAAATAAAAATTGAACAACATAAAGACACATACACACTAACATTAATATTAATACAAAAGACAGCAAATAAAAATTAGGAATTCGCGAATAAAAATGGAAAAAAAAAAAACCATTAAAAAAAATAAAAATTAAAAAACCAAATAAGTCAAAAGTTCAAAATATTAACATGATTGCCTTTGCCACTTGTACTTCCAATTCTATCATATCACCAATTGTTGACTACAGCATACATATTGTCCAATGTAGTTGCATTTACAAAGAAATCCTATCAGTATTTCTGTTTTTTTTTTTCTTTTTTTTTTATTGCTTTCATTGTGCAATTTTTGGAAGTTTTGTACAAAACAAATTAAAAGAATTGAGGTGATTTTTGGTGCATTTTTGAATAAAAATTTTGAAAGATTAACAGAGTTCGACTATTTATTTATATTATCATTATTATATTCTTAGATTTTATTTCTAAGTTGAAGCATTTAAGTTGTGATTTTCAAGCAAAAATTTCAGGGTGTATCTTGTTAAAAGTGAAATTTTAACTATATATTAGACTTTAGAACTTTATATTATAATTTAAAAGAAAAATAACGGTATTTCCTTGATGCTTTAAACATTAACAAAATATAAAGTTTGTTACACTGTTTTAAAAAAATCACCTTTACTTTTTAATCTCTTTCAACTCATTTGAACGTCTTTTATGTAGTATTTTATAAAAGTGATATTTTTGCCATCAATTATTACCTATAATCATTTATTATTACTTGTGATTAATATTGTTCCTATTTACAATAACTGTTTCTAAATTGTTTCTAAATTCTAAAATTATACATGACTTTAGCACACTATCTACATTCCTTTAAAAACCAATAATTTAAAAAAAACTAAATAGGTAACAATAATTTCAAATGTGCATTTTAAAAAACATTGATTTAATATCAAACCAATTTTCTAATACTACTTGTATATTGAAATGCCTATGGACCACATTCAAATTGAATGTAAAGACAAGAGACACAAAAAACAAAAAAAATAAAATAAAAACAAAATATGCCCTGTGTTTGCATTTTATGGTGTGAAATAGATGGAAGGCTTGCATGGTCAAAATAACAGAAAAAAAAAAAAAGTGAAAATCTAGAGGACAGCATTGAATACTGTAGTTTTAACAACATGTATATTTGCTTTTATTTCTTTATTCTGTATTGTAGTTGCATATAAATATAAAGGTTGATATTAGAAAACTTTAGTAACCAATACCGTTATTTTATATCATATCTAAGGTTTTGTTGTTTTTTTAATTGCGTTGTCTTTATTTGTCTATTTTTGTTTTCTTGTCCGGCTTTTGTTAGTCTGAATTTTTTTTTTGCTTTTTCTAATTTTGATTACATTTAATACTTTAGAATTGCATAGTTTTGTTTTCAATTTTAGATTTTTTATTTTTTATTTTTTTTAGGTGTCGTAAGGGAACTAGATAATTTCCCTTTCTATTTTACATTTAAACATCCAATTACTTATAATACCTTTAGCACTTTTAGGACAGGGACGAATCTTCAATAGATCCTTGTAATTGAATGTCATTTAGAATTTTCACATTGATGAAAAATATTTAAAAAAAAAAGAGCTTCTGATGAAAAATCATAGGAAGCAACACTAGAGATATACATATAAAAATAACCAAAAGAAGTCAACTGTCTGAAAAAATTATACTGGGATCGTTTTTACGATCAGATAGCAGTGGAGCAAACAGTTGTTACGAAATATGGTCCAAAGCTTAAATTTATATAAAAAATATAAAGAAAGTGAAGGTAAAAGATTATGGACTGAAAAACGTAAATAATACAAATTCATAAAATATTAGCAGACCTTCATATGTAAAACTTAAGAAATATAGCATTAGATAAAAGTTAACGGAGGCAGACTATTAGAGCAAATTAAATTGTAATGCCACAAAACTTCTGTTATAAAAATAAATACAATTTATTACAATTTAAGTTCATTTTAATGGCTGTTAAAATAATTGTACCTAAAATTTATCAAAATAATCTTGGAGCTCTAAAAGCTTTCTCGGACCCCACAAGATTTTCAGAAGAAAGAGAAAACTTTATGTTCATTTTATTTATAAAAAAATTCTTTTCTATTCTAAAAGTACGGCTTGGTATCGAAATTTACTTACTAGATAAACTTAACTGCTAAAGATCCGAAAGTAATGATTGTAATAGGGTATCATAAATATACAACTCTTTATGATTGATAACTAATTTTTCTATTAAATCAATTACATCACTGATTGTGAATTTTCATTTTCCAAATATTTTTAAATATTTAGTTTTCCCTTTCAAATACACGAAAACTTATATGCATATTACAAAAATATTCAACAAAATAATAAAAACAAAAAACAAAAAAAAAGATTTAAAACTATGCTGCATTAATAAGTTCTTTTATTCTTTTATCCCAGGACGCAATGAAAAAAAGAACAATTAAAATGCTCTCCAATGTTTGGCAATATTTGAGGGAATTCATTCATTTGATTCGAATTAGTTGTTTCGTTCAAAAATTTTTTTATTCATTTTTAATTTTTTTTTTTTTTCCATTGGAACTCCGAAAAATTAATTTTATTGTACATAAAATGTATACTCGTATAGCATCAATTTGAATAAGAATTAAAGGAATAGAAATATCCTTTGACTTCATGTGCATTCAAAAGTCAGTAGATATTTTGACTTGGGTATAATATTGAGGTGTTATATGACGCGCATAATTTTTTCTTTTCGGGGTGTTTCAAAACACCTGTGGCGAAAATATTTGTAGAAAAGATTTACATTTTCATCTGACCAAATTTAGGCTCGAGAAAATATTCGTTAGCAAGTTAAAAAAAATAAAAAAAATAATAAAGGGACTATAGGAAATAAAAAAAAAACTGCACATATACACAATATGATGAGTGAATTAAAAAAAAATTAAAAAAATGCAATTACCATCACACAGTATTTAAGCATAGAGTGGGTAACGGAATAGCATGAGTTTTGCATAAGACTATTTATATGAATTGTAAAGTGATGGAAAATCCTTTTTATTTCTCATTTTTTTTTTAAGTGGTTTTTCGGAAAGAATCAACAATTGCAATAACTAGAAGCGAATCGAGGGACAGGAAGGATGAAGAATAGAATGAATAAATAAAAAGAAGAGTATAATGTAAGGAAGGAAGGAAGGAAGTTATAAAGGCTTGTTAAATATTTTTTTTTTTTGGTTTTGAGGTTTATATATCCGTTGTTGGCACATGTTATTTAGTGACTTAAATTGGTTTCTACTTCGAAGTAAATTTAAATAATATGTAGTTGAAACCAAAGAATCATATAGTAGAAAAGAATATAAAATAAAAACAAAAAACAAGAGTATTTGATTTTTTAGATTTTTTTTTTTTAGGCCGAATCATCTAATGAATATGTCGTTATTTAAAAACTGTAATATCTGAAAGAGAAAGAAAAGACAACACAAAATAAAAAACAAAAACGAACTTAAAATTGAGTTGTAGTTAACGATACGGTTGAAAAGTTCGTCAACTGCAGAAGCATCAATGGTATAAGCAATGGTCATCGATGTTGTGGTCGTCACTTTTTTTTTTTTTTTTGTATTTATGTTGTGGATGGAGAAAATGCAAATTCTAAGTTTAATATTAGTTTAGTTTTGTTAGGTGAAAGAAGAATTTCTGCAAGTTAGTTAGAATATGTTAGTTAATACAATTGGAATTCATTGCATACACTTGAGTTGATGAATGATTATGAATTACAACAAGATGAATTGTTTTTTTTTTCGTTCTTTTTTTGTTTTTGATTTTTGATGCAATTTTTTTGTGCAAGGATTGTGTTTTTTTTTTTATTTTGGTTGAAGTTTGATATTATTAAGAGAATATGTCTGTTGTTATTTAGACGTACTATGTTATATGCGATAGATGAATAACTTTTGTTTTAATTCTTATTTTTGAAATTTTATCTAAATAGATTGAAAAGGTCAGAGTACAAATAGATTTATTGAAGTGATTTACATTTTTTGGACTTTAGACTTTTGTCTTTTTCAACCATTTTTTTTTTGTTTATTATTTTGTTGATAGTGATGGTAATAGTGGTGGTTTATTTGCTCAATTTGATGAGGATAAGTTTTTTTTTTAGTTTTTGGAGAAAAGAGCAAAAATAAAATTAGTGTTAAGTGAAAATAAAAGATGTGGTGGAATTTGTTTTTTTTTTTTTATGTTTTCTTTGGAATTTGATGGTTTTTTTAAGGAAAATATTTGGCAATTGAAAGAGTATTAAAAAAAAAAATAAAGAAAAACTAACAAAATAATTGAAAAGAAAATAAAAATGTTTGCTTGTTGTTTTTTTTTTTTTTTTTTTTGGTGAAAATTTCAAAATAGTTTTGTAAATCTTTGTGTAAATAGAAAAAAATTCAATTTATTTGCATTTTTCTTTGTTAGTTTGATTTAAATTTTTTTTTTTTTTTTGTGAAGAGAGGGAAGATTTAATTCAATTGGAATTGAAAGTGCACCAATTAATTTGTAGGTTTTCCTTTTTTTTTTGGTTTTTTTTTTTTTAGATGTATGAATGTGAGAATAATAGAGTAATTGAATAGATTGGTTTATGAATTTTAAATTGATTGTTTTTTTTTTGTAATATATTTTTGTTTATTTGTTTTTGATTTGAGTACCTAGATTTTTTGGAATATATATAGTAGTAAGACACAATGGTGCGTATTATGAGTATTTACTGTAAAAAAATTTTCTTTAGAAAACAAATTGTATCTCTAAAAGTTTTGGGATTTAGAAGTTAAGGTTTTAAAGCAATTTAATTAAAAAATTTGAAATTTGAGATTGATTTGACTTTAAAATTGACAAATGTATAAACCTATAAGGATGTAAAGAGTAAATGAATATATCAAAAATGAATTTAAAGGAGAGTCATATTAATATGAGAGGAAATGTATATAATAATTGTTTTGTAATTAAAGCAAAGTTTAGAAAACAATAAATAAAGAAATTTTTGACATGAATAGTATTCATCAAATAAATCTTATTGTTTGGTCAAAAAAGGTGGGAGGTGGTGTTTAGTGGGTTAAAGCTCCACTAACACATAAAGGAGTCGTGCTCGTTTCACTCCTCTATAGTGTCTTTCGATGATTTTTATCTATCCTCGCAAAAATAAAAAAAAATTTAAGACGTCAATAAAGATCGAATTGAGAAATTAAATTTAGGATAAATGTAAAAAATTTTGCATTCTTAAGGTAGAGGTATGTGTATGCAGGTTTGCATAGGAGATGTAAATATATATACGAGGTGAAATCGAGGGGCGTTCACCTATATGACCGATTCATTCAAAGTTATTTGCCAGAATTGATTAAAAAAATTTAGCCCTCTGTTTGATAATGAAGATATAATTATTTAAGACCCGATACAAATCATCAAAATATGCCATTATTTTTATTTTTAAGAAAATCTATAGGATAAAATAAAGCATGCGCTGATTTGAATTTAAAGCATAATATATATTTTTGAAAATATTGCAAGTTATTTGTGTTACTGAAAAATTTTTTTCAAAAGTTAAACACTTATAAATCAGCATCAGTTACTATTATTGTTAGAATATTTATTTAATTTTCTTTTTACTGATTTTGTATCTCAGTTTTTCTTTGTAATTTTGTTGTACATATATATATTTATTTATCTTTCAAATCCTTTCAGAAAAAAAAAAAAGTGTTAATCACAAATAACATTAATATGTATAACAATGAACCTTTAATTAACTGATTTCTATATAAAAAAATATCTATTCAAATTGAAAAATGAAATTGAAAAGTTCGGAATTTTATTATTTTATCCTACTTATTTTATAAATTCTATAAAAAAAAACTAAGTTTTCATTTTTGTTTTTTATTTTGGTTTAATTATAGCATTTTTTTTTCTTAAATTAAAAAAAATTAATTTTAATGACCAAAATTATATACTTACATGCATATATGTATAGTATGTACTCATAAAATGCAAAAATATTTAAAAATAATTTCCGACATATTATAACAGTAATAATAAAATAAAAATAAGGTGTTGAAATACAGTTATGTTGCGTTTATTTTTTTTTACTTTGTATGTAAACAAAATAAAAAATAAAAAAATAAAAATTTTGGTCATGATAATCTAAAAATCATTTAAGCGGTACTATTTAATAATATTACAAAAGCTTAGATCTAATAATGTAATATGTATGTACATATGTGTATGCATATAAAAAAATTTTTTTTTTGCTTTTTTTTTGAATATTTGCCTCATTTATATTATACAAAATTATGTGTGTACATTACCTTATATTTTAATAAATAATACAAGGTGTCTCCACAAAAAATATTTTTTTCAAAATAATTGTTGTTCAAAATTTAATTTTTTCAAATTCTTCAACAAAAAAACTAAATTAATTTATTGTCTTGCTGTACCCTTTAGATAGGTTAAGATTCGTGCATTTACTTTTCAATATAGATACTGACGTTTAAAAGTATAATGTAAGCATCTTATAGTGATTGTTGAGATTATTTAACTACAAGAAAGAAAGATCACTTATTTTTTAAAAGCTTACAAAACCATAGTTGGTGAAATTTTGTGTTTTGTGTATATGTAGAACAAAAAAGAACACTGGGAGAAGAAATTTTGAGAAATTTTAAAATGTAAATATCGACTACTTTCGAACAAATTTCAAAAAATTGTCATTTTTCATTCAGTAAGAATAAGTAATATTGTATATATTACATCTAGATCCTTTTATGAAAGTTTTAAACGAGAAAGGAGAAATTTTATTTCAGTAGAAAAAATGTCATCATTTATAACACTACGTGATGAATAAGCAAGAGATACATCCTTAATGAGTTTTTTACTTGCATACATACCTACTGTTATTTATTCATTTTAATTTGAGAAAAAAGAAATTAAAACTTTGCATTCATTTCGTGTACAAGATAGAGTAATATTAAGAGTTAACGGTATATGCGGTATCTATATTAATATCTAAAAACTGTGGATGAGCTGTGGATGTAATAATAATACAATATATCTTTCAAATTTTTCGTTTTTATTATTAAAATACATATAATATAAGATACCCAGTTAATGACAAAATTAATGAGTTAATTCAATAAAATCTAATTTCTATTTACAATTGGCAATATTAATTAACATAGCGTTAGAAATTGATTTGATAGAATCGCACCTATTTATACTATCATGAAGTTACAATAAAAGTATAACAGAGAATAGATTAGATTATTGTTGTTTAAGGGGTACACATTTCGGCCTTGACAACCTTTTGAAGTAGATCTATTGTGTTCCATCTTTTATGACGTGTTGTGGATTTATGATGTCCTCTGTTAGACCTACTGCTTCTAAGAAAGTAAAGGGCTGTATATGAGGTTTACTGCTGGCAATACAACAGTGAGTGAGTTTACTATATTTTCAATAATTTTCTTTAAAGATTTTTATAGGAACCTATGTATGTATATTAAATCAATTTGATTGAAATAATATTGATTTCAATTTTGTTTTTTTTTTGTGCCCTTGTTTTTTTGTCGCTTCAGTTTTATTTAATGTAGCAACAAAGCATTTTACCAACATTTAATGTGTACATAAACTTTTCTTTTACTTATCACATTTTCTTTTTTATTTTAAAATGCACCCTATTTTCATTTATTTTCCTTATCATTTCTTAAAATTTTTAGTTTTTTTTATATGCTATTTTTTTTTTTATTTTCTATTTTTTTTATTATTACTTATTTTTTGTCTCATTCTTTTTTTACATTTCCTTAAGAGAAGAATGTGTTATTGCAACATGTATACGCAAAATAAAAAAAAATAAAAAAAAAAAATTAAAAATAAAACATAAACATTAAAAAAGAAAACGAAACAAAAGAAATAGAACAAAGTTAATGTAAAATAATGTTGCACACTGCATTTGCAAGACAATACAACACAATTGTTGTAGGTACAAGAATATGTAAGTTTATTTTTGTTTTTTTTTTTTTTTTGACAAGTGGGGCGCATATACAATAATCTAATGTAAGATTGCGTTGGTGCAACACTACATACCGGTGTATTTGTACAACTAATAAAAAAAAACAAAAAACAAAACGAAAAATAAAAATATAAAAAAAAAAACAAAAATGAAACAACAGTTTTTTTCATTTTCATTTTGTTTCTTTTTATTATTTTTATTCTGGGTTGCAGCAATGCAATTTATTATATTGGTACTCAATAAAACTTAACAGAGATATCTAATAAAATTGCTTAAAATATTTTTGTTAGTTTTCTTTTTAAAAAAAAAGAGAAAAAAAATAAAAAAACTAACGGAAAATTAAATAAAAAAAAAAAAAAATGTTTGCTCTAAAGAACTTTTGGTGGTACCAGACTGATTTTAATACTAAAATTTTAGAATTTGTTAATTTATATTACATTCAGCTTTTATAGTGTTTTTTAACCCTATTGTTGATACCTGATACCTATTTGAATACTATTTTTGTTCCTTTTCGTTTTGTATTTAATTGAAAATGTGTGAATTTACTCTTTATAACTCCATTTTATTTTATTTGAATTGTAGGCAATACGTAACCATTGCTTTGTAATTTGGAAAACATTTTTTATTAAATGATTAATTAAATGTGCTTATGTGATTGTTGAAGGATGAAATAATTTTAAGCGTATTAAAAATTAGTATTGTGGTCAGTTTCAAAACTAAGGCAAAAGTATATTTATTTTTCGGTTAATCTATACGAGATGAAGTTATATATGAAAAAAGATCAAGATTTAAATATTGTATATCAAACTGTAAGTTTTTGAAAATGATCTTAATATATGATGCAAAACCTTAAAAACTATAAAGCGAGAATACTTTGGACACAATTAGAGGCATGCAACGAAGTATTATCTTATGAAAGTTATCCTTAAAGCGAAATTGAGTTAACGCGGGGTTGGGACACAAAAACTATATTTGATTTAAAAACGTATGATGGTTTAACAAGATCACCAGATTACGGTTTAGATCAGCAGTAGACAAGAGTTGCCAACAAAAAGGGGAAATGCAAAACTAAATTTCGAAATCTTTCCCATCTGTAGAAACCGTGGTTAGTATAGGGTAAAATTTTATTAGGAAATACCATACAATCTGATTCTAATATATTATTTAAGAACATCTTCCGACGAAATGAAAATTCACAATTCAGAAAATTAAGTGGACGCTTAAAGTTATTGAAGGAAAAATAAGAAGAGCCTACGTTGAGGTTCTCTTACCTAGTTCTAATCTAATCGTTCATCACATTTCTAGAATATAATTTTCCAAATCCAAAAACAGAATTCTTCCTTTCCTCAAATAGTACAATAGTACTAAAGCCCCCTTAACCTGTTGTTTGATCAAAATATGATAAAGATCAATTATTTAATTAAAATAGAGGTAGGTAAGATAAAAATTTAAGAAAACCAACTGTTACATTTAAGTTCGGGTTTGATTTCAAGACCTTGTTTTTATTAGGCTCATTAAAATGTTATTTAAATATCCTCTTATTGATTTCAAAATACTAAAAACTACCCAAATCTTTCTTTCAGTCATCTAATTGGAAAAATTAGTTTAGATAAAAAAAAGAATTAATAAGTACCTTAATAAAAGATAATTAACATTTTGATAGCCTGCACCGTATCGTTATAAAAAATATAAACTATAAAAATATTAGATACTAATCATGATGCTGGATATAATACAAAATCCACATTGTGGGTTAGTAAAAAAATCTAAAAAAATTAAAGTTATAAAACATTTAATGTGACAAAAATATGCAAAAATAATGAAAGAGTATTAAAAATATTGTATTAAAAGAAAAAAAACCAAAAAAAAAAAAAAAAGAGATTGAAGAACAACAAGCGCAAACCGCAATATCATGATAATAAGTCGTTTAAACGGTAATTTCATAGTGTTACAATAAAATTTGCGCACTTAACTTATATATGCATGGGCATTCAAAAAAAAAAAAAGTACTGATTGTTAAGATACTTACTCTAAAAATATGCTCTAGATTGGTTGTAAGTTATTATAATAACAAACTTATATTGTATTTAATTTAGGATATTGTGGCTCTATTTAATTATTTGCTTCTCTTGTAGTATTTTGTTTTTTCTTGTTTATTTTTTTAAATTTTTTTTTATTTTTATATTGAAAGTTTATTACAATGGTTAAAATTTAGTTATTTTTTTTTTAAAGAAAATTGAATTGAATTCTGATTGCAGCTGTTCAACATAGTTTGACTCTTGATTTTAAATTGTTTAAAAATATTCTGTATCACCTCATTTAATTTAGAGACTTATAAATCAATTTAATGCAAAGTAATTTTCTTTATGTGCAAGTAATTTACTTAAAAATATTTGTCTTTATTTTTAAACATATATATAAGGTCAAGTATCTTATCAGCATTAGCTTGTTCTTTAAGGCTACCGGAAATAACGCCGCAAAAAATAATCCAAAAAAAAAAAAATGAAATAACACCAAAAAGCTTGGGGAATTCAAAATGAAATATTCCTGCAATAAAGTGAAATAATCCCCCAAATTAAAATAAAATAATCCTCCCAAAAATTTTTTACGATGTTATCAACTAAGAAAACTTAAATAACATATTATATGAATTAAGGGATCTACTACATTTTTAAAGGATTAAGGGATACTACTTTTGGACGAACAACAAAATCCCCAAAAATAGGAGGGTTGGCTATGAAATCAGGGTATTCCTTTATCGCAGAATGATTACATATATGTATATGCGAGATTTTGTATTAGGAGCGAGTTTAGAGTTGAATTCAAAAGCAGGGATACACCCTTTTTCCAGAATATTTATATATATAGATGTGTGATTCTGAATTAGGAGGGATTTCATAGTTGGTTACAAAATCAGGGTTATTCGCCTTTTAAAAAATATTTATATATTTAACTATATGCGAGATTCTGAATAAGGAGGAATTTTAGAGAAGATTTTAAAAATTTTTAGGTTGCAAAAATCAGGGTTATACGCTTTTTCCAGAAATTTTGAAAATATGAAAAGCTGTCAAAATCTATAAGTTATAAAGCTCATCAGACAGAATTTGAATCCCCATAACTCTAAAAAGAACAAACTTGAAACTGGAAATTACATATTTAAAACAAATTTAAAAGATTAATTAATTTGATCATTTATTAAAATAAATAAATCATTCATCAAAATAATGAAATATTTCCCAAAATATAGTTGTTTTGGGGCGTTATTTAATTTGCAAAATTATTTTGTTTTGAGAGATTATTTCATAGGACATAAGGCCTCAAAAAGAAAATTAAATAAGACCGAAAAAAATGAAATAACGACCCAATTTTTGTGGCGTTATTTTCCATACAAAATTTTGTGGTGTTTTTTGATTTAGTTTTTTTTTTGGGGATTATTTCTTGTGTGGTTATTTCCCGGAGCCGTGCTTTAAATATAGGTATAATATACGAATAAAATAACAGTAACATATATGTACAAGATTTAACGACTTTATGGTAAACTATTAAGTTTCTTTGACTTTCACTGTCAGTTAGTTATATATAAGTGTTATAGAGAGAACTAATTGGAATAATGTTTATAGAATTCTAGAGAATAGTTTAAGATTTTTCTCTAACATCTAAGCTCAGACACCAAAAAATCACAGTTATTTATAAAATTTACCAAAAACTATAAATCATCAATGTTTGCAATATATATAGTTGTTTTGTTAAATATTTTCTTAATCTAAAGGATAAAATTAAACACTCTTCTTTATGCATTTATTTTTGCATCTTTTTATACTTTCAAAGAAAACAAGAAAAAAAAAAAATAAACAGAAAAAAAAAATCATTTGATAAAATTTTTTATTCATGAAAAAGTCATAAAAAATACTAACCTATTTTTTTTTTTTTTTTTTTGTATCATAAAAGAAGTGTTAACTTGACTGAATGACACAGATCAATCACGTAACATTTTTAGATGAATGGAATGAATGAATGATAAAAAATATTGTAAAAAAATTTACTTAAATTGGGTCACAAAACCGAATAACTTTTTTTTTTGTTTTTGTGCGTAGGTGTATATTATGTGAAAAACTAAGAATTTTTAATGTTCTGGTTTTGTTAACATAAGGCGCAAGTTTGGTTGTTCTGTTGGTTTTATTTTTAATATATTGACTTCAGGGAAATCATAAGTTTTAATATTCTTTTTTCCATAAAGTGTAGTGTACCACAAAAAAAAAAAAGAAAATATGTATATACTTATATGCAAAAGTAAGCCGGTCATTGGTAAGGTCAGATACAGTAGAAAATAACGTATTTTTTTCAACGAATACAATGTAAGACTTAGAGAAATCTTAAAAATGGTAAAAACTATAGTGTTTTCTTTTTATTTTTAGTTTTTGAAATTTGTTCTTGTAATCAAATATATTTTAGTTAAATATATTTTTTAGTTTGATTAAAATATGTTTGATTATAAGTAAAAGTATTTTTTTTTTTTAGGTATTTTGCGATTTTGTAAGAATATGAAAAATTGGGGAATATCAAAACATTGAGACAATTAAGATCAGAGCTGATTAACTATAACTAAACGTCACATCCTCATTTTTAAAACAAGAAATTTGACTTAGAATTTTGGAAATTTAAAAAAAAAAGTTTGATGGGGTATGCAGTAGGAAGCATGTTTCACTGATTTAATCGAAAGCGTACCGAAATCTTAATTTTTTTAATTTTATTTGTAATTTTTTTTTTTTTTTTAGTGCATTTTTCTGCCACATAAATGTGAACAGGAAATTACACAGCTGTTCCTTTTCAGACGGGGCCGCAAATGTCGTAAGGGGGAATAAGGGGAATAACTCTTACGACGTGTGTGGGATTCGAATCCATACTCCCTCGGTGTTTACAGTGTATATTATACGCTCTTATCCCCTAGATCACTGGGGCCCCATTTATTTTTTTAAAATCTGATTTTTTTTGAAAAATCTTTTTCTTTCCAAAGATAGCTTATTTTTGTTTATAAAAATCTAATTATTTCCCAAAAAATTGTTTTTATTGCAGAGTTTGGAAAATTTTATTAGTAGGAATTTTTGCTGATGATTTTTTTAAATGTTTGAATGTTGAAATATGTATATGTGGGTTTAAAATGCAGGGTTGCAATAATTTGATTAAAAGGAGTTCCAAAAATTTTATTAGAGGAAATGAAAAAAAAAGATTTTGATTAAAAAAAAATAAGAGTTTGAAAAATAAGTTTTCGGTATAGACCCCTTTTATCTTTAACATTCTTTTAGAGTTGAATTAATATTCATTGAAAAATGAATTAATATGGTGTTTTTTTAAATTGATTATTTGCATAGATTTATCAAAACCATTTTAGAGACTTTAGTTATCTTTAACCTACCATTTTCATAATAATAATTAGTTTTATATATTAATATATATAAATATATTATCAAAAGGGATGATCTGCAAATTCTATTGATAGAATAATCATAATTTTAAAAACCAATAAAACTTTGATTCTATTACGGTAAGTTGAAATGATAAGCCGTTGTGAGTCTTGGACCAAATAATCGTAACTTTTTTTGTATTTTTTTTTTCTTTAGAATTGAGTTAAAATAAAAATAGGTTTATGGTGAAAAACTGATATAAATATTTCATAAAAAAGAAGTTACGCAACTAAGAAATTAGAGGGTAAAACATTTAGAAAAGAATTTTTTTTAATTACTAAATTTTTAAATGTATTGGATTTGAGTAACTCTTTTTTACCTATGTATGCCTAAAATAGAAATTTAACATAAAAATTTTAGTGTAAAGAAAGTTTTTTTACTTAGTTCAGTTTTCAACAGAAAGCTAATGAGAATTGATAACGGATGTAAGGTCAACTTTATAATATAATTCTAGTGGCTTCAAAGTACGGTATTTAATCCTTTACCAGAAAAAAGCTGTTACCTAATATTTGTTTCTATACCTATAATCAGTTTTTAGATGTCTATAGTTAAGAAAATATTGTATGGTAAAGGTTAAAAATTTTACTAATTATTTTAAGACTACAATCAATTCTAGTTTATTGAAGACAATCATATATATAACATGGATTAAAAACTTTTCTTGTTATAGCATACAATTATTAAGTTAATTAAGAACTAAATCAATTAATTCTAAATATCATTAATACATTTTTTACTTAAGTTCATCATGTAAAATACAATTGGATTTGTTTTGTTTTTTTCTTTTTGTTTATATCCCCTTTATTTATGGCCTTTTCTAAAACAAAAAAATTTTTTCTTTAAAATACAAAAATTTCCCATTCTTACGATTCACTTAAAACAAAAAAAAAATCTTAAAGGAAAATCAGACAATAATAATCTATTGACTTAATTAGTACTGCGTTTTTGAGCATTTTTTAAAACTAAATAAATTATACATACATAAGTTATAGAGAGAGGGAGAGTAGTTTATATATGTATATGTGAAAAATTGTGTTATCGCAATAAAAGAGCGTCAAATCAATTCTTTTCCTATTTTTGTATTTACGTTTTTCTTTTTTTTTAAGGACTAAATGATAATGATGTTATTGATGACTAATGATGATGATGATATCTAATTCATATCATGA
The DNA here is from genome assembly GCA_947095535.1 of Poecilobothrus nobilitatus. NCBI lineage: Eukaryota > Metazoa > Arthropoda > Insecta > Diptera > Dolichopodidae > Poecilobothrus > Poecilobothrus nobilitatus. Next base: position 54,312,759 of record OX352772.1, on the reverse strand, counting down.
TTATCCTTTTTACAAATCTGTAAATTTTGAAATGTTCAAAAATATTTTGTTTTTTTTTGGGTACTTGAAATTTTATCTTTTTTTTTTTTTTTGAAATTGGTTTGAAATAAAGTGGAACCCATGTAAAAACAGCCTAAAAATATCAAATTGAAAGAAAAAACAAAAAAATCAACTGAATGAATAGTTTTGTGATGAATTTTATTTGTTACCATTGCTGTTCCTTTTTTTTGTTTTATTGTTTATTTGTTGAAAATATAATGGTAGTAAATAACAACTTTGATTCCTCTTGTAAAAACTGATCTGAACATCAATTGATTATTTTCTATAGTATGCACTGTCAGTCAGAAGTTTTTCTAAATAAGATGGTGTAAATGAAAGTAAAAAAAAAAACAAAAACAAAAAAAAAAAAAAAATGGATTAAACATGAAACAACAACAACAATAATAATAAAACAAACATATGATTTTTATACTTTTTTGTTTTTTTTTAATTCGAATTTTGTTTAGAATTATTTGTTTTGCATATATCTAGGTTCATTTGTAAAAAAAAAAAAATAAACAAAAGAACAAAGAATAATTTTGTAGATGATACTCAAATGAATTTCTATTCATCGTTAGTGTATTGTTGATCTTATGTTTTTATTTATTTATTTTTTTTTTTTGAATGTTTGTTTGATTTTTGATTTGTTTGTATATGAATATGTTAAATTCGATTGAAGGATTTGTAATATGAACTTTGGATTAGATAATGTTTGAATATTTATTTTGATTGTATTTTCTTTTTTTTGGTTTTTTTTTTTTTTGAAGAAAAATACATTGACTTTAGTGCTTATAAAAGGAAAAACTTGGAAAATGAAGCAAAAAATTTGAATTTTCACCAAATGTGTGAATTTTTGTAAATTTAACTAAAACTGATTGATATAGAACTTAAGTGATAAAATTTTTTTATTAGAAAATTGATTGGCTTAAAGAAGAAATTCTGAGTATTTTACTTTTAAAACTTAACAAGTTTATTGGAAAAAAATAAAAAATTTATAATGTCGGTTCAAATTAGTATTTTTGATTGGTTTGTATAGTGAATTAACTAAAGCCGCGTTATTGAATAGCTAATGGTTTCAAAAAGACCATTAATAACACTAAAATGCCAATTGATAACACTAAAATGCACAGTATATTAGTATTTAAATGAAAGCAATTTTTATTTGCAATGGTTTAATTGGATAAGAAAATAGAGATTAAGAATTATATGAATTTACATGAAATCAATAAAATCACTTACTGAATCAAAATGCCAAGTTTAATCTGAATTGTTAATTTCTATTAGCAGGGTATATTTGACAAGAATGCCTGAGAAGAGAAATGTTCCAAGAGCATATTTAATAAATCTGTGATAACATAAATGTTCGTTAGAAATTCTGTAAACGCAACAAAAAAATAAAAGAAGTAATAAGTTGAAATACGATAACAAACAAAATAATTATATGGAAATTCATGGTGAAAAAAGTTAACTACGACCTATAATTGTTTCCAAAAGATATAAAAGAAGTTGAGAAAATGCAATAGCGAGCAGAAGTTAATTTTCAATTTCAATTTAAACTTTGTTTCAAAATAAGTTTATTTTAAAAAAGGCTAAAGAAAGCTATTTTCATCCTAAACTATTCAAATTGCATACTTATAGGATAAAAGGCGATATTTTAAGATCATTGAAATTCAAAAAATTTAATTCAAAATTGATTCTATATAATTAAGTTATATGTATATTTTACAGATAGTTTACTTAAAATGCCATTTATAAAGAAATACAAAAAAATTTTTTTTTGTGTTTTTACAGAACTATGTTTTAAATCTAGTGAAAAAATGCGAAAAATTATTGATCTGTTGACTATAGCTATTTTGTAAGATTTATAAAATAATTAATGATTCATCATAAATTTAAGAACACGAAAAAACATATTTTTGGGAATAGAAGCCTGCGTATGAGTATGTATCTGAGTTTTGTGGACAAGATTCTGCAAACTGCTTAAAAATTTGTTCTGAAACTTGGAAGACGGATTCCTTTCCATTATAGGTTTCCATTAGGTTTGGAATACATATACAGCAGGTCAGATGACGAGAGATGAGGCATCCCTTAAATAATAAATATCGAGAATGTGATAAATTCACTATAATCATATTTAAATTTCTTTGTTTATTTTCAAAAAAATTTTCTCTGATCTGGTCGGCTCAAACGACAGCAATTGCAGACATTTATGTAAAATGATGGTTTTTTAAACAATATGTAACTTAAAAATTATTTAATACTTTTATTATTTCAAAAATTTTGTTTTTTTTTTTTTTATTTTTTTTATGTCTTTGGAAATACGACAACTAGGACAAATTTTATTATCTGTTAACTTTGTTACCAAATCTGAAATTTCCTTTAAAAACTACCTACCAAATTTCAATTATACTTTCGATATTTATTTTATGTTCCTTTTAAAATATAATTAAAAATAAAAAATTTCTTTAGAGAAAGTATTTTAAGATATCCTATTTTTTATGAGAAAATAAATTCAATTTATCAAAATCTATATTACATATTAATGTTATCTGTTATGTTATGTTAATGTAACCGTTATATCTGCATTCATTTGCATCAAATTTTAATTATTAATTAATTTTCTTTAATTTTCGAATGCATTTGAATGAATACGAAATTTAATCAATTAATTGATATATTGATTGGTAAATCTTAATAGAAAAAAAAAAAAAAACATAACAAACTATTAAATAAAAATAATTAAGAAAATAAAAAGAAAACCAATATTTTTTTTTTATTTTGAAAATAAATTTATTATCATCATAATTATTTTGTAAAAAAAAAAAAAAAAAAAAAAAAAAATATTAATTAAAATAAGAAAAGTTGTTCTCAATTTATTTTTATGTATTAATTATAAGTTTTCTTAAGAGAAAGTTAAAATCTTGTTACAGAAAATATCAAGTGTATATATAATATGTTAGCCAACAAAAAATTAAATTTATATTTATTTATTTTTATTTATTTTCATATCATTTCACTCCAATTATTTTTTTTTTTTCTTTGCCATTGATTAATAAAGTACTAATTTGATAATATTTTCTCGGAAATTTAAAGTCTGAATACATACTAAAAAAAAAAAAACAGAAAAAAAAAAAAATTAATAAATTGCGCAACCAAAAAAAAAAAAAAAGAAAATAGTATCTTAAATTAAAATAAACTTTAATTTTTCTTGTAATTTAATTTTCCATTTTAAACTCATTTTTTCTTTTTTTATTTTTTATTTTTTAACCATTTTATTTTTTATGATAAAATATTTTTATTGCAACCATTTATATTTTGTAAATTTTGTGGGCGGTTTGTAGTTTTTCTTTTTTTTTTCTTATTATATGTACGTTTAAAATAATATTAACTAACAACAGCGACGTGAGCGGAAGGTAAGACAAGAAAAATGCTTAATGTTCAGGAAATTTTCAAATAAACATAATATTATGTACCTCTTATGTAGTTTTTCTTTAATTATTTTTTTTTTTTAACTTCATATATAACTCACTTTCTTTTAAATCACTCAATTTTTATTGAATAGTTTTTTTATTCATTCGTTTCGTTTAAACGTTCATTAAAATTATATTTGTTTTGATTTTTGTAAAAATTATTATCTATTTATTATTAATGATTCAAGGAATTTGAATTTTTAATTTAATATATGTATGTATGTATGTATGTATATACAATCTAATCGAAAGTCTAAGACTGCTGTTGAAAAGGAATAAAACTCTCTCATTTATGAGTCAAATTTTTTAATTAATTATTCATTTCTTTTGTACTGGTCTAGTATTAATACTTGTCAATGGAGTTTATAGATTCTTTGTCTTTAGGTATGTTGGACAGCTATTTTTATGATATTTATTTTAATATGACGAGCCCGGGGTTTGAAGTTGATACCTTTCGACTGAAAGGCAGTTAAATATAAATTTTAAAACTACAAAGTAGGAAACAATTTGTATCTAATTAAATAAGTTAAGTATAAAAAAATTTTCTTGTTAAATCTAACAGTACTTCCTGGGATCTATGTAAATATTGGTAATGTTTTTCATTTGTTAAATGGTATTCAAATACTGCTTTAATCCTAACACAAAGCTTTAATGTACTCTAAAAGATCTTAATTAATTATACAAAGGAATAAACTTCATAAAAATACTTCACTATAGTTCCATTGGGAATTTTTTTTTATTTCTCGATATAAACAGGCTCACCGATGTTTAGCGTTTTGTCTTCAAAGAAAAAAGGAGAGTATTTGTATAGAAGAAAATAATGATAAAAAGCGGATAGAATTAAAATTAGCATTTATTTAAAAAGAAAATTGTTACCAATATTTTGTTTGTCACTGTATATGCATTAAAAATAAATATCGTTAGAAAATTGCATATAAAAATCACTATAATAAATATTTTAATGTCGTAAATTGTACGCGCAACGAATTTTTGCACAATAGAATGGAAAGAAAATGCCTACCGGTCATTTTATTTGTAAAATATTTTTTTTTTAAATTGAAAAAAAAAAATTACCACTTAGGTATTTTTTCAAGTGTGAAGTAAGTATTTTATGTGAGTAAGTATTTAACAGAACGCATACGTACGTATATATAAATATATAAAAATCAAAAATTTATTAAATAGAATGTAAACTATTAACATATAACTTCACGTTATCTTTAGTCTTTTTTTTTTTTCTTTTTTGTGCATTTCGAAGATCATTTTAATAACAGTTAATATTTGGAAGGATGGTAAGGGTTTGAGCCGGAGAATTGAAGTTACAAAAATTTAACAAAAAAAAAACGTACAAAGACTTTTATTTTTACATATGTGAATTCGTCAAGGTGTTGTTAATTAGCAAAATATTACAACAGTACGTGAGCTCTGAACTTTTTAAATTTTTTTTCGATTTATTTGCAATTTACTATTAACCTATAACACAAATTTTGATTTTTTGCTTTTTATTTTATTTTTTTTTTGTGCAATTATTTGACCAATATTGTTGTGTAAGCAGATTTTTATTTTAATTGTAAAACAGAGTCGTAGCTTAAGAATGCCAACTTAAGAATAGGAATTATTTTTCAATATCGTAAAGAGATCTGTTTTTTTTTTAAATATGAAAAATAATTAAGTCGTCAAAAATTTGATTTTTCTTTCGGTTTAAATTAAACTGAAAATTTGAAGAAGAATGTAATTATTGAATGGTTAGGCTAATAAACCTGTCTACATTCCAAGAACATATAAATTAGATTCGATTATTCAAGGAGTATAAGTAACACAGACCATAATCTTTTGATCTTGAAATATGGTGATCCCATTATTACTTTGTGTTGTGGATTTTGTCTCCACTTATAATACTTTTCTCATCCATACTGTCTCTAAGAAACTGAAGGTCTGTACAGGGTTTATTGTTGGCAGTTCATCTTTGATGTTGCTAGGTGCACATATCTTACGCGGAGTAACTACATGTAGCGAAAAACTACATGTAGCGACATTCTCTATTCCAATGTTTGTTAAGTGCCGGCAGGAAATTCTGTTACAATTCTTAATTTTTTTTTACTCGATCCAATGATTTTTTTTATATATTTTCGGATTATAATTTTCCAAAAGGTCCTTATATTGCTTTATTTCCACTGCAAAGTTCATCCTACAGTTTTCCTTTTCCTTATTTATCGATTCTCTCATTTTGAATTTACCTAGTCCACAAAAAGGTTTGGGATCTGCAAAGGGTCCCAATGTGACAAAGAAATATACAGGCTTTCCTTTTCAAACGTGGCTATAAATTTCACAAAGGGGGATTTCACTTACTACGTGTGCGGGATTCGAACCCACACACCCTCGGTATTTACAACGTACATTATACGCTCTTACCCAATAGGCCACCGAGGCCCCTATGTGCAATTATAATTTTGTATAAAAGATTAATAATATTGTCATAAAGGGACATATCTTAATAATTTTGAATTCAATTACTACTTGAGACAGTAGTTGGATAGAAGATGTTTAAAAAACGGAAGTACAATTGGGAAAATATTTCGCAGCTGGTAACAGTCAGTAGCAATATGAGCAATGAAATCAATTTTACTTTTTTCAAAACCATTCCTTTAAATTGAAAAAGAACCAATTGAAAAATAGATAATTAGATTAGATTGTACATATAAATCTCTTAGGAACTTGTTCTTATCTTAATGCAATATAAAATACAAACCCCTTACTTAGAAATATATTTGTTTTTTTTTTTTTTTAAATAAAATGATCACTCCGCTAATGTTAAAATAACTATCAACTATTTTTTTTTTTTTTTTAAGATATGAGAATGAATTACTAAGATTATATTATTGGATTGTGAAATTAAATGCAGTTTGCATTTGCATCGTAAGAAATATTGTATATACTAAACGTATATACAAATATATGTATATTGTGTATGTCCGCATGTATGTGCGCAAATGCATGTGCGCATTGTGCGGGAATTAAACAAAACAAAAAAAAAATTCAAAAACAAAGAAAAAATGTTTATTGTAAAACCAAACGAAATTGTATTAGATTTGATGGGATTAGTCGCCAGACTTCATCTTATTATAAATCTTATGAAAATGTAATATAAATATAAATAAAGTAAATTTAATTTGTGTTTTTTTCTTTTTTTTTTTTTTAAAAAGCTAGTGATTCATTTTATATTCATTGAATCATAATATACGTGTTGTTTGGGGCAGGCAGATGTGATGTGGTTTTCTGGTTATATTGTTAGTTTCGTTCTTGTTTTGAGATTTTTTTTTTTTTTTTAATATAGTGCCTTGTTATTATTAAAATTGTAATCATATTTTATATTATAAACCTATGGAATTTTAACGCACTGCAGTTTTGTGATATAACAAATAGTAGTTTTAAAGAAAAATATATAAAACAATAATTTTTCAAAAGCATTAGAATTTTGATATCTAATATTTTATTACTAATGTAATGTTTTGCGCACACTTAAAACCGAATGCAATTTTTTTTTTTTTTTTTTTGTGCAAGGTTAAATTAAAAAATCATTTTTGGTGGCATGTCGCCTATTCTAATGAAAAAGGAAATTGAATTTGACCCTAGCTAAAGGCAATTTGAATTTTTATTGATTTATAAAGGAGTGTAAAAAAAAAAAAAAAATAAATAAATTTATATACCTATATATTGAGGTTCCTTGTATTATTAAAGATATTCCTGTACTAGATAACTTAAAAATAACAAATTCTCAATAATAATAACAATAAAAAGATTGTCATATAGATTAAAAGGTTATGTCATTTTCAAAATTGAAATTAATTTGTTTGTTATTGTAAATTTTATAGTTACATTGTAAATAATATTGAAGTTACATACAATGTTTAAGGAGATTGGATTCTTTTTTAGTTTAATTTTTTCTTAACGATTCGTTGCAATTATCTTATAGTAAACAAGAGAGATTATATAGTCTTTAATTTTATATATAGGTACGAATTACAAGGATAGTCTTAGTAATAATTTATTTTAACTGTTAGTTTGATAGATTTAATTTATTTAATTACTATAATACTAAATATTACTGTTACAATCAATTATCAGCCCAACAAATCGTCGTCAAATGACATTGACTTAATATAAAATTTAACTAATACACGAATATTGGATATGCTTGAGTGCACACTAATCCCTATTTAAAAAATTTCTATTGAAGATAATATACAAATATAAATATAATTGACAAGCGTTTGTCGCGTCAATTATAAATAAATACTTCTTTAAAAAATGTCCAACAATTAATAGTTTTAATATCTGTACAAATATAATTCAAGGTTATAATAATTTACCATTACGTATCTGATATCTTGAAGAAAACGAGATACATATGGAAAAGTACATAATATATTGTTGCTGTTATTCGTCCGTCCGCTCACACGATTACTTCAAAAAAAAAACAATGAAGCTAAGATTCTATAATGTTTAGCATCTAATTTCTATAAAAATGTTTGTTTTGCTATAGAAAGTCAAGAAATTCGACTAACCGAGTTAGCTCCCCCAACTTTTTAGCACATTTCCAAAAAAATTTTGAAAAAATGTGCTTATTAGTTTCACTCTGTCTGTCCGTCCGTCCGTCCGTCCGTCCGTCCGTCTGTTTACAAAACTTCTACACCGTTAAAGATAGAGAAAAAAAATTTTAACCATAGGTAGGTCTCATAAAAAAAATAATTTTGTGGAACAACTTTTTCATGTAGCCCCCCCCCCCATTACGGAGCTACAGCCCCTCAAACTTTGTAAAAGCCCTATTTTTAAATGCATATATCTTATGTTCTGCTTAAGATTTTTTCAATCTGAAAACGTTATTCGACAGGTATTTCTTTTATCTTTGTAAATTAATATCAAAATTATTCAATTTTTTTAAATTTAGTATTTAAATTTACCGTTATGTGAAAACCAAATTTTGCATGATTTTTCTACTTTCATAACTCCGGCACGCTTCTAGATAGAAGCTTGAAATTTTGAGGCAAGAAAGAACTTTTAGAATTAGTATAAGTTTGCTCAGAAAATTTTTTCGGAACACCCCCTGTTTATGAGCTATTAGGGCTTAAAAATTGAAAATTTGCTATTTAAACACCTGTAACTTAGGAACCTGTACATATTTTACTTCTGCAAGATATAAAAATTAAAGCTACAATAATATATTTTTACGTGTGTTAAAGTTTTATTTTAATTGTAAAGGGTTCCAAAGTTGCAGCTCTTCAAAATTGCGAAAAAGCCCCATTTTCAGATGTATATATCTCGGGCTCTGCGTAATAATTTTGCAATCTAAAACCGCCAGAAGATCGAAAATTTTATTATCTATATAAAACAATATCAAAATTATGTAATATTTTGTAATTTACTATTTAAATTTACCGTTATGTGAAAACCACATTTTGCATGAAATTTCTTTTTTCATAACTCCGGCACCCCTTTAGATAGGAACCTGAAATTTTGAGACAAGAAAGAACTTTTAGAATTAGTATAAGTTTCCTCAGAAAATTTTTTGGTAGCACCCCCTCTTTAAGAGGTATTACGCCTCAAAAATTGAAAATTTGCTATTTTTAGACACCTGTAACTTAGGCACCTGTACAAATTTTTCTTCGGCAAGACATGAAAATTAAAGGTTCAATAATATACTTTTACGTGTGTTAACGGCTTTTCTTAGTTATATAGGATTCCAGACTTACGGCCCCTCAAAATTTCAAAAATGTCCTATTTTCACATTTTTTCGTATTACATGAAATTTTCAAATTTTTGTGTAAGTCACACTTCTAAACAGTTTGTATTGAGTTTTGGAAATGTGCGCTTTTAAAAACCGTTGGTTTACATTCTACCTTGTTTCTTTATATGAACACAATAACTTAGTGTCCACATAAGATGAAAAATTAAAATGTTGTTTTTTTGGTTTTGTTATAAAAAAAAGTTATGTTTTATGGCTGTGCAAATTTGGTTAGTCTAACGTAGCAGATTCGGTTAGATGTAATAATTATATGGCCTATATATTGATGATTTAAAAAGCCACCAAGACATCGGAAATTTTTGTAAAAGATGATAAAGTTGGCAAGAACTTTTGTAAAATTTGATTGGTTAGGCATAGCGGGATAGAGCAGTTCGAACAGAACTTCAAAATTTACATAAATATATCTTATATTTTCTGAAAATTCATTAAACTTTCTGGACAGTTTATGGACCATTTTGCTAGGTAAGAGATAATATAAGTAAGAAGATGAAGTTCAGTTATATGTATAAAACATTGAGAAAGTGGTAATCCATAAAGTTTTCATTTAAAGAAAATTATAGCAATGCTAATAAATAATACAGTCTACGTTTAAGAAAAATTATATTTTTTTATATGTTAACTTAAGAAAAAAACGTTGAAATTATTTATTTTCTTATTAAAACCAAGTGATGCAACAAAAATTCATTTATTTTAATTTATTAATTGACAAGTCGTAATAAATTTATAAATTAATATGGTAATATTTTAGTATCTATTTTTTAACCCATACAAATGTGCTTTAATTTAATCAATAAAAAAAAAAAATACTGTGGTTAAACAAAACGAAAATTGAGTAATTGTATTCAGAAGTTTTTGAGGATTAAACTATAATATAGATCACAGTAAGGAATATATTGTAAATCTAAGGAATTTCTGGGAGACTGTAACTTGAAATGCTGAAAAAAATTATAGCATCTATAAGATCGATATAGGAAAAACAAACTGAGAAAAAAAATGCCTAAAAGGTTATGTGAAGGGACAGTGACGGTAAAGATGCACTTAAAGATAATTGAAATAGAGAATGAGGAGAATTTAATCTCTCAAAAAAACATAATCAAAAACAACTGAGCTATACTCCGAGCAAGATAATATATAACCTAGGAGACTACTAATTTACAAATATAAACTGCCAGCAATAAACTATCTAAAGATTTTTAGTTTCTGAGAGGCAGTAGGATGACAGAAATATTCGGTATAGAAACAAAATTCACAACATGTAGTAATAAGGAGATGATCTACATCAATAGTATCATAATTCTAAGGTCGAAGTGTTACTTACACTTACACTCCTTTTAAAAAAATCTTAAATATTCTAATATATTGTAAAATTAACGCTAGAAAGGTAAAAAGAATTATCGAGGTACCTACCTTTTAATCAAATATTAATTAGGAGTAGGATGTAAGAGTAGAATGTAATGGCGAAGAAAAGTCTGTTTGGTGTCTTTATTATTAGCATACGCTTTTAAAATATAAGTAGAATGAAAATTGATAAAAATTCAAATAAATCAAAAAGATAAACTAAAATCAAGATTCTGAAAAATATGAATTTGAAAATTCTGGTATTTTTATGACCCTATATGAAAAAAAAAGGGTTAATATTATAAAAATATATCAATATCATAAATTCTATTTAAAATTAAAATCATTCTGTATATATAAATTACTAAATAAATTATATATACCTATAACATACAGTTGGATGCTGTTATACATAATATGTTTGTACATGTAAGTTATTATGCAAGTCGTTTTAAAATTTATTACCTTGATTAATATATACATATACATATATATATTTTTTTTTTTTATTCTTTTTTTTCTTTTTCAATTGTTTTATAATTATTTAATAATATTTTATATTATATAATTATTATTCGCATTAATAATTAATTATTTTCTGGTGATCACATCATTTAATGACTCGAATCAAATTGGTAGATGCAATGCAATGCAATGCAATATTAATAGGCTGTATATTAAATTTTTCATTTTTTTTGTAACGAACAACGTGATGCAATAGATCAGGCTCATTATCATAAAACAAAAAAAGAAGTATATATATATATGAGTTATAATGTACAGAATTTATATTTTATATTTTCATTATTGCAAATTATAATTATTCTAAAATTAAAAAGAGAGAAAAAAAAAAAAACAAGACAGTATCTATGCAGTATATGCAGTATGTTTAAAGGCGCACATTATTAAAAAGACAATAAAAACAATTAAAAATTGTATATACTTTTCTAAGAAAAAATTTTCAAAAATTCAAAGACTCTTTCTTTATTTTTAGAAAGATCCTATCTATTTAAGAACAGTGGTTAACATATGTAAACATTTAATGTGAGTGCTCCAATATGCGGCGCACATTAATAAAATTAGCAAAAGTATCTATTAATAGAGAATTTTTAATTTTTGACCACTAATAACTCTTGAACACGAGGAAATAGGAGGACCATTAATAGCTCTCAATATACAGGAAGTTTCTCAAAGATATTTCGCTCTTAAAATTTCCAGTTTTCGAATTAAAAGAGTATCGGAAACACGAAGAAATAAAAATTTTGTAAAACATAAAGTACATAACGGTTATACATAACGGTTAATTTAAATATTAAACTGCAAATTTTAAACTATTTGTATATTATACATATTATAGCTTTCATGATTTATAAATAGTAAAACATTTCCTTTCGTTTGACGTTTTTCAATTGGAAAAATATAACTTGAGATATTATAAGACTTTTTCAAACTTTCTGTAGCTTACGGCTGAGACTGTCTAAAAAAGTGATTCAACAAAATTAATTTTTTTTATAAAAATACCGATCAATGATTAAAATTTCATTACACCATTTTAAAACAAAAAAAAACAACTGCAGCTTTGGTAAACAGTTCGACAGACAAACAAACGGCGGAACACACATATTATAGTAAAACTAATAAGCACATTTTATCAAAATTATTTTAAAAATATGCTTAAAACAAACAAAATTATTCTGTTGTTTCATAATTCGTTAATAATTATGCTGAATTAATGAAATGAAAAATAATATAGAATGCGTAAGTGAGAAAATCTGATGAAACGCAAACTGTTCATTAAAGCATTAATTATATAAAAAAATTCATTATTGGTAATAATTAATATATTATATAATTAATTTTTAGTTTACAATACAATATAAGGAAAAAAAAATTAAAATTATAGAATAATGTTAATTTTTTTTTTGTAATTTATTATTAAATAAATTTACTAACATTTGTTCAAATTCTAAGTAATTATGACATTATACATTTTACACAAGAACAAAAATAATAGAATGAAATTTATATTTTAAGGCTTAATTGATTTTAAATACGACTGTTATGTTTTTCAGTGTAAAAAAAAACTAAAACTAAAACAAAAACTATACGATGAATGTGTTTAACTTTGAAATTGAAAAAAGTAAAGCGGGAGAAACAATCAAAGAATAATATTGTCAACTAAATGAAAAAAAATACACTGAGTCAAAGGAATGTGCTTTAAATAACCGATTCATACAGTGGTAAGAAAAAAAGTGTTAAGAACAAAACAGTGTATAAAAGAGCTAAGAAAAAAAATTCATTCTTCCGTCTTTTGGTTTTTTTTTAAATAAAACTAATTTCAATTTAGTAATAAATTGAATTCGAATAGCGATTCTTTTACTTTAATATGTATTCTACTTTAAATAAATTAGCATAAGTGTCTAAATATAGCACATTTTAAATTTTTAACCAGTTCATATTAACTTGATCAGGTATGTATTATTAAAGTTACATTTAACATGATTATTAATCTTTATAACCATTTTCAGTGAATGACTAGTCTTATATAAAGTTTACCTATATTATTTGTTACATTGTTACATGAAAATTAACTAGTTTTTTTTTTTTACGTTTGAAATACTTAGGGTTGTTTTATGAACTAACTATACTAGCGGTTGACACTATCACATCGTCCTTGCACTTTCCAAAAACTATCCGTATTGTATTGTCCGGGCTTAAAATACAATACAGTTAATAAATTGTTAAGAAAATAGAATTAGTATAGTATGTAAAACTTAATACACATTTTTATAGCATTTGATTCATGAGAAATTTATTTTGACAGCTGAAAAAAAAAATTTTATTTTAGCATTATTCAGCAATATTTATGATAATTATATGACAATATTGGATAAATTTTATGCATATATGTACAATGTACATACATATTATGTCAATTATTATTTTTGTAAATTGTCAATTCTTGTAAACATTACAAACAGAATTTTGATATATTAATGAAAATTTTGTATTTATTATTTTATTAATTGTATATAATACTTTACATTTATGTATACGTATATAAAGTATCATTATGAAATGTTATTGTAAATGAATATTATTTGGATAACTTACCTCATTCTTTCTCAACTCTTCTAATACTCATTTCTTTTTAAATATGTATAATAATTCTATAGTTTTATTAATTATTTTTAACTGTCATTTTTAATGCCAAAAACCAATTTTACGTTTAATTTAGTGCGAAGTGCGATCATTTATTGTGGTTGTCAAAATACTAAATTTTTGACAGATAATAAAATGTGAAATGCAAAATGATACGAAATATCAACTGTTTTCTATTGATATTGTATTCAATATCAAGTGTATTCAAGTGTTCAGAAACGGTTGGAATTTTCGTACCAAATATTCTATTTGGAGTTTCGAATTTGGAATTTCGGAAAAGAAATCTAGTATCGTAAACTAGTGTTTAGTGCGAAGTGTGTTAGGTTCAGAAACGTCTAAGTAAATATGGAATAATTAGATATTGTTCGATAGTACGATTGTAACTATTGAAATTATTAAATGGGATTATATATGAATAATATTTTCTCAATTTTATATAAGTTTTTTTTTCTTTCTGCTTAAGCATTATAATTTACGCACGTAGGTAAAGTGTTTATATCATGTTATAATTCTGATTACAAAAATAATAATTTTTGTCCATTAGGATTACTTTTTTAACAAAAAATCTAAAAAAAAAAAACAATATGTACGAGTATATTAAAATATTATTTAGCATGACAAAATTATATTATAACTAGGGGCCCTGTAGATTCTGTGGAAGAATATATTACGGTGACATTTAAATTACAAAAAAATCGGTACAAAATTTCTTGATTCCAAAAGAAAACAAAAGAATCATGATTCTAAACATACATATGTATGTTATATGTTAATATAGATTTTGTAATAGAAAAATCGTATCCAAATATGTACATACTTGTATTCAAAACTTAGCTGAAATTCATAATACGTAGTGTGTGGCTGAAAGCTACTAAATTATAATTATAGATTTTGCTTAAATATTGTGGTGAACCACTCTCTAATCACAAATAAAATAAAATTATTAAAAACACTTACCTTATGGGCTCTGATGGAAGCGCCCTCAGAACAAGCTAATGTTACGTCCACCAGACTCTCGTCCTGTAATAATTGACTAAACACCCCTAACAGGTTGGATTGATGATTGCTCCACCTCAAGCAGTAGTGCTCACTGCCCATGTCGGTGACAGCTTACGCTGCTATAAAGAATAAAAAACAAAAATAAAAAAAATTTATTTAATAAGAAACATTTAATTTTAATAAAGAGTATTTTCAATAATAAGTAAAAATAAAATAGATTTTTAATTTGACAAATTTAATTTTTAGCACATTTTCAGAAAAATTTTCACTCTGTCCGTCTCTCCGACCGTCCGTCTGTTTACAAAACTTCTACACCGTTAAAGATAGAGAAATGGGTAGGTCTTATAAAAAATTCAATTTTATGGAACAACTTTTTCATGTAGCCCCATCCGTTACGGCGCTGCAGCGGCTCTCAAACGTTGAAAAAGCCCTATTTTTAAATGCGTATATCTCATATTCTGCTTCATATTTTTTCAACATGAAAACGTCATTCCACCGGTATTTTTTTTTCTTTGTAAATTGATATAAGCACCTGTACAAATTTTTCTTCGGCAAGACATAAAAATTAAAGCTCCAGTAATATATTTTTGTGTATGTTAACGGTTTTTCTTTCTTATATAGGGTTCCGGACTTACAGCCCCTCAAAACTTTAAAAAGTCCTATTTTCACATTTTTTCTTATTAGGTGCATGAAATTTTCAAGTTTTTGTGCAGAGTCACAATTCTAAACACTTTGTATTATCTTTTGGAAATGTGCGCTTTTAAAAACCGTTGGTTTACATTCTACCTTGTTTTATTTTAAAAAGATAATGTATACGTATGTATATTAAGAAATATTTTGTATTTACTGCAATAAATTTGCTTCTTACATTGTATCTTATGAGAAATGAAATTTTTTAATATATTCCAGAAACTTAATCTGGAAATCATTTAAATTGATTTTTTTGTTTTTTTTTTTTGTTTATTTTTTGTTAAAGTTGTTATTAGGTGGGTTCCTTTTATTTTAAATTCTTTCATTCTACAAGAATATCTTTTTTTATATTTTTATAACATACGGAAGACTTAACACCTGAATTTTATCAAAGGTGTGATTATATCTTGTTATAATTTAAAAGTTTTCTTGTTATAAATAAAAGAAAGTTATAATTTTCTTACATGTTACCGAACACTGGTAAACATATTTAAAGCCTGTCTTTGCTTTATAATTAACGAATAAAATAATAACAAAAAAAAAACAAAAACTTTAATAAAAAGTAAAAAATTGTGTATTTTTTTAAAAGGTGATGCTTAAAAATACTTAAGATATTTTAATCAATTTTTAATAAAAAATTTTTTTTTCTTTTAAAAGAATTGCGTGTTTATTAATATGATGAAAATTACAAATAAAAAAAAAAAAAATATATATATATATATATATAAAAGAAGTCATACTTTTTAAATCAATTAAGGAAAAATAATGCAAAAGTAATTAAATTAATTTTATTTTAATATATGAAACGCATCGTATAATATAATTTTTCGCTTCAGACTTGTACGTACATACATACATACTTATTAATGTATTATGTTTATAAAATTTCAGACCACCCGCACGCTATCTGTTGGTAATTTTTATGCATCGTTTGTCTTTTAATTTTATTTGTAATGAATTTAAATTAATAGAAATACAATTTTTTTTTTATCTTCATTATTTAAATTAGATTTTTTTTTTTTTTTTTATAGTAAAGTTATTGCAAAAAAAAGTTATAAAAGAAAACAAAAAAATCATTCAATAAAAAGAGAATTAAGAATTTTTTTTTATGTGAAGCAAAAAATAGTTAAAAAATGTTTTTAAATTAAAATCATTTTAAGTATATACAGAACTATAAATAATTTTAATCTAAGACATTTTAAATTTTGGATCTTAATTAATTGAACCTTAAACAATGACACAAAGAATTTTCTTTTATCTAAAATTTTATCCGTCAAAACTGATGTATGGTTTATCGATATAATGTCTCCAAATTTAATAGAAAGATTTAAATATTTGCAGAAAGTTTAGAACCTTTTTTTTACAAAGATTAGAGCCTAGAAGTTTCTAAGGTACCACAAGCTTAAAAAATTGCAAGGATCAAAAATAAGTAAAACATTAAATTGGTCTGTTTGTTTTCCAAAAAAAAAAAAAAAATACTAATTCTAGGAATATTCTTGTTTGTACCAGTTATTTATGACTTTAAAATAAAATCGTGGGCATAATATGTTTGTTCCACCACTGACGGATAATTGTTGTATTAAGTTACTAAAATTTACGATTACTCTTATACTAAAATAACATGATCAAAAAATTGATTTAATGATTGATTGATTGATTTAAACGATATTTACGTTTACTATCGACTATGTTTACTATCTGTTGTAACTAAACATCAGGAGGTGGTTTTATTATATAGTAAAAAAAGTAAACACAGTGATATACACCGACTAAAGTACAGTATGCGAAAGTATCAAAGTACAGTTATTTGGTTTTTTTCAAGACTTATACTCTTCAATACAAAACAAAATTTAAAATATAACTCTAATGATATTTTCTTGGATCGAATTTGAATTTACATTGACCAAGACAAACAAATATTCGAAAAAAACTTTACTTGAGAATTTGATAATATGAGCATAGATGACAGATGACAGAATAAGCTCGTGATTATTGATAAAAAACAAATTTTTTTTCCTTTAATAGAAATATCAGTTAATATAGTCACGATGAAATTGATCTGGTCGCAATTTTACTTAGCAATTAAATAACAAAAAAAAAGTTTTTTATTTTAACTTTATATGCAATAAATTTTCGTGAAGAATTTCTTGTCACTTCCGCCATTGTTAAAGATATTGGTGGAATGATTTGATGAGCATTTATACTTAAATTAGAAATTTATTGTTACGAATTTATATGTGGGAATTGATTAGATGATTTAAAATTTAAAATTGGTTTTTATTGTTTTCTTTTTTTATTCATACAGAATATATACTTAAATCGTAAAAACCAAATAAATAAAATCGTGATTAAATGACACAAGTAAAAACCAAAAACAGTAAAATAAAGTAATTAGGGAATAAAATTTATCTTAAAAGATATTTTTTTGATATATTATAAAGAAGTGATTTTAAACCACAAGGCAAAAAATAAAAAAAAAACATTACAAACAATTCCAATTAGTATGACATTTCTGTCAAATAAAAATTTTTGTATTTATAATAATATATATAAATTGTATTTATAATATATATAATATATATAAACAGTTTTTGATTACCTACTTTTTATTTATATGTTTTTTTTTCCTATTTAATATTTATATAGATTTTAAAGCAATATTTTCTTTTGGCTGTCCGTCTAAATTGTAATCCTTGCAACTTTGCAATATTTGTTAAATATTTTCTTTTTCATTGTTAGTATTTGTCAATTGAAAAAAAAAGGCATTGTAAATGATAATTTTTAAATATCCCTAAAAGATTTACTTTCAGGACCTAAATTTGAAATTCATAGAATCCCGTTATAAAGATACGACATAAAACTTAAGGTAAAAATCTTCAAATTCTTAAAAATTTCTCTAAAGACCAAGAATTTAACTCAATTAAAAGGCCAAAGTAGAAAGAGTAAATGGTTAAAGTCATGACACCCATCTTGTCAAAAACCGAAAAAGAAGTATTTAAACAAAATTTAAGTCGAAAATTGATATATTTTAATTTGACAATTGTTTGGATTAGGATTTATTTATTTACAAAATCATTAGTTTTATACTAATGAAATGCACAGCTACTTAGTTGAAAAAGGTCATAGAAATTACGATAAAAATTCAATTTATTTTTATATTTATATAATATGTAATATGTATATTTTATTTATTAATTCAATTTCACTTGATATATATTATAATATTCTAAAATTCCATTTATTTTCTTTTTCTAGTCTTATTTCGCATTTAAATAGGTATCTTAAAAATTTTTTCTGTTTTTTTTATTTTTTCTATTTTTTTTATATACCCATTCTAATGTTAACTGAATAATTAATTATTTGCGCATTGCGCTTACAATCTTTGACAAATCACAGTATGCAATTGTCAGAAACCGCACACAGTTGTCATTTAGTAGCAAAAATAAAGATTCGTCGTCGTTTCGAAACGATTTAAAATAAAAAAAAAAAAAAATGAAGCGAAAAAAATGTATAAAATCTGCACTAAAAATTAAAAAGACAACAAAATTCGTTAGATCCTACATTCCATATAGACAAACATAGTAACCAATAAATGGTATATATATTTTGGTATCTACGAGTATAATTATTTATTTTTCATTTTTGTATATTTTCTGGTTAAAGAAAGAGTAGAAGTCGAAAGTCAATTATCTTACAACATTTCTTTGGTGTCAGTCGGTGTTAAAAATGATTTTTATTTTTCTTGTTTTTTTTTGTTTTTGGTTCTTTTTTTTACTGATTTTTTTTTTTTCTTTTATACCCTATTTACTATTCGTTGAACATACTATAAAATTAGGCTTTGATGTTCAATATTCACTTTTAAATTTTACCTTAAAAATAACAAATTACTTGAAATTCAAAAAAAAAACAAAAAAAAAAAAAAATAGAAAAATTTTGAAATCCGCAAAAGTACTCACCTACATTAAAAGTTAAAAAGAAAAAAAAAAAATTTTATGCAGGGTTGACTGATTTTTGCGACAATGTACAAAACTTTGAACATTTCAAAAAATATACGTAACATGTGATATTTAAAACAAATAACTTATCATTTTCAATATAATCCACAAAATTCTGATTTGCAGTTTTTCTCTTTCTGAACCTCGCTTATTACAATTCTGAGAAAAAAAACTCTCTCTATTATACTTCCAACTCAGCTCTCTCTCTCTTTATAAAATAAACTTATGCCTTCCTTTTGTACCTTTATTTTTATTAAATACTATAGAAAACACAAGGAGACTAGAAGAGCAACGCTACTTTTCAACTAAATAAATTAAAAAACTAAAAAATATGAGCTGTGACTTAATTCATGGTGATGATCATCGGTTCGTGATGCCTTTACCCATTTCAGAAATTCTTTGCGAAGTATACGTAATTAGCTTATTAATAATTCTAGAGTTGATTTTTATACGATTATAACGGTTACTTTCCATATTTGTTTTTTTTTTCATTTACATTATAATATTTAGCACTCCCACAGTCCACCCCTTCTTTTGATTAACCAACTGCTAACATACATTTTAGACTGAAACATACTGAATGTAGTACTAAACAATTATTGAAACAAAAGAATAAATTTAAGAGAAAACTCGTCAAAAATATATTGTTCTCATTAATGTGTTTACCTATAAACCAAATAATTAAATTCAGCAATAAAAATCTGCAGTAACGCCATTGATTTATAATTTTTAACATAATTTTTTTTAATCTTAAAAATGAACAATTCGGACGTTCTATTTAAAATTAAATCTTGAGTTATACCTAATAAAAAATATTTTAACATTTTCTTCGACTTATTTTAGAATTTAAGTAACGTCACTGATTTGAAAAATGAAATGTAATGAAAGTAACTAAAAAAGAAATAAAAACAAAAAAATTGAACAGATTTATCTGTAAATTGGTTATACTTAAATTTTTGTATAGCGCATATCTATCAGAAGTATGCCTTTATTTTAATGCAATGATAGTGGCTTTTAATCTTTTTTTTTTTTTTTTTTAAATTTGGACTATAAATATAGGTATGTACATTTTCCTTTATTTAATCTGATGCTCTTTTTTATTTCAAGCATCTCTTCTCTTGATCTTTTGCTATAGATGGTTTATTTTCTAATTTTTTTTTATTTGTTATTTTCTCTTTTACTAAGTGTTAAAAAAAATGCGTTAATATTCTATGGGTTTCTTACTTTTAATGACACTAACATAACCTTAAAAATAGAAAAATAAAAAAAAACCAAAAAAATATGTTAAATTAACACTTTTCACCTCTTGTAAATAATATAGGTCTGTTCTGTTGTGGTTTTTACTGTTTGATGCTGCTGTTTTTTTTTTTGTTTTGCTATTTGATGGTATACAGTTTATTATTGCTATGCTGTTGCTATTGCTGCTGCCGCTATCCTTTTGAAACAGTCATTAAAAAAAAAAAAAGAATTGGAAAAATGTCTAGTTGATACAAAAAAAAAAAAAAACAAAAAAAAGAAGAAAATAGTTGCGAATAAAATCGCAAATATTTCATTTTAAATGATGAATATTGGTCATTGTATTCATATACAGTAAAAAGTATTTTAAAAATGAGAAGGGATACAATAGGTCTGCATACACAATACGCTTTACTTCAATATATTCATAATCAGAAAAGATTGGGTTGCTTAGCATAAATATGAATTGTTTTGTGACAGTCTTATGAAAAAAAAAAAAAAAAAAATGGATAAACTTATAGTTTTATTGTACGCATTTGCAGTTTGCACATTAAAATTGTACGATTTAGATTTAGGTAAGCGGAAGCAATAGTAGAAATTAAAAAAAATTTGCAAAAATAAAAAATAAATAAAAAAAAAAAGCCAAACATTAAGGCAATAGCAATAGTGATATAATATAATTTATTATTTCTTTGTTAGTTTCGGGACTTCAATTACTATTGATAATTTTTTTTTTTTTTTGGTTGACAGAATATTGATTAGATTGAGAAATGGAAGCACTTAAGTGTATAAAGAGTGTATGTGTAGTAGTAGTAGGTGATGATAATATGTCATGCGCATTGTGTAGGTTGACTTTCCATGCATGTGCTATTATCATAATAATAATATATGGAATAAAATAAAACTAAGATTGATTTTAAAACTTTTTTTTTTTCCTTAATTAAATTAAATTGAATGATAGAATTAATATAATCGTGAAATATTTTAAAAATCAATGATTTGAATTTATTTATTATAGTTTAGGATTAGCAATTTATTTTGAATAATGGCTAATCTATAGTTAATTAGTATTTACGAGCGTAGGTAGGAACCATGAAATTATACACTATAAAGAAGGCGAAACAAATATACGATACCTTTTTAAGCCTGTGGTAATTTAACATACTAAGAACCTGACTGCTATTTTTTTTTTTGACCAAAAAATAGATAAAAAACTTTTTATTATTCTGGTACTACTTGACGAAAGTTATATGGGGGGTAGGGATAGTGAAAATATAAATTAATAACTTCGATAAAATAAATAATGATGAACAAAAACTATAATACTCTTACTTAAAATCTGTTTTTTTTTTTTTGAAAACCAAACTATGTATTAGAATGTCTTTATTTAAAAAGTACGTTTCCTTAATTTTATACATTCCTTTTTTTACTCGTAAATCACAATATAGTTAGGAATTTTTCCTTTTGACCTAAAAGTAGTTGTAACCATATGGGATGCAATAAATGGGAAATGGGAATGGGAAAAATTCGGATAAAGGAAAGTTAGAAGCTAAGTGCATGATGAATCTGTTTATGTTCATCTTGACTTTGGGCAGATTGTAAATCGGGGAACAGATTCGATGGTAGCAATAAACAAACAATTTGCTAAATTGAGTAGAATACAACTTAGGAAGGTCCACGTAGTACCATTGCAGCCCCTCTAGTGATAAAATAAAAGAGGAAAGGCTCCCATATTACAACGGATGTCAAAAGAAGTTAGAGTATTAATCTCGAATTGAATCAAAATAATTCAAAGAAGTAAATGAGGCCATTTATATGAATTGTATTACATCTTTGGTCGTATATAATTAAATTTTATAGACATTAATTAGATTAAAAAGAGAATAAAGAACTGTGGATGAGACTTTAGCATCACTTTTCGCTAATCAAAATTGTAATCATTCCACATTGTTCTTTGTTTAAGGTGCATACTTTTTGATCTTTGCAAGATTCTCTCTTCTCAAGATTCTCTATTCTCAAGGAACCTCAGAATTGGATTGTAATTTATTTTGTTTTTAAGGATATAGGTATTTAAATTTAACTGCATTCAGCTTTGGTGGTGTTTATACTCCATTAATTTTGACTATAGATAATGGTTGACTATGTTGATCATAGATAATCTTACTGTAACAATGACGGTCAGTAGGAAACTCATAAGATACCACCAGAAGGTAATCGTCAGCAAAACTACGAATTGGATGTAGGTTGAAGACAGAAGATTATTTTACATGTGTAACCATCGGCTACTACATTCCGATAGTTTTCAATCTATTTACCGAAAAACGTACTTTAAAAATTATTTTCGTATTAAATATGTTTTCAGTACATTTTTAACCTTTTCATCCATAACACAAAACTAAAGAACTCCTTGAAAACTCCTATTTGTTATAATAAGGATTTTGAAATATTCACAATGTTACAATGACGAAATTATGTTTCGGTAAGAAATTTTTTAAAATTATGTATCTGATGTTGCAGTAGCGTTTTAGTACTTGAAATTAAAATTTTGTTCAATTTTTACATTTATGCACCAATAATATAGAGTCCATTTGGAGTTCCCTTTAATTGAATATATATATATAAGGAATTTCCAACAAGTGTTATTTATTGTAATGTCTCAAATTTTACTTCAGAAAAAATTCAGTTCTTCTAAATAACACATTTCAAGTCAAACATATAATAAATTATTTATGGGTTCTTCTGTTATTATGTATTAAATATACATAATTAAAAATCATACACCATAAAATAAAATATAACATAATAAATTTATAATTTTATGCATATTAATTAAAATTATTATTTTTTTTTTTTTCTATTTTTATATTTATGTGTGTTATTTATTTTTTACAACATTTTCCTGAGTAATTAAAATACATTATGAATAATTTCATTTCAACAAGCCTACATCAAAAAGAAACAGCGGCAAAACAATTAAACTCTTTAACTTAATCTTATAATATTTGAATTTTCTGTCAGTTTTATTAATTATTTTTACTGTTGTTACTATTTTTTTTTTTTTTAGATTCTAATAATAATAATAAATCTATTCGCGTATGCGTTAATTAACAACATTAAAAAAATCCCACGCCTGATCTATGAATTAGCATTCGTTTGCATTCGCATTTGTTAGTATATTATATGTTATATGTTAAGTTAAATATTGATGATCGTTACAACATCTGCATAAAATTGTGTTGTATATATATGTATGAACAAATATAAAAATTTATATATAAATATCATAGAATCAATTGTGCGAATCTTTGTAAAATTATGAGCACATTCAATGTAAATATTTTGTTGTTTTGTTTGTTTTGTTGTAATAAAGAAAAAAATTATTACAAAAGAACAAAAAAAATGAGTAAAATTGTTTAAGATTAATTGTAAGTTGTCAGTTAGTTTGTCCAGCTCTGTTAATAAGAAAATTCATAATAAAAAAGGACTTTAATAGTGAATTATTTATTGTAAGAAACATCTCTAAACAGTATTTTATCCTGGTCTCTCAAAAAAAAACAAAAAATTCTAAAGTTTGTTTTAATAAATAAAATTTTAGAAGTCGGAAACAGATCAACATAGATCTCAAATAGAATCCTAAGAAAATATTCTATTCAATATAATATGTCCAATCATCATCATGTCCAGCTTTAGTTAAGCTTTTTTCATATCGCTGTTATACTGTTCGTAACTTCGAATATGGTTAACGGGTTTTCTGCCTTTTCTGCTATTCAGAAATATTTAAAGCTTTTGAGGTTTATATTAATTATCTTACACCGAGAATATAACTGTTAAATGAAACTTATGTACATTTTTATACTTAACTGATCTTCTTCTGCTCTGTGGTTGAAAGCTATTTAGGTTTACGAATTTTTTATAGAGTTTTCCATTTAATTTCACAAACATTTTTTTTAAACACATGCTGTGCACAAATAATACATCATCTAATTATGTCCGATGTTATGTCGTTATGTCTAAGCAGAAGTATTTAAAAACATTTTGTTATTTCTATAACATATGTAAATATTGGCCTCAACAACAATACAATACACTCATAATGGTTATTCTATTAATAATTACGCTATGACCAAACATATTTGGTCTACATAAGATCAACTAGACTCTTATCCACAAGTCGCCGCAATATCCATAATGCAGTTTTAATGGCACACTGTCCGGTCAGCAAACATACTAGAAGGCTTGGACTTGCCTCTTATGATTTTTGCATAAGCTGCAAAGATGGAGTGGAATCTATGTTGCCCAGTTTTTGTTCTAAAAAAAAGAAAGTTTCTGAGGAAATTTTTCATAAATTACCTTTTTCATAACGATCTGTTGTAGGACTTAATCAATGCTCACCATCATAAACCATTAAATTAGGAGAAAATACTGATTCCAAATATCACAACGAACCTAAACTGGCCTAAGTGTACCTCTGCAGACTTTACTTACCTACCTATCTACTTCCCTATTTTTAAATAAACTTTATATTGTAGCCTTACCCTATTGGTCATTGATTGTTTTATTTCCGGATTATTTTTATTTCCCAATTTTATTGATTATTTTTATTTTCCTATTGTTTTATTTCCGGAATTATTTCACCCTTATATGTGGGTCATATGATTCCATTTTTTATTTGATATATCACTGTTATTATAACAACGGTATAGGTTGTTAATAATAGGTGCAAAAATTTATTTTTATTTTGAATTCAATTTTAATATGAATGATGAATGTAATTATGGGTTTAGTAATGGTGGTTGATAATAACTTTAAGGTGAACTTTTGTACAACTTTAAATAATTGTTTTTTTTTTGCTTTTATCACTAACATGAAGTACCGAACGTGATTGTTGATTCTTGAAAATTCTTTCAATAAATTCAAAGTGTGTGTGTGTTTTTTTTTTATTTATTTTTTTTTTATTTCTAACTTTCTTCTGTAATATTTTTTTTTTTTTTTTATTAAATATTCTTTAGGCATCGTGTGAATACACAAAAAAAGAAGGTAAGGAATCCAGTAATTATGTTCATGTTATTTGGTTTTTCTGTTTTTTCTTGTTTTTATTTTTTTGCGCTAACATTTTATGAATGCTTAAATAAAATCAAGAAAAAATCATCAAAATGTAAAAACAAAAAAAAAAAAAAAGAGTTCCAACCTTTCTATTATTTGTAATGCATTTTTCGCACTTGTACATGTTAAGAATGTAAAAATTAATTCCATATGGAATTAAAAATTTACATTTCACTTGTTAAAAAGTTAAATTCAAAAATTATATGCCGAAGATATAAAGAATATCACAAAGGGAATGATTATTCTAAATGTATGTACATATATACCGGATAATGATCAATTATCGTAAAGAACTTATTTTATGATTACTTTCGATTTGATTTTAACAACTAAATATCATTAAATTCTATTATATAATTAATTTTTAATTCATGAAAAAATTTTGTTTACCGATCATTTTCTATAATCAATTAAGTTTAAAAGTTTTCTGTTCAATGATTAAGTAAAAATTTTTCTAATATGGGGGGTTATTGTTATGGTTTTTGAACTTATTTTGTACATATTATGTTATAATTGGCGTTAAAAATGATTTTTAATTACATCAGACAGAAGATAATTAAAACAAAATGATAAATAAAGCACGTGGGTTAAATTGATAAGATCAAAATTAAAGGTATATATATGTTATAGATATATAAATCAAATTGTATACATAATATAAACAAATTCAAATTAAAACGAGGAAGATTGCTGTAGAGTAGACTGTGTCAACTCTGGGATATCCATATGAATGTAATATAACCCTGTTTCTATAAAACTTGACCATCTTTTAAAAACTTTCAGATGTTTTAGTACCGACGTTAACTATACAGAGATATATTTATGTAGATTGTGGAGTTGTATGAAAGCTACTCGAATCTATTGCACAAGCACAACCAAATTTTACAAAAGTTGTTGCCATAAAACTTGATCATCATTTATAAAATTTTAGACGTCTCACTTCATTAAGTTCCAAGAGGTGCAAGAATCCTGAGCCGGCTGCTTTTAACCAATCAAATTTTACAAAAGTTTTTGGCATGTAACTCGACATCTCTTCACTAAATTTCAGATACATAGCTTGAATATATACTGAGTTATTTTCATATAAAGGCGGCCGAAAATGGATTTAAAACAATTTAAATTGAATAAAATAAGAGAACAGGGAAGAAGAGAATTTTAAATGTAAGGAAAAATTGTGAAAAATTAAGAGACAATTTTTTCAATTTTAAGGAAATCCTATAATATAATTAAGAAAAACTGTTAACCCATGTAAAAATATAATGTTGGAGCTTTTACGCATTAAGTTATCTACTTAAGTTGGAGCCTAAGTTACAAGTGACTAAAAATAAAGAATTCTGAATTTTTCACCTCTAATAGCCATTAGGCAAAAATTAGTGGTACAAGGTGTTTTTATGATGTTTTTTGATAGTACAAACAAATTTTCTCAGGTTTTTCTGAGGTTTCTGAGATTTTTTTCTCTCAAAATTTTAAGATATTATCTATAAGCGTTGGGTTAAGAAAATATGAAGGAAACAAAATTTTGCCAAATTTTGTTTTAGGTAACGGTAAATTTAAATACTAAGTTATAAAAATCTGCAATATGGATTTATTAACGTAAAAACAAATCCTGTTGTTTGATCTTTCTAAATTGAAAATATATTAAGCTCACCTTCTGAGATATACATATGTATTTAAAAATAGGACTTTTTAAAATTGTTAAAAGCTGTCGCTCCGTAATTTGGGGGGAAAAAAATTGTTCTACAACATTAATGTTTTTGAAAAGTCTATCCATGTTTAAAATTTTACCGTTCTATCTTAAACGGTGTAGAAGTTTTGTAAACAGAAGGATGAACGAACAGAAGGACAGAATGAAACCATAATAAGCAAATTTTTTAAATTTCAATTAGTAGTAGTAAGTATTAGTAGTTTAACATTTTGCTGAACGATGACCTAAACTTTAATGACAAACCAATTTAAACTTTCGTTATATTCTAAAAAAATACATTCGTGCTAAAATACAACTAGTTACAAAGATAGGAATCCGACACCATGTAAATTTCAATTTCAAATCGAAGGTTTTTAAATAAAACTAATATTTGCATGAATATATAATTAAGAAGGTAAATATGGTCTCACACATCCTCAAAAATTCTGTTCCATAATTCGTCACAAAGTTATTATCATGTTTTTTTCGAAATTATGTTGGTTTGATATCATACCATAATTACGCTCTTTCTTTTCTAATTTAACTTTTACTACACTAAATATTTTTTGTTGTTTTCCTTACCCCTATAAGAAGCATAGGGCTACCACTAAACCATTTAATATTTATATTTGATTAAGATTCAATTTCGTGAATTATTAATTTCACTAAGCCGTTAATTACTCAGCTTTAGGTATTGTTGAAGACTATATGAAAGGTTCCTTTTATTTCTATGCTATCTATTATCATATATATACAATAATTATGTTTTTATTATTATTTTATTATATATTACAATATAATATTAATTATAATTTATAAGACATATATATAATTATTTTTAATTTAATATACATATATATACTTAGTTATATATTATAAGAATAATCAATATTATTATTTATTAATCTGTATGACCCAACCAGGGTTTGAACTCGAAACCTTTCAAATAAAAGGCCGATGTCTTAAGCACTACACCATTGGACACTAAATATAAATACAAATGTGTCATTATTTATAGCTTCATTATGTGATTTATATGGATGCATACATTTAAAACAAAAATAAAGTCCTAAAATTTTTTATTGAAAAATTCATTAATTGAATGATGACTTCAGAAAATAGAATGATTCGATGAGCCGTTGTAAATAAAGAGCGGATTAACGAGTAGGAAAAATCATAATGGATTGCAGCTTCTGGAAAAATGTCTACAATAACCATTTCAAGCTTTATTATTTGAAAATGATAAAGGGATGTAAATAATGAATATATACTTAAGATATATTTACATTAAATTTCAAGAGAAAGTTCATATTTCATTTAAAGTTTTAATTGATGACATGATACTAATACTAATTTAAAATTATTTTGCCAAATAGGTATTTAAACTTTACCATAAAAAAAAAGAGATAGTTTTAATACAAAAGAAGAAAAAAAAAAACAAAAAAAAAAGATATAGCCACAAACTCTTTACCCTAATTTTTTTTATTTTGTTTTTTTTTTTTTTTTTAATCTAATTTTAATTTTTTTTTACAACTATTCGTGATTGAGTTTTTGAAGATTGTAATAATTTTTTTTTTTTTTTTAAATAGTTTATATTGCAAAACGCTTTTCATCGCCTACAATTTATATATATGTAGGATTAAAAATGTATCAAACATTTTGTGGTTTTTATTTTGTTTTTATATTTTTTTTTGGTTGTGTTTGCATCACAAATTAATGGGCGTTACAAACATAACAATAAGAGAATTTTAACGTTTGAAAGGAATAAAAAACAAAAAAAATAAAAACGCTTAGAATTTTAATGGAAATTTAAAATTACATTTAAACATGCTAACATCGCAATAACTGCAGTAACCAACAGTAACAACAACTACAACAACAACAACATTAACTGTACATATATTAAAAATTTTCTAAAGAAATAAATCAAAATAAAAAAAAAAAAAAAAAAAACATTTCAACAAGTAATTTACTATACTGATACCAATAAATATGAAAATAGGTACATACATGTATGTGTACTTGTTGTAAAATTAAACGGTAAGCAGAAATTCTCATTAAGATAAAACGAAAATTCAAGTGTGGAGCGAAGAAAAAAATTAAGAAATATTATGGATAAGAACTTTTTATGTATATATGTATCTATATGTTGTACCTATATGTAGATGTATATATAGACAAAAAGAGAAAAAATTGCGAAAAAAGAACTTCATCTATTTATTATCGTGCATCTATTTATTCTTCACTTATTATACATATTTATACTTTAGTTTAAATTATTCGTTTCATTATCACCGCGCTCCTTAAACATCATTTAAATCGTTAAAATTAAACGTTTTTTATTAGAATTTTCTTTTTGTTTTTTTTTTGTTTTTTTTTTTTTTTTTTTTGAATAATAAAAATATAAATAAAAAAATTAAAAATATAAAAAATATAATATAATATTTATTTCTCTAATTTTCTCTTTTAAATAATGAAGTCATAAATGATGTACGGCCTTTTTTATTTATTTTTTATTTTTTTTTTCATAATTTTTAAAGTAACAATAGGATATTTTTGATAGTTAATAATAAACTTTTATATTTTATTTATTTATTTATTTATTTTAAAATGTTAGAATAAAATTTTAGAATAAATTTAATGTAATACTGGTAAGATGGATATAAGAATACATATGTTGTGAAAATTAGGCATATTATTATATTAATGAGTTTTTATTTATATGAATAGATATATGGATTTAAGATTTGGCTCAATAACTAACTAATGATTTAGTATAATTTAAAATTTTAATTGCTAACGTGATCTTGATCATATTATCATAATAGCTGGGTATGAAATATAATAATATTACCATATTATCAAAACAGCTGGGTATGGGCTATAATAAATCTTGAAATCTATAATCGCGCGATTAGTGGAGTTTAAGCCTTAAGTCATTGGATAGGATTACAATACCTAAATAAATTTTGTTCTTTGTTATGTCCTAAGACTTTACTTAGAAAGAGAAATTGAATTTGGGGTATTTTTTTTTTCTTGAACTTCATGGCAGAGAAAAATTCAGTTTAGACCCGTTGGGATACCTTGCATCAGTATTTCTTTTTAATTAAACCATTGGATACTTCTTAAAAAGCGCTGTACATTTATTAAGTTCAGCAACGACAGATCAAAAAGGTTATTTAAGAACAAGTTCTTCAGAAACTTTCTTCTTTTTAGAGCAACAACTGAGCAATAATACAACAAGTGAAAGATTGAATCCTCACTCTTTTTACCTTTGTAGCTTCAATAAAAAATCATATGAGGGTTCTTGTCCTTATCTTTGCAATAGAAGTTATAAGTGTGGATATTCTGTTTTTTTTTTATTATTTCATTTTTTGAATTTTAGTAACTAAAGTTACCTGTTGAAATAAAAAATTGAATATCACTTGTTTGTTATTTTAAATATCACTGTTTTAATCTTCGAAGAAAATGTGTAATATTCCGTTTTGGATTTGATTTAATTTCTTTGCATTGAAAAATATGTGTCTTGCTAAGGTACTCGTATTTTTCATTAAATTTTTTTCCGAAATTCTTCGCCATAAATTGTAGAAGAATTTTTATTCAACCAAGAGTTTACTTAAGAGCAAGGATGTTTATTGTCTATATAATGATTATTAACATTTTATATAAATGTTCCTTTTCTTAAAATCTATTTTTCGATGTAAAATTAAGTTCCAATTTAAATTTTTGTCATTTCAGCCTTAATTAATCAGGTGAAACTTATATTAAAGAATTTTTATTAGCCTGGGGCCTCGGTGGCCTAGTGGGTAAGAGCGTATAAAATACTGTAAACACCGAGGGAGTGTGGGTTTGAATCCTATATACGTCGTAAGAGTTATTCCCCCTTACGACATTTACAGCCTGAACAGGGAAGGCTGTCTAATTTACTTCCCACATTTATGTGGCCTTAATGATTTCTAGTTAAAAACGCTTAAAAAACTACAATTAAAATGATACACAGTTGAATTAAACGTGAATCTATCTCTGTACTACAGAAATTTTATATTTAGTTTGTAATGATTTTAATTCAATAATTTTAGTTAAAATTAATCAATAAACTTAAAGACTAGTTATAAAAATAATATAAGAAAAAATAAAATTGGAATCAGTTTTTTTTTCCTTTTTTTTTTTTTATCTATGATGAACATACTTATGTTGTAAATTTTTTTTTTTTTTTATACCTCTTCTTTACAGTATTTTAAACTGTTTAAGTTATCGCTTAATCTTCATTTCATGGTCACATTAAATAAACGCTTTTATAATAGGTAACAAAAAAAAAAAAAAACAACAAAAAAAGAATAGTATTTTGTGTTGTCGTTCTTATTTAAAACTAAAAGTGATCAAATCAGTTGACGCAGACAGGAGCACAACGGGACACTAATTCAGATGTCTAAAAGTATTTTAAAAATAAGTTATTTTGAAATATTTTTAATCTGCATATTGTTTATATGAATGTTTTATATGTGATTTATCTAGTGAGCGTTTTTTTAATTTTTATTATGCGTTTGTTTTGGTTTTTTTTTGTTCATGTTTTAACTTTTAAGATATTTAAAATAAAATGTCGATTGTTAAAAAATGATAATTTAAATAAAAATTACATAAGAATTGATTAAACATATTATTGTTCTAAAACAAGTCGTTCTAATTTCATAAGAAATTAAAAATGATTTTAAATAATAATAGTAAAAAAAAATTATTTTTAAGTTTTGGCTGGTTCACCAATTTTGGTCCCACCGCTGATTCAATATATGTCCCAAAAGTTATAAAAAACTAAATGGTTTTAGTCATCGTTAAAATGTAGTAAAAACTTGAGATCAAGAAAAATTGCATTTTTTATTTCCGAATGTTTGTTTCCGAATTTTTATTTTTAAAATTTCACTTCTTGCCATTCGTTCTCTGATTGGCTATTGATTAAAAATGTTGCACATTCATTTTCTTGACATCTCTTAGGAAAAAATTAATAAGTAGATGCGGTTTTTAAGTTAAAATATAATTTCCGCTAAATAAAAGTAATTGACTCAGAGACAAGTTACCGAAGCAAGACAAAACATTCGTTATTAAAATAACATAATCTTACTTAGTTAAAGACACATGCAATTACTGTATTTATTTCATAAAAGAAAATTACCCTCGAAAATATTTTTCTAAATGTAAAACTTATCAATATTGTAAATTTTTGATTTCCAATTTGCCCGAATTTAAGTTTTCAATTTTTTTGTTTTAATTTAAATTTAGTTGGCTTAAGTTATACTAATATATTTTTTTGTTTTTTTAGGGCATTTCTTTGCTACATAAATGTGAACAGGAAATTACACAGCCTTTCCTTTTCAGGCGTTGCTGTAAATGTCGTAAGGGGGAATAATTCTTACAACATATGTGGTACTCGAACCCACACTCCCTCGGTGTTTACAGCGTATTTTATACATTCTTACCCACTAGGCCACTGAGAATCTGACACTAATATTTGTTTCTGTCATAAAAATTTTTATCCCTTAAAAAATGCTAACATTTTTACTTATAGAAAGTTTAAAGTTCTATAAAGAAGTCTTATTAAAGTAAAATATATATAATAGTAAGAAAAAGGAGTACAGTTTAAGGCTAAACTAGAATATAAGAAATTCAAGAGATAAAAGGCTTTTACACAGGAGTGATAATTCATCTGATCAGTGACGTAGTGACGATTTAACATAATTAGACGTAGAGAATTTAATGTGAGATTTTTAATTGAAATGTCTTAGGTTCAAATTCCAAATCAGGTGTTAAGTCATATTCAATAGTAGCAATTTTTTTTTATCCTAATAGCTTTTAGAATTCGTCAAAAATTTTTTTTTAGCATTTACTTTTGATGACCTTGTAAAATAACTGTACATCCTACTACAGCCGAGTAATCAGCAGTAAACAGCTTTGAAAAATAATGATTTCCTGAAGTTTAGATCTTTACTTTAGATGATTTACTGAAGTTTAGATCTTTACTAAACCTAGTCTAATATGAATAATAAGAGACTTTGTATGAATGCTCTATTGCTTTCGGTTACCAAATTAATATTTTTAAGATGTAATTTTTGACTTCTATACGATACTTTTCTGATGGTAAATATCTTATATCAAAAAATAAGAATGTTATGGTTTTCAGGTGTTAATGACAAAATTTAACTTAAAATAAAGTTTTAAACCGAATCATTATTAAAAACCTTTTTTTTTTATACTTAATAATTTTTGATATGGATACGACAATACATTTTTTACTGAAACAAAAGGTTTGCTCATTTTCTTTTGTTTTTTTTTTTGTGATTGTTGTTTTTCCTATTTTATTCTTTTTTTTTTTTTTTTAAATATATACTAATTTTATATTGACGTTTTTTTAAATGTCAGAAGATTTAATTTTGAATCAGAAGCAAAAAGTACAAAAAAAAAAAAAAATAAAAATTTTATATATCATTTCCAATTTATAACATATCAGTTATATTCGATATATCATTATACAATACACTCCTTCATCATTTGAATCGACCGATCAAAAAATAGACACATACAATAGATACAAAAAAAAACAAGAAAAAAAAAATGATATTAAAATAAATATATAAAAAAAAAAGTTAAAAATATATAAAAAAAAATTTTAAAATAAAAAACTTAAAAACTTTAAAAAAAAAAAAGAAAACGCAAAAATTAAAAATAAAGAAAAACACTTTTTGCATGTCGGAATAAAACAAGAAGATCTGAAACGAAAATGATTTTCTTTTATGAAATTTTAATTAAAATTTTCCCACAAATGTTTTCTAGGCAATGAATATTATATACATATATATATATATTTATAATTCTTTTTTTTTATATATACATACATATTAGTAAATATGTACAAATCTATAACATTTTTATATATATGTATTTTTTTTTTCTTTTTTTTCATTATTTTCTTTTAATTTAATTTTTTTTTGTTTTCTTTTTTTTTTTGTTTTCGATTAACTATGTTTAAAAGCATAGATACCAACATATGTTTTTTTTTTTTTTGCCTTTAGTTATTTTTATTGTTTTTATATCTTCCTTCAGCTACAACTAATCTATTTGGACCCAGAACATCAATATAAGAGACTGTTACAAATAATAAAAATAAAATAAAAAAAAAAAAAAAAAATTAAAAAAATTGGAAAAGAAAAAGAAGAAAAGTAAAATTTTGACAGGTTTCTATAGGATACGACGACAACAATATGAATGCATTTTGTATTTGATTACGAAAAAAATATTTAGTAAGAAATGATGTGATGGAGAAGGGTTGGAAATGGATGTCTGTTAGTAAATTAAATAAATTTTCTTCTTTTGAATAATCAAGATTAATATGTTTAATTGTTTAAAAGATCAGTTCAGTTCGACGAGTTCAATTATTTCATTTTTTGATTTAAGAACTAGAGCTATTCTTATTTAGTTTTTTTTTTGTTCTTCTTTACTAGCAGGTAACTCTTGCAAATTGTACTCAGTAACAATTAATTTTGTATTTATATTAGTCTGTGTATAGAAATTTATTAAGAGTTTATTAAATAAATACAAAAATATAATTTTCTTATTTGGTGTCATGTCAAACGCATAAATTAAGACTTTCCTTGTGTACTATTATTTACATAGATTAACAAAAATACAATAATTGCTAGCAGAGGAGGCTAACTAAGAAGAAAAAACCTAAGACTAATCTAAATAAAGAAACTTGCAAAGAAAATCTAAAAGAATCTTATTGTTAAAGTACAGCGTATTATTAAAATTTTATCTATAATTTATACAAGTAAGAAATTGATCTATTTGATCTAATAACTTTACTTTATCAAATAATTGACACCTTCAAATTTTAAATTCTGATTATGTATTTTATATTTTAGTAATGTTCGTAGATAGCGACCGGTAGTAATATTGTAGGAAGCGAGCGGATCATTGAGCAGGAGAGCACAAAAGATCATAGGGCTTAGATGTTAGGGTAGCTATTAGCCCCTGCTTCATAACAACAACAATCTTCGTTAAGTAATCTATGACTTTTTGTATTATTTTTGCAATACAAACTTTGTAAAGAAATGAAATAATCTACCTTAAAAAATAAGCCGATCTCCCAAGATATAAATATTGTTTACAAATAATTATTGAAAAAATTATGTAAAAAATACTTTTTAAAAATTTTTATAACCATAGTGACTAACGGTTTAAACTTGTAGTCAACATATTTCATATAAAACTGTAAGCAGGGGTCTAGGTAGCCAGTGGGTAAGAGCATATAAAAAACACCGAGGGAGTGTGAGTTCGAATTCCAGACACGTCTTAAGAATAATTTCCCCTTACGACTAATATAGCCACAAGTACAAAGGCTGTGTGAAATAGAAAAAAAAAAAATAGTATTTCTTTATATTGGGATCTTCATTTTATTGCACCATTTGGCTACTATGTTTTTTTTTGCGAGGGTAGGTGGGAATCATCGAAAGACACTATAGAGGAGGGAAATGAGGACGAGTCCTCTATGATAATATGGTACTTTAACCTGCTAAACACTACCTCCCTTGTTTGAGCAAACAATAGGTTATACAACTTTTAGTACGCCTGATCAAAATAACAGGTACTGCCTGCCTAGTTTAAAATTTAGTAAGCTTTAATGTCAAAAAATACAAAGTACTATTCAAAGCACGAAGACGACACTTTACTAGACTGAACGAAACTAAATTATTAAATTGAGGTTTTAGTTGAATTATTAATTTTTCTACACTAAAAATCCATTCTTTCATTTTATTTTTAAAAATTTCCACTATAGATATGGTATCCAATCAGAAAATTGTACAATAATGTACCATATCTTCTAATCATTAATCTATCTATTCCATCAATCAAAATCGTATAGATTTGTATTATAAACCTAATTTCAAAACAACATTTTCTATTCTCTATGAATAATAAATTAATTTTTTATTTTGTTTTATAGATTGTTTTTCTTTTTTTTTGTATATTTTTTGTTTTTTTTTTTTAATATGGACAAACTAAGAGAAATCTATATAGATGTATGTATGGAAAATGTGCTGCCATGTTATTGATGTATAGACATCGTAAAAATATGCGGACAAGGAGAACGAAAAAGATAGACATAATCCATTAATTTTGAACATCAATAAAAAGTCCTCATAAATCGAATAAATCGTATCTATGGATGTTAATAACTACTGTGCAGCAGTTTCGGCTTTATTTTATTCTTAATATTATTTTTTTTTCTTTTTTTTTTAGAAAGAACAGTTTGTTGTTCTATACGGCCTATTTGTGTATTGTATCTATAGTTTCTATGCGAGTATATGTTGGTTTGTGTTTTGTGTTGTTATACAACGGATTGTATGTAGCGTGTTCGTAACGAAACCAAATTTTAATATTTTTTTTTTTTTTTAATTTTTTATACTTTTTTTAGTTTTTGTTTTTTTTTCTGTAACCTGTAAATATTAACATAGGTATGAATGTATGTTGAACATAAGTTGAGTTGCAGATAATATTTTTATTTTATTTTTTTTTTTTTTTGAAGAGTATATAAACTTTGGCTACTTTTTGGTTTTATAATTTTTTTTTTTTTTTTAGTATTTTGAAATGGTCTTGTAAAAAGAAAAATAATAATTTGGAGAGTAGAAAAAAGAAAGAGAATTGAACTGACAAAAAAAAAAAAAATAAAACAAAAAGAAGAAAGA
Source organism: Poecilobothrus nobilitatus (assembly GCA_947095535.1). Taxonomy (NCBI): domain Eukaryota; kingdom Metazoa; phylum Arthropoda; class Insecta; order Diptera; family Dolichopodidae; genus Poecilobothrus; species Poecilobothrus nobilitatus. The sequence continues at coordinate 54,275,506 of OX352772.1, read as the reverse complement.
AAAAAATTAAAATCAAAAAATTGTAATTCTGTTCAAAAGTAATGATTTTTAGTCAATTCTTTATGGATTTAAAAATAAAATTTAAGCATTAAAAGATAGGATTTGGTTGATTCTTAAGGATTAAATGAATAATTCGTTCTTTATTTTAGAACAGTGAAGTTCAAAAAATTTTTTTGATACCCACATTCAAATTGATTTTGTAGATACTGTAGACAATATTTTTATTCTTCAGTTTTAATTTTAAATTATGCTTTAAGATTTTTTTTTTTAAAGTTCAATAAGTAAAAATTAATAAAGAAAAATATTTGAAAAAAAAAAATAAATAAATGATAAAAATGTCCAGCAACCATTCAGATATATTTTTTTTTAATTTTTTATCTCAATGATCAGTATAAGATTAGATAAGATATAACTTTGAGAAGGTTCGGAATAGTTTGTGTTAAATTTATTACAATAATTAAAACTTAAACATTCAAAAAAGTTTTTTTAATGAAGTAATTATAATAAAGTTTTTAAGGATAAAAAAATTCAATGTTGAGTTAATTTTTCTCTGAAAACATATGAAATTAACAATGGCCAGCATTTAATATGAGATTTGTTTCGGGAAAAGCTAAAATATTGACTCGATATCTATCACTTATGACGAATGACGTCACGTTGTACGTCAACGTTGAACGTACTATAACGTACAACGTAAAAAAAAAAATTCATTTTAATTAAATTTTGTATTAAAAATATATTAATAAAATGTGCACCATTTTATTTTGTAAATATTTGAAATTGTCAAGAGCTTCTTAGATTTTTACTGGACGAATTGGAAATTAATATGCAATACAATATAATTTTTTAAAAATATAAGTATTTAGCTATTAACTAGTGATATATATCGCATAACAATTCGGAAAGGTTATAAAATTGCTGTTATCAAAGGTAAAAAAATTCACGCAATAAATATATGAAAACTTCTATAGATTTAAGAATTTAATATTTTATTTGTTTATTCTTAATTAAAATTTAATTGAAGTTTTTTTTATGGCTCGATATTGAATTAAAAAACTATGGTGAGCGGCTTCGATATTTTAAGCTGGCTAAGACTGTATAAAATACGCTGTGATCCCACACAAATCGTAAAAATAATTCTCCCTTACGATTTGTAACCACATCTGGAAAAAACGACTATGTCACATTTATGTGACAGAAAAATAAACTAAAAAAAATGAAATAAAAAAAAAAACTCTATGGGTAAGATTTGAATTATTAATGCAAACCTTAATTTTAGAATGCGTTAAACTATTTTATTTCTGTTTAATAAAAATGTCAAAATTGTCAAAATGTCAAATAAAATTAATTGTTCCCAGTGCAACAAAATTATTAATTTACGAAGAGATAAAGTAATACAATGCTTTGGTAATTGTAAAAGATGGTTCCATAACAACTGTTCAGACCTAGGCATTGAATATTTTAATAAACATTATGATAATCCAGAAAAAATTTGGTTCTGTATAACATGTAAGGATAAGCGTCAGACTCGAAAGAGCACTGCTTCAAATTATATGTCAAGCAAATTAGAATCATTGGCAAGCAAGAGCAGAACAAGTGATACAATTAGAAATGGTACAAAAGATAATAATATCATGATGAAATTAAATGCAATTATTACCAAAAAAACAGAACATATGAACACAAAATTTTCATAAAAACCTTCTGATTTTTGGTATTAGGTAATATTTTATATGCACTAGAAAAATGTTTCCTTATTCAATCCAAAATCACCTATAATAGGTAAAACTGGTTAAAAAACCAATTTTTCAATTTCATTTACACCTTTAAATTTTTACATAAGAGTTTAATATTTCAAGATTCTACTTTAAGATTTAAAAAGACTAATTTCATGAATCAGAACCGAAAAACAAAAAAAAATTACATAAAAAAATAATAAAAATTCTTTTAGTACTGTAACAAAATTTTCTAAGATGCTTCCATTTAAATTTTTCACATAACCAATTAATATTTACTGCCACCACCATCGATGTCAGTTTCTTTTATTGTTTTTAAATTAAAAAAAAAAAAAAAAAAATTTTTTTTTTTTGTTTTTTTTTATATTTTGTACTCTTCTAATTTTTATAAAAATTAATGTTTGTTTGTATGTAAACATATAAAATATGCTTTGGTTAATAAAAATAAAATTTTACAATAATTTTTTTTAAACGTATAACAACATTTTACTACCGGACACTGAGACAACCATTTCAAAATCGTATATTCGTAAAAAAAAAAAAGGTATGTAGGTAATAGGTATGTAAAGTTACGCTCTTTTTATGATCCGCTCTATTTTTTTTTTATTTTTTTTCATTTTCATTTTAATTTTTCATTTTTCTTATCACTCGCACCAAAAAAACATGAAAAATTGAAGAATTTACTTTTGTTGGCATATACATACATATATATACTGTTGTTGTGTTGTTGCCGATGAAACTACCTAAAGATCCATATTAATCGAAAAATATAAATCTTTACGCATCATTTTGTTGCAAATTGACAATAAATAGGTGCGCAAAAACTCTTCATCATTTTCTTAAAGCCATTATTCATTTTTTTTTTTTGTTGTTTTTCTTTTTGTTGTTGTCTTTTTATTTTGATTCCTTCTGTTTTTGTTTTAGTTGATTGTTTTTGTATTGAGGATTTGTTATTTCTTATTGTAATCAACATTCTTCTTGTTATTAGTCGCTTCTATTAGTAGTATGTGTTGAAAACATTTAAATTGTTTTTTTTTTTTTTTAATTTTGTTCCTGAATTTTAGTTTGAATCTTTCTTTCGAAAAAAAAAAAAAAAAAATCCCACTGATTTGTTTTGATTTTCCTACAACACAACACTTCTTGTTTTTTTTTTCATTTTTTTTCTTTGATTTTTTTTTTTGTAAATTTTGATTTCTTGTGTTTATTTGTAGGACCTTTACTGCATACAATAAAAAAAATAGCAAAAAAAAACAAAAAAATACACACAAAAAAAAAAAAAAAAGAATACAATTTTATTTGAATTTTGACATGCATGGAACCACTTTTATTATAAAGGCTGGAAGCTAATAAAATAAATTACATATTTCTTTATGTATGTTACGATGTTTTCTTCGAACATAACATTATGTATACAGTATATATGCATGTACATATATGTATATGTTAGTGTGTCTGTTTTACAAGACAACAAAATTTTTTGAAAGATAAATTAAAATGTCGATATTCTTCGAAAAGTTGAATTATTGTCCGCGCCTTTAATAGATTTAATAGAGAATAGAATCAGGATCAGTTTCGGTTATGGCAGGAAGAAACCAAAAGAAAAAAATAAAATTAAAAGTACATAATAAATGGAATTGAAAGAAATGAATAAAAATTGACAAAACAATTTCTACTTAATTTGTCTTCAAAGTAAATTTTTTTTGACAACAAAATAAAATTTAAAATTTCATGTCATGTGATAGCCACAGGAGGAGCAGACATAAATGAATATAAATTTTGCAAAAAAAAAAAAAAAAAATTAAAATGGTTGTTTCCTTTTTTTTCTTTTTTAAATTGAAATAAATCGAATAATAATTTTTAAGGAATAAATTATTAAAATTATTGTAATTGCAGTAGATAATAAATACATATATGAATGTGTGTGTAACATAAATATTGTAATAGAGTTGAAGTTTTAAAAACTTTTAATTATTTTTTACTTAAGTGCACTGTTAAAATGAAGTGCTATTTTGAAGTACTTATGTGACATTTATGTGATTCCCACCAAAGGTTAAATATTTTATTTACAATCTATTTAATATATGAGGTAAATATAAAGTTTAAGATGGAAATGGTTTCAATAGTGAATACGTCCTAATTTAAATCTGTTTAGTCTACATAGTAAGAATATCTTTTATGTGTCCTTGTCAAACATAAAATTTGTATATTTATTGTGATTTCTCTCAAATAGTTTATTGCGACCCCACAAGTTTTGTTTTTATATTAATATAATAAATCCTAACTAGGAACATTAAAATATCCATCTGCATCTCCTGATAGAAGCAGCCCTTTGTCTTAGTGACAAGAAAAGAGATTATATCCACTTTTAATTTGGTATATAGGATTAATAGAATAAAACCTTATGTTAAAATTTGGAAAAAAATTTAATATAAATACAACACAAGCTTTTGTTGATGATTTTTATTGTCGATAGTCTTGCAACAATATTCAGGACAGGCTTCTACAAGTTTAGTAATTCAGACCTAAGTTCCGTTTCTTAAAGTTGTCTTTTATGTACCGCTTCTAAATGTTGTCTTGTAAGTCTCACTTATTTTACTGAATTAATTTGATTTAGTGCAAAAAAAAAACGATGAAGTCAACAAAGAGATAAATTGAATGCACGATCATAATTTAATTAGTGATACATTCATTTTTTTTGTTTTTTTCAATCAGTTCATGATGTAGACATTTTTTTTTTCTATTTATGTTATGCAATCATTAAAATTGTAAAAAGTACTTTCAATTATTACAATTAATTTATTTCTAATTAATTATTAAAATTGAAAATATAATTTCTGATCTTATGTAGGCTGAGAAGTGACATGTTAATTGAAAAATAATAACAAGTGTAATGTTATTGTCTTTTAACTAAAATCGTTAATTTTTATTAAGTTCTTAAAAATGTCTTGATGTGATTTTAAAATTTTTAATTAATTGAAAGTAGAATAGATACTTTTAACATGAATTCTAAATTGATATACAATTTATTGATCTTGTTAAATGGTAAATTGTGCTTCAAACAATCTTACAGATTTTTCAGAAATAGAAAAAAAAAGATTATCGCAGTTTATATACGCTTTAGTATCACTTATTTATTATGTAAACGAAATTTTAAATTACTTTATGTAAATTCTTGTTGGTGAAAAATTAAAAGTTTAAATCTTTTAGGCATGTATGCTACGTCAAATAATGTTTTGTAATGGAATATTTTTTTATATATAGCTAACAATGTTACTAAATGTTTGGGTTTTCTTTATCGTTGTAAAGTATATTTTTCTTCATAAGATCTGTGAAGTATGTATAAAGCTTGCATTCGATCTAAGACGGAGTACAGTTGTAATATTACATTAGTTCTCCTCAAACTTTAATGCTTAAAGGGAACCGTATCGAACAAATGACACTTACTCTTCTTAATATTCGTCGAAATATTAAAGCAAATAGTTTTTATAATTTATATTTTGAATATAAACAATTTACTCCACGCCTCAAACAATTCCAACGAAATATCAGAGTGGCTTCAACTATTTATTTCCACACACTAAAAATTTCCATAGGGTTTAAGTCTGATTATGGAAAAACATTTGTTATCAGAATTGCTAAGGTGTGAAACATACTGACATCAAATTTTTATTTATTTATTTTTTGTCTATACGGGTACATATAAGACGATATCTTTTTATATGTACATTAGAAGAATATCTGGAATATTAATTTACAAATAATTCTACTTACTAATTTTATATTACGGAATTTAGAAGATTATAATAATTGTAAACAACAGAGGCAATTTTCCAAAACCAAAATTTAAAATTAAAATTAACGCGATGAGAGATATTTAAAGATGGATGGTGATGTATACAGAGAAGCACTGGAGCCTATGGAAGCTCTTATAGCAACTCGAAGCGAATTCCAAAGCTTGGCCACATGAGTAAAGAATAGCTGAGTCGTTATAAGATATTTTTTTCTCGGGATAATTAGACAGGAGATTCTTTCAGATCTAGAAAATGATAATTGTGTCTATAAATATAGAAGATTTTAAGTTTTCATAACTTTAACAAGCACACATAGAGACCTAAAATTAAAATAGGTAAATATGTCACAGTTCAGAGAAGACCGAGAAAAAGGAGAAACATGGTCAAATGTACGTAGTCTGAATATATATCTTATGATTGAATTAAAGGTAATTCCAATTTTTCTTGAATTTACTGAGTCCAATTCACGAAAAACTTCGCAACCATATGTCATCGTAGGGTCAAAGTCACTGATAGTCCATAGTGAACGATTATTTTGTTTCATTCTATTATTTGATATATGAAAATGTAAAAATGTATTAAGTATATGTATTGAGAATATATTGTTAATAAAAAGAATTTAAAAAAACAAAAAATAAAAAGTCAAACAAAATTTTAAAAAATTATAAGGCCACACAGCTTATGCTAAGGCCGTAAGAAAATTAATATATAGTTCTTAGAACTATCGTAAAATTTATTTATTGATTTATATACAGTTACCGTGGTATATAAATGTGTCAGGTAGCTGATAACCCCTGTTTCTTGGTAGCAATGTGGGGTGTAAGAAATATTATGTGATATATTTAAGTATTTATATATTGCGATATATGAATATTTTTTTTTTTTATATTATATTTATTGTACCCAGCCGGGAATCGAACCCGAGACCTATCGTAAAATTTCATTTTAAAAATAAAATTGTAATTGAATAAATTATATTTAAAATTCATATAAAATAAAGAAAAAAAAAAAACGACGATCACCATAGACTCTTCTCAATATTTCATATACACGGTTGCCCCAAGTAAACGTGATGAAATATAACTAATGTCTAATATAATGTAAAAAAACATGTTCCCCTTTGTCAGAATAGTTCCTATATTTACCAATTGGGAAAATTTAAAAGAATCTTTCTTTTCAAAGTTCAAAATTCAAAAATACCAACTTTTGGTTTCCAATTTACGTTCCAACTTCCTCATAATATTTAATTTCTTTCGGACACTTAATTAAACCGGCATGCCAATAATAAAGAGATATCCGTTCCTAGTTGATATACTTCAAAAAAGTTTTATAAAGGAAATCATAATGAATAAAACATATAAAAACAGAATAAAATGTCGCTGTCTTAAATATCCCAAACGAAAAAACGAGATAAAGACGTTTAGTTAGGTGCTTAGCTATTCAATTAATTTAAATTTGTTTTCAACTAACTGCTTTATAAAAAAAAATATTTGTTTATATATAAATTATTTTACTTTGGGTATTGAATGTTCAGTCCGAATTCATCATAAGCTTACCTGAAAGAAAACAAAAATTAAAAATTAATAAATAAGTTGTAAAATTATTGAATAAAAAATAAATTATTAAAATATAATCTTTGAGTATAAAAATTTTATAATTTTAATACAAATATTTAAAAAAATCAGTTGTATCCATCACAGGACCGACCGTCACTACATGAAAAGTACAATGCCAAAATTTATAGATTTTTTACATAATAATTTATATCACAGCAAAATAAGTTCTAATAATTTAACAACATTTTGTTTTATTCAATAACAATAATAAGCAATGAAATTAATGTATGCGGTCGGTAATTAACCCTAAACTTCATAAAAACATCACTTTGTGTTACTGGCACAAGGGAAGGTGAAAGGCACAAAGAAGGAAAAAAATTTTAAAAATAGCTTTAAAAATTTAGGTAAATCTCCCCTCTTTTAATATCGCTATATAGAGCTTTGACTCAAAATCACTGAAGAGAATTATTTCAAAAATATTATTCCTTGGGACCAAATGAAAGAACATAATATGATGTATGTATATATAAAATGTTTTATATGTATAATCTACTTTTTCTAAAGAATGTGACCCTGAAGCCTATAGATAAGTATATTAAAAGAAAAGGAAATGCCAGATTAGTTGAAATTCTTATCTCTGAATGGAGATGTCTCAGAATTAAATATTAATAATCGAATTCAACATTTTTGTCATCATACGATTGCAGTGTAATTGAAATATTATAATAAAAGTCTCAGCTACAGTATTTTATAGGATAGATAGAAAAATACTTCTAAAAATTATGTGCTTATATTTAGTATAATTTGACTATCATTCAAATGATTTGGATTATGATTTCAGATATTTATGTTTAGGAAACTACATTCAAAACTCATACATTTACGAAGTATTTTATACCTATTTTTGATATAAAGTGATATTTTTTCTTAATTTTTAATGATTTTGTTAGGCTGATGATCCAAGCTGTATCATTAGTGTATGTTGGAATAAGGGAGGGAGGGAGGAACATAGGGCATCCACTAATTAAGTCATTTATTATTCATATTTGACTAAGTTTCAGTTTCGTAAATCATTAATTTCATTAAGCTGTTGAATACCCAGCTGTAATAATTTTACAAGACTATGAGACATTTCTTTTATTTCTACGCCATCTAATATCTAACACAAGAATTACTTTTTTTATTTAATTATATTATACTAATTATGTAAATATTATATCTATATTATTTTTATTTTTAGTATATCTATATTACTTTTATTAATTTATATGACCCAGCTGGGGTTTAAAAACGAGACCTGTCGTATGAAAGGCCGCTGTCTTAACCACTACACCATTGGCTGGATTGTAGCCTGTATACTATTTACAAATGACTGTGTATTATAAATCTGTTTTGACTTTTTAATGAGGATAAATATCTGTATAAAAATAATTTCCCAATAAAATCTATCCTTTATTTAAATTTCATGCTTTAACTCAAACGGTATGAAAATTTTGTCAGAGAAATAGTCAAAGGGACAGAAGAATAGAGGGGCAGCCGAATAGATATAATAGAGACTTATAAGTATAATACTTATAATTTTTACTAAATTTTTTTTTTTTTGTAAATACGCTCTAAAACCAAAAATCAAATATTGAATATTTAAAATTAGATCAATAACTAACTCTAATGATACTTTTAAATTTTTTCAATATCATTTCAATAGTGTCTATATATTTTGTATAATTTTCTTTTTTTTTTCCTCTATAATTATTTTATATGCAAATTTCTTAACTTAAACGTAAATTAACAATACTTATCTGAATTATTTTCTGACCAAAAGGTAATCTAAAACCATTTACATATAATATACATACATACATGGCTATATGTACGTCATGATCCAAATAAAGTTATCAAATATTTATATTAAAATACGCATTTGGATAATATTAGACTCTCACGGGTATTTGACTTTTTCTTATCAATTGTTCTTTTTTTTTTTTTTGTTTTTTTTTTTTCACTGAAATTTTATACAAAATGTTCGAATTTTCTTTAAATTTTTTTGTTTTTGTTTTTTCATCATTATTATTATTGTTTTAATGCATGGTGTAGCTATAAAAACGTTTTTTATTAGACAAGAAAAACATCTTATAAAAATTTATACCATATATAGACTATTTTAAATTGAGACCATCAAAGTCTTTGACCGCGATTATGTGCATTACAAAAAAAAAAATGAAAAAAAAAAATAAGGCTCCCACCTTTATTTCACTTTAAAGAAGTAATGTTAGATAATAAACAGAAAATAGTAGATATTTAGAAGATAAGAAAGAATAAGAAGAGGTTGTATTAAGAAAACCATATTTATTGTAAATAAATTGTTTTTAACCAATTTTAAGATTGAAATTTATTAGGAAGATTTTAAAGTGTATATATATATTTTTTTTTGCATAAATACACGTAATGTAAATAAATATGTACATATGTTTGTGTATTATATTTGCATTAAACTTCCGCATTTTAGATAAAATGCGTTACTTTTAAAAACAAAATTTAAATATTAAAAAATGAATTAATATTTTGATCTTAAGTTTTTAAGATGTTTTTTTTATTATTAAATATAATTAATTTAACTAATAGTAAACACAACCAAATCAAAATTTTAATGTCTGCTCTTAAAAATTTTAACCGAGATACAAGAAAGGCAATACTGGCTAACTCCTATACCTTAAAGAACCTCAGATGGCACAGATCTTTACATGGAGATTCGTTTATAATGCGTATATCATGAATATAGAATAGCTTGCCAACGGAAATATTCCTAAAAGTTGGCAAACATATTGTGTATAATATTATTAAATTGAAGAAGAATATTAACATCTTCTTTCTAAACACTCCTCTAAACTTCAAGTAAATAACCATGTTTCTGAATTTTCTTTATTGCTATTTCTTCATTTCAGTTTTCTTCAATCTCCAAACCTAACAGTATATTGTACAATATAGGTTCTACTCTAATAGTTGGTTTAAAAAGTGATGTTTGCTTAGTTCAAGGCCAACACTATCAAGAAATCACTCGTTATCTTCATTGCTGTCTTTCAAGATTCCCACTTAACCTCATGAAAAAAACAAATATTATTAAAATGAGGTTTTCATATTTTATGCCTAAGTTCTTTTCCCCTACTGAAAATATTACTAAATACATATACTTAAAATTATCTAAATTTCAATATTGAATCTGTTGGCGTTATATTTTTGAATTGATTATTAAAACTAGTGTATAATTTTTTCCGTATTATATCTTATAATATATGTATTGCAAGGGGTCTTGATCGCTGAGAAATTAATCACATGATTTGTTAATCGAAGGAGTGCAGGCTTAAAAACCTATTTTTTTTTTATTAGAAAAGAATTCTCCTTACTGCAAAATATAACTTATACAATGACCTGAGTAAGCTAGGGTTTAGTAATATTGCATTATCCTTTATGTGAAGAATTGTCCTCTAAATAAATTAATAAATATGTATTGCAAAAGTTTAAAACTGCAATGTATTATTAAAAATTTTATAAATAAATTTTAGATCGAAAATGTAATTATCTCTTATGATCTTAAACTGATCTTTGAATCTTAAAAATATTATTGGTGAAGGAGGCAGGTAGTAAGATGACTTTCATTTAGAAAATAGGTTTTTAACTTATAAAATGCCTAATGTAGCAAAATTTCTAAAAACGAAATCTTACAAACTTCAAATTATATTATAGTAAAGAAATGTTGATGATCATAAATAGATTTTATTTCGTTAACGGTTATTAATATTAGGTTTCGATAAAAAAAAAACACTCTGTCTTCAAATCTTATAATTGCCTGTAAATATTATAAATAAAATAGTTATTTATTTATTATTGAATTTTTTTTGTTGTTGTTTTTTTTTTGTCTAAAGAAATTTTATAACAATAACTGTATTATATAATGAAACTAAATTATAAAAGGAATTAGAAAGAGAGAGGAAAAGGAAAATTTAACGAGTACCTACTTTTACCTATCTTTTAACTTTATTATGTATTTTTTTTTTATATAACTATTTTATGAAGACAAAAATATTTAAGTTGAACTATATAATCGAAACGAATTACTATCATCAATTTTTTATTTTTTGTTTTTTTTTTTTTCAACTATTCTTATAGTATGCCGCTTCCAACAACATCCATTTACACTATATTGTATTGTATATTGAACTACTAATGAGCTTTTTTTTTTTTTAAGCGCAGGTAACTTGTAATCTTATTCATATAGTTGTGAATTTTTTTTTTGTATGGTATGGCATTCAAAATCAAAAATAACAAAACAAAAACAAAAATAAAAAATAGAAAAGGATAAAAAAAAAATCTCATTATAAATTTACACACAAATATACGTATTTTAAAATTGGTTGCTTTTTGTCTTCTTTTTTTGTAAGATACCCCATTATCATCAACACACAATAATATAATTCGGTGCAACGATGAAATGAATTTGGTATTAAAAAAATATATATATATATATATATATATAAATACATATATAAATTGTTAAAAGAGTGAACATTATTTAACAATATTATCTTAATGAAAACTATAATTCACTAGACTTTTTATTTTTATACAGTATGTTTTCTTCATCATCGTTGTATTTAATGTTCGGTTGAATAGAAATAAAATATATTATGTCTTAGATATTGGAAGGATCAAATTTTTGGACTAAAAAATTTAACCAAAATATTATATGATTTTAAAACAAAAAAAAAAATAAAACAAAAGATTAATGTAATTAACGACAATATAATTGTATACAGTTTTTTAATGATTGTTAATGCAAATAGGAGAAGAAAACTGCAGAGTTTAATAATTAATTACTGATGATATCATCAATTACTTAACGTAACGCATTTTTTAGATTTCTTTATGATGTTATACGTTCCCTGTAAAATATCATTTCACTTTAAGTTCAAATATATCTGTTCATTACAATAAAAATCCATCGTTAATATTTAATTAACGTTTTTTTAATTAACTGTTAAATTACGGTTTAATACTTACAAAATTCAACAAAATCTTTTGAACTTTAAGAAATATTAGATCCTAAGATTGAAATAATTTTAGAGATCTTCTGTCTTGGTAGCTTAAAAAAACAAAAATATATCTGGTAGCTTAAAAAAAATAAGCATCGAAATTTTTCTTTGTCTAATTAAATACATAATTGATTAATTTATTCAAAGCGTATTTTACAGATTTCGTCTCTTAAGAAAGACCAACTGATTCATTATGATCAATTCATCTTCATCAATCGAAATTTTTTTTTTTTTGATCAGTACACAAAAAGTGATGACACAAAATGACACAAGTTACCTCAACTAATATCATCTTCTAGCAACCATTGAAGTTCGTCAGATTTAGAATATTGTGACAAAGGGGGGGAGTAGTATCTACTTTGAGAAAGCTAATGGTAACATTGCAAAAGCATACTTTAAACCAAACTTTCAAAAAAATTTAATGGAAAGGCATTCAATAATGAAAATAAAAAAGCCTTATTTAAAGAAAGCAATCTGTAGAAATTATATATATTTTCCATTAAAAGGATTAACCGTTAGAAAAACCGAATCAAAGACTCATGTTCGCCTCATTTCTCAGTTCGGTTTATAAAATCAAAACCTAATATTATAATCCACAAGGTTACGATTTATTAGACTAAGTAGATACATATTGCTAATACAAAATTAATATATAATATATATATGTATATACGAGTATATAATACATTATATATTTTACTTATTTAAAAAATGAAAATAATTATTGATTACTTTTTAATGGTGTTTTTTTTTTTCTATTTTTATTTTCTTTTCTTTATTTTTTTTTTATATTAAAATCTAACGCATTCTTTCTTTCTCTTTTATTTATTTCACTCTTTTTATTTATTTCACTTTTCATTTTTTTTCAATTCAATTCAGTTGTTGTTTTTATGAAAAAAAAAAAAAATCTGATAAAATTTTCAATAGTTTAACTTCTTAAGACATTTAACTGACCAAAAGTATTTAAAGATGATATTATTTGGTGAAATACATTGTCTGTATGTGCACATTCTTAATGTAATGATTACAAATTCATATATGTAGGTATTGAAGTGACTACTGATTACATAAAAACAAAAAAAAAAATATAAAAATTAAAAAATTTAAAAAAAACAGCATTGCAAATTTCATTTAAAAGATTCAAACATATTTTTTATTATTCAAATACTATAATGAATATATAAATAAAGACAAGACAAATAAAATGAAAGATAAATGAAAGAAAGAGATGGCAAATAAATAATAAATTATATGATTAATATAAAATACAAAAGGATTTAATGTGTTTGTATGTATGTTAAAACGTAACAGAAAAAAAATTAAAAAAATTAATACAATATGGTAGCGGCAAACTACTGACTAATTTTTTTTGTTTTTTTTTTTTTTTAGCGCTACTGCATCTTTTTATACTGTAATGTTGCCGTTGTTGTTGATTAAGATGATTTAATTTTGAAGGATGAAATAGTTTTTTTTTTTTTTTTTATTTGCAACTATTGTGCAGCACAGGTAAAAAAATAACTATACACAATTGAAAAAATGTGAAAAAAGTGATTTTTATATAATTACTAAGTAGCTGTTGGAAAATGTGAAACATAAAATGAAAAAAAAAAAAAAAAAAAAACTCATCATAGAATATAAAAATGAAAATGAAGATAAAGATCTTTAATACGTATATTTCATTTCTTTTAATAATTAATATGTTGCATTTTATTATTGTTGTTGTTTTTGTTATTGTAAAATTCTTTGTATAAGAAAAAAAAAATAAAAAATAAATCTCTATACATAAAAAATTAAATAGATAGATGGAATTGGAACTGATGAACGAACATTAGTTAAATAAAAAAAAAAAAAAAAAAAATTTCAATTTTTCTTTCTTTTCTGTTACTTTGAAATGATGATGAATAATGGACAAGTACTTTTGGTTTATGACATTATAATATGATTTAATAGTTGCACAAAAAAAAAAACGAAACAAAAACAAAAAAAAAAAACAAAAAGAAATAATTATATAGTTATGAACTTCTGGATATCGGTAAGGATTAAACAAAAAAAAAAAACAAAAAAAAAAATGATTTTTTAAAAATAGTTTGACCAAAAGGTTCTTCTCTTTTTTTTTTTGATAAATTGAAAATTTTAAATAACTCTTAAGATAGTTGAAGCAATTTGAAGATTAGTTTTATTATTATTATTATTGTTTTGTTTTTTTTTTTTTTAATGGAAATTTAATTAAGATAGTTCTGAATTGATAATCTATATTGCAAAGAGGAAAAATTAAAAAGAGGAAAAAGATTATAAACTTGGAAGAAAGTAATATAGATAATAAGTTTATATGAAAAAATATCTGTATATAAAATGAATGAAAAAATATCTTTTTGTACACAAGAGATAAAAAAAAAAAATGGATAGATCTTCTGAAAAAAATTACTCACTCTATTTACAAGATATGTTTGTAGGAGACTGTATCGTATATCTTTATTGCAAATTATTTCATTGAATAGTCCTATATTATAGTGTTTCAACAAGTCTTCACACAGTCTTTGCAATATTCCTACTATCTGGTAGATATATAGTAGAGCATAAAACAACATTAGTGATATCACAACAGTTTTATTGGAAAAATTTTTTTTTTGTAATTTTGGAAATGAGTATGCGTAACAAATTTTAGTCGAATCTGCTAACTGAAGAAAATTGAACAAAACAAAGGGTACGGGCGGCGAGAAGTTTTAAAGAAATTATTAAATGACATTAACTTTCTAAGGATCTAAAGATGGATCTGTATTTCATTGTTATTTTCATGGGTATGAAATTAAATTGAAATCTAAAGGTTATGACTCACATGACCTTAATGTTCTAAAAATTATGTACGAAAGCTCTAATCCATCAACTGCTTATCACTAATCATATAATCAAATAATCATCATATAATCAAATAATTTTTTTTAGATAAGTGATAATTGCTTTTTACTAATCAAAACTTTATTCAGTTATAACAAAATATGTATATTATGGTTTTGGTGCAACAAAAACTTACGAAAAAAATGATTATTTGATTAATCATAAGTGATTGATGCAATACTGACCTGATCAATTAAAGTCTTCCGCAACTGAATATGACTAACGACTTAAGACAATTTTTCATTTGCTACTTCACAATTTTGAAATTAAATTGACATCAAAGGATATTGTTTGCCTAAACTTAACTTTAGAATGAATCATTAATCTTATCAAATGATGACTTGCTCCATTATGAATACAATTAAAGTCCTATAGGTCTATTTTTTAATGATTTTAATTTATTATGGAACTTTGCACCGTTTCTTTTATATTAGAAGTCTAAAGCTTTTTTACGTCTCAAGGCTATTTGTTTTTTTCTTTGGTCTATTGAAGAAGAAAAGAAGGTTTGAACCATTTCGAAATAGTCCTTAAGAAAATGTTTGGTTTGAAATAGTTTTTTTTTTTTAATTTAATTTTTCATTAAATTCCAAATTAGTTTAAAGGTAAAGAATTGTTGATCTGGAACATTTGAATATCAAAATAAACGTGTGTCATTTCCATTCAAAATATAATTTTCTTTTTATATGACTCTGATTTAATTTGAATAAATATTTTTATATGTGTATATAAATTTTATTGTATATTATTTTGAAATTTAATCTGTTTTAAAATTGAAGTTAAAAAAAAATTAAAATTGAACTTGAATGCATTCATAATAATATAAATATTCTTATTTTTTTTATATTTATTTTTTTTTTTTCATAAACTGAGTATTAAAATTATTCGGAGCGGAACAACCACAATAAAATGTGCGACTGCGTTGTAATTTTCCATTTCCTATTCCACTACTTCTGGACATTTTTATTGCGTTAAATTGAATTTGAACAGAAAAAAAAAAAAAACAGTCAGAACATCAATTGAATTTTAGCACAAGTCTGTAATTATATTTTTAGTAGCCATGAAATTGTACTAACACTTGAATTTGAATAAATTTTAAGAAATTAACAAGGAAGTGGTTATTAAGTGTAAGGTTAGCTGATAATGTTAATTTGGTACAATACAATGTTGTATAATGAAAGATAACAAAAGTGTATTTTTCAATTTAAAGTTTTTTGAAAATGAAAGAATTTTAATTTTGTTTTTTTTTTTTTATAAACAATAACTTACGAAAGAAAACATGTTAATGGTGATCAAAAACTGTAACTGAACATGGACAAAATATGTTGGTAGATTTTTTCTAAAAAATCTGAAAATGTCAAACGGAAATGACATAAAATATTTTAAATTATTCTTTTTACCATTATTTTTAACTAAAATTTTGTAAAATTAACGAAATTTTAACATAAATACGTCGTATTATCTCGAATATCCCTAAATTGTGTAATTGTTTAATTGAGACTCTATAGCCTATGATGTCGCGGTATAAGCTATATGATATCGTATATATAAAACAATTATGTATTAAAAGTCAAATTTAAGATTTGAAAAATAAAATGGTGGATAAAATCACAATTTTTTTTTATAATTTTTCGTTTAATCTCACTTTCTTAATCTGAAACCTTTCCTTGTCTTACAGTATTCATTTCATAATACTGATTACGGAAGGAGATCGGTTTATTAAGTACTCGTAAATCTCAAGTCAAGAAACTTCTGATTACATAATCGTTAAAAACATAAAAAACTTTATTTGCTTTAAAAATAACTACCTTCCTTAGAATAGAAAACCTTCCGACTTGGAAAAAACTCAAATTCATGAAATAAGTCATATTCACGCTCTATATCTTTAGCTATCTGCAATTACATTTGTTTCGTTAAGTCTTATGTTATTATGATAAAAATAAGGTATTCAGGAATCACACTACCTAAATAAATATTCTAAAAAAAAAACAAACTCTTTTTCTTTAAAATATTTAAAGAGCAGAATATTACAACAATTTGTCAATAAATCGGATCAATTTTCTTCATTGTGATCAATATCTTTTCGTACCGAATAGTGATAACACATTCTTTAATTTTTTTGGTATTAAAACTTACGAGTTGCAAAAAAAAAAAAATAGAAAATTTAATTTTGCAATTTTACTAATATTGTGATTTGTGACATTAAATTGAGTCCTTCTACACAATAATCGATTACTGTTCAGCAACAAATTTACAAGAATTACTTTATTCGAAGTTTATAAACATAATTTTTGTTTCTATACATATTATTTATGTTGCACACAGATCTTATGTCATATATCATTTGGGTAATCGTATCGGTTAAAATGAAACAAAACTAAATTTTCATTTAACATTGAAAATGAAGTTTAATTTTAATGAAAATGTTAAAAATAAAAAAAAAAGTAATATAAAATATGAAAAAAAAAACAAATAAATCAAAAAAATTAATAAATAAGATAAATTAATCATAAAGCGGTTGGTTTTTTTTAACGTAAACTTTAAAACAAAACAGAGAAAATTAAAAAAAAAATAAATGAACAAATAACACACAAAACAAAAAAAAAATGCAATGTTTTTCAACAACTTTATTAAGTAATTAGTAATGATGTGAATATGTCAGAAATTGTTTTACTTTATATCTAAATTGTAATTTTCAATTTTGTTGAAAAAAAAAACAAAAAAAAAAAAAAAAGAATAAAAAAATATTTCAAAAGAAAATGAAATGGTCAAGGAAACTCCTCCAGGATGTTAATTGTACATTGAACAGTAGTTAATGAGTGACTATGACTGAGTACCTATTATTATTATTACTATTACTGTTCTCGTATACATATATATATACTTATATTGCATATATTTTTTATAGCAAAAGTACAGGTCTGTTCAACTTTTTGAACAAAATGTGACACTTTAATCTCTTTTAGAGTGTATATATAATTTGTACATTACTTTTGAAAACGTCACCAATCACACCATGAACTTAAAATATCTTTTATTTTTCCTCTCTCCTTATTACGATTTTTTAAAGTTTTTAATTAATTTAGATGAACGTAACCCGGCAGCCAGATTAGAGAGTATTACTATCTTGCGAGTCTTGCAAGTGCGTAATACGAAATGTCAAATTACTGTCTGTATGATGCCAAAATAGCATTTGCCAAATGCCAAATGCCAAAATAGCATTACGGAAATGCCTTGATACTAGAAATGCCACGTAGCATTTCTAGTATCAAGACATTTCCTTTATTATCAAAATTTTTCAAGTTTATTTTATATTTTTTCAAATTATTTCATATTTAAAATAGACACAAACAAAATATCAAATTAAAAATAAAAATACCTACTCCACTATTTCAAAACCTCTGCGCAACCTTTTCTACCTCTCCTTCACTTCGGGTATTCATCTTACCCAATGGAAGGTTGCACATGTTTTCCCAATTCCCAAAAAAGGTAATAAAAGCGATCCCTCCAACTACCGCCCTATTGCTATAACTATCTCCATAACTATCCAAGGTAATGGAGAAAATAGTGAACCAAAAGCTTCTGAAATACCTGGATCACAAAGGTTTGCTTCATGATCGTCAATACGGGTTCAGAACCCGTCGTTCAACCGGTGATCTCATGACTTACCTTTGTGAGAAGCTAAACATCAACCTTCACCATTCTGGTGAGTCTGATGTTGTGGCTCTTGATATTTCTAAGGCTTTCGATAGAGTTTGGCAATATGCTCTATTGGCAAAGTGCAAAGCATTAGGTCTAGGTAGAGTCTTTCTAAAATGGATTGGAGATTTCCTTTCGAATCGCACGATGCGTGTACTGGTCGATGGATATTCATCTGACAAATTCCAAATAAATGCTGGTGTCCCCCAGGGATGAGTTTTATCCCCAACTCTCTTCTTAATATTTATTAATGACCTACTCTCATTAACCTCCAATCCGATCCATAGTTTCGCAGACGACAGCACCCTTGTAGCTTCCTATGAATTTCATAGCCGCTGTAACATTAATCACCAGATTAATACAACAGCAAAAAATTTCACTATTAGTGAGCTAAATAACGATTTAGCAAAAATTCAAAAATGGGGTGAAGTCAATAGAGTTGAGTTCAACACCAAAAAAACACAATGCTGTCTGATCTCGCGGAAAATAGCCACTACCGTTCCTAACCTACTATTTCAGGGAGAAGTCTTGCAGAATTCAACGGATTTAAACATGCTGGGCGTCGGGTTAAACCAGAAATTGACTTGGTCAAATCATATTTTTGGTATAGCTAAGGATGCAGCTAAATGTTTGGGTTTTTTGTATCGCTGCAAAACTTACTTTTCCGCATCTGATCTTCTCAATATCTATAAAACGTACATTAGGCCAAAAATGGAGTATAATGCACACATTTGGGCTGCAGGGCCTCAAACAGCACTGGGTTATTTAGATAATGTGCAAAACAGAGCTATTCGTTTGATTAACGACCCCAGTGTAACTTCTATGCTCACTTCACTCAGCCATCGTCGCACAGTTGGGTCACTAACCTTGTTTTATAGGTATCTCGTAGGGATTAACACTTGTTCTAAAGAAATTAAACAATTAATGCCTCCACTCAAAGTTTTCCAACGAGAAACAAGGAGGGCAACAGATGCTCATCCCTACCATGTTGACTTATCAAGATGGTGAAATACAGCTTTTGGAATTTTGGAATTTTGTCATGCGCACGTCCCGTCTGTGGAACCATATACCATCACATGTGTTCCCTAAGGTTGGTAATTTATATGTGTACGATTTACCTAAGTTTAAGAAGAACATTAACATCTTTCTTCAAAATGCCCCTCCAAATTTTCCTACCTATCCCCCATAATCCAGATTTCCCAATACCAATTTCCCCAATTATCCTTCCAACATCCCTATCCCCCAAACCAAACTGTACATTCGTATTAAAGGTTCCATCCTAAAGTTTGGTTTTAAAAAGGGGGTGGTTTTGGTTGGTTAAAATCCAACACTACCTTGAGGAAGCACGTGCAGTTCCTCTTGGTGACTTTCGAGTTTTCCACCAAAAAAATAAAACAACCACAAAAAAATGTATTTAACATGAATGTTGTTTTCCATTTGTCGCCATTTTTGATTGTTCGAAGCGCCAAATTACTATCTCATTTACTAGCTAGAAAAATGTCAAGACAGTGGAGAAGATAGTTGCAAAAATGTAATAGTATTGTCAAAAATGTTCATTCATTTGTGCACTATTTAGTTAGTACTGTCTCATTTGGCCTCTAGGTAAGATTGTAATAGAAATTTTTTTTTTTTTGAGAATTTTTTTTTTATTTTTTAGTCTTTTGCCAGGAATTCATTTTTAGATTGAAGATTTTATTTTAGAAATTATTAGACATAATTTTGTATATAGTAAAAAATTCAAATCAAACTGTTGAATAGCCCTGGATAAATAACTAACTGGACATATATATATATATATATGAAACAAACAAAATCAGATACTCAAACATGACGAATTGAGGTCTTAATGAAACTATTTTTTAATTAAAAAATACCGAAATAACAAAAAAAAAAATTAAAGCCTTCGTTATATGCAATTTAAAATGAAGATAGGTGATTGAGGTTAAGAACATTTCTTTTTCTTTATTTTTGAAATTTGCAAATTACTTACAATTTTTTTCATATTATTTTTTTTTTTTTACATTTCTTTTCATTTTCTTGAATCAAAATAAGTTATTTTAAAGAGTTGTTTTTTTTTTCTTACTTATATTTTAGATTGACATTTTGGGCGTGTTACTAGCAATTGAGTGACTCAATTATTCGGTTTTATGAAATAATTATGCAATATAAACTACAAATGTATATAAATGCAGAATATGTAATGTATTTCTTTTGACAGTTACTGAATTTCTTCTTTTTTTTTTTCTTTTTAGATTTGATACAATTTGTTTCCAAATGACATTAAAATTTGTTAATTGTATTTAGAAATAAATTGTTAGATTTGATTTTTTATAATTGAAATTAAATATGAATATGTATAAATTAGTGT
The DNA here is from genome assembly GCA_947095535.1 of Poecilobothrus nobilitatus. Lineage (NCBI taxonomy): Eukaryota > Metazoa > Arthropoda > Insecta > Diptera > Dolichopodidae > Poecilobothrus > Poecilobothrus nobilitatus. Next base: position 54,254,377 of record OX352772.1, on the reverse strand, counting down.
TTATATATTACAATTATTGCAATTAATTATTTAAATTATTATCAAAACCATGCATTATGCACAAAAATCTGAATAAATAGATTAAAATGAGAATAATAGATTAAATTTTTAGAAACTAAAAGGTTGTTCAGTTAAGGCATTTTTTTAAAAAGAAAGTCAAAAGACATCGACTAAAGTTATTGTCATTATTATTTTAGATTCACCTAGCCAATCCTGTTATGGTCAAGATACCTGTCTTTCATATTTATACTCTATAATTAATATCATAACGTTATTTACAATAAAATGAAAATAAAATAATTCTTGTATAAGATAATAGATGGCGCACAAATGAAAATATTTGTGTTTTTTTGTCTGACATTATAGCAATACAGCCGACTATAATAAACGATTTAGTGAAACTAATGATTCCAAAAACTAAAGCTTAGTCAAATATAAATCATAAATGTTTAGTGGATGCTTTATGCTCCTGTTGAAGTGGAAATGACAGGAAAAAAAAATATTTACATTTTTTTTATATTTTAAAACGCAAAGGATTTTCCTCACCTTTTTTTAACAAGGTTCATCCCCTTTCAAATCATATTATAATTTTCTATTAAAAATTAATTCTATATGGCAATATGGCATTTTTCTTTCTTATTCGTTTTTAATCTTTTCTCCTCCACAACAATCTTTTAAAATGAATTCGATACTAACAGTCTAAAATGGCTAAGAGTAAGGAGTACTTAAGTACTTGTAAGGATGTTTCTTAATTTAATTGAGCTTATCTCACTTTCTGTCTTTAATTATACTACACATATAATATCCACCATTTTACCCATTTACGTCATCAACTTAGGAATTCAGTTTTAAATGTTTTTGGATCTAATATATTCGTCCTCTTCTTAAGTATAACATAGTTACACTTATTAATGTCAAAATCAAACTATTAAAATTTGTTAATTGTATTTAGAAATAAATTGTTAGATTTGATTTTTTATAATTGAAATTAAATATGAATATGTATAAATTAGTGTTTATATATTACAATTATTGCAATTAATTATTTAAATTATTATCAAAACCATGCATTATGCACAAAAATCTGAATAAATAGATTAAAATGAGAATAATAGATTAAATTAATTATTTAATACCAAAATTAATGAACATTATTTTAAAAACCAATATATTTCAAATCTTAACAATTAGAAAAAGAATTCTAACAGAGAAAGAAAAAGAATCTTAACAATTAGAAAAGAAAAACAACAAAAAAGAAAAAGAATTGTAAATAGATTTTAAGAAGGTTCCACGTTAATTAAATTATAAGATACACTAACTCATGCTAATCAAAATAAAACAATCAATTAAAACCGTTAAATTGATAGGCACTGTAAAAATCTCATTTTAAAATTTCAACTCAACTCAACATAAAGGAGTTTTTAAATAATAAAAAATAATTAAAAATTAAATTCTTTTGAATAAAATAAGATTCTATATAAAAATAAAAAAACTGCAACATAAAGGTCATTTGAAGGTCTTACAATAATTTTAAATCAATTTTTATTTCACTAGTTTATAAAAGTTTCCTAATTATATATGTATGTATACTTTTATAATATGGACAGTCATTTACAAACAATCACTTCCCTAATTGCTATATGATAACATTCAAAACTCGTGACTTGAATCTATATAATTATATATACATTTACATATATATATGAATTTGCATATACATAATATATTATATGTATCTCTATACATATGTATTATTTTTGAACTTATTAATGTATCCATTAGATACAAAACATTCTCATTAATACAAGAACAAAAAAAAAAGTATTCTCATGTGAATAAACGCAATTTTTGATTTTGTTTTCATTTTTTTTTCTTTTACAATTTTCTACAACTTTTTTATTGTTCCATTTGTGGTAATTTCATGTTCTAAATCTAATTTTTACTGTCAAGTGAATGGCTATTAAATTCGCACTGAATTTTATTCTGATTAGATAAACTTGAAAGAAAAAAAAAATTAAATATATTTTATTCTTATTTTATTCTATAAAAAAAAAACAAAAAAAATTTATTTTTAAGAAAAATATTAAAGAATTAAAAAAAAAAATATCTGAAAACAAATAAAGCATGTCAAAGAGTATTTTTATTTTATTATTTCTAATAATGCAATAGAAATAAAACTGAAAAACTGTTGGAAAAATAATGAAAAATACTTAAAAATCATTCATGCATTAATGTTGAGTTTTTTTTTTATCATTAGTTTAAGGCATTTTTCATTTAATCATTTTTCTAATATTAAAATTTTTTTATATTTTAGTTGTTTTACTATTGTTTTTTTTTTTTTTTTAATAAAAATTATTTTGTTTGAAAGGTTCGGGGACTTTTAAGAAATTTTGGAAAAGAAGTTTTCTTTTAATACTAAAGTGGTGTTAAATGAGTGGCGTTCTGAAGTTCGTTCTATAAAATTGATACACTTAAACCTTATAAAAAAATGTTGATTGATATAAACCTTATAAATTAATTTTTTGATGAGCTCCTCAACGTTTTGTTTTTGTGACACTTCTAAGGTGAAGGATCATAAAACCATAGGTGTACATGATCATATTCTCAATATGCCTTTATAACTCATTTAAATAGGTCATAAAACTATATGTTTAAATAAAAAAATTTCTATCATAAAGCCATAATAAATTTTTAAAACAACCGTCGTAGTGTCTTGTTGTTGAAATATGTATGTAAAAAAGTTAATTTGGAAGAATTTTAGAGTTGGTTACAAAATCAGGGTATCAATATTTTGTTTAATGGGGATTTAATAATTTTAAATGTTTTTTAGTTAAAATATGCATGTAGGAGAAGTAATTACTACTTTTATCGTTGGCTACAAAAACAGGGTGTGCGCTTTTTACAAAATGAACTTTAATTCGGAATTTGGTTCGGAAAATCATAGGGTTATAATAATTTGTTTTGTGGGCGTTTGGGATTAAATTTTTGGGATTAAATCATTTATTGTTATAATATCTGTAAAGAAAAATAATTAAGATAAATTTTGGGCTATAGTTAATTAAGTTTAATAGATACCTATTATTTTAAAGTAAATAGTTTTAATCGAATGGATCAAACTCTAGTACTTGGCTTTACTTGATTAGTGACAATTTATTTTTAAATTTTTTTTTTTTTCTTCTGGAATAAAAGAAAAATCTATTGACACCTATACATACGTTAAACATTATGGTGTTAAATACAGTTTTCTTAAAGTGCATCTTTGCATTCATTTTTCAATGGAAAATTTAAAAAAAAAAAAGGAAAAATCATCTTCATTGATCAATCAATTGATGATTATAGTGAAAATTCAAAATAATATTTATTGTTTGTTGTTCCTTTAAAAGCTCAATACTTTATGAAGCGTTTTATTTACTTTTGTATTAATTTTACCACATGACTATAAAAAATAAGGTAGAATGAATAGAAACCAGCTTAAAATACTGCGATTTGCATCAAATTTTGTGAGTTTTTTTTTTGATTTTTAGACATATATAGATAAAACAATTGTGAAAAATTAAGAAATAATTTTTCTTCAGTTCAATTTTAAGAGAACAACCCCTTTATAATTAAAAAAAAAATTGTTAACACATATAAAAACATAATGTTGTAGTTTTAGTATTTATGTTTTTCTTTGGAAAAATTTGTACAGGTGATTAACTTACAGGTGTCTGAGTGTAGTAAATTTTTACATTTTTGACCCCTAATATCTCTTAAACAGAAGAAGCTACTTAATACTTTTTGGCGGTAACTTATACTAATTCCAAAAGATCTTTCTTCTCTTAAAATTTCAAGTCTCCATCTAGAAGAGTTCCGGAAATATGAAGGAAACAAAATCAGAAAAAAAATATTTTATAACAATGGTATTGATATGCAAAACTAAAAATAAGTTTAATAATGTTACAAGTTAAACCAAAAAACAAAATAATAAACAGAACCTAAGATTTACATAATGGCGCTAAAATGGGGATTTTTCAAAGTTTGAAGGGCTATAAGCTCGATAATTATTGGAATTACATAATTTTTTATGAGATTTACCCAGAAAAGATGATAAAAGTTTTAATCCACACTAAAATGAAAACAATAAGATATACAATAGATTTAGTGATCTTAAAAAGATTACAGGATTTTTTCGGTTATTGAATAGCACCATATTGCACTCATTATTTTAGAGCTTTGTATTAAATCATTAAAAACCTTTAAAAAAAATAACCTTTTATATAATAGGGTGTTCAAAATTGAGGTATCATTTTAATTTTAATAAAAAAAGACTTTTTTTTTGAAATATTAAATATATTTTTATTTTAATTTATTACAAATAGGTTCCGGTTAATAATGAAAAATTATGTCGGCCAAGTGGCCCCCTCTACTACTTCGGCAGGCTTCCAATCTTTTACCAAAATTCTGAATAACGGTGTTCAATAAACTGTTCTCAATGGTTGAAATCTGCTCGATAATGTTGTTTTTAAGCTCTTGAATTGTTGTGGGATTATTGCTGTACACTTTCGATTTCACAAAACCCCACGAAAAAAAGTTCAACGGTGTCAAATCGCATGATCATGGTGGCCAGATCACTCCTCCTCTACGAGAAATAATGCGATCTTCGAACTTTTCCTTCAAAAGATCCATTGTTTCTCTTGCTGTGTGGCAAGTGGCACCGTCCTGTTGAAACCACATATTCTCTACGTCTAAATCATCAATTTCTCGCCACAAAAAGCTTAGGATCATCTCCCTGTAGCGATTTCCATTGACCGTAATCGCATTTCCATTTGCGTTTTCAAAAAAATATGGTCCGATGATTCCTCCTGACCACAAACCACACCAAACCGTAACTTTTTGTGGATGTACTGGTTGCTCTAAGATAACCCTTGGATTCTCTTCACCTCAAATGCGGCAATTCTGTTTATTGACGTAGCCATTGAGCTGGAAATGAGCTTCGTCGGTGAAGATTATTTTGTTAAAAAAATTTTCATTTTCTTCTTGTTTTTCGATTGCCCAAGAAACGAATTGCCGACGTAATGCATGGTCAGTTGGTTTTAATTCTTGCGTCAGCTGGATCTTATAAGCCTTTAAATGGAGATCACGATGCAAAATGTTGAATAATGTGGATGGTTTGATGTTTAATTGCTGCGAACGATGACGAATGGAAGTTTTTGGATCTTCTTCAACACTTCTGGTCACAGCTGCTACATTCTCGGTTGAACGGCCACTACGTTGATAAATGTTGCCTATGTTATAAAGAACAGATCCAGTTTCTAGAAATTTATCAACCATGAGCTGGATGGCATGATTTGTTGGAGCATTTTCTCTACCAAATTTTGTTCGAAATTTCCTAATTACATCTTGAAAGCTTTTACCATTTTCAAAAAATGTTGTAATAACAAAAACACGTTGTTCCTTCGTGTAACTTTCCATATTAACTAACCGGAATGTATTTAGAATATACCTAAAGAAACCTCGTATAAAAATTCCAGGTAGAAAAAAAATGGCGGCAAAATCAAAATGATACCTCAATTTTGAACACCTATAAAAATGTAATTTCATTTTAAATATATACATATTTTCTATTTAACCTCATATAATAAATAATATATAAAATATTTTAAATAATTACTTTTCTTTTTCACACCCTTTTAATTTTTTTACCATTCAAATACAATTATTTCAATTTAAAATTTAAAATGGTAATTATTAAATTATTTTTAACTTTTCTTTTCTTTCTTTTCCTTCTTATTTATTTTTTTTTTTTAATTTTAATTCTGGTAATTATTTTTAATTAATTTTATTATTTTTACACACTATTTATACATTATTTAAAACTATTCATTATTTGTATTCATATTATATTTTTAGCATATAAATAAGAAAATTTTTTTCGCCTTATGAAAATGCAAAACAGAAAAAAAAAAAATAAGTAAAAAATAGTTAAAAGCGTAGTTTTTTAATAATAAAATTAACTTGCAATCGTTTTTTTTTTTTCGTTTTTCTACTCATATTTCTATTTCTTTATCATATATTTTTAAGTATGTCTAATGTTCTGTTATTTAATTACATAATTTCATAAATTCACTTTTACGCAATATTGTGTAATTGTTTTCTAAATATTTTATTTTGTTTTTCTTTCTCTCTTAATATTTACCTTTTTTTTTGTTAACTTTTTTGTACCTTTTTTATTATTATTTTTTTATAATATTTAATGTTATTTGTGTATATATATATATATATGTGTTTTATATTTTATTATTTGTATAAAAGTATGTTGTTGTTTTACCGATTATTCGCCTTGTTTAACTTACTGTAAACTATTTTTCTTGTATATTTTATGTTTTTTATTATTTTATTTTATTTTTTGTAATTTATTTTGAATTTTTCTTTCTGTTTTTCTTGTTTTTGTTTGTTGTTTTTTTTTTTTAGTGTTGCAATTAGTTTACACCACTCTTTATAAGTTTTAAAATCCGCATACCAGAGTTTTCTTATATTTTTCGTATATATGAATATATAATATGTTTGTTAAATTCTTATATAAGTAATATAAACTATATATTATTATATGCACTTGTATATGATATAGTTAATATATATTGTATGTATGTAAGTTTATATAATGTTTTAAAATAAATAAGTTTACACGTGTGAAATATTTGCTATTATAGATTTCGATGTAAAATGTTAATTTTTTTAACGTTATTATAATATTAGTATCTATGTTGGTATTTTTTTTTTTTTAGTCTATTTCAATTCTAAAATGGTAATAGGGTATCAACTAAGTGGCATATTATCGTATTAAACTTAGCTTTATTTTCTTGAATCATTATTTACACTAAGCTGTTTGATAAATATAGGCAGTAGCTATTCAATAAGATTATAACATACAAGTATAAGTTGAATCGGAGATCTTTTGATTGAAAGGCCAGGGACTTTATCATTACGCCATAGGTGAGATTATATGCCTATACTGTTATTTTTAATGCCTTCAAAGTATGAATATGTTTCATTTTATATTACAGTATTTTTTCCTATTTGAAAACCTTTGAAGCACTACATGTTCCGAAGCAGTTTTCCCATGTAGTTCCAGGTCCATACAGCTAAGTTTCATTTTGAAATAAAATAACTGTCATATAGAAGATATGAGGTAAAAATAAATACTACACGTAGATGGTAGTAAATAATTTTAAATTGAATTTTTTAAAAAAAATGAAAAGTTGTTTTAGGATTGATTGTTATATGATGCTAGATGTTGAATAAGATTTTTAATATTGTGTATACTATATTGATAATAAATGCTCCTGCAAATATGCAATTTTCGACATAAGTAATAACAAACATTTATTTTAAGTTTTTCTAGGGGCTTCGGTAGCCTAGTGGGTAGGCGTATGACGTATTAACCGAAGGAGTGTGGGTTCGATCCCTGCACAGATCGTAAGTGTTTTTTTTCTTTACATGTATTCTTTACGGACCAAATATAATGTAAATATATAGTATATAATATAAACAAAATAAATAATAGTAGTATATAATTTAATAATAGTATAAAAAAAGCTATAATGGGCTTGGTAGCCGATGGTTCAATAATATTGCATTACATTTATGTATGTAATATTAATATAAATAAATAAGTAAAATAAGTTTTTTTAAGTAATGAAATTATTTTGTGCGTTTAGAGATTCAGAGACATTAGCCTAAATAAAAATAACTTAATATTTGATGTAGTCACTTATTTAAAAGTTTCTAATTAAAGATCTTACCAGAGCCATGTAGCCAGATTTCAGTTTAAAAAGATCCAAATGTATACTCTCTCTCTATCTCTCTCTAAACCTTGAATAAGACAATTAGTTGATGTTAATATGGTTCATTGTTTAATGTCTTATCGATAGACATCGTAAAAGATTGGGTATTAATGTAAATCCTAGAGATCATTGAGCACTTTCTCTGTACATGTCTCAGTTTGTTAAGAAAAAGGCGGAAATATCTCTGTAGTTTCTTTTTCCAATATTTAAGTGAACTCTCTGATATGGTTCTTTTGAAGAACTTCCATTAGAGTGGTATAACACTAAATAAACTTAACGCCAACTTTTGTTAAATAAGTTCTCCTACATTTTGAAGATGCACTACCAATTCCTACCTAGAATTTTGTGATTACATACACATTATCTCAACCTTTGTCAATCAAAAACAAAAAAAAAAAAACATTAAAGATCGTTAAATAAAGTTTTCAATGAAAAACCGAATATTTTACATAAACATTTTTTTTATCAAATTTTTAATGAAAAGTGTTTTTCAGCAAAGTAATCAGAAAATAAACCAAAACAATTTGGTGAGACGAAAACAGATGATTCTTTTTATTTTTCTTTTTGAATTAAAGGTAAAATAACAAAATGTAAAAGAAAGAAATGTGTTTTATATAGCAAATAAAATATACATATACGTCTATGTATATCAACTGACAATTATAAAGCTTTTTACTTAGATGTGAATCTAATTTTAGAAACAGAAATAGGTATACAAAATATTAATACTTATATATAACAAAAAAATATAATTTTACATGTAAATGAAAATAATATAAATATATTAGTAACATACTTAAGATTTGATTTCTAACAAGATTCTCATAAATTTGATTTTTTTTTTTTTTTTGTTTTTCTTTTATTTATTTTTTTTTTTTTAAGAATGTGCAATAAATTTTGAGGTAAGTAAAGAGATTTGATACGAATAGTTGGAATTCCTTAATTTTTCTTTAAAATTTAGGATTCAAATGAAATCTAATACTGATGATTATGAATTTGAAATTAACAGTTAGTTACAATGAACATTACAAATATTAAAAAATTAGGTTTTTCTTTGGTTTTTTTTAAAACAGTAAAAAAATTGCATAAGATCAAAATATTTTAAACGTAAATAATGAAAAGATAAAGATACGAAACGGTCGATTATTTGCAGAAGAAAGAGAGAAAATGTACGATGACATGTACGATGTGATAATTGAAATAACTGATTCAGATTAGGAAGGAGTAGGAATTCAGATAAAGGATGATACAGAAAAGAAGTTATAAAAAAAAATTATTAATTATTAATTTAAAGAGTAATTACGAAAATGAATCTTTAAATACACTATAATATTAAAACTTTTTGAAAATATAAATTAAAAAATTGTATAACATCAACCAGCAGGGACACAATTTCAGTTAACATCATTTGTTGGATTATAAAAGTAAGTATTAAATAAAATTGAATTCATTCCATAAACTTTTTTTTCGGCTTTCATGAATAGCTAATGTAGCAGATGAATATATTTAAAAACAAAGCAGTACATAAAAGTAAAGGTTTTTAAAGATATTCAAAAAGATATCAAAAGGATTTTAGGATTTGCTTTACCTTTCGAATTTTTTATATGAGAAAAAATTACGAAAAATCATGATTTTTCAGTTATAACTAAAGTCTATACAATTAAGAAAACTCGGTAACACTAATCTAAAAATATAATGTTGAAAATTTTATAGTTGAAATTTTTAGTTTTTGAACTGTAATAGCTTTGAAACAGCTGGGAGAAGTATCTAATAAGTTTTTTTTTTTTGAGATAACTTATAATAATTCTCAAAGATTTTCGATGTTTCAAAAGTTTTAAAGTTTTTAATAAAAGTATTCCGGATATATATACGGAAAAACTAAGATTTTGCTATATTACAATTTCTTATAACTGTAAATTTAAGTACTAAATTGTAATAATATGATTAATATGAATGTTAATATTAAATTTAAGAAGTGCACTTACAAGTAAATGGCTTTTCCGAAGATGAACTTCCAATAATAAACCCTATTTACAAATCTTTACTTTCTTAGAGGTTGTAGGGGTGACAGAAGTATTATAAGTCGAGTCAAAATCCACAATCCGTAGTAACAAAAGGAGCACAATAGATCTATATCAAAATGCCGTAGTGTCATTTATACTTCTTAAATATATTCCATCTACTGAATTGAATCTGAATTTATTATAATTTTAAAATTTAGAAAATGGATAACCAAAAAGTTAAATTAATTACTTTTGTCATTTAATGCCATTAAGTTTATGACACACCCTAAAGGAGAGGAAATTGATATGGAAAAGTATATATATTATTGCTTAAAATTGAATTTTGAGTTGTTTTGCCGATAAGGGTTCGTCTGTTCGTTTATTAACTCATAAAATAATGATCTGGGTTTTTGCAACTTTTAACATTTAATTTTTATGTAAATGCTAGCTTTTCTATTGAAATTGATCAAGTTCGACAGACTTGGTTCGGTATTCGAAATTTGAAAAGAAAAATTTGGTCTAGTCTAACGTAACTGGTAAGGGTCACTTCAAAATTTAAATGCTCATATCTTAGTAGTTAATAAAGCTAGATATCTGAAATCTGTAAAAGATGATCCTAAGTTGGCAACAACATCTATAGTATTTCGTTGATTTGTCGGAACGGAATCAAGTAGCTGCCACATAACTCCAAAATTTTTATAAATATAGTATTTAATTAAGTCACAATATAATAAGTTTTGTAAAATGATTACATGCGTTTTCATAAACATCCTATGACAATGACATCCTATATTATGTTCGTTTCTATATACTGGAGTTGACATAGTATATAGATTTTATTTTCTCTACATATACATTTTATTTTCGTTTTTATAAGCGGAATCTATTGTTAAAATTTCATTGCTTCACGTTAAACGGTTCGACATTTTTTTTTTTGAACAGACAGCCGAGAGGAGTGATTCTAATAAACAAATTATTTAAAAAATTTTGAAAAATATCTTAAAAAATCTTTGAGATATTGAAGACAAGTGTAGGAAATACAAAATAAGCAATGCTATATTTCAAAAGTAAATGTTCATTCAGATTTACTTAAATCCAGATTATACTTAACAAATTTTTATATTTTTTTTTTTTTTTTTTTGTATATAAAATGTATTAAATTTAATTTTTTTTTTTTTTAATTTTTCACTAATTTAGACATAAATTAATAGAATCTGTTTTTTTTTATTTTTTTTTTCTTTTTGCAGAAATAATTTGCAATAACTATTAATTAACGATACATCGTGCAGTGATAATCGATTTTATTTATTGTAAAAAAAAAAAAAAAAATAATAATTAATTTTTAATTTCAATATATTTATTATTCATTTTGATTATATTTAGTTTGAAATTTATATTATTATTTGCATTGTTAATTATATTACTTATTAGTATATATTAAATGCCAATTATAAATAAATATTTTTAATCTTAAAAAATAGCGATGCAACAGATTGTTTTATATTTAAATTGAAAGTTCTGCTATATTTAGTTTTAATGATTATTATAATATAATAAATTTAAATAATTTTTTTTTTATGGGAAAAAACAAAACGAACAACTCCTAGTTTTTGTTTTTTTTTTTTTTAAACGTTTATAAATTAAATAATAGTTAAACTTTTACAATTACATTCAGAATAAAAAAGCGTTTTATAATCGATTACATCAATTTTACTACCACAGACGATTAAGAAATTATACAATATCCAAGAATAATCAAAAACATCCCAGTAACTTCCCACATTTTCGAATTTCCTTTTTTGTTATTTCTCTATTTCTATTTTCCCCAACCCCAAACAGTACCTACACTATATTGTACCATATTTAGGTTTTAACCTAAAGTTTTGTAAGAACAAAACAAGAGGTGACGTTTTGTTGATTCAAGCACAGTATCAAAAAAACTTGGGGCGCTTTGGTCTAATCAATGTGTTTCGATTTTCCAACCTACCCTCGGAAAAAATAAGAAAAAACTTTATTAAAATGTTATATTTATAAATGCCTAATTTTCTTTATATAGGTGCTAGATATTAAGTATTGTCATAATCGTATATGTCATAATATTACGTGAGTCACTTAAACGTAAATTAACACGGAAGGAAGAATGTAAAACCAAAGTGCAAGGTGCACATTTTCCAAAAGACAATATAAACAGTTTAAATTATTGTGAGTAGTAGGCAGCAGCAAAATTTATAAGTTTTCTTAGAATTTTATATGTAAGAAAAACTTATGAAAAATCAAGGGACACTTTCTTCAATTTGAAGTTAAATCTATGTAATTAAGAAAAACTTTAAACGCAAGTAAAAATATAATGTTGAAGCTTTTACCTAAGATATCTAAGTTTGAGTTTTAGTTGATATTCTAAGTTATGGGCCTGGTGTCAATTTTTGAATAGTAATAGCCTTAAACAGGGTGGTTTCTGAGGCAACATATCAAAAGTTCAAAGTTTTATTTAAAAGCATTGGGGAGATATGAAGGAACAAAAATCTTGCCTGTAAATTTAAATACTAATAAAATTTTAAAAATGTTATAATTTTGATATTGAATTAAAAAAAAATTCTGTCATTTGGGATTTTTAGACTTTTAAAAATTTTTAAGCAGAAGCTGAAATATACGCGTATTTAAAAATAGAACTTTGCTTCTCAAATATCGAGGGACTGTACTTTGTAACGGATAGGGCTATATAAAAATGTTGTTCTATAACATTAGTATTTTTTAAGAGGACAATCCATAGTTAAAATTGCACTGCTCTATTTTAAACGATGTATAGAAGTTTTTAGAAACAGATGAATTGATGCACAATAAGTAAATTTTTTCAAAATTTTTTTTTAAAATGTGCTAACAAATTAAGAAAATTTTGGAATATCAAAAATTATTCTTAAATAATTGTACTAAATACGAATTGTTTTTTTTTGTCTTCCTAAAGATAATGGGAATAGGTTGGCATATATACCAACTTTATATTAAAAATTTAATAGAAAATTAAATTTTAAGTATAAAATCGAAACTTTTTCATTATATCTAAAACTGTAGAGATTTAGAACAAAGTGCAAAAAAACGTATTTAATAGGACAAATTTATTAATAATATTTTTCTGTATAGTAATGCGAATTTTTTACTTATGCATTTAAAACTCTTAACTATGAATTGATTTTACCTATGAGTGTTTAAAGAAATTGAAAGAAACTTTCAACGAAACTTACCACTTTTTAAAAATGGCGGAAGGGATAATTTTAACCAATATACATATTGTAAAGTATCTTTTTAAGGATTTTCAGAACTTACGGGTTTATATCTAAATCATGAAATAGAGAATCTTCTGTCGCTTATAATTTCATTATATTAAAAGAAGTTTGACTTTTCTAAAAGAATTTAATAGACTTAAAAGGATCGTTAATAGGAAAAAAAATAAATAAATAATTGCATTATTCTTGAATAAGTCACGAAATTGTTAAAAATGAGTCATTTTTGAAATTTACAATCTTTAAAGTAATGCCAGGTAGCAATAAAAAAAAAAAAACAAGAACAGTAAATAATATGTAAAATATACTAAAGTTATTTTTGTTAAAATATATACATATACATAATATAATTGTTACATACATAATATATATTTTCCTAAAGCACATTTAAATTTCATATCTGTTTCTGTTTTCATAAGTTTCAATGTTATCTTCTAATCATTTAAAATAATTACATATATTCACATACATATGTATATGCTATACATATAACTATTACTTTGTTTTTTTTTTTGTTTTTATTTTTTTTTGTTTGAAGAAGCATACATTAGTAGCGTATAAAATGTAAGTTGGAAACAAAAAAAAAAAATATATATATATATATATGAATTAATATATAATGTAAAAAAAAAAAAAAAAAATTTAAATAAATAAAATAAATAAATCAAAATTAGTAGTAACAATAAACAAAATCAAAATTTTCTTTTGTCTTTCTCACTCTAACAAAACAGTTTTCCTATATTTATATTTCATTCATATTAGAAATGTTAGAGGTCACACGCGCAACAAGTTCTAATATATTATTATTATTATTATACTTAGGTATACGCGTATATTTTGATTTAAAATAAAAAAAAATAAAAAAAAATGTATCTATAGATGCATTAACTAATTTATATACAGTAACTTATGTTTGTATATATGTACATAATATGCATGCATAAAACACTTTTTCTAAGTACTTGAAAAATTGCAACGTGATGTTTTTTCTATTAAATTTTTTTCTGTTTTTTCCTTTTTTTTTTTTTGTTTGTTACAAGTTTATTGCAATGGTGTTTAGATTCTTGCACTTTACAGTAGTGGTCGTTGTTTGTTGTGTATCATATATGTATTTTTTTTTTATTAGTAACAAACTGATGTTTTTTTTTACATTTCCTTTATATATATATGCATATAGAATGTCTGTTAGAATTTTTAATAGATTTGTATACGTAATAATATGAAGGAAAAAAAAAATAATTCTTTAGAGATTAGGTATACTCGTATCTAAATGAAAAACGCATTGTTCTTATTTCCAAATTGTAATACAGGTTTTGCAATTATTTTTATTCTAAAAACTTTTTTAAACATTTTTGAAACATATATATATGTTATTAGAAATAAAAAGGATTAACTATTTTTTTCATGATACATATACCCATATATACAAATTATGTAAAGTGTTTATTGTCTTGTCCTTGAATGAACCAAAATGAAAATGAACCATGTATACTTAGTGATCCAGAATGTACATACATTACTTAGTTATTTATTCTACATATGATCTTACTTACACTGTACGCATATGTTAGATATTTTAATCTATAATAGAGATAATACTTAAAACTATGCCTGTCGTGTATATTGTTCAAAAAACTGCGTTTTATAAACAATTTGTAAGCTTACCCCATTATTTACTCCATATTATTAAGTATGGTTAAGTAAAAATATCGTATTTCAAGAACGACTAGGATTTTCTAGATATCTTATGTTATAGTGAATGTGATTTTAATTCATTTAATTTTAGGACATTATTTTTGAATCAAAACTGAATAGTATGAAGATTATCATTTATTTTTGCTATGCATTACATCTATTGATATTAGTAATGGATCCATTAATATACAGTTGAATATTATCATCTATCAGCTGATTCTGCATTTAATTTAATTTCTCATTAGCAATATGGTAAATTGGTAGAGCTAAAACAAAAAACAGTGGTCATAATTGAGAGTCTTGTTGTACTTTCAAATAACGAATGTATAAAAATAAAAATGTGATATAAGTTAGTATAGTTAGCATAAAAAATTATGGTTAAAAGAATCAAATATCTTTTAAGAACTCTTGAAAATTATCTAAGTATTTGCCCCTAACTAATTTTTCACATTTTTGGTAAAAATACTTTAAAAAGAAGCTCTTTTTGGGTGGTAATGAACAAGTTTTTGATAATGAACTTTTAAGAGTAAGTTGTTCCTAAAACCAAATCAATTTTTCTGATCTAATAATATTTTAACAAGATGGTAATCCTTTTTCTTCGGATAACTATAGAAATATTTAAAATCATCTTGTGAGATTTTAAAAAAGATCTTAAATAAAAACAATATTTTGTTTTTGGGAGTTTGAATCACACCCATTTTTACTGAGATCTGTTCAATATATGCCAATATTATAAAAGCTGTAAAATGATGATGCACTATTAATAAACTTGGAATATTTTTAAAATAAAAAAAAAAAAAGTTCCACCAAAAAAAAAAAAAAAAGAAACAAAAATAAAATAAGACGTCGCATTAACTAAATAAATAAATGAAAAATACTATAGGTATTAGTTTCTATTATATTTTTCTATTTTTTTTTTTTTGGCAAACTACAAGAATGGTGCCAGATGTTTAAATTTTAAGTAAGTTTTTTTTTTTTTGCTTTAGGTTTTTGTTATTAGTTTTTTTTGTTGATATTTTTGCATCAATTCCACATCACCATTATGAAAATAGCTGGGAGAACAAAACAAAAAAAAAAAAACTAAAACTATTCAATGCCAGCGCGTTAATATGAAAGAAAAAAATTGCAGTAAAAAAAAAAAGTGTTTTAAAGCCATATGTGAGTACAATAAAGATTACGTATAGTTTGTTGGATGTTACAATGTATATATAATAATAATATATCTAACGTATTTTTTTTAGCAATTTTCCATAAAATAATAGATGAAAATTATGCAATAATTGTACTTGTTAGAAATTATTTTACGCGCGGGTGTTTTTTTTTTTAATATACAAATTATATTTAAATGCATCTACAAAAACGCTTACATATACTATATGGAATGTACATATTATATACATTAAAACTTGTAATTGTAAAATCGCTGGGAGTTCAATTTTTAATAATAATAAGTTTATGTTAGCATAAGGGTACTTTCACAAAGTACTTATGCATGCATCTGGATGCAAAGTTTTAATTGGTAAAATGCAGGGTGGGCCAACTTGGACTGACTTATTTGAAATGCTTATATTTTTTTTTATTTTTAAAGTTTTTTATTTTATTTTATTTTTTTTAAATGCAAGTATAAATTATTAAATTTTTTTTTAAGCTAAGTGTGAAAAATGGCATCCCTTAAATAGCTTCCATTTTTCTGTTGGCAGTTAGTAGTTCTTTTTGAGAGATTTTGCATTAACTTGCTCAATTTCTGTGTGAATATTCTGCTTTAATTCCTGAATCTTTTGTGGTTGTTTTATATATATATATCGTATCCATAACGTGCTCTTTCTTTCACACATTTAAAAAGCAAAAATGTTTAAGTATCCTTTCCTTTGTATGATGCATATAAAATGCAAATTTATACATATTAAACATCAAAATTAAACAAAATAAAATATTAACAATACTACTAATTTATCATATTTTAGAAGTATGAAATTTTAAATTGAAAACGAAAAAAACAAATATGTATCCTTATAAATCTAAAATTCAAAATAATATCAATACTAATATCATTTAATGTCAACAATGATTCTTTTAAAAAAAACACTCCTTGCACAATAACTTGTCAAAATCAAAATTTGTCGTTTACGTACACAGTAGATGCATATTATATGCAAAATATCCCTTAATATATTTTCAAAGAATACGCAAATTATAAACAAAAATGTGTTTTTTATTCGGATGCATCCATATGCATCCCATGTGAAGGAACTCTAATATTTATTTAATGCTCGTTTAATATATTAATATTCTTAGCATCATCATATTTTTCAGATTTCTGATGCTATAAACTTGTTCAGAATAATTTTCTGCATTTTTTTTTTTTATTTTTTATTTTTATATTTTAAATTTAATTTTTTTATGGAAATTTAAAATTACAGATTTTTTTTATAGATTCATCAATTAATGATGATAATATTTCTCTAAAAAACAAAAACAATGAATTAATCAATAATATTTAAGTTTAATATTACTCTTAGATGCGCGTTATAAATAAAATATTATACAATTTAAGCTTAAAATACTTATGCAAAATAATTTAAAAATTATTAAAATAGAAACATTCTTCATCTAATTGATTGTTATTGATAATTAAATATGCATTAAATTAATTTCATGATTTCGGCAATATTATTCGTATCTATAATTTGGTTAAAAGATGGTTGGTTGGTTGGTTTAGGTGGCTGGCCACCGCCGCTCATAGCAGTAACCCTAATTAGCATGTTAACACCGTTTTGCTACCACTTCCGTAACCATAAGGATTATAATAGGGTATTAATTATATGGTTAAAAGATATATTTACAAAATAAATATATATGTTTTTGATTGTATAAAGAACGGAAAAATCAAGTGAATTGGCTCAACACTTAATTAAAGATACTTGAATCAAAGAAAATTGGCAAAAATTTTTTTAGGTGCCTATAGAATATCGGGAAAAGAAGTTTACTTTTGTTTTGCACTCAAATAAAATTCAAAAAAAAACATATGAATGAATAGTTTGGAAAAATTTTTAACTTGCATAACAGTTATTTTATTCATAACATTGTTGTAAATGTATTTTTAAGATTAATTTTTGCAAATGGTAACGGTACATTTGTGATGGTTACCTCTAAACATCTTAAAAGAAGGAACTTGGAAGAAGGGACCACCGATATTTCCGATTTTTGCTAGACAGACTGCCACAGCTGCAGTGCTTCAAGTTCTCTAAAGTGTCAATTCTTCTGCAACATCAACAATTAATATCCACATGCATACTTAATCTTCTAGCATGTCTATTGCTAAGACAATGACGCGTTGTAATACCAATAAATTATCTTATTTTCGGTCTAGAGAAAGAAAGTATACATTTAAATCGGCCACAATACATACAATACATCTGCCAAAAGGCTCCGGCAGTACTGCTTCTCCTTAAAGGGGAAATTAATATATTTCCGTATTATTTAAGTCATTTCTATACAATAAGTTTTATCATGCATGTCTTGATCATAAATAGAGAGAATGAACAAGAATAATAATTTTACTTGTAATACCATAATTTCGGAAATAATAAAAGAGTGTAAACATTTAAGATATATTGAAACTATTTTTTATTTTGTATTTACATATGACAAACAATTAATTTAGACAATCTCTGAAAGTTAAGACTATGTATAAAGCTTTAGATTAGATCACAAAAACTGTAATAGTAATTAATTAATAGATAAATAGAAAATGTTATACGTCTATACAAAATTAAGCCATTTATAATGTCATTTGATGTGTTTTGTGTTTGATACTACAGTTACTTAATTGGATAGTTTAGCTTACGGTTTATGTAGTTTAATGGGTCATAATTGCCTAAGCGGCTTTTAAGTCAAAGTAATGATTCATAAGAGTTATGACTCAAACATATCACTTTTGAGTCAAAGTAATGAGTCATAAGAGTTATGACTCAAACATATTGATCATAACTCCCATAGAAAGTTCTCAACTACCAAACGGAGTTATTAGTTTTCTTTTTAAGAGATTTATATGAATCAAAAGTTTCTTATAGAGAGTTATAACTCACTTTATGAGTGATGATTCCATAAAGGAGTTATAATTCTGGTAGTTATAACACGTCATCGTTTTATGTCATTTTATATATTTTTCGTTTTAATTATTTAAAATCTAAAATATTTTATTTCCATCTTAATTATAATTTTTATTAGCTATAACAGTATAATAATTTAAATTACAATCGATATAAGCTGTAGCTGACAGAACCATTAGATATAAGAGAAAAAAGTAAATAAAATGTAAATTAATGAAAAACTGAATTTTCCACTAGTAAAATTTAACAATAGAATGAAAATTTATTTATTTTTCAATAAAAAAATTTTTTTTTTTTTTCAATATTTTATAACTGTTAAAATAGAAAAGACAGGGAATTAAATCTTATGGTTAATAATTATATCTATTTTAAATCTTTATTGTTGGGATTGTCAAGGTAAACAGGTTTTTTAGAACAAGAAATATTTCCAATAACAATAACTTGCAGATCAACTGTATTAATTTTCCATTATATGATCACCATTAAAATTACGGTAATTGTAGGTTTAATCATTTTATTGTCATAATATTCTAATTGTAATTTTAATTTACAATCTTATAAATTCTTAGACAGAAATCAATCTTTTTAACATATTAAAAATGCATAGCCTTTTTTAATTTATCAGCAAAAGTTAGTAAGTTTTAATGAACAAAAAGTGGAGGTTTGCTCCAACTTTGCAATATTGGCTTTGATAGAGCCCATTGAATTTATTTAGATTAGGATTAGGTAAAACTTTTGTAATAGGGTTAGAATGTAATTTGTATCAATTTACAATATTTGGAGAAAAATTTTTAAATAAAATGTGGTGATAAATTTAAATATAACAGTTTTATTATAAAAATGAGTTCTTTTTTTCCTGTAATTATAACGGAGCTTTTTAACAATAATTATTTAGTCAATTGCTGCTTTCGAAAAAAAATTAAAAAAAACTAAAAATCAGTTTACGAGTGTTTAAAACGTGACGTTTCAATGATTTATTTTTAAGTTTTTTCAAGGTGAATGAATTTATTTATGAAACCAATTTTTGAACAGTAGCACAGTTGCAAAGTTTTTCGAAACCTAACCCTTCGAGCTAAAGGACTAGGGTCCTCTGAATCCCAGTAACATTTTAATTTTGTTTATTTTACATACTAGTTACTCAAACTCTACGAAAGGATTCCTTTATACAACATATTGTAGATTTTGGTAGGGGGAAGACGAATAGAAACAAAGTAGTTTAAGAGAGGATAATTGGAAGGTAAATTGGAAACAAACCTGCAATTTTGAAAAGTTGCAAATTATATAGTGCATCATATGTTTATCTGAGGAGAAACACACATTGAAAGGAAGCGTGTTCTACATTTCAACGGTTTTCAGAGTAAATAAATTTTCATAATCATATAGTTTTAAACCAAATAGGGAGTTTTCACGGTATAAAAATGGTCACTTGATGTTTCCCTATAGTGTTGCGTTGAAATTGTTTCAAAAAAGTCATCATGGATTTTGAGTTCAATAGAACCAGTCTCATTATTATAATATTAGATTAAGTGTGATTATTATATAGATAGAATATAGATAGATATAGAATATGTCATTATACATATACTGAGATATCTATATTTTTTTTATGAAAAGATAAATCGCCGACACACAGCTTTGACAACTCAGCTTTATGACAAATTAATTAAAGCTGTTTAGTTACCCTTAAGTAGTAGTAGCTGTATAATTTTAAATAAAAACAGTTTGCTTAAGTTCTACATATTTTTTTATTTTTAAAGAGAATAAAGTTTCGGAATCATTGAAAAATGCTAAATGAGGAGTAAAATAAGCACGGTTCCTTTTATCAACGTGTCGAACTTAAACACACTAAACACCACCTGTATTTTGTAATCAAACATAATATAGTTTAAGGAATCTTTTGTATTATTAAATTGTTTAGGCAAGGGAAGATTTTGTTAAAGGATAAAAAATTAGTACAGAAACATGATTAACAAAGGCATTGACATTTTTCATAAAACCTTAAAAAAACCTTTCCAAATTTAAAAAAAAGTAATCATCCCTACTGTTAGAGAACCTATAGCATAAAAAAATGATAAAAAATTAAAATGTCTTGTAACTAAAAAAAAAAAAACTCTTCCTTAATGATAAATTAGGCTACAAATGTTACAATTAATTTCCTAATTTTAAAAATAATAAAAAATTTATTGGACCACAGATTGGATCTACATTTACAAAAAAAAAAAAAAATTTTTTTAAATTTTAAATGAAATGAATAAGAACGATCCAAAATGCATATATTTAATATATGAATCAGAACCATTATTTGGCCAATATTGAGATTGCAATATATGTACTTTATGTATGTACGTAAAATTTAGACCAGCATTTAAACTATGAATTTTAACATCAACCTAATAAAAAAAAAAAAAAAAAAATGTTACACATTATGTTTTAAAATTATTTTTTTTTGTTTTTTTTTTTTTTTTTTGCTTAGATTTTATTATAGTTATATGGTTGATTCTTTGCATGTGGTGATTAGTTAATTTTTTTTTCTTTTTGTTTTTTTTTTTTTCTTTATTTCAATTTAATTTTTCCTTATATCTTGTCTTAGTTCCGCCATCATTTATTTTTGTTGTTATTTTTTTTTTTGTTTTTTTTGATTTTTGCATAAAAACCGTGAAATTGCTTCCATGGTTAGGTAAAAAATTAATGTTTAAAAAAAATAAAAATGTTTATGATAAAATCGTTTCATTAGTTTCATGCCTTGTTGATTTATAGCCTTCAACTTATTTATTTATAGGGTCCATATTAATAGATGCGGATTTATTGTAAGGTGAATTTGTTCTTTTTTTTTTTTTTTTTCTTTTTTGTTATTATTATTTTATTCTAAAATATCAAATCCGAGAAATATAATATAATTTATATATTTTATAATAATAAAATAATTTTCTTTCTTTAAAGATAGATGAGGAGGCTATTATACAAGTACATATAGTTATAATATAATTTGTTGGATTTGAATTTGGAGTTAAGATTTGGAAAAAAAAAAAAAAAATTTTTTTTAACTTTTTGAAGACTCTATTAAGTTTATTATAGTTAGTATGGTATGTGTATTGTTAACAAAAAAAAAAGGAAAAACAAAAATTATTTTCAATTTTTCAGGTTTATATTACATAGAAAGAAGAAAAAACTTTTTAAAGTGTTACCCAATTAGCATCAATAGAGTGCTAAAATTATCATTGATTAGTATAAATATCTGTATTATTATTATATTATATATAGGTATTAAAACGGTATTATTATTTTAAATTTATAAATTTATATTTAAAATGCGATTTATAGTTTAGCTTTAAGGCACCTTCAATATATTTTTTCTGAACTTTCATTTAACTGGATTGCATTTTTCTTGTTATGATTTTCTTTTTGACAAAAAAACTTATAAGAGAATTTATGAAAAGAAAAGAATTGATTCAGTCGTATCTTGATTAATTTTTTATGTTATTTTTTTTTTCATTGATGAAGACTGAGCTAATGATTTATTATTACTTATATCAAGCATTGGATCATGAAGGCCCCTAAGAAGCTATACATTAGTGAAATGAAATATTCATTTATTTTAATTTTCTTTGTCGTTGGGGAAATTAAAATGTATATAGAGCTATTTTTCGGAATATTTAATTAAAAGCCAAGACGTCTTCATATTCAAAAGAAGTTATATACTAAAAAAAAATTATGGATAGCGGAATTTTAAGGGGTAATTTGTAATAATTTCTTGATACACATATTTTCCACTTTTATGATAGTTTAATCAGTACTTTTTATTATCATTGCATATAATTCATATCAAATTTACTTTTAGTTTATTTTATAATAAAGAAATGCTCACCAGTAGTCCTTAAAAAATATTGATATGTTTCAATCAGCTGATAACTTTGTAGTTTTTTTTTATGGCTTCTTATAACTGTTTAATACTATAATTTGAATTGAATAGATGGATGTCAAAGTGTTCATGGAATCCTAAACTTCAATTTTATTATATTTTTTTTAACTTCATTTCCAGTTTCATCTCATTATTTAGGGTTACCTACAAAATCTTGTTCTATAATATTTTGCTTTTTTAAAGTCTAGTTTTTCTGAGAATATTTGCTAAATCTTATTATTTGATAATTTGATAAGTCAGACCCAATAATAGCAGCGTATTTTTCTGGCTTCGCAAAATTTTTCAGAATATGTCTATATCAAGATTCTGATTAGGAGGTATTAAATAGTTGGTCACAAAAAATCAAGGTAATATGGCTTTTCTAGAATGAATGTATAAGTATATATGGAGAATTCCATGTTTCCGTGTCAACAAATATTTGTATACTTAAAACACCTTCATAGAGCAATTTTACAAATATTTCGATGTTCCAACAACAAATTCTTAAACGAGAAATGTAACTTATATTTTCATAAAATGCTGTTAGTTATCGGGATCATACACTTTTATTAGTTTTATAATTTTCAATATTATACGATTTTCTATAACAAATTCCTTTACAGTAGAAAAAAGAAAGGAAATTTTACATTTCTCTGACGCATAAATGTGGACAGGACACAGTCTTTCCCGTTCAGGTGTGGCTGTTCATGTAGTAAGGGGGAATTGCCGTGTGTGGGATTTGTAATAGCGTATTTTATACGCTCTTACCCACTAGACCACCGAGGCCCTTAAAATTTTATTATTTAGGTTTTTTATTACAACTTGCCAAAATTACAAGAAAATAGAATGTGTTACTTATCGGGACAATCGGCCATTTCAATAAAAATTTAGCTGTCTCAAGAATGTATTTGAATTAATTTTAAAAGCACAATTTAAAAAGAAAAGCAGATGAAGAACTGATACTCATGTTATTTAATATTAGAACCGTATTATACAGATCATTTTCAAATTTTCGCCATTTTGGCTCATTTTTCATGGAATTTCCAATATGTATGCTAATACTAGATTCGAAATTAGAACAAACTTTTACAGTTGGTTACAAAATCAAGGTTATACAATGTTTTCAGAATATGAATATATATCTTATTTGTAATATGTACGTATATAATAACAAAACAATAATAAAAATTCTATACTATAATATCTGAAGTACAATCTGTTTGTACCCTGTTATATGGATCTTTTATATAATAGTAAAATATACGATATCAAAGATTTTTTCATTCATCTTAAATTCATATTCTGCATTTTATTAGTTTTTATACTTATATAAAAAAAAAATCGCTATGTTTTATATTTTTAATGTAGATCAAATGTCTAAGTAAATATTATTTATAAAATCTAATCAATTTTGGATTAAAATTCCATTCTGTAATTTTTTTTTAACTGTTTTTTTTTTACCTAACAATCTATCTATATCTATCTATCTTAAGTTATTATCAAAAATAAATCGCTCTAAATCTTTACTTTCTCTAAAAAAAATTTTTTTAATAAAAATGACCACAACATTTTTAAAAGTTTCATTACACCATCATCATCATCAATATGCACCATAAGTCTGTCAAATCTTGTATCTACTTTTTTTTTTATTTTTATTTTTTTTTTTTAAGAAATTGCATGGATTAATTTTCTATGCAAAAAAAAAAAAAACAAAAAAACAAACATTATAAAGAGTTAAAATAATTGCATTCCATTATTACCCGCAACGATGACCTTCTAAAAAATTTAATTTCAAAAAAAAAAAATATTTACAAACACTAAAACGTGGGGAAAAATTAAAACAAAATAAAATAAAATAAAAATAAAATTTATAAAAAATAGTTCAAAAAACTTGAAAAAATTTTCAACAAAAAAACAAAAACACAAAAATGATCATAACTTTAAAAAAAAAAAAGAAAAGAAAAACAAAGTATTATTTTTTTTTTTCAGCCTGGATTAAAGTTTCGCACTGCAAAGTATATATAAAAAAAAAAAAAACAAAAAACAAAATGCAATTTTGATTCATGCGCTTCATTATTTACTAATCTTTTTATTATTATTTTTTTATTTTTGTTGTAATTTTTTTTTTTTTTTTTTACTTTAAATTGCATTAAGGCTCCAATCCAAATTACAACGAGAATTAAACAACAATCCACCCACATTTCTTAATGGTTTTTTAAACTGCACAACAAACATAGTTATGTTTGTATGTAAGGTTTCTTATACTTACGTATTAATCAAATGTAATCAAATATAAAACAGAGTGATTTAAAAAAAAAAAAGGTATACAAGGTAATAAAGTCTTAGTTGGTATTTTCTATCCATTTTTAAGGGTTTTTTTTGTACAAGCTAATATGTACTTTACCGTAGGTATGTAATTAAAAAATCTAGATTTAAATTCCAATCATTTTAAGATGAATATTTGGTTGTTATACAAATTTAATTGGTAATTATGTCCGACCCACTATATCCGATTTTTAAATTAATTAAGCCAGCCCACTGTATCCGATTACATTAAAACCTTCCCCACTAGTAAGCCTTATTTTACCACGTATAAGCATCCCATTATTTTCTAAGAACTGAAAAAAATGCTTGAGCAAAGAATAAATAATAATTAGTGTACAATTTAATAGTAAGAATACTAAGTGTATCAAAGATGGGAGAGGGAGAAGGGGAGAGTACTTAAAATTTTTCTAAGATTCGAATAATATTTTTTTGTATTTTGAAATTTTTTTGTGACCTTTAAAAATATTTCAATGGAAAAAAAATGAAATTGCAAAATGAATCTTATAAAAAATGAAGATTTTCCATTCATTACAAGGATTTTCCATTATAAGGGATCTATAAAGGATAAACAAGTATCACTAGTATTTTAACTAATAGTTTAAATCTAACATACAGCAAAAAACAAAAAACGAAAACTTCATTAGATTTCGAATATTTGTTAAATTCCTATATGGAATAGGAAGTAATACTAAAATGTCATTCCAAAACTAACCGAAAACTTTATAAAAAAGAATCATCAGTTCAGTTTACTTATACAACTTTGAATGTTAGGTTGCTTTTTGGTTTGGACATGTTCATTTTATTTTAAGAGTTAGGATACAAAATACATAAAACCTAAATACAATATTTAGAATTTGAAATGATATAGATTGAACTATTATTGAAGAAAAACTGGCTAAATGGGTATATATATTCACATTTTGAGAAAAAATAACGAGCGCTTCATTAAGTAGGCACTCAGTATACTTAACAAATTTAATAACAAAAGGAGGGCTAGAAATAAAAGTAAAATCTAAAACAAAACTATGATCTATATCAAAAATAATTTTTTATCATTGATAATCCATCATATAATATTTTTACCTTCAAATTCAGCTTAAGTTGCTGTTCTTCTCGAATAGTTCATATATAGTTGAACAAATAATCATTAGTATGGTAAATTTAAAATGACTAAATATTGTTATGCTAGATTCACCCGCCCTTCTGATATTTTAACCGTATGAGTGCGGTGCGGCACACATTTATTTTATATGAAAATTTGAATTCTATCATTTTTTAAATTTAGTTCGGAAATTTTCTTTCTCTCCGGAAAAACTTTAATTTTTTTGATTTAACTTTAACTTTTTGGGGAGAACCACCCCTTTTTAATCTGTGATTTTTGGAAAAATTTTTTTATTCGATTCATCAAATATATAAAAAATTTAAAATAATTTAAATGTCATTTTCAAATTTCACTTGTCTAAATTTTCTGCTTCTGCAGAAAAAATTGTTCTGAAATGGTGAATCGTTGTTAAAAGAATTCCCTTTTTCTTTCAAAATATTTCAGAAGAAATATGTCGAAGCGATAAACTAAGTATTATATAGTACCTTGTTGATAGATTTAATAATTGATTTGATCAAATGATGTTTCTTTATTTACAGAACATGATTTTCAAAAATTTTTATATAAAACTTTTGTAATCCACCACTTAATAATTCTAATAAATCATCCTGTACTTAAAGTTGCATCATATTTATAGTTTTATTTTTAGAAGAAAAAAAAATGTTTAAAGATTTTTTTTTTTTTTTTTCATTTTTGTGTTTGATTTTAAAATGTATATGATCATAATATAGATTTAATTTTAAATTTTGATTTGTTTTTTTTTCTTGTTTTTTTTTTATTTTGTTTATTATTAATAGTTTTTATTATTGTTATTGTTTTATTTTTCTTTGCGTTCCATATGTATAACATTGTACATTACTTTTTCTTTTGCTTAATACACAATCTTTTTTTTTTTTTGTTTTTTTTTTTTTTTGTACCGAAAAAGTCGCTACAGGTGATAACGGGATATATGCGAACGCATAGCACCGCTACTTTAAAGAAAGTATTTTTAATAGTATTTTTTATTGGTATAACACAGAAAAACAGTAAACAACAAAAAAAAAAAAAAAAAGTAATAATAAAACAAGGCACATACTATAATCCATTTCAAAAATATAAATTACATACATACATACATAATACATAATATACAATATAGCGTTAAAACAGTTTAATATTGATTTAGATTTGATATTTTGTTGTTTTTTTATTTTATCTTCCTTATAACCTCCTAATATATATGTATATATATATATGTAAATATACACATATTTTTTAAACCATCTGGTTTTCTTGATGTTTATTTTGTTTGCTGTATTTAATTTTGTTGTTGTATTTTAATTTTTTTGGTGCCTAAGTTATGTTAGACTTTTAAGTCGGACGAACCTCTTACATTAATATTTGTTTCATATTTTATTCTTCTTTTCTATTTCTATATATTCATCTCTTTCTTTTTTTTTTGTTTTTTTACAACTATAGTTATATCATTATTTTCTTTTGTTTATTTGTTGCATTTTGTTGCATTTGTTGCATTTAAAAAATAAAAAAAAAAAACAATTTTTTTTTTTTTGAAACTTGAAATTCACAGTTTTATTATAATATTAAACTACATATAATATAATATATACATAGATGATGGTAATATTTGTGTAACTACATACATATATATACATATATATATATGTACGTATATTTTAAAATAAAATATGTTTATTTTTGTTTGTTATTTAAAAGTTGAATTGGTTGAATTGATGATGCTGTTGTTGATTTTGTTTGTTGTGTGTGCCTTTAATGGGATTAAAAGTTAAAGAAAATTGCATATTGCAAATACCAGAATTACGAATCTAACAAAAAAAAAAATCAAAAATAAAAAAATAATTTTCAACAAACCAATCAACTTAAGTAAATGGTAAATAAAGTGTATAGTTGTATCAAAACAACAAAAAGAAATAAAAAAAACGAAAACATGCAAAAACAGCATCAAAAAATGCATCACAAGTAACACAATAAGTGAGTAGAACAGTAAAAAAAAAAAAAAAATTATTTTTATTGTTTGTTGTTATTGTAAATGCTGCTGTTGTTGCTACTGCTATATTATGTCTTATGTTGCTTGGTTTTTGTGTTGAGAGGAGTTAACGAGCAAAGCCTTTTAAACTTTTTCTTACATTTTTCTGTTTTTTTTTTTGTTTTTTTGCTACTCATTTAATCCGTTTTGGAATGTTGGCGAATTTTTTTTTTTTGTATTATTTGTTGTTGCAATTGTTACTGTTTGTTACTATACTATTATTGTTTGTAAGAGTTTAATAAAAAGAAAAAAAAAGAAATCGTTTCATTTTTGTTGTTATTTTTATTTTGATTTTTTCAATTTTTTATTAAATTTTTTTTTTGTTTTTTTTTTTTTGTTTTCGATAGAGTACGCCTTGAATGCGCCACACACAAATTGCATAACATGGTCAGCTGGTTTTTATTATGTTTATTGTTGTTGTTTTTATTCTTGTTTTAATTTTGTTTTTTTTTTTTTTTTTTTTTACTAATTCAGGATTGCACTTAAGGACAGTCATGTATCTTGTATATATAATAGTTAAAATATTTAAGTTTTTTTTTAAGTTTTTTTATAAATCCAAATCATATTCACAAAAAAAAAAAAAAAAAATCCAAATTGTTGTACAGTAGTTGAAATTGTACAAATAATGGTTAGAAAAAAAATATATATGTACATACATAGATATATAATAAAAACAAATAAATTAAACAAAATATAAACAAGACTTCTAGTTTAATTCAATTTTCGCTATTAATAAAAATAAAAAAAAATAAAAATGTTAAATTTTTTTTTAAAAGTTAAAAATAAAACAAAAATGGGCATATAATTCTTAAAACAAGACAACAAAAGTTGCGTTAAAAGTATAAAAGTATAAAAAAAAAAAAAATTTAAGTGAAATTATATTTTCAGCACTTAGAAAAATCTGGCTGCTGGTTCATTACAGTTATCGATGTAATTAAAAATTAACTGTTAATAAGCGTGACAACATTTGTCTATTCTTAAAATGTATGTTGACGAACCACGTTGACAAATGAATGCTATGTTGACGAACAGCTGAATGGCACAGTGATTCAAATAACAACCTCTCATGCAGAAGCTTCAAGTTCGAATCTCTATAAAACACAAAACATTTTTTTACTTTATTTCCGCCCTGATTCTGGTAGATGAGATTTCTGATTCTACCATTTCGTTCAAAATAATGGCAAACAATAATTAATACTAAGTATTTATGTATCAATAATAAAAACCAATACTAACTAACAATTTTAACTTATAACTTATATCTCACAGATATCAAAATATCCTAAGATGTGATAGAAATATGCAAATATTATTAACAAATAATTTTCATTAGATTCTATGATATTAAAAGTTCTAAAAAAAAATATATACACAAATAGAATTGTATTGATTATAATAATTTAAGTAAGTCTTCTTTTGACAACCGCTAGTCCTCTCTTATGCGCTAATTGAACCCAAATTTATTGAAATAAATTCTGAAGGTAATAATATTATGATTCCAACA
Organism: Poecilobothrus nobilitatus; assembly: GCA_947095535.1. Lineage (NCBI taxonomy): Eukaryota > Metazoa > Arthropoda > Insecta > Diptera > Dolichopodidae > Poecilobothrus > Poecilobothrus nobilitatus. The sequence goes on along the minus strand of OX352772.1, from coordinate 54,224,593 downwards.
TTTCTTTATCCGCATTTTACTATAGCACATCTTTGTTTTTTGTTTTCACATGTACGTTTGATGAAAACAGATTAAGCAGGTTCTTCAAGTATCCTTGTATGTTACCTTCTATAGAAACAAAAACTACAGAAACTAAATTTCCCCAATGTAATTTAAACTTTGGAGGTTTATATTTAAAGTCCTTAGAAATGCAACTAATAAAACATTACCCAACTAATCCCATTTTGCTGACAACTGATAATCAATCTTTAATATCGTTTGCTTGATAACGTATAAAATCACCTGAAGTAGAAAAAAGTTTAGGGGTATATGTAACTGCTCTAAAGGATATTGGTAAATAAAAATTACTTATAAATTATGTCAATCAGATAAAACAGAACAAATAAAACCGCTTTAGAATTTAAAATTGAATATTTCATCCACAGGATAGGTGGATGAAATACTGGATGGTATGATGGCATAAGTATCATACACCAAAACTGACTTCAGATTAAACATTCAAAACTAGATTTATTATCAATTATCATTTATTAAAATTTTAACAATCGAATTTTGACTACTGCTGCCATGACAAATTCAAAATATTTTTCTCAGTAAATATTGTTTTTATCTCTGGTTTTTGTTTTTTTATTACATTTTACAGTTTCATCTCGATGAACCTCGTAAATTTGTCCTGAACACTTTTTGACACATGTTAAATGTCATTTAGAGTTAAATACCAAAGAAAAAGAGACACAATTTACTAACAAACAAACAACCAAAGAAACATAATGAAAAAAAGAAAAATGTTTGTTTTCTTTTTCAATGAAAAATCCTTAAAAAGTAATGAAATGTTATGGACTTCAGCATCCACAATACATTCAATTTCTGATTTTTGTTTTGTATTTTTTTTTTTTAATATTATTCCAACTACGCACATTTCATAAGAAAACCAACAAAACAAATCTGTAAGCTAAAACGGTAGCCTAAAATGTGAATTAAATGGACAATTTAAAAAAAGACAAAAATGCATTGTAAAAAAAAAAAAACAAAAAAAAAAAAAAATATCAGCCAGCATTAGCAATGCACCAAAACAACAAATCAAAAAAAAAAAATAAAATAAAAAACCAACTAAAGTCATGGCACATGTTGTGAATGTACCAAAAAATTTATAATAATGATACCTTAGTGATCTGAACAGACTGTGGTGGTGGTGATGGTAGTGGTGACTGGTAGTTACTAATGCAACAGCTACAAAAAAAAATAAAAAAATGAGGAAAAAGAACAAGAGAAAAACAAAAAAAAACAAAAAATTCAAACAGGATGAATGAATGCAATTGTGTCCACGGGTGCATATTTTGTAATTATTTTCATTTTCAATTTTTTTGGTTTTTTTTTTTTTGTTTTTTGGTTTGTTCCGTTGTAAAACGGCAGCAATTTTAGGCGGTACGCTTAGTACAGCTGCTTAACATTTATTGTCAAACTTTATAAATTTGTTTTTTCTTTTTTCTTTTTTGGATATTTTCCTGTTTTTTCTGTTTTGGTTTTTTTTTTAAATTTTACACCATGAAAGTGATATGAATAATTTTTGGTCTCCCCTTTTGATTTTTTTTTTGATTAGGATCCTTCTTCTTTTTTCTCTCCCTCTCTCTCGCTGCAAATGAATGTTAATTAACCTAACTGTCATATATTTTCAGATATTTAAATAAAAGAAATGATAGAATTAGTTAAGAAATATATAAAAAAAAAAAGAAATAAATAAAAATAAAAAAAAAAAAACAAATGAAACACCTTTAAAATTAGTTATGCGTGCCATGTACAAAAATTATTGGATGTCATCTTGGATTAGATAAATGGGGACTAATTGCTCCTATATTATTATACATATATTGTAAATTGTTATGAGAAAATGCGTAGGTTTTCTATTTCCCGATATAGAAAGAGATAGAATAAGAGTTAACGAATTGCATAAGCATTAAAATATAATTTTTTTTATTTTTTATTAAAAGTTTTAGAAAATAAAACAAATTATGAAAGAAAATGTTGTGGGTTTAGGTTTTACTTTAAAAGTGAACACGCCTTAATTAGATTAATTTTTAAATTTTATGGATAGTATTTCTTTTATTTTTGTTTTGTTTTTTTTTTTTTTTTTAGGTAATCATTAATGAAGAAAAAAACAAAAAAAAAAAAAAAGGAAATTAAATTTATAACTATCATTTAAGTATTTGATTGCATCCCATTTTAATAAAAAAAAATTCGCATAAACGCATAAAGAAAACAAATGATTATGATTTAAATGCTACCTTATGTATGTATATTACAATTAAAAAAAGTTGTTGGAAATTGTACATTTATCTACCAGGAAATAAAATATGTTATCTTTGACAATTTGATATTATGTATATATATATATAATATGTAATATTGGTAAAAAGCTGATTGTATGGTAATTTTAAGGTTGGAAATTAAATAAATATACAAATTTGAAAATAATTGATGATTTGATTTTATGATTTCTAATGCAATAGTTTGCAATCAAATTTTCTTTAAGTATTAGGAAATTATATACGATAAACAAAAACAACTAAACCAGATGATCTTAAAAATTCTTTGAAAGATGTAGAATTAAAAACTAAAAAAGATATTCACCATAAAATTGAACATACATAAAATTAGTAATAAAATCATGGATTTATATACTGTCAAATAAAGATTTCATCAGTTTGTGTGATTGTACACCAAGAAAAATTTTCTAAAATCATCAGAACTATTTTTCAAAATTTAAAAAATTATGATTAGTAGGTACTCTAATATGGCTTCTCATAAATACTTAAATATCCAAAGATTTTTAATGAATAAACTGTAAATAGTAGTTAATTAACAGTTAATTGGCGTTAGTGATTTGACATTTTGTTTTAATAATTTACGTTTTAAATCAAAAGTTTTAATATTCTACCAGTTTAATGGGGAGGATTTTTCCTACTAATTTTTTTAAAAAATTTATTCCATTTTATATTACTAAAATGCTGATTAGAGGCATCTTTGCGTGTATTCTGTAAAGCAACGTGTACTACAATTGGTTAGCTTTCATAACTACAGGATTTGAATTTTAATTTCCGATACTTTTATTAGCTGCACTTAAGTAAATTAAATGTCGCCATCATATAACTCCAAGTCATTGTCTATATTTTGTTATAGTTTATTTTTTATACTTAGTTATTTTGACAATAATTGTATAGGGAAACTATAAAGAATTGGCATAGAAGGGAAGGGAAGAACTAATAAGAAAGGTAAAGAACTATTCAGAAGTTATAGAACAAATAAAAGAAGGGGACATGAACAAAAAAAAAAAAAAGATAAAGAAATAATAGGAAGAGGATAACCTTTCAGATCCAACCAAAAATAGGAAGTAATGTATTAATAGGAGACAATAATCAAAAGGGCAAGAAGCATGAATAAAAGTTTCTTAGACTTGTCAAAATAATAATTCTCTAACAAATCTATTCAATTCTTTTTAAAAATACCAACTTACTATTTTTCCAACTAAATTTTTTTATCAGAAAAAAATTAAAATAAAAAAAAAAAAGATAACACAAGTTTAATTATATAGTAATCCTTTTAATTTTTTTTTTATAACAGATAATAAATAATTTATAAATAAAAAAAAATAAAATATTTATATCAAAAGTAATAAATATTACTATGGTTAATAATTTTACATTTTCACTTCTTTCATTTTAATATTAAATAAAATTTATGAGTAATTAAATTATAAATTATGCTAACGATTAGTTCCACCAACGATTAAACTATAAAATTGGATTTAAAAAAGCTAAAAAAAAATAAAAAAAAAACAAAAAAAAAAAAAAAATTGGCTAAAGATTTAAATGTCATCAGTAAAAATGAATTTATTTGACATATTCTTTGAGATATAAAAATGTAAAAAAAAAAGAAAAATTGCTACTTTATAATATATAACCCCCCATATTTCAAAGATGTATCATTTTATACAAATCTTGTATATTCTTTACGCTTGTATAGCATAATATAGATACGTAAATAATAATACACGATTTTTTTTTTTTTTTTAATTTAAGAGCAATAAAAATACAAAAATTATACGGAACAAAAAAAAAAACACGTATGAATTAAAATTCTAAACGCACTTTCGTTGTCATGATCATAAATTTTCTGATAATTCATCATTTTTTTTTTTTTCTTTTTTTACTTTTTCATATTTTTATTTTCATTTTCGTTTTTTTTTTTCCTGCGCTCGAATTATTTATTTTTTTTATCTCTTTCTTTCATGCGTTCGGTTTGATCTTCTTGATAATTTTCAAAAAAGATTATTATTGTATTTTATTACATATTATTGTATAACTTTGTATAAGTTATAGATCAACATCAAATGTTGGTTTTTACTAATACAAAATTATTTACAGTGGAGTTTATAAAAATGAAGTTAGACATTTTATTATGTGTTATATTTTATCATATTCTATTTGATAGAAATAGACACGATTTCTTGACACCTATGGAAATCAATTTTCCGGAAGATTTTTTATAACATAATGATTATGTATTATTTATTCTACAAAAATATTTTATTTTACGATGTCCCTCAACAAACAAATTATTTGCATGAAAGTCGGAATATATTAAAATATTTTGGGAACATAATGTATAAATTTTCTTATACATTTATTTTCCTATAGCAATTAATTTTGTACATGTTTTTCTAACCTTTTTATTTTGACATTTAATTTGCACAGACAAGTGACGGGAAAGCGTCACCTGCGTCACAGATACTAAAAAATATTTTTTGATAACCTAAATAACAGCTTTTCTGTTTAAAAATGTCTTGTCAGAAGTCAGTAATCAAGACAGTTTCAAATTAACTAATTAACTAATTTGGAACAGTAAACAGAATGAAAGAAGCGATCACGCTGGAATGCTACCAATCAAGTTAAAATTAAAGAAACCAATAGAAATAGCCGCAATAAAAGTATAGCGTATATCTATCAAGTAATAATCACGGTAATAATAATAAATTTGCTCGGCTTTTAATTTTATCGCAGGATTTCTATACTTTGACAGTTGGTCTATTTTAATTTGTTGTTGTTTTTTTGTATTTTACTACAAAATTAAAATAATAATGTCATAATTCTTTTTGTGACAACTAGAATTATATTTAAAGAAATTTGAATATTGACATTTAAGAACTTCATAACGAAAGTAACAATTCATTATATTTAAGACATTAGAATTGTCAATAACTTTAAAAAATACAATGTATTTAATTTATCTGATATAAAATGATGCACATAGCATCGATGCATGTACGAGTGTCAATCTATAACATTAAACTGATGCTATATATTTAATCTTAAAAGTTGATGACTACATTTCACTGGTGACAATTGTACATTAGAAAGTGCCAACTTACAAGGCGGTAATTCTTTTAACAATATAAAAAAAAATGTAAAAAAAGGGTGATAAAATAACGCGTGCAAATATTTTTAAATTGCATCATTGAAAGTCACTTGCTATATAATACTCATGATATGAAAAGACGAAAAGAGAGGGGAAAAAATGTTAATGAAAAAATTAAATAAAAAATGATAAATGGTCAATCTTATGTATAATACATTAAATAAAAGAAACAATAAAAAAATGTAAAAAAGAAAGAGAAAGAAGAGAAGTAAAAAAAATACGTAAAAGAAATCATTAGTGTAGGAAGATCTTTAAGAGTGCGTTCAAATTGCGTTTAAAATAAGTAGCACTAAATATACTAAAATTGAAAATCAAACTGTGAATTTATATCATAACTGAACAAACATAAAAAAATGAAAATAAAACAAAAACAAAAAAAAAAAAAATCACGGTTTTAATTTAATCTTTTTTTAATATTTTATATAATTTTATTTATTTTTTATTTATTCTTTTTTTTATTTCAATCTACACTTTTCTTTTTTGAATTCTTTTAGTAAAGTTAGTTAATTTTTTGGTCTGTTCGTATTTTACTTAAGTATTTCTTTCTTTCATGAATTCACTCAGTTAAAAATTAATATAAAATCAGTCTACCACTTAGTAGGCTGTTAGCTAGTTAGTCAGTTAGTAATTTCTCCTATTTGTTGTAAGAAAAAAACTTAATTGGTAAAAATTGGTACCTATATGGATACAGAAGTATTAAAAATTGATACCTATGGATAAAGGCGTAAAAAGGCGATGGATAAAGGCGTAAAATATTTCGGCAAGTAATGAATTAAATGTATTTTTGATATATATATACGTATACAGGAAATGTTAGACACAAATACAAACATCAAAGAGAGTTAAGTATTACAAAAGTTTATTACACGTTAAAATTTAAAAAAGGATATTTTTTGGGGTAATAATGTTTGCGTTCTCTTTTACACGGAAAGAGTAGTTGACAGTATTTGGTAATTGGAATACTAATTTAATATAATCGTATTTACTCTTATCTTCTCATTCTTGAAGGTTGTTGTAATTGGGTGTAGAAAAGAGTAGTTTACTCTGTAAAAGGAACGCAAACAATATTAATATTTCCTTGAAATAATTTCAAATAAGACAATTAAAGCTGATTGCTAACAAAACAATACTACGTAAACTCCACTGTTTCCATAGCGATAAAATTTCTTTTTAGTTGAGAAAAGATTTCCACTGATATTCGAAAAGAAGAATTTTGATCAAACTGTCAAAGCAAGGAACATCAAAATAAGTGCTTAGAATGCTCCGTTAGATCCATAACTCTTCATTAGATTAAATTTTTCTGTATAACCGTTGTTTTTTTTTTACATACATAGTTCCTAACAATTAACTATACCTAATACTTCTAGTAACAAAAATTTTTTACTTTTGCTAACTAATATAAGTCACATTAAAATAAAATCGGAGTAAGTCATATAAATGAATGATCTATCGATATTCTAAACACGGTTTAAATATAATATTGTGTACATCCCATGTACTAATAATTGTATACCAATATTTAAAATTTATTTTATTTATTTTTTTTTATTTTTCAGCAGCTACTTGATGCATTTTTAATATGTTTTTTTTTTGCGAAATTGTGTGCATTAAGATTAATGTCAGATTGTCAGATAGATATGACATCGGCTTTCATGTATTTTTTTTTTCACACAAGAGAAAAAAAAAATTTAATACAGAACATATTATAAAATATTATGATAAATATGAAAAGAAGAGATAGAAAGAGGAAGAAGAATTATTAAAAAAAAAAAAAAACAAAGAAAAAAATAAACGAAAAAAACTTTATATCGGAAGAAATAACCAACGCTTTAAGGCAAAAAAAAAACAGAAAAATAACAAAAACAAAAAAAAAACTATATTATAAAGTACCAAAACTTAACCACCAGAAGTCATCATAAGAAGCAGTAATGCAACATCTTTAAAATTCTTAGTTTCTTCATCATCATCATTTTCTTTATTTTCTTCTTCTTCTTCATAATCTTTCGAAATGATTTTGTAAATGCAACACACAAATAAAAAAAAATAAAAAAAAATGCAGAATTTTATAATAAATGTGATGATGCCCCAACTAACATTGCAATGCCTTTACTTTTTAAATTGTGATCATTAACCATATGTGTTATATTGTGTTGGGTCTTTACATATTCTCTTCTCTACATATATATAATAAAGTTACCTTGTCCTCTTGTCCGTGGCAAGAAAACTAAATAACTGATGATGATGGTGACGGTTTTGTTTTTTTTGTTTTTTTTTTAAAACTGCATACATGGATTTTTATTTCTTTATTGTTGCTCTGTTGTTTTTGTTTTTGATGACGGTTTGAGGTCTACTTAAGTTGTCACAACACTATACTACTGCTGGTTGAATGTTGTTGAATGGAATATCAATGAAAAAAAAAACAACAGAAAAAATGATAAAAAAAAAAAAAGAGATTATGCAACTTGAGATCACTTAAGATCATTATGATTATCTTTAAGATTTTTGTACTTTTTTTTTTATAGAAGTAAGCTGAACTGCTTTTTTATTTTTTGTTTTTTTTTTTTGAATTTGCGTTAAATATTATGCACGCGACTTAATGATCTTGATTTTGAACATTCTCTTTATATGGTAGCATCATCATAAGAATTTTTAAATACCAAAAAAAAAAAAAAAAAATGACTATATGGATATATGGTAGGCTTTTATATTGCATTTATTATTTATATATGTATGTGTATGTATATATATTTTGTTTTTACCTCTACACTTTCTGTCATTATCAAAAAAGGGGTTTATTAAGAATTATAACAGAAAAATTATTTAGGTTTTACAGTAAAATAGAAATATAGACATATTTGAGAGTAATTATTTTTTTTTATTTTCTATATATTTTTTTTTTTTTTTTTTTTGTTGTTGTTTTTTGGTTACTTGATTTATGGCTTGAGGACTTTTTGAGCGATTGAATGAACGACGCAATTTGAGCGGCCAAATATAAATTAGATTGTACAATACATTATGTTTCAGATATTTATGTACACATTATTTTAATATCAGATAATCTGTAGATTTCGGCTTTAGGATAAAGTATAAGTTAAAAAGAAAAAAAAAAAAGAATAAAATGAATAATAATTTTAATAAATTTAAAATAATAAAACCATAACATATTTTTTTTTTTTTTGTTTTTTTAAGTATTAAAAGTAATAATAAAAAAAAAAAAAATAAATAAAAAAAAAAAAACGTTGATTGACAGAGATATTGGTTTGAAGATAGATTCGATTAAGGAAATGATTAAATAGTGGAAGTTTATGGTAAAGATCAATTTAAATAGATTATAATAAAAAAAACAAAAAGCACAAAAAAAAAAATAAAATAAAAAAAAATATTAAAGTAGTCTCTAACGGTTAATGCTCTTATATTATTATTAAATATAAATTTTACTCTTACCGATTTAAATATATAAAAAATATTTAAGTATTTTTTTTTATTTTTTTTTTATTTTTATATTTTTTTTTTTGTTTTATTTTATTATATGCATAGTATAGATTAATAGTTAAGATTAGTACATGATCTTTAACTTGTTCTACATTTAAATACAAGTTTCCTCATTTTTCATTTTCTTCTATTATATATAGGTACGAATATTCTTTACATTGGAACGTTGCGGATAATTAATCCGGTATTTTAATTAGAAACATATAATATTAGTGTGATATAGAAAATACAAGATTAAAAAGAAAAACATTTTTTTTTTTCTTTTTTAATTTTTAATTAAGATTTGTAAAATGAAGAATTTAAAACATGATTTCAATTGATATTAACAGATTAAGTTAGTATCAAGTAGTACATACATATATACATGTGCATTGTACATAATATATATATGTATTTAAATTATATTTCGTTGAATTGTTTAAAATGAAAAAATTCTATTTGAATTGATTCATAAAAATTTGGTTATTATCTTGTATATAGGATATAAATATGTACATATAAAATGGTTGTAATCTATTTAATTTAATACACAGTCGTCAAACTCGCTTATAAAAAAAAAAAAGTTTCTTAAAAGGGAGGTTTTCCTATATGCGGTCCTTCCTTAATAGATTTTTTTTGTTTCAAATATCTGGATTCTGCTTACAAGAAACCTTTTGTTCTTATATCCACGGGCTCCTCTTTAAGGATTTTTTTTTTGTTATATCCGAGGTGTGTTTATATAAGAAATCGTTTTGTTTTTATTTGGATTGAAAATTTAACAGATTTATTATAAAAGGCTTTTTTTTTTTTGGAACAAACATTTTTAATTGAATGAAAATTATAGTTTCGTATAAAAGGTTTTTTTCTTATAAGCGGGCTTCTTATAAAAGGTTAAATCTATATGCAAAAAAAAAAAACAATGGTATCAAAAATTTGTGTTCTTATGTAAATAATTTGTTTCGGATAATCTTACCATATACAATAAACATATATTTTTTTTCATAGGTGCATTCGGAAGAAATAAATTGTCATTATTGGGTATGTTTTAACTCACCTGCAAATAAAAAAACAAAATGTTTTTAAAATATTTTTAATTAATATGAATATTATAAGATTTAATTACATAATATATATTTTTTAAATAATTAATTTAATCAAAATATAAAAATTTAATAAACTATTGTAATTTTTAAATTTTTGGTGACCAATAACTCTTAAATAAAGGGGCGGTAAAAAAAATTTTCTGAGGAAACTTTTGCTGTAATTTAAAGAGCTATCTCTTTTCATAATTTGAAGCTTCTAACACAAAAACATGCTGGAGCTATATATAAAGCAAAATATTGTTTTCATATAACGGTAAATTTAAATACCGTTTATGATTTTCATATTGATTTACAAAACTAAATAAATTGTCTTCTTGTTTGGGGTTTTAAAATAAAAAATTTTTTAGCATAACCATCAGAGATATACACATACACAAATATACACAGTACACCTATTCATGGTAATTATTTGTTGTTCTATTTTTAACGGTATAGAAATTTTGTAAACGAACAGATGGACGAACAGACTGTAACTAATAAGCAAATTTTTCATATTTTTAAAAAATGTCCTAAAAAGAGCAGTGTGAATCAAAGATCAATTTGGTGAAATTACATTCAAAAATTTTAGTTCAATTTTTAACTCAATTTAAATATTTTTCAATATTTAGTTAGCCTTAATATTTAAAATGCACAGTTAAATCCCAATAGATTTGCTAATATAAACATGTTAAAGCAGAACATATTTAAAATCTTTCAATTTTGAAAAATTGTAAAATTACATTTTTTACATTGTATGTTCATATAAAAAATCAATTTAATTCATGCAAAAAAAATATATTCCCTTCTCTTCTTCTCTTTATACTCTTTATCTGTCTCAATAGTTCTTCATTTATTTTTGTTTTTAGATTTACTTACTTTCACTTTAATTTATTCTCGACTACCTATATTTTAAATATAAAAACAAGTCCTTTTCTATATAATACTCATATTGTCATTCTATATTTAATCCATTTCCCTTTCCACCATTTTTTTCTTTTATTTTCCAACATTTTCTTGATGAATGAATCAAATTAACGAAAAAATAAAAAAAGTCAGAGGCAAAAATTTGAAAAAACAAAAACAATGTTTGTAATAAAAACGGAAGTAAACGCATAAAAAAATGTTAGTTATAAGAAAAACGAATGAAAACAAGTTAAAAATAAACATTAAAAGTGAAAAAAAGATAAAACAAAAAAAAAAATTAAACAAAATAAAAAAAAGAAATCAAAGGGTAACAAAACGAATGAAGGGGTTAAAACAGTTTTTTTTTTTATAAAATACAAGATAAAAAAAACAAAATAAGAATTCTATCAAATTCGCATTTAATTTCTATGATCTTTCTCTGTAAATTTGCCATCAAGTACAGAGTGATTTCTTGATTTTTGAGTGTTTTGTAACGATTATGCAATGGAAGCATTGACGACGCGCGACCAAATTAAAGTTAGAGATATCTTGTGGCAAAGCATACGCCATCAAAAGCATGGTTACATTAAAACCTATGTATTCTAATTTTGCCGTCCTCCAAAACTCATTAAAATTAGGACATATAATTACAGTTTTAAGGTCGCTTTAAACTAGATTTATAAAACAGATAGTGTGAACGTAATAAAAAATAACTTTTAAGATATTTTTTATCATATACATGATAAGCCTTACATATAGGCTTGCATTATTTTAGAACCGATTCTAACTCTATTTGACTTTTGATGAAAACGCAGATAATCAAAACAGATGTTATATAGTTATATAGTCTAATATTTATATATAGCAAATGGCTCTAAACTCTAAGCCTACTTAATTTGCAAGATTAAGCTTATATTAACGGTACGCTATATTTCATAATCTTTTCATTTAAAAAACGAACTTTTAATTACGTACAATATGAAATTTCTTGTTTAAATTTATCTACTTATACCTCTAAATTTTTTCCCTAAAGGGCATATTATTAATCGTTTTGAATTTAAAGGTCCAATGAGCGCAAATTTGTATGTCATACATATTACCTTTTCATTTGGCAGGTGCTTTTTTTATACATTTTCAAAATTGACTGATAAAATGCCTAAATATAAAAGTTTTCTATTACAAGAAAATAAAAACTAGAAAAAAAAAGAAAAACTTAAAAAAATACATACTTATATACTATACACATTAAAATAAAGTTAAAAAGAAAAAAGAAAGCGATAGAAAAAAAACCAAATAAAACAAAATAAATTGTACGCGAAAAAAAAAAATGTGTAATTAAAAAAAAAAGGAAAAAATTAAAATAACGACGACAACGACAACAGCGACGCCAACAAAACAAATAGAAATTATAAAAACAACCAAAAACATTTTTTATGACATTGAAAATTTTTATTTTTGTAAGTAAAATGCGTTTTCCACTTGCACAACTTTATTAGTGATGTACAAACAGGTGTATAAACAGGTAAAATTTATTTATATGTACATAATGTTTACATATCCATATATGCATATATATATATATATCAATATTTCTAATATTGAAGAGTATTTACAGGTGAAGTGAGTGTATGACTCTATGTTATTATACTTGGTATATGTATATGAAAAACCCTAATTAAGGGGTGAGTAAAAAAAAGCGACAAGAATTTAATATCTAGTAGAAAAGAACACAGACAATTTTTATTTTCTTATTTTTTATTGCATATAATGGTACAATGTACAGTTGTGTAAGCTTTTTGGTAAAATTAGGATGTTTCTTTTCTTCTTTTATTTTAATTAGGAAAAGAGAAAGAGAGAGAAATAATAACAAAATATATAAAGTAAAAAAAAGTTTTCAAATGGAATTGGAAAAAAATCTGTCAGTTGAGACATGAGAGTAGTTGTAATTTAGATTTGGAATTGTGGTGGCGGGAAAAAAAAAAATAATTTTAGGACTGCAAAATTTTTCTTATAAATATTTTATTTAAAAAAAAAAATTTATTTTATTTGTTTTTATTAAATTTTTATTAGATCCTTTACTTTTTGTATACTTTTATGGCTTTTAGAGTATCAATTTATATATCTGGAGAATGGAGAATATTTAAACTGTAAAAAATCTGTAGGAATGGAGATATTTAAACAAAAAAAAAAAAAAAAAGGAAAAAAAATATGTACATGGATGTGTACATTGCAAAAGTATCAAAAACAAACAATTTTATTTTTTGTTTTGGAACATTTTAGAGGTTATAAAATATATAGTTTGAATTAAAATGATTTGTCAAAATCAATAAAAATTGAAAAACTTGAAAAAAAAAAAGAAAAATGTTTAGAATTTTTAGAAATAATTTTATATTTCCGGTGTAAAGTTAGGGAGCGTTGTTAAAAATTGCAATAAAATCAATAGAAAAAAAAAAAATTTTCATAATTGATTAAATTTTAAAATATTTGGTTGTAGGTATAAATTATATACTATGTATAAGTTACATACTAACGTTTAGTCACCTGATATAATATTAGTTACATTAAAATATGAGATTTTTGAACAAAACTAGTATTTTTATCTTTTAACAAATCTATAAATAAAATGAAAAATAAAAAGAAAAGTTTGGAAAAACCATTTTTTTTTTTAAGGTTTTTATAATAAATCTCAATATTTTTTTAGTCAATTCTTTTAGATGAATTTTTACTTTGATAGTTGATATTATATTGATGGAATTTTTTTTTAATGAATAAAAAATAAATTTGTCTGATAACAAACAAAAAAAAACAATTTAGGAAAAATCACTACCTACATAATAATATTATCATAAAATTTTATGCATTTTTTGAGTAGATGCTTCACATCAAAAAATTTTATTTTGATCTTTAAAATCCTGATTGAATAAAGTTTGAAAATAAATGTCGTGAAAAAGAAAATAGAAATGTTTGTTATCTAAAGTTAAAACATTTAAACGAAAAATTTGTGTAATACATATTAAAATTTAATTCTGAAATATTATATGGCAATTTAGAATTTCTTCTGATCTACAGAAATCTTATTTTAATGTGAATAATTTAAGAATACTTTAAAATCCATACCGAGCAAAAGTGTTTTCAAAAAAATACAAAGTCATCCCTCCGGAGTTATTAGTTTAATAATTTTAACAATTTAATCTTATATATATAGTACTATCTCTGTTGGATAGTTTAGATGTTAAGATATAAAAGTATGTTTATTAGTTACTATAATATATCCAATTCCTACTTTTCTAAAAAAATATTTTAATCTAATCATAATCAGGTTCTCAAAAGTTCAAAACTGTATATTAACGTAACATTGTACACGTAAATAATTATTTCACTTTAATATTTTTTTTGACGGTAAATGCAGAAAATTACGGTAAATGAAGATTCTGCCAAGAAGAAGAAGAGATTCCAGAACTACTAAAAAACTGCGGAGCCGAGCAAGATGTGAATATTAGAGTATATTCATTTGCCGAAGATGAACTGCCAACAATAGGACTTACCTAGAAGTACCTATTATAAGTGGAAACAAAATATATAGTAACAAAGAGAGGACAATAGGCACAAGCACAATACAGAATATAAAAAAGTCCCAGTGTAATTTTTGTTATAGGTAAAACATTTACTATATAGATACAGATAAATATATATATACACATAAAGTCGAAATCCTTCAAGAACCATAATTTTTTGTATACTAGATTTATAAAATTTTTAAGCTTGGAGTGGCGAATAACAATGAAAAGATAAGTTTTTTTTTAAGACCATATTTAACAGTTAAAAATATGTAAAGCTCTAACTGGTAAAAGCTAAATATTTACCGTCCACTGTAATTGGCCTAGTGGATAAAAGCGTATAAAATACGCTGTAAACACCGAGGGAGTGTGGGTTTGAATCCCACACATGTCGTAAGAGTTATTCCCCCTTACGACATGTACAGCCACGCCTGAACAGAAAAGGCTGTGCAATTTCCTGTCCACATTTATGTGGCAGAGAAATACATTAAAAAAAAAAAACATGGAAATGGCACTAAGAAAATT
Organism: Poecilobothrus nobilitatus; assembly: GCA_947095535.1. Taxonomy (NCBI): domain Eukaryota; kingdom Metazoa; phylum Arthropoda; class Insecta; order Diptera; family Dolichopodidae; genus Poecilobothrus; species Poecilobothrus nobilitatus. Next base: position 54,209,583 of record OX352772.1, on the reverse strand, counting down.
GGAAATGGAAATGGCAAAAAGAATTTTTTGTGAACATTGTGAACAATCATTGTTTTCTGTTTACTTTTATACATTTATAAAATAAAGATATTTAATCTATAGGTAATTATTTAATTTCTTCTAAATATTTTTTTCTTTTCATTTAATAAGTAAGAATGATTTAAAAAATTTTATTTTTAATTATGAAATTATAAAAATTTTGAACTCATATTTATAATACATTTATAAGTAGGTACATTAAAAATTATTTTCACAACAAATTATACAAAATACGGTTTTCAAAAGAGCACATTTCCTTTTTTTTTTTAACAAATTTTAGTTAGAAGTGGATGAAATCGTTTTTATTTTTTTTAAATAATTAATAGAAATATCAAATTACTAAAGTCAAATTATATAGTTTACAAATAAAGAAATAAAAAAAATTTGAAATCTTAAGAATGTGAAAAAAAAACGTAACGAGAAATTAAAGAAATAAGAGTAGATGATTATAAAAGACTAAAACTAAAGAATGCCATTAAATAATTAAGCAAAATATTCTGCAAATAATAAAGACTTAGAAAAAGTATGAACAATAATATTATCACATAAAGTCCGCATAGCCTAATTACATATACATATATAATATAACATAGCTTGATATATTATATATAATGTTATATATTATCAATCGAAAATACAAAGGTTTTAAATACATATTTAAGAACCTTTAAGTTTTTGGATTATAAAAATATTTAAACCTTTGTTTGAAATTATAGACAATTTGATCCAAGAAAATTTTTTTTCGATTATAGTAAATGCTGTTAACTTTCGATACTAAAATAGTTGACATTAAATTTTATTTTTGTTATAATAAAGAAATAAGAGACAAAAGAAAAATTGTCAAATAGTTTAAAAGAATTTAAATAAGGACAGTATATAATCTAAACAAAATAAATAATATTAGTGTATAATTTAATAATAATATTCGACCTAAAAATGTCGACCCAAAATAAACAAATTGGAAATATGTATATCTTTTTTCTTTAAATCTGTCATAAAAAAAAAAAAAAAAATGCACCTTGACACAAACAAAAAAGTTGTAATTTGACGTCAGTAAGTTGTACCGATATTTTTCCAATTGTTTCATTTCCAATTGTAATGTTTCAATGTTAATGCTACCAAAAATAATGTTTGTGACATCTACGAGTATCTTTAAAATTTCAACAAAAATTATTTTTAATAATATTGTTATTTAATATGTGCTAACATTCTCGAGTATAAGTTTTAAGCATAAGCATAAGTTTAAGCATAAGAATTTCGTAATATTTCCTTTAAAAAATTAATATCTAAAATTTGTATAGAAAATATTTTCTCACTCATATTTTTCATTTCCTTTAAAAAAAAATTGACTGATTAACAAAAAATAACGCAAGAAAAATAAGATTGTAGCATTATTTTTAAAATTTGTACTTTAATTTTTTTGCGAAATTGTACTAAAAATAACAACAAAGTGATAAATTTTAGATTTTTGCTATATATGTTGTGTATATATATATATATATATACACAACATATATTAAGTGCATATTATGTGCAATTTTTTGTATTATTTAAGATATAATAAAAACTGATGTAAAGTATAGGTACCATAAAACAAAAAATAGATACATATATACCTACACATGTAATAAAAATTATACAAAATTCATCTCAAATAATATGCACATATTATGCATATATGCACATTAGAGTGTTTAAGTTTATTTTATATTTTTTCATTCATTTTCATTTTCATTTTTTCATTTTATTTTTTTCTTCTCATATTTTTACCAACAAATCATTCATATAACCTTGAAATTGTGTAATTTTCACAATATATATGTTCTCATATATGTCATATATTTCTATACAAAAAATATATGTAAGCATTTATCGTGTATATAAACATAAATATAAATTTTTACATACATGCATATATACCTTAAAAACAAAAAAAAATAATCTTTTCGTATCATTTATTTTGATTTTGGTGTAGGTATATTTAACGAAAAACAAAAACAAAAAAAAAGCAAAAAAAAAAACAAAAAAAGAAAATTAACCCCGAAAATAAAATGAGTGAAAGCTAAAATATCTATTAAAAATTCGTGTGAAAACTTTCTGTTCCTATGATAGTTTTTTTTCTTTCGTTTTTTGTTTTTTTTTTTTGTTTTTAAAAATATTTTTTTTTTTAATTTGTTTTTAAATATTTTTTTTTTTTTAATTTGTCTTTAAAATTTTAATTTTCTAAAAATTAAAATATTTTTATAGTTTAAATAAATTTTTAGTATATTTTTTATGTATAAGATTATGTTATATTTTTAAATATGCTTACATACATACATAGGTATGTTTGGTTGTAAAATAGAATTTTTAAGGTTGCCAATTGTTATAATATTCAGTTTTGTAATAATTTAATTTTTTTTTTTGCTTACTAATTTTTTAACTACATAAATATTTTTAAGTTAATAAGCTTTTCTGTAGTTCTGCAGATAGACACATGTTTAAACAGGAGAGAAGATAAGATAGGAAAATCATCTCAATTAATTCGAACTTTTTGAAAATAAGAGGCGGATGTATTTTGAAAAACTCAGTCATATCATTTCAATTAATAATGATAAATCTTTTCTTGATCAAAATAAGTGATCAATTAATACTTCATAACTATAAGTTATAAAGAAATTATTAATTGAAAAATACTTTCATGGTTAAACCATATGCCTCCGATGTTAGACAGTAATATTTAAATTATGATGTTTTAATATGATTTAAATAATATTCGTTTCAAGGGTTTATTTATTTTTTTTTTGATGATTCGTATCATTTAAAATAGAATGGTACTTTTTATTTCTAAACATGTTGTGTACTATTATAGTACATATAAGCTTTTATAACCCTTCTTAGAAAATTATTTTGGAACATGTACATACTATTTTCTTCTTTTTTGCAAAGGGCTAAAATTTGATTTTATACGCTCAAACAGCATTTGTTTTTAAAAAGGAAAAACAAATAATAAAAATTTGATTTAAAGGCATGTAATTGTTTTAAAAGAATCCCCTACTTAGGAATAAGTTATCATTCTTTAAGAGATTTTCGTTAAATTATTTTAAATTGCGAGAATAATCTAAAGGTTGTGTACGGTTTTTCATGAAAAGTCATAAATAATAAATTTTGAATTATGAAAGTCATTAATTATTTAATAAATAAAATTATTTTCTAAAAATTGTATTGAATTTTCCAATTTTTTGTAAATAATATTTTGTTTAAACTGGCAACCCTATACCACATATCTTTAAATATTTTACCTCTCATTTATTTAAATTAATTCACACAATTTCTTGAAAACGATATTCCTTATAAAAATAAATTTTTCAGTTAATGTTTTGTTGATTGTATCTTTTTTAGATTTCTTAACATTTTATTTGTTTTATGTTGTTTTTAAAATAAATGATGCGAGATAATATTTACAGATAGATGATGTAAATAAAAATAAAAAAAAAATGCAACAAGAATTTTACATGTGACGGTAAAAAAAAATTTATTTTATTTTATTTAGCAGATATTTTCTTAGTAAAAGTGTGGTGCCCTTGCCATTGAATTCTAGAAAAAAAAAAAAAACAAACAATTTTTGTCTGATTGATTACACGTTTTCAAAATGATATTTTAAGAAAAATTAAAGTCATCTCTGTTAATTATAAGTAATAGTAATAATGCATATAACAAAAAAAAAAATGTTTGAAAATTTAATTAACTGAGTTCATTTTGTAAAAATAATTATAATAATAAAATTAGATTGTTGCCTATAAATATGCAATTAAAAATGGAAATGTTTGTAATCTTATTGAATCGGGGGGCCTAGGCGGCCTAGTGGTTAAACACGTGGCTTATTAACCGAGGGAGTGCAGGTTCAAACCCTGCACAGGTAACAAGGCGATTATTCTCATATGGCCTATGTAGCCGAGGGTAATACTAATAATATTGAATTGATTGATAAGATCTGTTTGTATATGAGTAATTACCAGTTACAGAAAAAAATTATGTGCAATTGATGCATATTTTATAACTCTTTCCCAAAACGAAAAAATAGTGGTTCAATTTTTTTTTCAACTGTGTAAGTCAAAAAATAAAAATTGATTGTTCAGTTTATACTCTAAACGGTAGACAGAGAATAACAAATTAGGAATTATTCATTTATAAAAAGGTATGAAGCTTTAGTTATGTCTAATTGGAAAAATGAACGTTAAAGGGTGCTTGAAATTGTTTAAAGTGCTGTGAATTCATTTTTGAAAGCAATAGTTAAATATGTTTCATTACATTTCTAACTAGTGATGGTAAGGGATTTCAACTTCCCAAATAATAAATATCAAATAGTTACTAAATACTTATAAATATTTTTGTTTTATAATTGGCACTATAGAGTAAATAATCAAAATGGACAGAATCATTAAAAATTATTTCAAAAAATAAAAAAGCAAAAGTACTTACATTTCTTTTTTATATTGAGTTAAGTATTAAAAATCGTGTTAAGGCGACAACATTTTTGAAATTTTATGTTTCCTAAAGACTGAATAATAAAATGTTATGAAAATTAGATAAAATGATGAAAAGAGGTTAAGATTTACATAAATTCATTTTCGTAGAAATATTGTGTAAAATTGGAAAGCATCTGTAATAAATTTTATGGAACAAATCATAAACCTTGCTATATAAAGTTTTTATCATAAAATTCAAAATATTAAAAATTATCCATTTATATTTAATATATATAATAATAACTATTATGAGTCATATGATCCTACTAAAAAATGTCATCATTTAATTTACATTCCATATCATCTATTTTAATAATAACGAGGTTTCAAAGAACATTTTTAAAAGGAAAACAATTACCTTTACCATTTCAAAATGTATATAAAAAATAATTTAAGAAATAGATATGGTTAATATGCTCGGAATATAATAAATGAAGTACAAGGCAATATGTAAAAACAAAGGTTTTGAAAGGAGCACAATTTTATGGAACAAATCCCAAAGGACAATAAAAAAAAGTTTTAAATTTTTGCTTGACTTGCACCAAAATTAAATTTTTTTTTGAAATTTTATATTTATATTTTCTCTTATAGCTTTTATCAACATTTAGAAAGTCCAGTTCCGTAATGTGTGGGACTATATAAAAAAGTTATCCCACAACATTAAATTTTTAGGAGACGCATCTATGGTTAATATTTCATTGTTGTATCTTAAATGGTGTAGCAGTTTCGTAAACAAACAGACAAGCGATCGGAGGGACAGAAGAAAATGAAGTCAAACGGAAACAGTAAAAATAATAAGCAAATTTTTTTTTCAATAATTTCAGTAGAATGTAATTTAAAAATGTGTGTATGAATAACGATTAAAAGATGCTATAATTTTGATTTTAAAATACATTTTATGATTTTGTTATAAAGCAAAAATTGGACTGGCTATTTTAAAACTTCCGGAAGAAATTGAATAACCAGTACAACCCTGCTATTGCGTATTCCTTTTTTTTATCTTTTTAATATGATCACTATTAAATTATTCCATAAATGGCATATTAATTAAAAATAAGTGAAGCTAACTAAAACATCATTAGTTCAAATCAAAAATATAAAAGTATATATATCTTATCTTAATTTGTATATATAAATCATAAAGTAATTTTTATTTTATAATTATTGAATTCGACTAGAAAAATTACATTTACAAATATTATATCGTTTGAATTGAACCATATCTTCTTTATGTATAAATGTATTTATGCATTTCATATTTGGGTGGTACTAAATGTTATCTTCCTACAGTTTATAGTAAAATATTACAACTTAATAATGATTACAAACTCCTAAAAAAAAAAACAAAAGAGTTGTTTTCAATTCTAATCTTTCAACATCATCATAGGTACATTTTTTATTTTATTTTTAAAAAAATTTAAAATTTTAATATTATGTTAATATGGCGTTTCAATAAAAATCTATAAAACAAAAAACTAACTTACAAAATGAAATTATAAAATACAAAACCGAAAATATGGAAGTAGAAGTAGAAAATAAATAGTTGATATTGTAAACTTTAGGGCAAATAATTTTAATTTATTATTAATATCCCACTTTCATATTTACAATTTATATTATATAGATAAATTTCTAGCGCACAACGCGAATAGGAAATAGCTTCTAATATTCGCAAAATTAGACAATCATAACGTGTACAATATTATTAAATTCAAGTGGGTAATCTCAGTTAAATTTAAGGGTCAAGTCTCAATCTCAATATCTATGTTCTAAACACTCCTTCCAACATCCATATATATCCAAATTTCCTTTATTTCTGTTCCCCTATTCTTATTTTCCCCAAACCAAACAGTTTATTGTACAATAGATTTTAAGCCAACGTTTGGTTTAAAAGGGGACTGGCGATTGGTTTGTTTACACTATCAAATAGAACTTTCGCGTTGGTGTCTTTTGTGATTGCTACTTAGTCTCGGACAAAAAAAATTCTAGTAGAGCTTAATATGTTTAAGAAAACTTTATGTTATATTTTAATAAAACAATGATTTAACACTTTTGGGATTTCCAGAGTCATTTTGTTCTCTTTGAAGTAATTTGTTTTTTTTTTTTTATTTTAATCAAAATAAAATGTTTTAATTATTATTTTATGAGGTTATGTTTATGTTGTAATCATAGGTACACAAAGAACTTTATGAATACGATCAAATATTAAACAGTTATTTGAAGTTAATTTATTATTAAACCCTTTTTACTCCTATTGTAGAGAAAAAATTATTTGTTGCTTGTCTTCAATATTTCATATCTTGGATTTACAAATTTTCCTTAGGCATATTAACACTATTGATTTACAATGTGAAAGAGTTGTTCTTAAAAAAAATTGCTAAAGCAAAATAATTTTGTTAAGTGAATTTTGGTTTATTTTGTCCTGCCCTAAGGGAGGTGGGAATTTTTCAAGTAGACGAAAAATACGCCCTTGCTGGTGTCACATTCTTCCTGACTAAATCCACCTACTTCTTTAGCCAATATAATAGGGTGAAACTCTCAACTACTAACGCAGTATATTGGCTAGGTAGTAAAAATACGAGAGGATAGGACAAGGATCCGGTAACATTGAATCGAAAAGTGAGCGTTTATTACTAAACGATTGAAAATCTGGCGACTTAACCACTATTATGAGTCAGATAAAAAGTTATATTAAAATTCATTAAATTTAAGAAGATTTATGTTTAGAATAAATACTTATTTTAGAAGGACAAAAATAGAAAAGATTTAGAATAAATATTTAAAAAAGATCCCTGCCTACCTTGGATATATTTTGTAAATTTTTAAGTTTTCAAAAGTTAAAAAGCTATGAAAATTTATAAAATTCATACTCTGTTTTGTTACCTAGGTCTTCATACATATCTGTTTTAGCAATACATTTATAAGAAATTGAAAATATTGTAAACGTAAAATAAATTTTCCTTAAACATTTTTTTTTTAAATATTTAAAAAAATTAAATATAAATTTTATAAAAAAAAAAAAAATAAAAAGACTGAATATTTAATTTGCATATCAGTTTCTTTATTGCTACTGAATTAAGACTTATTTTTTTTTTTTGTTTTTTTTTTAGTAAAAATTGAATTTTAACTGGACAATAATAAAACAGAAAAAAAAAAAATTGTACTGTCATATAAAATATTCTTATATAGATCTGGAGTAGAACAAAATTAGCATAAAATAGACTCTTTAACAATATTTTTGGACTTATTTAAGATACAAATCAAAGAAATAAAACAAAAAATTAAAAAAATCTTTACCTATGAAAATAAATAATGGATCAGGGGTATTTAAATAATATTTTTTTTGTTTTTTTTTTTATATTGATCAAAATTTAAGATGATGACAATGAATGAAAGTTAATTTGACTGATGGTCATGCAAATAAAATGCCCTTCATTATTTTACATAATATTTTTTTATCAAGAACTCTATAAAAAGAAATCAAACATAAATTTAATTTCAGGGTGGCGCTGCTGCTTTCAATTTATGCAAAAATCTATTTTATTATACCCGTATGAACTATGTTCAAGGGTATAATAAATTTGCCATTACGTTTGTGACACCTTAAAGGAGCCGAGCTAGATATAGTGTCAAAGGTATGGATCGGCTCAGAATTCTGAGTCGATTAAGCCATGTACGTCCGTCCGTCCGTCCGTCCGTCCGCACGATAACTCAAAAAATAAAGGAGCTAGGAGGCTGAAATTTTTTTACGTCACTTTTGTAAAATTGTTAGTTTTGCTATTTAACTCCAGCATTTTCTGTCCCCGGGTTCGGGTAGCTGCCATACAACGTCTTTCTTGAAATAGAAATAACCCAGTGTCTGTTCAATCTAGGTATTTGAAATTTTGCGAATGATGATCAAGTTTTATGGCAACAACTTCTACAAAATTTGGTGGTGGTGGTACGACGGGTTCGGGTAGCTGCCATACAAAATATCTTTTTAAATGAAAAGAACTCAGTGTCCGTCCGCACGATAACTCAAAAAATAGAGGAGCTAGGAGGCTGAAAATTTTTTTACGTCACTTTTGTAAAATTGTTAGTTTTGCTATTTAACTCCAGCATTTTCGGCCCCCGGGTTCGAGTAGCTGCCATACAACGTCTTTCTTTAAATGGAAATAACCCAGTGTCTGTTCAATCTAGGTATCTGCAATTTTGCGAATGATGATCAAGTTTTATGGCAACAACTTCTGCAAAATTTGGTTGTGTTGGTGCGACGGGTTTGGCTAGCTGCCATACAACTTCTCTTTTTAAATGAAAAGAACTCAGTGTCCGTCCGCACGATAACTCAAAAAATAAAGGAGCTAGAAGGCTGACATTTTGTATACGTCACTTTTGCAAAATTTTTAGTTTTGCTATTTAACTCCAGCATTTTCGGCCGCCGGGTTCTAGTAGCTGCCATACAACTTCTTTCTTTAAATCGAAATAACCCAGTGTATATCCAATCTAGGTATCTGCAATTTTGCGAATGATGATCAAGTTTTATGGCAACAACTTCTGCAAAATTTGGTTGTGTTGGTGCGACGGGTTCGGGTAACTGCCATACAACTTCTCTTTTTAAATGAAAATAACTCAGTGTCCGTCCGCACGATAACTCAAAAAATAAAGGAGCTAGAAGGCTGACATTTTATATACGTCACTTTTGCAAAATTGTTAGTTTTGCTATTTACCTCCAGCATTTTCGGCCCCCGGGTTCGAGTAGCTGCCATACAAAGTCTTTCTTTAAATGGAAATAACCCAGTGTCTGTTCAATCTAGGTATCTGCAATTTTGCGAATGATGATCAAGTTTTATGGCAACAACTTCTGCAAAATTTGGTTGTGTTGGTGCGACGGGTTCGGGTAGCTGCCATACAACTTCTCTTTTTAAATGAAAATAACTCAGTGTCCGTCCGCACGATAACTCAAAAAATAAAGGAGCTAAGAGGCTGATATTTTTTTTACGTCACTTTTGCAAAATTGTTAGTTTTGCTATTTAACTCCAGCATTTTCGGCCGCCGGGTTCGAGTAGTTGCCATACAACTTCTCTTTTTAAATGAGAATAACTCAGTGTCTATTGAATCTAGCTATCTGAAATTTAGTGAAAAAGTGTCGAGTTGCATGCCAAAAACTTTTGTAAAATTGGATTGATCTATTGCAGCTGGTTTAGGCTTCTTGCATTTCTTGGAACTTAATGAAGCTAGGCGCAATAGATTCGGGTAGCTGTCATACAACTCCACAATTTACATAAATATATCTCTGTAGTTCGGTACTAAAACATCTGAATGTTTTTAAAAGATGATCAAGTTTTATAATAGGATATATTACGTTCATACGGGTATCCCAGAGTTGACACAGTCTACTCTACTGCACTCTTCCTCGTTTTTTTTTTTTATTTTACAATTCCTATATATATGTATATAATATGCAAATATAATTTAGAGAAAATTTTAAGTTAAAATCTTATGAACATCTATAGATATAAATTAGTTAAACATTAATATTTATATGAGTACACATATATCTATAATATAATACACAAGATGTTGGCGAGACCTTGCCAACATGTAAAAACAATATTTTATATCTATAATAAAACACTCATACTGAATGTAAACTAAACTGGCAATGATGATATTTCTGTATATTTATTTAATAATTAAAAATTTTATTACCAGAGAATCTTTAACTCAAAGTATTATGAAAAGACACAAACCGTTCATTAAAAATATAAATAAATTTAGTAAATATTATTACCAGAGACCAAATTTTCCACTAGAAGTATTGTCAGAGACACAAACCGTTCAATAAAAGTGAGTACAGTCAAAAAAGGAAAGTATGTACATACTTAAAAACACATTTTGAATAAAAATAAATTCAGCAAATTTTAACTCAAAGTATTTATGAAGAGACGAATCTTTAACTCAAAGTATTATGAAGAGACACAAACCGTTCATTAAAAATATAAATAAATTTAGTAAATATTATTACCAGAGACCAAATTTTCCACTAGAAGTATTGTCAGAGACACAAACCGTTCAATAAAAGTGAGTACAGTCAAAAAAGGAAAGTATGTACATACTTAAAAACACATTTTGAATAAAAATAAATTCAGCAAATTTTTAATTTTTAAATTTGACCGCCACATCCATTATGAACTGGTCGTAGCGGTAAATTAAAAATAAATTATTAATTCTGTTGGCGTTTTCAATCTTGTTTTGAAAAAAAATAAATAAAAATAGGTACTCTTAATAAAATTAAAACGCCTGAAAGTGAAAAGAGCAAAGTTTACAGTAAGCCTCATATTTATAAGAAAAAATAATAGGCCGATTTTATTCTTGATTTTGTTTTCATTAGTATAAAAGCTGGTAAAAGCTTCCTAACAGACTTTAAAGTAGTTTTGTTTATTTAGGTTGAAATTTAGATTTTTAAGCTAAATTTTCGCTATAACTGGTATAACATAAAATATTCGAAATTTTTTTATGAATATAAAATTCGGCAGACTTAAATAATTATATTTCATAACAGAAGTCTGGAACTTAGCAAATATTATAAAAATGGATATTTTTTTTTAAAAAAAAAAAAACTAACATAGAAAATATCATTTTAGAAGCCTTCTCTCGCAATAGATTCATAATTTTGTACTAATTTATTTTTAGACCATTAAATTAAAAAGCTGTCGAAAACGACCGTCACAAAAAAAAAGCCCCCGAAAATTTATGAAATTTCATTATCAGAGAGAGACATGAATGTTTTATTAAATATACCAAAGACCTCTCCTAAGTACATTTAAATAAAATAAATTCAGCAAATTTTTTTCAAGCAAAAAAAAATAAACGCAAAAGACTTGAAAGTAGTTTTGATAATTAAAGTAATTTCGCGGCGAAAACAACTGTTTTTCATCGACATAAAAATTTTTTTTTAAAACTAAAGAAAAATAGAGAGTAAAATTTTAACAAATATTAAAATTATTTCGATTATTGGTATTGTTTTAAATGTAACAAAAAAAAAAAAATGTCGTAGCGGTTGGTGTTGGTTAGTTTTTCGCCGGTTTTTATTGTGCACTTTATACATGTGTTTCAAACAATTTTTGAGATATCGGCACGAACTTTTACCCTGAATGTGTTTTTAGCTTGGACCATTTTTTCTCAATGATTAAAAAACTGTTAAAAATTACCGCCACGAAAAAACGGCGAGAAAAAATTAATAAACTGCTACCTAACATTTTTAATTTTATGTGTTTAGATTTGTTTTATGTTTTTTTTCTATTACATTAAGTAAGTAAGTGATTCCAAAGTTTTTTTAATGGTGCTGATGTAAAAATGAAATTTTTAGGTATTTTATTAAGGGAGTCAGTATGATACCGTAAATATTTCTGAATCTATAGAAATTGTGCAATTGCACAGGGGATTTTCTAGTATATATATATTATGTATAGAGGAATATATATAGGGAAAATATAGAAAAATAAGGTTATCATATTTTTACTTAAAATAATTTTTCTTAAATAAATCAGCTAAGTAAACTCGGGTTAATAATTTTTTTTTTTTTTTTTATATTATTATAGATTTACTAACCTTATACCTAATCAATTCTGACCTTAACAATCTAATCTTAAGTATTAGTCTAACATTTATTGATATATAATTTAATTAAGCGATAATTAAATAACTATATTAATAAAAATTCCATTTTTTTTATTAATCACTTTAAATACAGCAACGGTTTTCAGATATTATTTCGAAAATTAAGTATTATTGTGTTTTAATAATAAGAGTTTTTTTTTTTTAATTTTTAAATATTGTGCAATTACTATTTGCATTCAATTTTACTGTCGAGGTCAGAAAATTTTAAGGGTGCTATTTCGATTCACAAAATCTTTTAGTTGTGTTGTGTATTAGACAACACAACACAATAGACAACAAATAAAAATTTCTCTATTCTGAATTACAATAGAAAACTACTTTTTACTGTTATAAATATGTTATATGTCATAGTGATGGTGCCATTTACATACTATTATTCTGAAAATCGTTTTGAAAGTGTCACAATGACAATGTAAACTGTAATAAACTTTAATGTCAACTGTTGTGAATGGGAATACCTATATTTGCACACAACACTACATAAAAAATATGTTGTGACATTTTGACAGTTAATTATGTTAGAAAAGAGAATGACAACAAAATTGTCTATGAGAACTATTTTTTTTGTGGTGTTGTGAATGGGAATATCACCCTAAGTATATTGAATATGAACTATGGTAACATCAAAATTGAAAATCTTTAAAGATTTTAAGGTAGTGAAAGCCCTAAGGGTAGTGATTCCAAAGGAATAGAAAGTAGACTCTTTAAAAAAAACTGCCCCTTTTTTTTGTTTTGAAAATCAAATTTAAATTCAGAATATATAAAGTTTAAAGTTTTAATGTCCTATACTGGTTAAACTACAAAATTAACACAATTTGTTTCAATGCAATATTTAACTGTAAAAACAATTCCAACCATTAACCATAACACCATAAACTACCGGCGAAATTTTCTTCACTGAATGTATTTTCGTCAAAGAAAACATAATTTATAGCGAAAATAAAAATATAAATAAAATTTTTCAAAATAATAAATAATGGATTTGTTTAGAATGGATTTTAAAAATTGTAAATACTTTTTTTTATCAAAAAAAGATGACCACTTTTTGGTTGGGCGGCGATAGTTTCAATTGTGAGCAAATATAAGAGTACATATACAAAGTATTCTGGTTTGCCAATAAGAAAGGAAATGTTATGGAGATTTACAGGAGAGAAATTTACACTGAGGCAACAAAGGAAAAAATGGAGATGTATATCACACACGCTAAAAAAAAATTCTAACAACATTAATCGCATGGCCTCCAAGTGGAACCTTCAAGGAAGCAAAAAACGCTGAGATCCAAATAACACCTGGAAAGGCACCATAATGAAAGAATTAGCCAATGTAAGCTTACAAAGGAGAATCCAAAAACAGTAACAGGAAACCATGTGAGATGGAAATGTCAAATGGAAGCCCTATGCCCCTTATGATAATGGACAAAAAATAAAACAAATTTAAGAAAGCATATATCTTTTAATTTTTTCATCGTGAAATTTTTGTCGATGATCGGAATTGTGTTTAATATTTGAAATTATGTATTGTAGAGATAGACAAAAAGGTTCCAGTAATTAGAGAGTAAAATCTTAAATACTCAACAAGATCAATGAAAAACAAGAAAAGTATATATGCGATATCATTAATTTTCCATCAAAAACTATTTATTAAAATTCAATTGAGACATATTTGAACCGTTTAATCTTAAATTTTAATTTCTCTAAAAATAAAATAATAAATTTTTAAAATAACAAGAAAGCGTAGGAGAAAATAATAAATACTAAGGTATACTGTACTTGTTGCAAAATTTATAGCATTTAAATTAAAAAAAAGAAAATTCCTTGTTAGTAAGTGTTGATGTAACTACTACTGATAATGAAAAACAAAAACAAAACAAAAACTAAACAAAAAAAAAAAAAAAACAGCCTACCTACATTCATTTTTCGAACTAATACCTATTTTACAATTTTTTTAATGCATATTTTTTAATGATGTTCAAGTTCAAGATTATTATTTTATAAAATCTTGAATTTTACCATGAGCTTGAAATATTTTCCATTTTACACAATAATAAATTGAATCCATATTTCATTTAATTTTTTGCATTGATCTCTATACAACTGACTAAAAACTATACGCGCTCAACCATAGTTCAAAACCAAAGTTGGTTGCTTTATTTTTTTTTTTTTTAATTTTTAATAAAAATATACAAAAAAAAAAAAAAAAATAATAATAACAAAACAAAAAAAAAAACCTCCTATCAATCGCAAAATTTGCATAATTTATTTGCATATATGAATTTTTAATGATTATTTATACGACGAGTATTTGAATTGGTTCTATTAGTTATTTAAATTCCGAAAAAAAAAAAAAAAAAAAAAAAAAAAATAGAAAAACTGAGTACGATGTGAAACATAACTAGAGAGACTTTAAATAAGATATCTCCAGCTTCTTGTTTATTTTGTGGTTTACTCATACTCATATATTGTTTTTGTTGTTTTAAAACTTATGACGTTTTAATTAAAAGGCGCTTAAAAAAAAATTTTTTTTTTTTTTTGTAAATCTTTTATGCCTACCATGGGTGGTAGCTATAATATTTGAATAAAGGCGAAGTGACATTAAACATATGTCTAAAATGATTAAATAATTAAAGAAAAAAAAAAAAACTAAGTGTTATATAATTGATTTTGGAAATTGTGTGATTTTATTAAACTATAGGTGTTTTTTTTCTTTTTTTTTCTTAAACTTGTTATTAATTAACTGCATAAAATATTTAAAAAATTATATTTATAGTTTTTATAGTAATTTTTTTTTTTAGTTTAATTTTAATATTTATTTATTTATTTATATTCAGGTACCGTGATACATAAATGTGCCAGGTAGCTATAACCCCTGTTTCCTGGTAGGAATGTGGGGTGTACGTGATATAATGATATATAAAGTATTTACATATTGCGATATATGAATTTTTTTTTTTTTATATTATAATTATTGTACCCAGCCGGGAATCGAACCCGAGACCTCTCATTCCCTTATGAATGAGAAGCGGTGCGTCAACCACTGCACCAATGGCTGGATAATTTTAATATGATATACATGGTACATACAAACACTAAAATATCGATCTATAGATGAAATACTTCATAATCTGTAGTGATAACTAATTGATTTTCTTGTTTTACTAATAAATTTATAAATTAATTGGATATTAAAAAAAAAAAAATAAAAAAAAATTGTTTTTGTATATTTTGAAAACCCAAGAATATTGAAGGTCCTTATAACACTAACACAATTTTCTAATTTATCATTTATCCAACATAATTCACTGTGCAAGATAATAGATGGCGTACAAATAAAAAAATATTTGTGTTTCATATAGTCTTAACGACAGTAAAATAATCAAAAGCTTAGTGAAATTAATGGTATCTGAAACTGAAGCTAAATAAATAAATGATTTATTGAAGGTTCTTTCTTCATATATGTAGGAGTGGATATGTAGGCTCATATATGTAGGAGTGGGACAATGTTTCTAATAAAAGAATTTTTTAATTAAAACTAAATGTGTTCTGAAATAAATTTAGAAAATTTTATAAATAGGCTTGTGTATAAGTAGTTAGTTCCTGTCATTTCTTAATTTCAAAGTAAAACTCTTACTACCTTTTAAAAACTATCTTTCTTTTTGTTCATTGTTATTATCCATATTATTATTTATTGTACAATTTACTTGTCTTACTTTCCATTTTACAGAGTTAGAGACTAATTTAAATTAGTCTTTGAAACTGTGATTTTATTTTATACATTAAATCAATTTTGTTTTATTAAATTTTGAGTTTCGGTTTATAATATAAGAAAAATGGTAAAAAGCTTATTTTACAATTTAATAACTATAACTTAATATAGGTTGGAATATTGCTTTCATAATAAGAATTTTATTTTGGTATGACATGTTTAAGTTTCGGTTTATAAGTGGATATAACAATCTAATATACTTATTTGTTTTGTGAACTATGCAACTAACATGATTCTTAAATGTAACCCGCCTATCAAGAGTGATGCCTAGATATTTAACGTTTTCAACCCATTTTATATTTTCCGCTTTATAAGTATAGACCATTTACAGGTAGAAAGCGGTCCGACCTTCTACTTGTGAAGTAGATGACATTGGTCTTTGAACCATTAACTGTGATTTTCCATTCTAGGAACTAGGAGGTTTTGAATATCAGGGAAATCTGAGATATATAGATTAAATAGTTTTGGGCTCAGAACCCAGCCTTGGGAGAGACCTATTTCTAAAATGAAACTACTTGATTTGACTTTATTAATGTAGACTCTAAAGGATCTATTATCTAAGAAGCTTTCTATGATTTTAATTAGATAAGTAGGAGATTTGAGTGAGTTTAATTTTTGAAGAAGGCCATTATGCCATACACGATCAAACACCGCTTTGACATCTAGGTTAAGCATGCTTACAGATATCTTATTATTGATACTGTGCTTTATGAAGTTTTTGATAGGAACTTTAAAAATCGGAACTGCTTCTTATTTTATAATTTATAAAAAAAAATTAGATCTCTTTAAAATATCTGTGCGGCACTTATCCTACTCTTATCTCTAATGCTACAAGAGTATTTGTAACAATAAAATAGATTGACAAGAAATTTCTGTAGTCTGTATATCCTAGAAGAATGTATTAACTATACCAATTTTCAGGTTCTTTGACAGAAGAAGAAAAAAAATTAGTCAAGAATAGAAATATCTTAGATATTATGCAGCGATACTTTGCCATACCGATCATCAAAAAGAAGAAAATATAGTAGTCAAAAACAGATAGATAAGAAATAAGAAAAATGGTTTCCCATATTAATAATAGAAGCTTATTGTTATCAAAAAAAGCAGCAAAAAATAGACATTTGACATAAAGCTGGAAAATAATTAAAGATTCATTTTCCTTGGTATCTATAATAAAATATAAAAAATAAAGAAAGATATATTGCATCATAATGAAAACTTCAGGTATACCAGTTCAAATTCAGTTTCTAAAACAAAACAATAAAACATAAAATCAAAATTAATTAAAATTTCCAAAAGAAAATTAAAGTTTTAATCTCATCAAAAAAATATTGATATTACGTCATTTAGGGATAAAAAACCGTTTCTTAACCATGGGAAAATTTGGAGTTTTACGGAATTTTAAAGGAAGAGAAAATCTCAATGCACTCTTTTTTATTAGTGAAGACGACTGACGAGCAACATTATATTTCTATACATACCTTAAATGAATTTGGTCAAAGTAATTTTCTGTCCAATTTGTAATAAATTGTCAAAAAGAATAAAAAGATGGAAAAATAAATAGGCGTATACAATTAGGTGTTATTCTGAATTAAATATGAGTATTAAGAACGAGTCAAAAGAAATAACTTAAAACAAGTTGGAAATATCAGCTAAAAATTAATCAAGAAATTAATAAAAAATCCAGAAATAATTATCAAGATATAACAAAGTTATTAAAATATTAATTACATCAAATATTGGAAATAATTTTTAATGATTTTAATTTTTTAATGATTTTTATGGAAATTTGATCGTTAATTTTTTTTTTTTGTTTTTGAAATTCAATCATTTTACTATTCTCTAATATGTATTTTATTGTTTTTAAGTTGTTTTTCCTTTTTTATGTTATTGTTTTTTTTTTCTTTTTTTTGTTTGAAAATTTTCTTTATTACATATATTTATTTCACAAAGTGTACATTTATTTATCATATAATCAATCCCTATATACATTTTTGTTTTTAGTTAAGCTTTTCCGAATTATAAACACTTGCAGTGAATTTTTCTATTTATATGCAATAAATATGTAACTAAAAATATAGTACATAAATATGTATTTATAAGATTTAGTACATCAATTGAAAATCTAGGACAGGTTAATCCAGTTTATAACAAGTAACCAATTCTTTTTATTATTTTATATCTACTTTTTTCCTACCTTTGCATTTTGTTAAATATATGTATATAGGATAATTTTTTATTATAATAAAGTACCTATATATCTAACAAAATATATATATATATATATATAATGAAATGTTCGATCTGGATGAAAAAAAAAAACCAGCAAAATAAATTAATATGATTAAATTGAAATCAACCTAAACTAAATAATTGTATTTTGTTTAAAAAATTGATTTAAAAAAAAAAAAAAAAAATTAAAATGATTGTAATTTTTAATTGTATAACACTGTCCATCCAGTATTATGTTCATCAATAGAATCTACTAAATAAATATTTAGTTATAGGAAATCAATGCAGTTCATCAATGCAATTCCTGTTCATCAATGCAGGAAATCAATGCAAATATAGGAAGATTCAATGCAGTTCAACTATATTAATATGATCTTACTATCTTACTGGACCTATCTTCTTAGAATTATTATTACGTGTACCTACATATCATACAAAATTTCAAATGTTTTTTCAGTTCCTTAATTTTTTTGAAAAACTCCTGTCCTGCTCCAAAGGCATTAAAAACACTTACTTATATAATTTGAGCTAAGAACATTTCAAAAAATACCTATACATAAGTATATGAAAATTTGATAAAGTTTATTTGGTGAAATTTCTCTAAGGTTCTTTAACAAGTTTTTTTTTTTTATAGAATATTTAAAAAAATTTAAAAGATAGGAACCCTATAATATCTTAATATCAGCTGGATTTAAAAAGTTTTTAATATCCTTACAATTTTATGTAAACAACCTAATGAAAGAATTATATAAATTTACTATAAAGAATCATCTGATATGATTTGAAAGTCTAATAAAATACACAATATTTTTGACTAATCCAAATTGCAATTTCATTCTACGTACATTTAATACGAAACTACTTTTCTACCTTTGTAGTCAAAAAAAAAAAAGTAAAACACATATTAGCCTATTGTAGAGTTGTTTCTTTTCTTCTCTTTGAACTGCACCTAATTATGAATAAAGTTGGAATAGAAGCGATCTTCTTCCGAAAATCTATATGCCAAACACCAAAATAGTCTAATGCAATTTGGCATCTATTCTTATTTCACCAATTTCACTTTAGCATAATGACCATACTGGAGATAGTTTATTGATTAACTGAATAAGATATTTCGCAGTTATTATTTTTCACAACAACCCACTTTTTTCACAACACCCAACAATTGTTTTAATTTGTTCTTAATGATAGAAATGAGTTTAAGAAAAATCAAAACGTGCTTTACTAATTGAAATATGTATGTAAAAATAATAATTAGTTGGGGAGGGATTGAATTGGTAACAAAATCAGGCTTAAACGCTTTTTCCTGAATATTTATAATATTTTTAAAGTATATGTTGCCAAATATATTAAATGTCTCATTGTGCCAAAAGGGAAGATGCAAAATGTCCTTATTATCGAAAGACATTAAAATTCGGCTAATTGTACATAAACCTCATAACATATGACAAATTTGATTAGCCTAATGAATAAAGAAAACTATACGTTTAATTTACCATATTATTTGTCATTTACATTCTAATAAAATAAGATGTTATATAATTTTGATAATAGTTCATACGACTAAAAACTGTAACAATCTGCAGTAGCGTTAAATTTTTTTTTTATAAATGTGATAAAAATGTGACATATGTAAATGTGACAAAGAAATTACACAGCCTTTACTTTTCAGACGAGACTGTAAATGTCGTAAGGGGGAATAATTATTACGACGTGTGTAGAATTCCAACCCACACTCCCTCGGTGTTTACAGCATATTTTATATGCTCTTACCCACTAGGCCCCCTTTAAAATTAATTTAAAGATTTATTTTTTTTTTTTTTTAAATAACTATGTATGTTCTTACCTATGTACTTTTAATATGGAGTTTCATAGTTGTTACCTAAAAAGTATGATGATAATATCCGATTAGGATTGGTGATAAAAAGAATAGAAATCCATAAATAAAAATTCAAAAGCTAAAATCCAAAAACAAAGAAAAAAAAAAATCACAAAATCAAAATTTAACTATATAATTTCCATTAGTTTAGAATCTAGAATATACGCATATTCTGCTAAAAGCAAATGACCCTGATTTTGTCTGTAAAATCCCTATTCAGTACATTCAGATTTCAACACAACGAATCACTTAAAACAATTGGGGCTTTCACAGCAAACCTTCAATATAATGTAT
Source organism: Poecilobothrus nobilitatus (assembly GCA_947095535.1). Classification (NCBI taxonomy): domain Eukaryota; kingdom Metazoa; phylum Arthropoda; class Insecta; order Diptera; family Dolichopodidae; genus Poecilobothrus; species Poecilobothrus nobilitatus. The sequence continues at coordinate 54,189,210 of OX352772.1, read as the reverse complement.
ATTATTTTTGTTTTTTTTTTATTTTTTTTTGGAATATTTTTACCGCCCAGTTTTTTTTTTGGGGCAAAACTTATTATGGATTTTTGCCTATACCCAACTGATTATTGATAAGTTGATAATATTTAAGTGGTTTTTGTTTGACTGTTTTATATAGATAACTCGGTAGGAGGTGCTGAGACACACTTAGACCAGTTTTGGCATGTTTTGATACTCTGAATCAGTATTTCTCCTTATTTAATCATTAGAAGTTTGTTACAAAACACTGTAAGTTGATTAAGTCCACTTCCAACAGATCGAAAATGTTATTCAAGAAGAATTTTGCCAGAAAAAGTTTTTTCTTTTAAGAGCAAAATCCGGGCAACCTGGATCTGGATCTGAACAACAAGCATAAAAAAGGATTTTATTTTTATATAACAATCCTCTAATTTTATTGCAATTAGATAACTACTGTTATTATGATAACGTTCAACAATTTATTAAAATTGATTTTTTCTTTCGCAATTTTAATTCTATATGTTATTTAAATATTATTACAATTTCATAACTTAAGTATAAAATGTTAAAACAAAAACATTAAACTAAAAATAACACACATTTTTTTTTTTTTTTTGTTATTTATTTATTACGTTTCAATTACAAGTTTTTTATAGCCGCATTATTACATTTGTTTTTCTTTTCATTTCTTCTTTTTTAATTTTTTTTTTTTTTTTTTGTTCTTTAGTTTAGTTTGTATCTATAATATGTAAGTATTTGTATAAATGTATCTGATAAATATGTACAATAAATAGTATAATATAACATGCATCACCCACTCAATTTAGTAATTGAAATGCAGTCAGTTTGTTTTTTTTTTTTTGTTTTTGTTTTTATGCTCTTTATTTTACTTTAGGGGTATTTCCATCTTTCTAATCATAGTAATGTAAAAAAAAAATACAAAGGCAACAAAAAAAAAAAAACAATAAATAAACAAATAAACAAATAGAAAATGAACAAATATGGAAAACTATTACACCCCACCCAAAATGATTATATAAGATACTAATTTTTGCTTTTTTTTTTTTTTTAAATTAATTTAATTTTTTATTTATTTTTTTTTTTTTTTTGCTGTTCTTCTTGTTTTTTTTTTTTATCTTATTCAATTTTTTTTTGTATATTTTTCTCACGTTCACACTATAATTTCGTTTTTTCTTTTTATGCTTTGTTTGTGTGCTTTTTTTTTTTTTTTAATCTAAGGTTTGCCTATGACACAAACTGACAATATATTGAAAATTGCATTTAAATAATATTATTATTGGATATCATAACGTAATAGATACATTTTATATACAATTTGTAGGTATTTTGCTTTTTTTTTCTTCTTAAATATATCCAATTTAGATAAATTTTATGTATAGATACATAATTAAAAGATGATATTATATACATACATATATATATGTATATTTATTTTATAAAATATATTTTAAAAATAAAAGCGTTACTAAAGTACGACATTATATACATAACTAAAAAAATTGCATGTGCATTCTAATACTCGTAGTAAATAAAACAAGGTAGTATATAAAACCAAAGGTTTTTAAAGGCGCACATTTTCCGATAGACAATAATAAAAAACCTATTTAGAATTGTGACTTGTACCAAAATTTGCAATTTTTCTTAGAATTTTATATATGTATAAGGAAAAATTGTGAAAAATTAAAAAGATATTTTCTTCAATTTTAAGGAAAACTTATATAATTAAGAAAAGCTGTTAAAATATGTAAAAATATTTGCAGAGAAATCTCAGATCTTTAAAATGAATGGTTCTTAAACATAAATAAAAATTCTGACGAAAATTTATGTTAATTCTGAAAGATCTTTTTTTCCTCTCTCAAAAATTTCTGGATTTTAACAAAAAGCTTGACGAAGGTGTTCTGAAAGAAGCAAAATCTTCCAAAATTTTTTTATCACATAACGGTAAATTTAAATACCAAATTTGAGAAAATTGTGTATATTTTTGATATTGATTAATAAAGCTTTTTAGTTTGTTCAGTTGTTTCACGTTTTTAGATTGAAAAAATATTAGTCAGAACCTAAGATGTAGAACTAAACTATAAAATAAGGATTTTTCCAACTTGCAGGAGTTTAGCTCCGTAATGGATGCTGTAACATAATAAAGTTACAAAATACATTTTTTTAAGTGACCTGTCTATCCATAACTAAAATTTCATTGTTTTATTTTAAACGGTGTAGAAGTTTTATAAACAGATGGACTGAGTGAAACTTATAAGTAAATTTTTCAAACATTTCTTGAAAATGTGTTGAATAACTGGAAAATGGAAGTAAATAAGGTAGTATAATGTTTTAAAGGTGAATATTTTCCAAAAGATAATAAGAATAGTTGAAAATTCAGACTTAAAGAAAAAATTGTGAAAAATCAAGAAACGATTTACTCAAGAAAATCTTAAATGAAAAAAGCTGTAAAATGCATTTGAAAATATTTTGGTGTCTAAATATATAGCTCAGTAATGTTGTTTCGAATATATTACAGGTGTCTAAAAATAAAAGCTGTTAAACCGAGGGAGGTATAAAAGAAATTTTTTGAATGATATTTCTTCTTTCAAAATTTCTGGACTCTATAACTAAATATACATGCCAATGTTATGTAAGAAGAAAATCTTGGAAAATTTTGTCTTGGAAAATCACATAACGGTAAATTTAAATACATACTAAATTGCAAAAAGTTGTATATTTTTGATATTGCTTTATAAAGCTAAAAAAATATTCTGCCGTTCGACATTTTGAACGTGAAAGTAAGGGTTTTTTCAACTTTGAGGTGCTGAAATTAAGTGATGTTTATGGTTACATAAAAAAAATTGTTCTACAACATTGTTTTGTTTTAAACGGTTTTGAAGTTTTGTCAATAGACGGACGGACGAACGGACGAATTGAATGTAAAGTGTTTTTGAATCATATACCAGAAAACTAAAAAATAAAAGTAAATAACACAGTATTTAAAATCTAAAGATTTTTAAAGTCGTATATTTTCAAAAAAAATAATAAAAATCATTCAAGAATTTAAGTTACTATGGCAACAAAAAATTTGTAATATTTTTAGAATTTCATTTTTTTCTAAAGAAAATTGTGGAAAATTAAGAGAAACTTTCTTCAATTTTAGAATTTCTCATTAAGAAATCTAACTTTGAAAAATTTGTACAGGTTTCCACGTTTCAGATGCCTAAATTTAGTAAATTGTGTACATATTGTTTTCAAAACTTATAGCTGTTAAATGAGAAGGAATGTAAATATTTGTCAGATGTAAATTTATTCATTCACTCTAAAAGTTTGATATAACTCTACATTTAAATGTCACAGTGGAAAATTTTATACTACTTTTCTCTTGATTTATTAAGCTTAAGTTTAAATTTTTTCTTGTTTAACGATTTCTGATTAAAAAAAATTAAGTTATTACCATAGAACTTTAAATTTTACAAATTGAAAAAGTTATTCTACAACTACTACTTTTTTTATAAGATCCATTCAAATCTGTAGAATTCTCATTCTCAAACCCTGTAGAATTTTTGTATATGTATACACAAAAAAAAAAAAACAGACGAACAGACAGTAGGTGAAATTAGTATATAAATTTTTCAAAAATATTCTAAAAAGAATTGTTTTTATTCTATTATTATTATTATTTATTATTAAAATTAATCAAACAGATGAGATACAGTGTTATAAAAATATAATATTAATATAAAAAGCAAAAAAAAAAAAATATTTACATACATAATGCATATTCCCTTTGATGATTTTAGAATTGAGTTCTTTTGCATTCATTCATGCATATTTAGCATCCCAAGTAGCAATTCATTTTTAAGGAAATTGTATTAAATGAAACTACATCAGACACATATGTATGTATAAAAATATATATATATCTATACATATAATATTTTTAAAAAGCTATAGTTGTTATTGTTTTATTATATTATAAATTGTTAGAATTTAATTAACTACTGAAGACTTTAAGCTTAAAACTTTTGTACTTCTTAAAAGAACACTACTTATTTGAGACTTAACATATCTTTAAAGTTAAGTTTTAAATTTTTAATTAAAATTTTAGGAAGCATTTTAAAACTTAATTAAATACAAGTAGTTAGTTAATGACTAAAAACAGAGAAGTTAAAATAAACCTAAAGAGTTATTAATAGATTTTATGGCTATATTGAGTGACTTTTGTTTTATCCGAAGTTATCCGATTCAAATAGATCTTAATTAACTTTTTTAAAATCTGAATGCTTTAAAACTAATTCATTTACCGTAATGAAAAATGGAAAGCAACATACCATTACGTCAGAAATACAATTCTGTATAACAAAATGATTACAAAATATAAACAGCATTACTGAGCTAAATTGATGGAATATAAGATAGGTTTGTTTGCCCAGTTTTGTAAGTCAATAGAAAGTACTCTTTAACGAGATAACAGACTACGATAGAATTAAGAAAGAAAGATTCAAGGTAGAAAATTGTGCATATAAAGTTTGATGTCATTCGAAAAGATTTACCCCGAAAAGTAAAAGAATAAGAACCGCTAAGTAACTTTATCAGCTACTAAACGTTTTAAAGCAGTAAATCAGAGTTTAACTGAAACTTTCATCAAATTAAACAAGATTTATGTGAGAAAAGTTTATTTTTGAGGTTTTGTAAGACAATAGAACAGAAAACGTTCTAGAATACATACCTTATAAACGTGTCTAAAAATAACAGACTATGAAAGATAGAATTGAGAAAGAAAACTTCAAGGTAAAAAATTGTACATATAAAGTTTGATATAATACAGTAAAAAGAATTAGCCAGAAAAGCAAAAGAATAGGAACTCCTAAGTGACAGTATCTGCTACTAAATGGATTGTAGTTGTAAATAACAGTTTAGCCAAAATGTTCTTCAAATTACACGAGACTTATTTACAAGAAAAATGTTTGTCTTCGAGATTTTGTAAGACAATAGAACATATCCTACAAAAGTTTCTAAAAATAACAGACTATGATAGGACTGAGAAAGAAACTTTAAGGTAGAAAACTGTACAAATGCAGTTTGAGGTAATTCCGGTTAAAAGGTTTAACCAGAAAACAAAAGAATAAGAATGACTGAGTTACAGTATCTGGCACTAAACGTATTGAAGCAATAAATCTTAGTTTAGCCAAAACTTTCTTCAAATTAGATGAGATTTAAACAAAAACTAATAGCAAACAAACTGACTTTCTTTTTACTGTTTTGATTACAATTAACTTACATTTTCTTTCATAACATTTTACCAATACTACTTTTAATATTGTGTGTAATAAAAAGAATTTGATTGAATTATACTTTTTAAGTTATATATTATGTAAGTAAAATAGCTTTGTGTTGTGGTAAGTTGTCATAAGTCAGTACAAATCTAAATAAAAATCATTTATACTTAGACATTTTCTTATAAAAACTACAAATAAAAGTGTGTATAAATGCAATTACTGTCAGTTTTACACTAAATTCTATTGTTTGCCATTTTTTGCCAATCCTTAAAAATGTCCTGTTAAATTTGGAAAATTTTTGTAATATGCATATTATAGCTATAAAATGAATGTTAAATTTCCAATTTTGTTTTTTAACATACATACAAAATTACAAATTTGGTAAAGACAAAAAAAAAACAAAAAACCAAATAAGACAAAAAAAAAAAAAGAAACAAATTGAAATCGAAATTTTTAAATACGCTTTGCCTTCTGGAGGTATTATTTGGAAGGTGTTGTTAGTATATTTATAGATACAATATATAAATATCTAATAAAATTGATGAAATATCGATTCGTTAATAAAATATTTATACAATATATTATTTTTTTATTACTGTCTCTTTCTATTTAATATATTTTTTTGTTTTCGTTTTTTTTTACTTTACTTTTGATTGTAATTTATATTGAAAAATGTTGCGAACACTTTTAGTTTTGGTTTTTTTTTTTTATTCCAAAAATTAACATGACATATGCATGGTTCAAAGTTGATAGTTTAGATTGCTTATATATTCTTTGTTTTTTTTTTTTTTTTTGTAAATACTTACTAAATTTATTTTATTTTTTTTATACAGAATTAAAAAAAAAAACTATGTTAAATAACCTTTTAAATAAACTTTTTGAATTTTATTTAGGCATAGTAAAAAACAAAAAAAAAAAAATAAAAATCTAATATTAGTAAAGTACAGTAATAAGAAAATCAATATATGTATTTGTTTATCGTTCTTCTGATAACAGTATCTGCCTTTGCATTATTTCATATTAGTTCAAACATTTCTTTTTTAATTATAGTTATTTAAATAGACTTGATTAAACGTCGCTATAATTATCTCAATTCCTTTTCGTATATAGAATTGCTTTCAACCCATGCTCATGGTTAGTCTCCATATCTGCAATTATCGTTTGTTAGGATTGCGGTAAAAGGGGTGCTTTAAACTAGGGTCAAGTCGAATTTATTGGAAAAACAAAATATGCATAAAACTGTCATAAAATAACAAGAGACTTGGATTCACAAAACACACATGCGAAACCAATAATAGAATCTTAAGAGAAATTGTAGAAAACGATCAGTTCTAATGAAACATATTAAAGATTTGTATGTATAGTTTTCAAAAGATTTCAATGATTGTTATAGCAAAAACACATTGTTTAGTATAACGAAAAGTAATAAGAATAACCACGTTCCACAAAAGTGGAATAAATTTGTGTATGGAAGTGTTTATTATTTTTCTAAATGTCTGTTGTTATGTAAAAATGATTGAATTATATAGCAGAAGTTTTCTATTTTAGGAATATTAATTTACACATAATTTTGATAGATTTACGTTACTGATTACAGATAGATAAGTAGGTAGGTAGGTGAGGACTGCAGATGTACATTTAGGCCAGTTTAGACCCGTTGTGATACCCTCGATCACTGTTTCTCTTTAATTAGGACTGGGACCTTACAAAACAATGTAAATTTATTAAGACTACCTTCGACAGATGGAAAGGTTGTTTAAGGAAAATTGCCCCCAGAAATTTTCTTCTTTTTAGAACAACGAATTTTTATTATGAATAACGACAAAGAGTGCAGTAGAGTACACTGCGTAAACTCTGGGATACCCGTATGAACATAATATATCCTGTTTTTATATAACTTGATCATCTTTTAAACAATTTCAGATATTTTAGTACTGACGTTACTGCCGATATATATCTATGTAAGTTGTGGAGTTGTCTGACAGATACCCAAATCTATTGCACCAGCGCAAATAAATATTACAGAAGTTGTTGCCATAAAACTTGATCTTCATTTGTAAGATTGTAGACGCCTAGCTTTATTAAGTTCCAAGAGGTGCAACAAGCTTGAACCGGCTGCTCTAGACCAACCAAATTTTACAAGAATTGTTAACATGTAACTCGACACCTCTTCCATAAATTTCAGATACCTAGCTTCAATAGACACTGAGTTATATTCATTTAAAAAGAGAAGTTGTATGGCATCTACCCGAACCTGTCAAACCAGCATAACCAAATTTCACAAACATTGTTGTCCGGTAACTCGACACAATTTGGCAGAACACCTAGCTTCAGATACCTAGCTTTAATATCTACTGAGTTATTTCCATATAAAGAAAGAAGTTGTTTGGCAGCTACTCGACCCCGTCGGCCGAAACAGCTGAATTTAAATAGCAAAAC